>CP126890.1:30695000-31295000 GCA_030440675.1 Furcifer pardalis
AGAGGGGAGATGTAGTTCTCAGCTTGGCTGCCAAGAACACCATTGGAAATATGGATTTGGGGTCATTAGAACAAGCAGACTTTGATGTCCTGGCAGCACCCCATGTCTCTGAGGCAAACTGGGACTATGTTCAGGACAAGGAATGCCCGTCAAGCATCAATGTGACCCAGCTGCCATGGATTCAGGAGACACCATGGAATTCGACACAGACTTTGGTGGAGAACAAGAAAGGTATTTCCTAAGCCACTTATGCTCTTTTTCTGGTCCATAAACTGATTATTCTCAGTGTCAGATCTTTCTTTCTTTCTCCCTTCCTTTCATTTTCTTCCTTTCATTTTCTTTCACTTTCTTTCTTTCAGGTATAGCTCTTAGAGCCCCTTGGAGATTCTAGAATTTGAAGGCTGAAATGTAACTTTTTCAAGCTCTGCTTATTCCCATTGATTATTTTTTTACAATGCTGCTTTTATCAAAGACAGAAGTTGGAAAATCAGTGGGAAATTAGTTGTACCATTATTTCAACTGTTAATAACAAAAATTAATTGGGCTAAATTACATCTAAGTTGGAAAAAAGGCATTTGAATTGGTGTTTAGTTTATGATGCATTATGATACTAAAACCCATACCAAGTAAAAAAAAATCTTCTTGGTTTTAGTTTTCTCTTCCCTTTTCCTCTCTATCAGTGATGGGATGTCACCGGTTCCAGACGGATCTCTGGAACCGGTAAGACCAATCCCGGAGGGTTCTCCGTGAGGGGAAGTCCACTTTTGGGGCGTCCGGTTCCGGACGCCTGACCGAAAGAAAAAAAAAATTAAAATCGGAGCGAAAATGGCTCTAATTGACTGCGCATGCGCAGAAACTCAATCTGACGCATTGCACATGCGTCAGATTGAGTTTCTGCGCATGCGCAGTCAATTAGAGCCATTTTCGCTCCGATTTTCAAAACATTTAGAACTTTCAGGGCAGCGGCGGCGGCAGCAGCCCTCTGAGGGGGGCGCCTCCCCGCGGCACGTTGAGGGCTGCCTCGGCCGTCCGCTGCTGACAAGCCCCATGCCCTGGGGACGCCCGGCGGGGTACACCGCTGCCGCCGCCTCCGCCGGGCGCCTGTGGGCCGGGTGCCTGCACCCGCCGTCCACAGCCGCCGCCCGCCGCCGCCGGAGCTGCCGCTGCCTGAATCCCTGTGGACTCCTTCTTGGGTCGGTCCCTTTTGAGCTCGGCTGCCGCGCGCTGCGGAGGAGGAAGCTGTAGGCGGCGGCGGTGCGGCATGGGGACGGCCCAGGGAGGCGTGGCAGCCGCGGCTGCCCGTCGCCCCTCGCCATGGCCGGAGCCGGGCTAAAAAGGTACCGGCCCAAGGAGGACGCCACAGGGGTGCAGGCAGCTCCGGCGGCGGCGGCGGCTGTGGACAGCAATCGGGGTGCCGGGTCCCAAGAAAGGTAAGCGAGGGGTTTTTATTTGGGGTGGGTGGGTAATTTATTTGTGTTTTGGGTGGGTGGTTGTTTTTATTTTATTTATTTATTTGTGTCTGGGTGGGTGGGCTGAGAGGGAGGGGTGTGTGTGTATGTTTATTTTTTATTTATTTTTATTTTGGCCCCGCCCACAACGTCATGACGTCATGACGTCGGCCGTGACGTCATGACGTCATGCCATTGGCCACGCCCATGACGTCCGTGACGTCATGGCGTGGTAGTAGAATTTTTGTCATCCCATCACTGCTCTCTATGGTGAGTTTTGGAAAGAAGGAAACAGCACCAAGAATGTTGCTTTCTATCCTGCTAACAAGCTTATCTTCTTGTTGGATAACAGCAGATTTTAATAAATGAATGTCAATTGCAGTGGGAGCTCTATTGAACCTGGACCTCTCCAATTGTTATCCTTCAATTGTGCTTGTGTTAACAAGTAGCATGTTCCTTTTGTTATGATTACATTGTTACAAAGGTCAAGAATGCTGCTACTGGGCATTAAAAGAAGCCCCCCCCCATAAAATGTTATAAAGTAGTGGTGGCAAACCTATGACAGGTGTGCCAGAGGTGGCACTTAAAGCCCTCTCTGAGGGCACCCGTGAGGTTGCCCCAGCACAGAGTTTGCCCCACCTCTCTGCCCAGCAGCCCGATGGAAGCGCTTCCTCCCTCCCACCAGCACAGAGTTTGCTTTGCCCAGCAGTCCAATGGGAGCACTTCCTCCCTCCCCCCAGCACAGATTTCATCCTGCTCCTCTGCCCAGCAGCACAATGGGAGTGCTTCCTCCCTCTCCTGTTGTCGTGTTGGCACTTTGAAGTAAATAGGTGAGTTCTGGTTTGGGCATTTGGTCTTTAAAAGGTTCACCATCACTGTTATAAAGAGTCAGTGTGGCAAAAATGATTGGAGTGCTCAAATGGACCACAGGAGATTTGGTTGGTTTCTAGTCCCCACTGAGTGTGGGTTTATATTTGGCTTATTGTTTTCTCACTTAGCCTGATCTAGTGCGTAGGGTGGTTGTTGTGAGGTTAAAATGAGGATGAGGAGAGCATTCATACTAGCTGATCTAAGAAAGCCCTTCTTGAAGGCAAGATAAAATACACATAGAACAACCCCATGGGTGGGGAGAGCTACTGTACTCTCTTGTTTCTTACCACCAGGTTCTCTGTCTAAATTATTCCCAGAGAAGCAGGCAAAAAGACATTAGCTAGGATGACCTCCAGCTGGACTGTCCCCTCAACAGAGCTAATTCCACCACTAGGCAGAGGAGGCTGCTACATCTGGATGCAGAATTTGATATCACGAGAGGTAGCAAGTTGTTCTTGGGTCCTTATTGCAGGGTTGGGAGAAGAATTGTGTTAAAAAAAGCCCTCAAGCTTTAGATACAATGCACTTTGCTTTCAGTATACAGTACTGTATATATGTGAGCAGTGGTGGGCAGCCAAATTTTTTACTACCACATGGTGGGCGGAGCCAACATCATGGGTGGAGCCAACATCATGACATCATGGGTGGAGCCAATGATGTGGGCAGAGCCAAAGTAAAAAACCCATAAAAATAAGTACACATAAAAATACAAATTAAATAAACATAAAAATGCATAAAATACACATAAAACACATGAAATACACATTAAAATAAATACACATTAAATAGACATAAAACACATTAATATGCAAATTAAATACGGTACACATAAAACACATAAAAATACACATTAAAATAAATATACATTAAATACACATTAAAATACACACCCACACCCAAAGGTGAGTCACTAACCCTGGGGAGCAGGCTATAAAGAGCTTCAGGCTAGCAGCTTCTCTTCCTCCTCCCCACTTGGCAGGACAACAAGGAGGCTGCGCATGCACACCAAGCGCTGTAGGGGGAACCGGCGAAAAGGTAAGCCCCTGAGGTGGTTGCCCCCAAAAGCCACTACTGGTTCTCCAGGACATTGGGAAAAGTTACTACCAGTTCTGGTGAACTGGTGCAAACCTGTTGCTGCCCATCATTGTATGTGAGGGAGGGACCAATTTGATGCTCTGTCTCAAGCAATAAGACATCTTAGGATGGTCTTCTGCTGCCTTTTCCATCTTTTAGCCTCAGGTACCTTCAACTTCCTTATAGAAAGGAGTCTAATTGAAAAAGACAAACAGCTAAAGATGTCATCAGATGCCTATTCTTGTTGCAGAAGAATTGGTCCTCACTTCAGGTCCACAGGACTAACTATTATCAATTGCCTATGGTGAGGAACTTGGTTTTTTTTTCTATTTTAGAATCTACTAGGGCTGGGGTTCTCAACCCTTTAAAGCTGGGGGCCGGATCACGCCCCCCCAAACTGTTTGGTGGCCAAACTTGTATGTCCCCCTGCTGCCATCGCCTTTGGCACTGGTGCCGGCAGGACCACCCCAAGCCCACCACACACCAAAATAGCCCCCACTTCCACCATACCACTCCCCTGCTTACCGACCTGGAGGAGCTGCATGGTGTGGGTGAAGGACCTTGCCCCCGCTGCAGTGAATGGGAATGCCTCTGCAGATGCCGAAAACACATCATCAGCAATCAGAAATGCATTGTCAGCAGCGGAAATACATTGGCATCCACTGGAAATGTGTCAGCATCAGCTGGAAAAACCCCTACAACCACTGGGAATGCATCTGCAGCCATTGGCAATGCACCCACGGAGGTGTTCCTGGCAGTGGCAGAAGCATTCACAGTTTCTGGCTGCCGCTGACACATTTCCAGCGGCCGTGGTGGTGTTTGGAGCAATGTCAGGGGCTGGATTATTTGGTGCCATGGGCCAGATCTGGCCCGTGGGCCACAGGTTTTGAACCCCTGTACTAGGGTTTCAAAATACAGTCAAACCTTGCATAAAGAGCATTTTGCTTAAAGAGCAGAATTTTCTCTGAATGTTCGCTTCACTTAACAAATAAAACCAATCAAAAACTCACTTAACAAATAAATCGGGGTTTCCAATCCCCCCCACAATTGGTCACTTTCAATGGTGTTTCGCTTAAAGAGCAAACTCGCTTAAAGAGCAATCCTGTGGAACCAGAGGCGTAGCTACCGCCGTATCTGCCGTATCAATTATACGGGGCCCCTGGGTCATGGGGGCCCCCAACGTGCGTAAACAAAACAAATCTTTACCCTTCCTAAGGGCCCCCAAAAGATTTTTATACGGGGCCCCGCCAAGGCACGGTACTCTTCTGTGTGGAACGCATTATGCTCTTTAAGTGAGGTACCTTGCTGGTAAGCTGCCTTGGCTTACCAAATACAAGGACATTTACAACAAACAATTGCATCAGTCTATTAATCTTTCTGTGTCCTTGAGAGTAAACCTGCTCCAGTAACCACCCTGGTAGCTCTCTAGCTGATCATCCCAAACTTCCCTATTACTCTGGGAAGTAAACCCACATGGAAACTGTTGCAGATCACACTTCACTGTAGTCTGTAATCACCACTTGATGTCAAATACACTGACATTACTATTTATGGACTACACTTCCCAGACTCCATCTGTCAGCATAGACGACGTCTCCAAGTGCATGTAGCTCTAAAACAGACACCTCCTTTTGCTTGTGAAAAGATATGCAGATAAAATGACTCCTACACAGACATGGCTCAATCATTTAATCCTAAATCCATGTCTGTTTATGCTCTGCTTTCATAAGGTCCAACTTTCATAAGACCCAGATAATAATTGCACAGCCAAAACAGAACAAAGTTGTTTCTGGTGGATTCATGTAACTCCCATTTTATTAACAGTTGTGTGAATCTGCTGGTTGTCCTTCGGTGGAATTCATCTAGTTTGAGGAGAGCTTGTTTGCCAAGGAAAGATGAGAACAAATATTTTTTTCTGTGTAATGTGATTGCAGCATGGCTTGTAATGCCTTCTTCCCGTTTCTAACTTTCTGAATCTGGGAGCTGTTTCTAATCATGGCTTTTAAAATCATGATCCAGCTCCAGAGCATTCAAAGAATAAAACAGAATTTTTTTAATGAGTTTCCATATATTTGAATGAGATTAGAATAGCCTTCCCCATAATTCTGGACTACTTTAGAAATTGGGGTCAGGCTTTGCTAAGATCGGAAGAGTTCAAGCTCATTGCTACTCCTTGCTTTTGACACAAAGGTTCAAAGGATTTGAGAAAATGAGATGAAAATCACACAGTGGTGCTGAGCATAGTTGTTCCACACTGCAGCTTAGCTTATCCAATAGAAATTGATTTTCTTATTTTGGAAGAAGAAAAACATAAGTACAGTAACACCAAACCAATTTCCAAGCAAGCTAGAAAGATGAAACTGCATATTAATGTCATTAATTTTGTAGTGGGCAGCCACATGCAAAACATGGTTCACCAAATACACCTTCACAAGATTTTGTTCTCTGTCTCTCTCTGCCTCTCTCTCTGCCTCTGTCTGTCTGTCTGTCTGTCTGTCTCTCTCTCAATATTTCCTCTGTTTTTGAGATCTAATTATGTTCTATTTCAGTATTGGAAACTGGACAGCAGATGCTAGCTATTAGCTGACATGCAATGACATGTAGTTGATGATTTCCCCCCTGCTCTGGTGGTGCATTGGTTAAACTGCTGTTCTGCAGCCAAAAGGTTGTGAGTTTTATCTTGATGGAGACCAAGGTTGACTCAGCCTTCCATCCTTCTGAGCTCTGCAAAATGAGTACCTAGCATGTTGGGGTGGGGATGCTAATTAACTTGTGAACTGTCAATTCACAAGCACTATGGGGTGGTATAGAGGTATAATTGCTATTGCAACAGCTATTCCGTTTTGACAGCTTACCAGAAACTCAGCTCAATTTAAAAGGGGAAAGTGGTAGGAAAAAAAGGGTGATTCTCATATGCAGGGATTCCCAACATTTTCAAGCCAAATCTAAGGTTTTCTGCTGCACCTTAAGCCCTACCACCCCACTGCCTCTGTTGCTCTTCCCACCCACTGCCTCAATAAGGTTTTGCAAGGCTGGATCAATATTCTTGCCCAAGGACTCTTGATGGGGAATCTACTCATCTGACAGTGACTAGACCAGGGGATGCAAAGTCGTTCAGGTATTGCAGAGCTGAAATTCCTTCTCACCAATATTGGTTATACCAGAATTAGGGCTAATGAGACTTACAATTTGAAAGCATCTGGGAGGTGATGCATTCCCCAACCTTGCCATGAAGCAAGAGCAGGGAACCTAAATTTGATCAAAGGCCCCATTTCTGTATCACTAACCCTGGCTGGGGTTACATTCCACAGCTACAACTAAAAGTATTTAGTGCTATAGGTTTCTTTGCCTCTCTTTGCCTTACCCTTGTCTTCTCTCCATTCCTCCCCAACCCTAAAAGGGGGGGACGGACAACGACCATATATCTCTTGACAGAAATCTGAACCACTTTGCTGCAGAAAGCTTTCAAAATCAGGCTATGGCTATATCCAGCTATAGGACTACAGGTTGCCCATGATGGGGGCAGGGCCATAGCCGGGGGTGGCCAGGGTGGGCTTGGCCCACCTTGAGTTAGGACTTTGCCCACCCTGGCAAAGCAAGGTTTCCCATAGGAATGCATTGAAAAGAGGCTCTGTTGCACAGCCTGAAAAAATATTTACTCACCCACATCTAGAATCCTGGCTATGGTCCTGAATGCAGGCCATTTCCACCAGCCTCTGAGTCTAGTCACCTTGCCTTCGTGGCTTTTCCTTTGCTCAAATAGGGCTCATCTCCAGCATGATGCTCTCCCTTACAGGGGTAGCATGTATTTCCTATGTACTGACCCAATTACATATCAAATCAAAGGATTAATTTGGGGTAAATAAAACATTTGCAAGTATATTCTCTCTGATCGTTTGTTAGGGAAGGAACAGAGTTTGCTTAGAAAACAGTGAATGAATATTTTTCTCTCAGGTGATGAAACCCAAATGTCTGTCTTCAACTCCTTGAACAAACGGTCTTAAAATACAAAATAATTGGGAATAGATAGGACTGCCATGTCTGTCAATAGTAGGATAAAGTGAAACTGGCATGTTGAAGGGATAGAGAGCAATCCAACTCTAATGCCTCTTGGAGACAAGGACTGTAGAAACGGTGGTGTTAAAAAGCAACACATCCAAGTGCTCCCACTATCCCCTCTTTCTTACTCTTTGTAGCAAGGGCAAGAGTGGAGCACCCGCATCATGAATCCTGAATGCCTTTGTTGCACAAGCCCTGACAACAGTAGCTGGTGGGAGTAAGTTATCCCTCCTGGTCTGGTAATGAACCTCCTACAACCTCCATCAACAGTGTGTTGGGGCTGGAAAGATTCCCTACTTATCATGCATGCTTTGGGAAAGGTTGTGCAAGATAAAGCCACAGCTTCTTCTGGGTACCTTTAGATAGCTGTCCAGCCATCAAAAGATCCACACCTCCAGTTGCCATGTTACCAGGGTTGCCATATGTCTCGGAAAACCAGAATTATCCTGGATTCTGGGTCAAAAAAAGTGTCCTGGCCGGTTTAATAAAAATAATGTTGAAGTCCCAGATTTTAAAAAACTTACTGATTGTGTATTGTAACATCCAGAGCCATGCTTGCAAGGCACTGCAATGTACAGTAATACCTCATATAACATTAGTATCGAATAACACGAAAATCGCATAACATTAAGGAATCTGGGGGGAAGAATTGCATCAGATAACATTAAGATCCTATGGGATGCTTCAGATAACAACCGCGAAAGCCTGTGTGGTTACAATGTATCTCTATGGATCCCATAGAGGATCAGATAACACGAAAAATCATATAACACGAAGACTTGTGGAACCAGGTTTTAGTGTTATAAGAGGTTTTACTGTACCACACACACGGAAGGAGAGAGGGCAGAAAGTGCCTCCCTCTTAGTCCCTCCCTGGCTTGAGCTATCATTCATTCAGCTGTGCCTGAGGAGGAAACATGCTGGTCACCATGCTGGAGAGAGACGTCTGTGCGCTAGTCTTGCCTGTGCCTTGCTTCCCGTGAGAGTGTGCCTGGCTATTTTGTAGATAACTGACCCATTATTTATTTATTTTATTTATTCCACTTGTAGCCCACCCATCTGGGAAGTCTTCCCCGCTCTGGGTGGCTAACAGACAACACTTTTAAAAAAAATATACTTCTGTCCCGGATGTGTGGGAGAGAATTATGGCAACTCTACATGTTATCTGGTTAGCCAAGTTTTACCCTGGATTCTCCTCATGGTCATTTTCACAACCCGTTGTCCCTGAAGCTATATTGTCCTCTCTGGATTCTGTGACATCATAATGCCCCACCTCATGACACCACAAAGTACAGTCTCAGGTGATGGACTGTGAAGCTACTCCCCTGGCAAAACTTCTGTCCACCTAGGTGAGTGTCTGTTCCTTTCCTGGTTTACCCCGATGTATTGTTTTCTGTTCTTTTCCAGAGCTAGACACCAGCCAAAGTTTGAATAGCACCTTTCTTAACTGGTGTTGATATTTGTTCTTCACTTATGGAAACTGAAAGAAGGCCAGTCATCTCATCTAACCTCACCTCTCCCCCCACCCCCCATCCCACCTGACAGTAGCTTCCCTGGCTGAGAGGGAGCCAGCTCAGGCCTGATAATGCAAATGTAGATGCTTGTCTTCTGAAACATTCTGGAAATATTTAAAGATAATGAGCTAGAATTTACCGTGGGCTCATAATTACAGCCTGACTTGGCATGTCATTCTTAACTTCTGCCCCAGAATGGGATTTTAATTGTGGTGCACAGAGGCAGAAAATGTCAAGCGATGTACTTGTACAGGGCTTGGCCCCAAGCATGAGGCAACCTGTGGTGAGGCAATTGTGTTTGCTCCTGCCCTACACACATTGAGGGACATGGTTCCAAAAGCCAGCTCTGTAGTACATCTGGCAGAAGGTCCTATCAGCACTTCTCCCCATGCTTGGCAATAAAAATAACAGTGAAAATAGTCATAATGGGAAACTGACAGTGGGGATTTAAATAACTAGCCAATTGCTGCCTTGAGAGGTAGAATTTAGGCAAGATGTGAAACTGTTAAAATGAAACCACCTTTGGGGTGAGTTCATTCTACAGTTCCTTTCACCTGACCTAGTGTGAGAAAGAATAGCCACCAACACAAAGTTGCCATTACCAGGGTATACCCAATTGTGGTTCAAAAAACCCACAATCTTCAAGGAGGCTCTTTCTGTGTACCCACCATTGGGCTGTTATACAGCAACATTTCAGCAATGAGCTCTTGTGGAGGAACTCCAGACCCCCCTAGATTAGCCCAGGTACCCGTAAACACCTCCAATTTTTCAAGTTCGGCAATGATAAAGCAAAGAAATACTTACCTTAAATTGCTCATAGCATGATGGCCCTGAACTTCAGGGCAAACCATCTCAAGAGATTAAAAGGAAGCAATATTTATTTTAATCAGTTTTCTTTCTTGATTTCAGCAATGGTGATGTAATGAATGTGTGGGTTCCAGATCTGAACCATGTAAGATGAAGCGTATAAACTGGTTTATGGGACTGAAGAAACTTGCAAAGTCAGGCAGTCTTGGCAAAGTGGTGTGTTCTGTTTCTACTGGATTAGAAAGAACAAAGTCACATTTGTGAAAGTGAGGAAAGTAGCAGTAGCAAGTACTTGGGTACTTTCAGTGATGGGATGACAAAAATTCTACTACCACGCCATGACGTCATGGACGTCATGGGTATGGCCAATGTCATGATGTCATGACATCATGGGCGGAGCCAACGCCATAATGTTGTGGGCAGGGTCAAAAATAAAAATAAATAAAATAAAAATAAATAAAATAAAAATAAACACACACACACACCCCTCAACCCACCCACCCAGCCAGACAGCTACAACACAAATCCGTAAATAACTTAAATAAATAAAATAAAGAAATAAAAATACAACCACTCAACCAAAACACAAATAAATCACCCACCCACCCCAAATAAAAAACCCTCACTTACTTACCTTCCTTGGGGCTGACAAATCCCCATGGCCTGGGGCCACCCGGCAATGGGCGCTGCCCCCGACTGCGGCCTCCTCCTCCTCCGAAGGCCACGGACACAGGAGCCACTGCCTGCAGCCGCTGTCCACAGCCGCCGCCACCGCTGCTGCCTGCAGCCCTGTGGCCTCCTCCTCCTCCTCCTCCTTGGGCCGGTACCTTTTTGGCCTGGCTCCAGCTATGGCCACGGCCAAAAAGGCACCGGCCCAAGGAGGAGGAGGAGGAGGAGGCCACAGGCGCCCGGTGGAGGAGGAGGATGCAGGCGGTGGCGGTGCGCCCCGCCGGGCGTCCCAAGGGCATGGGGGCTTGTCGGCAGTGGACGGCCCAGGGAGGCTCCACGGACGCGGCTGGAGCCACCGCCAGAGCCACTGCTGACCGCAGCCCCTGGCCGCCCCTGGCTGGAGCTGGAGCCGGGCCAAAAAGGCAGCGGCCCAAGGAGGAGGCCACAGGCACCCAGCGGAGGAGGAGGCTGCAGGTGGCGGCGGTGCGCCCTGCCGTGCATCCCCAGGGCATGGGGGCTTGTCAGCAGCGGACGGCCCAGGGAGGCTAGGAGGCAGTGGACGGCCCAGGCAGGCCTCAACGTGCCCCGGGGAAGGTGCCCTCCTCTGAGGGCTGGTGCCACCGCCGCCGCCGCCGCCCTGAAAGGTGCGGCTCCAGCTCTAAAAGAAAAAAAATTAAAATCGAAGCCAAAATGGCTCTAATTGACTGCACATGCGCAGAAACTCAATCTGATGAATGCACAATGCATCAGATTGAGTTTCTGCGCATGCGCAGTCAATTGGAGCCATTTTGGCTCCGATTTTTTTAAAAAAATTCTTTTGGTGAGGCGTCCGGAAGTTGACTACCCTCTCGGAGAACCCTCCGGGATTGTTCCTACCGGTTCCAGGGAACCAGATGGAACTGGGGTCATCCCATCACTGGGTACTTTCCATAACTGTGCCTCTGTGTTATTGCCATATTCATTCCCCTCCTCCCCAAGTCTCATAACTAATTAATATTTTCAATTTGGCAGAAATGTCTGGACTTACAAGGAGGCCTTCAATCTTGTCAGAAGAAGAGGAGAAAGAAATGCCAAAAGAAGATAAAAGAAATCAGACTTGTAAGCAAAAGAAGAGTTTCCTGTCACCAGGTAGGAGAAGTTGAAATATTCGTAATCAGTTATTTGTCAAACAACATATGATAGAGAATGCAAACCCCGTATGAGTTCAGAGTAATGCTGAGAAAGCTACTTTTAATAAGTAATTAGCCACAGGAATAGCTCTAAGCCTCCAAAACTATTAGCTACCATGGTAGTTACTAGTTTAAAAACCAACTCTCTACTTTTCTATTTCTTAAAAATTTATGTAACTTTTCCTTAGTTTTTTTCAAAACATGCTTTTTATAAAATGTGAACTTTCTGTTATTCCTCTTCCACTATTTAGTGAAGATACTGCATAACAATAAAAGCAACTTAAAAGTTACAGCTGTAAGAAAAAGAAGTGAAGTAATGCCTTGTTAAATTACATGTGTAATGTATTTATACATTAGCTATTGCAAAAGTAATTAATAATAAGTAACCAGTTATTTCTTGCTAATTATTTCCAAAATATCTTTACTCATTCCACCTTGTGCTGGTTGGATGGTAAAGAAAAAGCACCTCTGGATTAAGAATGTGGGATATTGTGCTTCTGTTTTCACAATTAAAAATGCCAGGAAATGGCCCTTTATTGCAGAGCAATATCATACTCATGTTCAGAAGCGTAGCTTACCTTGGCGGGGCCCCGTATAAAAATTGTTTGGGGGCCCTTTATATGTGGGGCGGAGCTAACGTCATGACATCATGACGTCGTGGGGGGAGCCAACGTCATGATGTCATGGGCGGGGCCAAAATAAAAATAAAATAAATAAAAATAAAATAAATACAATAGAATTAAAATGTAAAAAAAAAACACACACACACACACCTCAACCCACCCACCCACCCACCCGAAACACAAAAACCTCACTTACCTTAATCCTGGGGCCTCTTCTTCCTCCGCCTCTGCTGTCACCGCCGCGCCGCCGCTGCTGCCATCGCACGATTGCTCCCTCGCCGCGCACGGCGAAGGCAAGGGGCAGCTGTGGAAGGCGAGCGGGCGCAGCGAGGCAGCCCCGAGGCCCTCCCCCCGGTCGCCGCGGGGGCTCCCTGGCAGGCTGCGCCAGCCCGGGCGGCGCTCTCCACCTCGACGCTGGGGTGGGAGTCCAGCTGCAGGACCAGCTCGCGTGCGAAGGCGAGCGGGCGCAGCGAGGCAGCCCCGAGCGAGGCCCTCCCCCCGGTCGCCGTGGCGCGGGGGCTCCCTGGCTGCACCAGCCCGGGCGGCGCTCTCCACCTCGACGCTGGGGTGGGAGTCCAGCGCTGCAGGACCAGCTCGCGTGCCCCGTCCCGCACGCGGCAGGTGACAGGTCAGCTCCAGGCGCGCTGGACTCCCACCCCAGCGTCGAGGTGGAGAGCGCCGCCCGGGCTGGCACAACCAGGCAGGGAGCCCCCGCGGCAACCAGGGGGAGGGCCTCGTGCTCGTAGTCGGGGCTGCCTCGCTGCGCCCGCTCGCCTTGCCTTCCACAGTCGAGCCGCCCCTTGCCTTCGCCAGCTCAGCTACGGCTCCGCGCGCTGCATCTCGGCCCTCTGATGGCCGCCATCGGAGCCGCGCTTAAAAGCTGCGGCTCCGACTCCGGCTTTTTTTAAAAAATTGGAGCCAAAAATGGCTCCAATAAAGTGCGCATGCGCAGAAACTCAATCTGACGCATGCGCAATGCATCAGATTGAGTTTCTGCGCATGCGCAGTAAATTTTTGCTCTTTTTTATTTTTAATTTTATTTTTTGCCGTTGGGGGCCCCCGTAGCCCGGGGCCCCCGTATAATTGATACGGCTGATACGGCGGTAGCTACGCCTCTGCTCATGTTGTCAGCAGAAAAAAAGATGTCAAACTTAACATAGCAAAGGGAAGCTTGAATGTTGACAACACCAATAGCAGCAGTCAGGGATTCACAACTGCCAGCCTCCGGACCTAATCTAGTCCATGCATCTCATTAATCTGGCCCACAGTGGCCACCAGGGCACTTCTAGGACTGCCCACCACCATCAGGACCGCCCACCACCACCAGAGGTCTGAAAACTTCACTTACCACAATGGCAATGGCAGCCGTGCTATTTTCGTAGCTTTTCCCATAGCCCCTGCCACTTCCCAGGGCATCTGGAGGCTTTCCAGAGCATGCTCGCTCCATTTTGGGAATTTTCCGCCACTTCTCCGGTACATTTTGGCACCTAAACCATGGCCGTTTGTGACTTCCGGTACCAGAAGGAGCTTATGCCAGTGCCTGTGTTCCCAGTGCGGAACCAGGAAGTCTCCAAGCGCCACAGATTAGCTGCTGAGACGCAGCGCAGAAACGACGGGGAATTCTCAAAGCGGAGTGAACATGCTCCAAAAAGCCTCCAGATGCCTTGGGAAGCGACAGAGCCTGTTGAAAAAGCCGCAAAAATGGCACGATTGGCAGCATCACACACCACCACTGCTGCAAACATAAATTATGGGTGCCAACACGCCTCTGGCCCGCACAGCTGAGCGCAGTGTCAGGAACTGGCCCCTGGCGGGAAAGCATTGTGAACCCCTGGTCTACAGACTACTCTCTTGTGCTTTTTACCATAGAGACACCAAGCAAGAGAAAAATCATAGAAACCGACTCCTTTTCCCCATCAGTTAATCACTTTTCATCCGAACAAGTGGCTCATGGCTATTTATAAACAAGTGTGACTCTGTTGAAAGGTGTTTTCTTTTATCCCATGTTGCATGCCTCACATCATGGATGATAGTCAAACCCTCACCCCGGGCACCCCATGGGACAGTGTTCCAACCATTAGGTGAGAGCCAGTTTGTACAAGAGACTCTTCAACATTACTAGCAGGTAGGGTGGCCAGCCTTTCACCACATTACATCTCTGCCACCTCAATGATTGGTGGATCTCCATTGCCAGAATTCATTCAATTTCACAACTTAGGCTAGGTGGCCTTCCTTGAACTTTCCTCCTCTATGTGCCGTGTTCTTTGCCATCCACTCACATTTGAGGAAGCCCACCAGAAACATAGAATCATTAATTCTAACATGTTAAAATATCATTGATAACGACAAAGTCCAGAACTATATGATTCTAAATGTGATCATCAGGAGGCCGGAGGGCAGGGGGAGAAGGAAATAAAGAAAAAGGGATTTTTTTTCCAAAAAAAGGAAAGAATTTTAAAGGGAAAAGCTAGTCAAAGGAAAAGCAAGAGCTGCATGGTTACATTTCTGCCTGTTCAAAGCAGGGAGAGAGAAGACTGGAGATTGTTAAACAGTGTCTGGTTCTTTAAGAGCAAAAAATACCTACTGAGCATGCTCCAGAGTTATAAAGTGTTAAATTGTGTTAAATTGAGTGATTCAACTTTTTAATATTTCTACAATTACTGTTTGGATTTGCCACTAATAAAAAGAAAAGTGGGGCTGGGGCTGTGAAATGATAAGAATGAAATAAATTTAACAAGTGCTGTTCAGGCCACCATTGTAAAGCAGCTGTATTTTCAATTGTTTAGCTTTATTACTTGGTCTCCTCTGGGCTCCTGTGGACCTGATGTACCATTTACTGAAGAAAACAAACAATTCATTGTTTAATACCCCACAGAAATCTCAAGATTAAAAGGTGAGGCTGTCTGGACATATTGCCCCATCCTGCATATACATGTTCTTATATACCTGTGTACAGATCAATTTTACATAAAATTTAGTATGGGTCATAGGAATGAATGATTTGCATTTTTAATAGGAAAAAGGGATGCTAAGGAATGGTTAATAAGAGGATACCAGAAGGATAACCAAGAAGTTGAAAACCAGCGTTGAGCTTGTATCTCAGAAGCTCTGCTTTAATATTATCATGATGACACCAATACAAAACAGAAACAAAAACAGATAAAGATACAGTAAAACCTCATATAACACTAAAACCTGGTTCCACAAGTCTTCGTGTTATATGATTTTTCGTGTTATCTGATCCTCTATGGGATCCATAGAGATACATTGTAACCACACAGGCTTTCGCGGTTGTTATCTGAAGCATCCCATAGGATCTTAATGTTATCTGATGCAATTCTTCCCCCCAGATTCCTTGATGTTATGCGATTTTCGTGTTATTCGATACTAATGTTATATGAGGTATTACTGTACTGTATAGTACAATCACCCATTGTTAAGCATTTCAGAGAGTCTTGCTAAGAACAATATAGCAAACTGCCTTGTTGAAGTCAACTAGCTGCATCACTAACTTTGCAAAATATTTACTACAAGAAGGCTTTTTGACCAGTGGATTTGAAATACAGCTTTTCAGAGGGGGGAGAAGAGAAGGGAGATGCACAACACAAAAATTCTGACTTAGAGCAACTGCACTCTCTCTCTCTCTCACTCTCTGGTCAAAATCATGTGTAGTCACACCAAATTGCTTCCGTTTAAGAAATCATCACAAATACAGTAAAACCCCTACTTACGTACACCTCGAGTTATATAAAATTCAACTTACATAATGATTTTGCACTAAAACCATATCCCGATTTATGTAAATGTCCCAATGTACATAACACAATTTCCTATGGGTTTGCTTTGAGTTACGTAAGAATTCATTTTTCTATGGGTTTGCTTCAAGTTACATAAAAAAATTGATTTACTATAAAAGCCTATGGAACTGACTTTTTACGTAAGTAGGGGTTTTACTGTACTCTCCATTGTGGATTGTGTTACACAGCTCAGTACATAGCATATAATGTCTACACTAACTTCTTAACATGAGGCAATTTGTCTTCAAAATGTTGTGTCATTTGCATTATCACTGCTGTAACTATGTGAAAGGATTTTGGCCAATATGTTTCATCATACTTAAGAGACCGCATCGTCCCAAGGACATCTGTCCATCCCACCAGAGTGGACCGGAGAGGCTCTCTAGTTGTGCCATCGGCCAGAGAGGCACACCTCTCTGGCATTAGAAGGAGGGCCTTCTCTGTGTCCACTCCGGCCCTATGGTACCTCCTCCCAATAGAACTACGCCTGCAAATGGAGCTGCTGTCATTCAGGAAAGGATTGAAAACCTGGCTGGCAGGTCAGGTCTGGGGAATGGATGGATCAATTTCCCCAGCTGGCTGGATGGTTTGACACCCAGTGCCTCCTAGCTACAATGCCTAGTTTTTAATGCTAAGTTTTTAAGCTTCTTTAAAAACTTTTAATTTTGAACTGGTTTTAAATTGTTGTCAATATTTATTTATTTTATTTATTTGTTCACATTTGTATGCCGCCCTACTTGCAGAGCAACTGCTGTTGTGTTGGGAATTGCCCTGGTCCCTTTGGGGAGGAGGGCGATAAACAAATTTAAATAAAAAAAATAAAAAAAATTAATTGGAGATCTGAAAATGGTGACTCACAGATGACTGTGCTCTAGGCAAAATTCTCTCCAGCAATCAATATTTCTACAAATGTCGCTGTTTCTGTTGACACTAGTTTCAGCATTGTATTATGTGGATACTGAGATGTGGTGCCATTTTTATGGGTGCAAGAATAATTGAACAAATGTTCAGTGTGCACAAGCCCTGATCTGCTTTTACTCCGATTTTTCAAAGTCTCTGGTTAAGATGAAATTCACCATTTAGTGTTTGTTAACTTTTTGGTGCACATTCAATTAATTGTGACTTCTTTTCTAGATGCGTTTGCACCTACTTACAGGCTGAATGTAGACACTGAGGAGTCACTGAAACTGGCATGGATATCATGAGGACAAACATCTGTCTTCCCTTTCTCTTCACTCACACAAAAGATGACATTTAAATTGTCATAGGCAAAAATAGGAGTGGCCACGACCAATGCTGGAGAATAGGAAATGTCAGGCCTTGTTTTGCAGGAATGGAATGAGAGGTTTATGCCTGTGATGAAGCTTTTACCAGTTAGGCAAGGATGGAAAGATCATCCGCTGTCTGCACTGAGAGACCAGCATGCAACTTTCAAATCTGGTTGGTGTGATGAGGTTCTACAATGTTACCTGCAGAGATACATAATCTACAAGTACAGGAAGCAATGAAGAAAACATGGAAGAAAGGCTATTGGAAATTAAGTCCTCAGTGCACATGAAGCTTCGGTTGAGCTACACACTGGCATTTATATATTTATTTACTCTCAAGCTAGAATTCAAAATTGACTCAGTGTCTTTTCCAGATGAGATTATAAGGGAGGGATTAGAGAAAGCGTCTGGAAGGGTTTTAATGGGGCAGGTTGGGGAAACCCTCCCACCCCCATTCATGTAGCTATTTTTTTCTCCCCGAAGCTCGCCCTATATATGGGAGTGGTGGGATAATGGACTGGATTTGCTCTACTTTTTTTCCATTTAAGACTTTAGTGTACTCAATCCATCTAGGCTTAAATGGCAATTTAGCATCAATCTTATTACTCTCAGAGGATTGTCAATAAAAATTTGTCTTCTCTAAACTATGTATAACAAAATTACATTTTTGACCTAATGAACAGTTGGTTGGATAATTCATTCCTCCCTACTAAGGTAAAGGTTTCCCTTGCTTGAAAGCCAGTCGTATCCGACTCTAGAGGTCAGTGCTCATCTCTGTTTCTAAGCCGAAGAGCCAGCACTGTCTGCTTCTGCATATGTTTCCATGGTCATGTGGCAGGCATGACTAGACACCGGAGCACATGGGAACGCTGTTACCTTCCCACCAAAGTGGTCCCTATTTATCTACTTGCAATTTCTTACTTTCGAACTGCTAGGTTGGCAGGAGCTGGGACAGAGACGGGAGCTCATTCCATCCTGCAGTACTTGGGAATCGAACTGCTGACCTTCCGTCTCCTAGTCAGCATCTTAGTGACTTGAGTTGCCATAATTCTCTTCCACAAAACCAGGACAGAAGTATATTTGTCAAAAATGGGTGGGTTATCTACAATATAGCCTGTTTAAAAACAAACATAATGACAGCTATAAAACACTCACATTAAATCTATCAATACATAAATGAATTTATTTACAACAGTTAATTCTTACTGTAAGATGATCTGTTGTACTTCTGAGAAGTCGTGTTGCAGTCTACTCTTAACGTCCTCAGTTCCAGGAAACACACTGGTCACACTTATCGGACAGTGTTGTGAGGTGAGGACGTTAAGATTTGTCTCCAGGTGTACTCCAACTGCAATGTGGCAGGAAATCACTCGTTTGATGGTGAGAGTTCAAATTTATTTTAATGGTGTGTTATAATACACAATCTGTAAGTTTTAAAAATCTGGGACTTTAACATGATTTTCATTGAACTGGGCGGGATAATTTTTCTGATCTTGAATATGGGACAAGCCTGGTTTTCCAGGACATATGGAAACCCTACTCCCTACCAATTGCTCACAAGAAGCCGTATGTATCAATGGAGGAAGAGGTGACATCACAGAAAGGGGTGTCCAAGGCATTTCTAATTCCTTCTAATTCTTTTTCTTGTGGGGAAGAGAGAAAGAAGCAGTGGTAGCATTGTTTCTAGAAGCAAGAGACTGTTTTTTCAAAGTGCTGGATCCTTTTCTTAAATGTATGACTCTCAGAGTGTCCTCAGAGTCAGGGCACAATCAGAGGACAGGAAATCTCAAAGATTGTCCCCTCCACAGGCCTGGGCTTTGAAGACCACCTTTGTGAGAGGCATTCAAGAAAAAGAGCCAGCACTTTGTACAATTACCCTCTTGTTTCCACATTTGCTCCCCCACACACACAATTGGAAGGGGCCGGGGCGGGGGAAAGCACTGGAGAACTGCCCACACTGACCTGGGGTATTGCTAGCATTTGCCACCCACAGCATTGCACAGCCTTGGATCTCACAGCTACACAAGTCCAGCCCCAGGACACTTCCATTTCATCAACTGATTATTATAATCATTTAAAAAGCTGAGGTTGACTTCTTCATATCTCTGGCTGCAGCTGACCCACAACCCACATTTGCAAAGCACAGCTACAAATGATGGCTCCCTGCCATCAGCATAATTTAGACTCGCAGAACTGAAGTTTTAAAGAATCAATCTTAGTAAAAACTATCGCAATCCTAAATAAGTTATATCCACCTCAGAGCATGGAGTTTATAGCACCTCTCAGAACATATGCCCTGACCCAGAACCAGTGGCACTGTGAATGTACAGGCGGTTAGCAAACTCTTTTTCATTTTGGAAACAAACTAGTGCAATGTGTGTTTCAGTGCTGAAGGGATGCCATATCAGAGTATGCATAGCATGGAAAACAGAGGTGGAGGTGAAGCACAGTCCAAGACATTGTGCAATATTTTTCCCTTGAGGGAGGCACATCCAGTGAAGATGTTTGGCAGGAAATTCAAGACAAAAGGAAAGTCTTGTTTGTGGGATGTTATCATAAATCTGTTATCTCTATCAGCAGGTCTAGAAATAGCTGTGGCTAGCACAAAGGAATTGAGGAACTGAGATGGATGAGTCTGTGTATCTTGCTGTATTCTACATTCAAAAGTTTATCTGTCCCAATATTTTTTTTAAAAAACAGTTTTTAAAGAAATGTAACAATTTGATTTGAAATTCTTTCAAGTCTCTTTGCCAGCTAGCCACACTGTTTACCATTTCCATGGTGAAATTCAGTTCAACACAAAGATGGTAGGATTTGCCTTCAGGTACAAGCATACAACTGAGTTTACCAGACTTTACTTCTTCTTTCATGCCCTTTTCAAACCATGGTCTGCCAAATTGAAGCTACAGTACTTTCTTGGCTTTGTTGTTAGCCAAACCAAGTCCTCATTGGTGCACATTTCTGGCAGTAATTGGCAGACCAGTAGATGAGTTGGATTCTGTATCACTCCACATTCACACAGTGAGTTATTGTCCACTAGCGGGCCCCCACTTGACCATATTGGTCTGGCATTTAGAACCCTCAGACTATTCAAGTGACATAAGGGAGGTTCAGTTCCCCAGTCATATCCTCCTTTAATGTTCATCATCTTCTAATCTGATTTTGCCCTTGCATACCCTCAAGAGTGTTTGTTCTTGCCATAAAGCTCTTCCCGGATTTGAGCTGGGGGTCTTGAGGCTCATATCGGTTCAGAGGATGTCGAAATTTTCTTGCTTAAAAAAGAAATATTTATAAAAATCCAAAAGCCCACCAAAAATCCAAAAAATGCCAGATGCAATTATCCCCCACCCCCCCAAATGTGATGAAGCGATCTCCCTACCTTTTCCATGCCATTTGGGGACCTTATCCACTCGGTTCTGACCTGGAGGAGACACACATTGAGCCGATTTTCCACCCCTACCAGCACTGGGAAAGTCTGGGGACCTTATCGACTCGGTTATCACCTTCCTCTGAGCTCCCTGGGCAGCACTACAGCTGAAAATGTGTAGCTTCCCCAGGCACATGCCGGGGGAGGTGCATGTTCCTGACTGTAGCACTACCCAGGGAGCTCAGATGAAGGTAGGAACTGAATGGAGGGTCCCCAGACTCTCCCAGTGTCGCCAGGGGTGGCAAATAGTCCTGACATAGTGGCAGAAATGATGCAGATGCCACCATCGGAGGTGGCAGTGGCACCTCTGCAGCGGTAAGTGCTGCATTGCTACCTTGGATGGAGGGGGTGGGTGCTATTTTAAACTCTAAAATGGCACCCACCACCATTTTAGAGTTTGAAATAGTGCAATTTTCAGTTGTCAACAAAAAAAGTTGTAAACTGGGGAAGTATTTTAATTAAATTTGCCTTTGTTAATCGCAGCAAATGTAACCCAGGGCAATCGTAACCCAGGGTTTTACTGTATTGTTATATATTTGAAGTATTTGCTTCTGTGTGGCTTTGCCAGGCCCTGATTTTTTACATTTTACCTACATTCTCAGGATTTGTTGTGGTTTTTTTAAATGGAAAAGCACTGATAATGTCACTGACGCAGTGGCAGAACTGGTTGGGATGTCTTCTGAAAGATAGGGGCAGAAGAAGACACAATCTGTAGTTCAATTCTTTAAATGCAGGGCAGATCGTAGTGTATCTGCTTGCTCCTCAAAAGGACCATGATGGCATTCTTCCATGATGTCAGTAAAATGTTGATGATTTTTTTCATTAAAAATGCCTCTCTTTATTTGTGTCAGAGGCATCACCAGCATATAATAAAATACTGTACAAAGCTAAAATTAATGCATCTAAAAACAAAATAGAATTTAAAAGGGCTAGATGACATCTGCCCAATATCCGGCCACATCAACAGCATTTCCTCATGCTAACATAAGGTCCTCCTCAGTGCACACTGAAGGGCATAATGTGCATTGTATTATATGGGTGATTGTTTGCTCTTCTCCACATTCACATAAGCTACCATCTATAGGAAAACCCAACTTGCTCAGATTAGCCCTTGATCTTCCTACCCTGGCACGTAGTCTGTTTAAAGCTTTCCACACAGGTCATGGTTGTTCATGGCCAGGCGGTAGAGAATCATGTGGTTCTGCTCAGTTATCTGGTAGTTCCTTGCTTGCCTTCCAAAGTGCTAGGGCAGTCTGTGGGGGCTGGTTGTTCAGGGGAGCAGAAGTTATGAGGAAACTGTGCCTTGATTTGAGTCTCAGCTTTGGCGGTTGGTGATCAAATAGCAGGTGTGTTTCAGATCTTGCTTTTACCCACCCTTTCTGAACAGCACCTCGGTGAAATTTTGGTAGAGGGATGCCAGCTAAGTAATGTACTTTTTGTATTGGGGTTGGTTTTAGGCATCCTGTGACCAATCTTGCTGTTTCATTTAGGGCCACATCCACCTGCTTTGCATGCGTTTATCTGCACCACACTGGACTAGCATATTCTTCTGCAGAGTAACATAAAGCTAGTGCAGAAGTTCTTAATGTGCGTGGTTGGGCACCTCATCTTGTGCTTGTTATTTTCCTCTGAATATTGTTCCTGGCAAAAATCTTTTGTTTGGTATTTAAGCAGTGGGTCCTGAAAGTGAGAGTTCGATTCAGGGTAACTCCCATTTATTTGGGGGTGTCACAGTGTTTGAGCCCAGTGGGACATGAAAGGACCCTCCCCAAAGATTGCCCCTTCAGCAGTCGAGCATCCCCTAGGAATGATGATTTATCACCATCAATGGAGATTTTTCACCTGCTAATCCTTTCAAGACAAAAGTAGAAATTAAGAATGCCACTGTTATGAAATGCCATCTTGTGGACAAACTATGGAATATCTCTATATTTAAATTAAAGATGATTCCCAGACAGGGGACTGTGATATCTGCCATCTGAAGATAACATTTGACATTTCCCTCATTAAGGTGGAAAACATTGTCAAAATCTGCACTTTGAGTGATGTTGCTGAAAGGAAAGGCTGGATGGATATAAAGAATGTGTTGTTAAGCTCAAAATAAAAAAGGAGGGGCACATTTAAAAAGATATTAAGTGAATCAGACAAAGATAGTTATTTATAAACTTGTAAACTTATTGCTTCTAAAACTATCACTTAAAAGCACATGATAGTTTAGTTATCCTCACCCCCTTTCTTTAAAACTAATAGGATTTGGTTAGTAAATTGTTCCTTATTGTTTAAGGCAGAAAATATGAATGCTTCATCCGAAATAAACTGCGTCACTCTGCTCATTTGTGATCATAATTCTTGTACCTCTTTTTGAGCAAAATTTTTGTTTTTGTTTTTAAGGGAATGATTGTTCCTGGTGCCTTACAGTCCTATGGCTGTTCTGGATGGCTCATGTCAAGCCAGATGGAAACTACCAGAACTTTCATGTAAAAGTTCTCTAAATGGATGAGGTGGACATTTCCCCCCCTTTGGATTACAGCCACCATGTTGACTATGAGATTCTTGGATTTGTAGTCCAGAAAACATACAACTCCCACCTCTAGAAGTGGTAGCTCCCAGTAGAACCACCTTACGTCTCCCTTCTACTTCTCTGAACCAGAGTGTCTAAAGACCCTATGGAAAAGGGGCCCTAGACTCTCCAGACATGGAACAAGGTGGCCGGGTGGGATCTGTTGAAGGGGGGTGGGGAATAGCACTGTCCCCTCTAGCTGATAGCAGGGTAGACAACCCTCAGCCTCAGGTATAATGTGGAATTTTTACATCTGGCCTAAAGACCTAGGTACCTATTTATTTAACTTGCATTTATTTATTTATTTATTTACACTTATATCTTACCCTCTAGGGAAAAATCATCCCTACTCAGGTCGACTAACATCATAAAACCAGTCATAAAGTTACAAATTGCACACAATACTCCCATATTGTATACCTACCTATATATCTACTTGCAATTGTACCTATTTATCTACTTGCAATTTCTTGCTTTCAAACTGCTAGGCTGGCAGGAGCTGGGACATTGACGGGAGCTCACTCGGGTTTTGAACTGCTGACCTGCCATCCTTCCAGTCGTCAAGTTCAGCATCTTAATCACTAAGCCATCACAGTCCCTTTAAAGATCTAAAGGTTTCCCTTGCTCGAAAGTCAGTCGTATCTGACTCTAGGGGTCAGTGCTCATCTCTGTTTCTAAGCCGAAGAGCCAGCACTGTCTGAGACATTTCCATGGTCATGTGGCAGGCATGACTAGACACCGGAGCGCATGGAACACTGTTTCCTTCCCACCGAAGCGGTCCCTATTTATCTACTTGCAATTTCTTGCTTTCGAACTGCTAGGTTGGCAGGAGCTGGGACAGAGACAGGAGCTCATTCTGTCCTGCAGTACTCGGGAATCGAACTGCTGACCTTCCACCTCCCAGTCAGCGTCTTAGTGACCTGAGCCACTGCAGTCCCCTAGGGAAGTTATATATGTTAAAAACTCCTTTTAATGTGCTGCTCCTTCTATTTCCACAATGGATGAATTTGTGCTGCTGCAAGTGGAACATAATGGTGATTCTGACTGAATGAAGCTTCTGGCATGTGTCCATACACATGTGTGTATTGACACTAATCTTCTACAGTGAAAAACCAAATCCTCCTAGACCAGGTCTTAATACAGTTACAGGGAGAGAGCAGCATTTTCCCGAGGGCTGCCACACAGCTGGATAGTTTTGCAGATTCAGAAAAAGGATGTGATTATGTTTTTCTACAAGACTTCATCCCCTGCCATATGAAGTTCCTGGTGCCTTTTACAGGCCTTACCATTTATACAGGTTGGGTAGGTGCTGACTACTCCATCTTAAAGGGAAGCATACAATAACAGAATATGGGAGGGACAAGCCTTTTCCTTAAAGGTGCATAGGAATGGGGATTAGTTTTGGGAATTAGACACTTCCTGGTAGCCAAGAGGAAGCCCAGAAGGTTCCCATGTATTCTGCGCAGGGTAGACAGTCACAAGTCCAATATAAGCTCTTGAGACAGAATGATTGGGTTTTCTGAAACAAAAAGAGTGGTGATGGGAGCACTTTCAGATGCAGTATAAGCAGCTGGATGGTGCTTTAATGCTTATATTGACTGCATTGGAGAGGGAATCTCTAGAAATGCTGCATGGGATGTTCTTCTTCAGAATTTCCATTTCCCATAACTGTCTCTGTCTCATCTTGTAAGCCATATTGGGCAGGCACATGCCCAGTTGTGGGTTGTCAAATTTTTCGCTACCCCACCGTGATGTCATTACATTGTGGGCGTAGCTGACATCATCATGATGTCGTGGGCGGAGCAAAATAATTTTTTTTAAAAAAATGACTGTGGATGCATCAAAACTCCATTTGACGCATGCACAGTTCTATTTTTTTAGTGTGCATACATCAAATCTCTATTTGATGCATGCACACTAAAAATTAGAACGGTACATGCATCAAACGGAGGTTTGATGCATGCACAGTTCCGGGCAGCCATTTTGGCTGCCCGGAAATAAATTTCTGGAGGGGGGCCAGAGAGGTGACCGAACCAGTCGCTCGGGGTTTTACCACCACCCCGGTGACCCCCTCCTGATGGGTGCTACAAGTTTGGGTGAACTGGTCCAAACCGGTAACATCCCATCACTGCACATGCCTCACTGTCATGCTTTCAAGTGCCCAGAGTCCACATACATTGAAGCGGATGTGCTGGCCCTGCCCTCCTACCTCACATCTCTTCAATCATACCTTTTCTGTTGATTCATTTTACCCCTCCTCCCACTCTCCAAAAAGTTCTGGCTCGTGTAAAACAAATATTTGGCTACAGCAGTGTCTTCTGTTTCAGACAGTCAAGTTGCCACAACTAAAGAGATGATAAAGAGCACATGTGGGAACCCTTTGCTTTTAAAGAACAGACATTTACCCAGACATGGGCTGGGCCACCGGAACAGGGGGATTCATCCCTGTGCTCCCTCACCTCTGGCACCCTGGGGTGGAAATAATAATGTTATTATTATTTTATCCGCCTGGCATGCTGCACTTTAGATTAAGCCATTACTCCAAGCTCCCACCTTCACCTTGAAGCCATGGTTTATTAAAAAGTGCCACGTGCCAGGCAGAGCAAGAGAGGGGCAGTAACCAAACAGTTCCTGGGGGCAGCATCCTCCCCCGTCCCTTGGTTGCAGCCCCTTGCCTCTGTCCAGTGCCCTCCCATGGTGCCTAGCACACCCCTGCATTTACCTAGGGAAGTTATATGCCTGAAGTGAAACAGTGGTTGAGTTTGATCCTGACTGGGCTTAAGGTTGACTCAGCCTTCCATCCTTCCAAGGTTGGTAAAATGAGTACCCAGCATGGTGGGGGCAAAATGCCAATTAACCACCATCCAGAGAGGGCAGTATAGAAGTGTAATTGCTATTGCTGTAGACTTACAGGGGGAAAACAAATGTACAGTATATCAACGGCTCCTCTGATGAATACAGCCAATACAGTCTGTTACAATTAATCATATGATATTGTCTGTTGATGTGGCTAACAGTATATTCAGAGAGTAGAAATATATCCTGAATTATCAGCTAGGGGAATGGTTGGACAATTTGTGGTTTGCTATTATTTGCTGCCCCACTTCAGGTGGGTAAATGTTTTCTGCTGATCCTACCATGGTTTATCAATGTGTGCCCATTTGGGCCTCCTCCTGGATCCTGGAAGGTTTTTTGCAAGTACAGTAAAACCTCGGATAATGCTAAAACTTGGTTCCACAAGTGTTAGTGTTATCAGATTTTTAATGTTATCTGATGCATTCATCGGATAACGTTAAAATCCTATGGAATGCACCAGACAACATCAAAACTCCATAGAGATACATTGTAACTGGCAAGGCTGTAGCAAACATTATCCGATGTATCCCATAGGATTCTAACGTTAAGCGATGCAATTTCCCCCCAGATTGCTTAACATTATGTGGTTTTAGCATTATCTGATGCAAACATCGGAGGTATTACTGTAAAAGACTCTATTTATATTGAATTGGTCATTGCAAGGTAAACTTGAGCTTAATGGATAAGTCTGATTGCAGAGGCATGCAGTTCCAAAGAATCTTATGGTAGAAAGGTAATTAATTAAAGAGGAAAAAGCATTTCTTAATGTCTCATTTGGCTTCTAGGCTTTTCTTTAAGGTTCTAGGCTGAACTACTGGTGACTGATCATGGATCACTGCACAAAGTTATGTGAAAGACATTTAGTTTTCAAGGCTAATACTCCCACTGGCCATTGTTTTCAACAGCTAACCATTTATCCATAATACAGAAACACAACAGTACTTAATATGGGGCATAGCAAACAATTTGAAGCTTTTACATTTACATAGAAATAGACACACTCAGTTGTTTTTATTTGGAACTGCTATATGAATATGGCATTTCCCCATGATTGCTCCATCTTATAAATGATCTCAACAGAGTGCAGGCAGTCAGACAACCTTTCTAAACATCATTTTGATCTGAATATTCAAAACTTCATAGAAGGATATCAAAGCCGGAGATTTAGTCTTCGGATTCCTTCTGCTAAAAGTGTCATTTTTAATGGTTTTATGGTAGAATACTGTTTACCTAGGTAGGTTCAACTAGGTTTTAGGGCCACATTATTTTGGAAGAAGCAGAGCTTGGCGATAAGATATTATAAATGGTAGCGTTGCCTGCCATGCACTTTCTGTGACAACGTAGGCACAATAATGCCCTTCTTTATGACTTAACGCTAATGTGATATATTTGGGCCATAACGAGTAACATTTATTGGTTACTTCAAAGCATTTTCAGAGTCATGCAAGCCAACTTTTCCACTTTACTTTGTAAAAAATTGCAAATTACATACAGTAAAACCTCGCATAAAGAGTGCCTTGCTTAGAGACTAACTTGCTTAAAGAGCAGAATTTTCTCTGAATGGTCACCTCACTTAACAACTAAAACCAACTAAAAACTCACTTAACAACTAAATCGGGGTTCACAATCCCCCCTGCCAGAAGTCACATTTGCTCACTTACAATGGTGTTTTGCTTAAAGAGCAAACTCACTTAAAGAGCAATCCCGTGGAACGCATTATGCTCTTTAAGCGACGTACCACTGTATTAGTAACGTGCTGTTCCCTCAAAGTTGTACATAATATCCATGCATTGTGAAAGTTTTAAAGTAATGATCAGCACTGTGTTAAATCTAGTTTCCAGGTCTTAATATTCTGGCAAGGAGGGAACACAGAATCAGTAGTACAGCACCGGTTTTGCATGGATCCTAGCCTGTGGTGGGCTCAAATTATTTTTACTACCACATTGTGGGCATGGTATGGTGGGCATGGCCAGGGGAAAGTCCTGCGTTGCACTGGAATTAGGACTACTTTATTTCAAAACTTGGATGGGCAGAGGGGCCAGCCAGAATTTCTGCCACCAGTTCTGGCTAACTGGTGGGAACCTGCTGATGCCCACCACTGATCCTAGCTTCTGCAAAGTGTGGGTACAGTGGGAGTGAGCAAAGCCTGCTACCTAGTAGGAGGAAACAGTAAAAAGCTAACTAGATGGACAGGTAGTTTCTGGCCTGCCATAAATAACTCCCTATGTTTCTGTACCACACATGGGCAGGTTGTGACCTTGTCTGGATTATTGCAATGCACTCTGTGTGAGGCTGCCTTTAAAGAGGGTCCAGAAACTTCAGCTGCTTCAAAACACTATAGCCAGACTGCTGACTGATGCTAGAGATTGGTGTCTATAAGAGAGTACTGTATAGGTGACTAATGTTTCAGGTATTCCATAATGGGAAATGTTAAGTTTTTGCACATTTCAAAATGAATTTTGAATTTCAGCATCTGTAATAACAATACTGCTTTTCAAAATTCAAGGTCAGAACGAGGAAGATGATGCACTGGTTCTATACATTCCTGCATTGTTTTAGTACTGAGACACTCCTACAAATGCAACATGTAGCCAGAGATTGTTTTCTTTATTTGCCGTAGCGAACTGAACAGTGATGGGATGATAAAAAAATCTTCTACCACTCCCTGACGTCACAGACGTCGTGGGTGTGGCCACTGTCATGACGTCATGACGTTGTGGGTGGGACCTAAAAATAAAAAAAATAATTTAAAAAATTAAAATAAAACACACACGCACACACCCCTCAACCCACCCACCCACAACACAAAACCATAAATAAATTAATTAAATAAAAGAAAGATATAAAATAAAAATTAAATAAAAATACACCCACCCACCCACCCACCCACCCACCAACCAACCCACCCCAAACACAAACCCCTCACTTAAAAGTAAAACAATACAAAACAGTACTTACCCTTGGAAGCGGCCGAGCTCCTGCAGGAGGAGGCGGCGCAGCTAGCTGGGCAGCCCAGGGCCTTCCAACCGGAACCCTCGGCGGGCGACTCTGGCTCCCAGCGGCGGCCACAGGAGGAGGAGGCGCAGCTAGCCGGGCAGCCCAGGGCCTTCTGGCTGGAACCCTCGGCGGGCGGCTCTGGCTCCCGGCGGCGGCCGCAGGAGGAGGCAGCGCAGCTAGCCAGCCAGCCCAGGCCCTTCCAGCCAGAACCCTCAGCGGGCGGCCCCGGGCCTCGGCGCTTGGCCGCGGCCACAGGAAGAGGAGGCATACCTAGTCAGGCAGCCCTGGGCTGCCCGGCTAGCCATACCTCCTCCTCCTATGGCCGCTGCCGGGTGCCGAGGCCGCCCACCGAGGGTTGCGGCTGGGATGCCCTGGGATGCCCGGCTAGCCACACCTCCTCCTCCTGCAGCCGCTGCCGGGTGCCGAGGCAGCCCACCGAGGATTGCGGCTGGGATGCCCTGGGCTGTCCGGCTAGCCACACCTCCTCCTTCTGCGGCCGCTGCCGGGCACCGAGGCCGCCCACCGAGGGTTGCAGCCGGGATGCCCTGAGCTGCCCGGTTAGCCACACCTCCTCCTCCGGCCGCTGTCGGGCGCCAAGGCCCAGGGCCGCCCACCGAGGGTTGCGGTCGGGAGGCCCTGGGGCACCTGACTAGCCGCGCTGCTTCTCCTGCGGCCTCCACCAGAGCCGCTCCATTAAGGTCCGGCTCCGGCAAAACCTAATGCGCATGCGCAGAAACTCAATCTGACGCATGCACGATTCGAAATTGCAGCGCACATGCGTCAGATTGACTTCTGCGCATGCGCACTAAATTGGAGCCATTTTGGCTCCAATTTAATTTTTTTCCCTTTTTTTGAGGCGTCGGAACTGGACGCCTCAAAAAAAGGTCTACCCTCCCAGAGAACCCTCCGGGATTATTCCTAACGGTTCTATGGACCCGGTTGGAACCAGCAACATCCCATCACTGGAACTGAAGTGTTGAAATTGCACAGGACCATTTCTCCCTCTGCTATGGGCACACATTAGCTCCATTTCTGAACTAACACAACATACTGGCCTAAAGTATGGCAGTTGCCACTATTCTGTCCACATACCCCAAAATTAAAAAAAAAATTAATCTTGGCATAATGGGAAAATATGAACCTCCTAGACCAGTGATGGCAAACCTTGGCACTCCAGGTGTTCTTGGACTTCAATTATCATAAGCCCAAGTCAGCACTCCTGCTGATCAGGGATTCTGGGAATTGAAGTTCAACATCTGGAGTGCCAAGGTTCACCATCACTGTCCTAAACCATTGCAGCACACTGACTAGACAGGAAGGCAGTTACACTGGTTCATTTATTTATATCCTGCTGTTCCTCCGATGAGCTCAGAGCAGCACAAATCATCCTCCTCCTCCAAATCTACCATCAGGAGAATCTTCAAGCTCAGTTTTCAGGTTTTCTGGCAAGCACCCAACTGAACATTTTTGGCAACACAGACCCTAGATTACCTGGAACCTTGGCCTCATCCAGCAGCCACTTAGATCTATACTGAGGTACAGTATTTATTGATGCATTTATCCTGCCCTTCTAACTCTGACAGGTTTACACAGTCACTAACCACATGTGCTTTAAATTACACAAATAAACTAAGAACCAACAGTGGGTATAACAGAGTAAACAGGGAAGGTAGTAAATCAAATTGTCACCTTGCCTGATGAAGTGTTTTGAAGAACTCAACTACTTGCAGTTTCCTGTGGCATTTTGGCTGGTCCTAATAAGGGTAGATTGGCCAATGATTTATTTTGTTTCTAATGTTCTCTTCTTTCTTGAATTCCTCTGTATATTGAGTTTTAACTAAGACATGAAAAAAAGAAACAGATTTCTTGGGGGTGGGGGTTTCTTCAGGGGCTTATGAAAAGGAGGCATGTGGTCTAAGTGGGAGCATAGATCTCATGTCCAAAATTTTAGTGGGTGACCTTGTTCAAAACATGAGCTGCCGGTGAGCTTCTGGTTTTCCTTACTTGTGCTTTCCCTCTGGACATAGAGCACATCTTAAAAGTTGCAGGCCTGAGGATGTGAAGTGCTCATACCGTTCTCAACAATGACCATTGTTTACATTGATCTTTTCTCAGCTATTTTCTAACCCCGTGGTGATGAACCTTGGCACTCCAGGTGTTCTTAGACTTCAATTCCAAGAGGTCCATGTCTCTGTAAGCGCATTAAACCCATTTGTGTGGGTTCACAGAGACTGGGGCTTCTGGGAATTGAAGTGCAAAAGCAGTTGGAGTGCCAAGGTTCGCCATCACTGTTCTAACCAGTTGCAGTACACAAATTCGGACTTGCAGGATGACAGAAAGAGGTTGACTTGGTCTTCCTCTTTGGCCTCTTGGGAAGCGGGGAGGAGAGTGCTTCTTTTCCTCTTCTGTTGATCCAGAATGGAACATGGATAAATAATTCACAGGCCTTGTACACAAGAAAGAGGAGACAGACAACTCACATTGGAGGGAAACACACTGGTGTTTCTCATCTGTTTAAAAAGCTGAAGTAAAAGGCTTGCAAGGCATACTGGCATTGGAGAAAGATCAATGGCTCTCAGTGGGGAGTGAATTCCCCTGAGTCAGAACACGTCACATAAAGCCAAGCCCGATCTGTCCTCGTCACTGCTGAGCTAAGCAAACAATAATGAGTCAATGGCAAGTGTCAATGTTTACTAATACTGTACCATTCAACATCCTTCCCAGCCTCAGGTGAGCCCCAAGTATTCTGCTGCCTAAGGTGGCAGAAACTAATGATACACTTCCCACCCTCATAAAGTGGAGGTGCTAGGTCAGGGATTCTCACCCTGCGGCCGATGGGCTGGATGCGGCCCACAGTGCCATTTCATGTGGTCCTCACTGCCTCCACCATATGAGGAAGTGCCGTGTGGTGGAGGAAGGGTAAAAAGACCATCCGGGTCCCCAAAGCTGCCTGAGGGAGTGTGACCCAGCCCCCTCCCCCCCTTAAAAAGATGGAGAACTCCTGTGCTAGGTACTCAAACCTGGCCTACTTATTTTGGACCCTGAGGAAGAAGTAGTTTTATTATTATTATTATTATTATTATTATTATTATTATTATTATTATTATTATTATTATATAACGTCTAGAGACACGTGTTTGCACGTCTTGGGGAGAGTGATCTCCTCTGTAATGATGCTGCTCTTCCAAGCGCCATCATCTTTTGCTTCCTCGCGGCGCCCCCCCCCCCCAAACACACACACTCCCCTGGAGCGATGTTGGAAGAGGGGGGCTCCGCGGCGACGGCGGCGATTATTACGCACTTGCCTCCCGGCCTGGGTGCCTCCGCTCCGGGCTCCCGTTGCTATAGGAGCTCCTCGGCTAACACTCTCCGTCCGCCTCTGGTGTGGCCTGGGGGAGGTCCTCCGGTGGCCGATCCGAGGAGCCCGGCGGGAGCCCCTTCCCTCCGCGGGAGCCCAGGGCGCCGCCAAGAAGCCCGGTAAGTAAGTAGCACTTAAGGAGCGCCTCAGGCTCTCCCCTGCGATCCCCCCCCCCCATGTCTTGCACCCGAATAACCCAACTGGGACTTTTCGGGGATGAGTAAAGGTAAAGGTTGCCCTTGCTCGAAAGCCAGTCGTATCCGACTCTAGGGTTCAGTGATCATCTCTGTTTCAAAGCCGAAGAGCCAGCGCTGTCGGCTTCTGCAGACGTATCCATGGTCATGTGGCAGGCATGGCGAGACACCGGAGAGCACGGAACTCTGTTTATCTTCCCACCGAAGTGGTCCCTACTTGCAATTTCTCGCTTTTGAACTGCTGGGACAAAGGTAGGAGCTCATTCCCTCCTGCAGTACTCGGGAATCGAACTGCTGATCTTCCACCTCCCAGGCAGCGTCTTAGCCACTGCAGTCTCGCCTTTCCCCCCAGGATCCGCCAGACTCTGGTTGTGCTTTTGCGCTCCGGAGCATCTCGTTCTCTCGCTGCTCCTTCGCTCGCTTTTGTCAGAGGTCGGCTGTAAGGGCGGGTGGTTGTCGATGAGGATTCACACGTTCAGGGCCAGCGCTCTGCCTCGCATCCCAGGACAATACGGGGGCGACGGAGAGGGAAGTAGCGAGAACTCCGTGTTGACGCGCGCCGCCCTGGGATTTGACAATGGAGAGCTTGCGGTGGCTCAAGTGGCTAAGACTCCGGCTGGAAGGTGGCAGGTCACTAGTTCGATACCCGAATACTGCAGGACGGAATGAGCTCCGGTCTTTGTTCCAGCTCCTGCCAACTTAGCAGTTGGAAAGCAAGAAATTGCAAGTAGATACATAGAGACTACTTTGGTGGGAAGGTAAACAACATCTGTGCGCTCCAGTGTCTAGTCATACAGCCACATGACCACAGAAATGTCTGCAGACACAGACAGTGCTTGCTCTTCAGCTATGAAACAGAGATGAGCACTGAACCCTAGAGTCAGATACTACTGGCATTCTAGCAAGGATGACCTTTACCTTTAAGGTAAAGGTGTTCCTTTGCTCAAAAATCAGTCATCTCTGACTCTAGGGTGCGGTACTCATATCAACTTACAGCCAATTTACACTGCTCTGCAGAAGTTTCCGTGGTTATGTGACAGGCATGACTAGACTCCAGAGTGCATGAAACTCTGTTACCTTTCCCGCTGAGGTGGTACCTATTTAGCTATTTTCAATTTCTTGCTTTTGAACTGCTAGGTTGGCAGGAGCTGGGGCAGAGACAGGAGCTCACTCTGTTGTGCTGCACTCAGCTCTCGAACCACTGACCTGCCAACCTTCCATTCTTCAAACTCAACATCTTATGTAATTTCTGTTGAACAGAACAGATAATAGGCATTGCTTGGAGGGTGTAAATCAGGGGTTCCTAACCTACAGCCCATGGCTTGGCCCTGGCCCACGATTCCATCCCATCCGGCCTGTCACCGCCCCTGCCGCCCCTGGAAGTGGAAGCAGGCGCCTTTACATCAGCCATAAAATCCGCCCATACACGTGGAAGTGGACACATTTACGACAGCTGTAAATGCGCCCACTTCCACTTCTGCTGGCGTGATGTGGCTTGGCCCACTCAGCTGTCCAGGGCATGGTCAGGCCCACAATATAAAAAGGTTAGCCACCTCTAATGTAAATACTCCACATAATGCATTGTGTTTTATGTCATTGCTGACTTAAACTAGATACATATTTCAGAAGTGATCACATGCAGTTCAGAGAGTGAAGGCACAGTGAGTGAGATTGGTTCATCCGCTGATCGATTGATGGATTTAATCACTTCTGGATATTGCATTTATGCTAATTTCATAGACTGGATTTCTCCACTTGAAGCCCTGTAGAGAGAGAGCGAGAGAATGAGAATAAGAGAGAGACTTTAAAATTAAGCTTTGATTTTTTGAAATTAAACTCTTTGGATTGGATGGGAATTAGGCTTTTTTATATAAAAAACCCAAATATGCAATAACATATCTTCCTTATTTGTGATAGTATATACAAAGTTTACAGTTTGAAAAGAAGTCCTCCAGTTGGTTGAAGGTTACCTAAAGTGCAGCCAAGGAGCCAATAGGAAATAGTATTTCTAAACAATGCAAGTCGAAACTCATGTGCTACCCTTTTCTCTTTATACCAGCTGAGATGGACTGTGGCCACAATGCAATGTGGTTACTACTATTTGTGAACTGCCGTCCGCAATTGCTCTGTACAGTTTGTTGCAAATTGAAGTATTTCTTCCCAAAGCAAGGCTGTCTGGTTTGCTGGGCATGAGCTTGTTCAGCAGACAGTTGTATGCAGTGGTGGGATTCATTTTTTTTTACTACCTACATTGTAGGTGTGATGTGGTGGGAATGACCAGGGAGAAATTCCTGCATTGCACCTGAATTAGGACTACCATATATACTTGAGTATAAGCTGAGTTTTTAGCCCCAAAAATGAGCCTCAAAAAGGGGATTCGGCTTATACTTGGGTCAGTGACCACAAGGGTCCCAAGACTGCGTCGGATTGAGATGTGCTAACAATTTTATAATATCTCCATGTATTTTGATTATTGAAAATCACTAGCAGCTGCTGATTTCCCCACTTTCGGCTTATACTCGGGTCAATCTATTTTCCTGAGTTTTCAGGTCAAAATTAGGTGCCTCGGCTTATATTCGGCTCAGCTTATACTCGAGTATGTATGGTACTTTAATTCAAAACTTGAATGGGCAGGGCCAGCCAGAATTTCTGGTACTGGTTCTGGCAAACTGGGGTGAACCTGTTGAATCCCACCACTGGTTGTGTGGTTCTACCAGTTGCCTTCTGCTGCCATAGCCAGTATTGTTATGTCTTTTACAATAAATTCATGACATAGCTGTATTTGGGATACATGTTACAAACTTTTAATTGTCCCACCTGGAGGAAATAGAATGGTTTTCTTATACTGTAAAGGAATCCTAACATTCCTGGAGGTTTTTGTTTTGTTTTAGGAGAAAGACTACTGACTGAGGTTGAGTATGATGGGGTTTTATAGAAGCATGCATGGTGAGCAGGAGGTGTTCATGTGTGCAGAAAGAGAACATGCCCTTGCGTCAAACGTTAAAATTGTATGTGTGTGACCAAATAACATTGATTTGGCAGATTTAAGTTGGGGGGGGGGAACCACCCAAGGACTTCTTTATATCTTATGTAATTAAAGGGAACCACAACAGAGACTGAAACACTGAAAGTAATGAGAGAATTCTTTGATTCTAAAAAGTGCTTGTGGTGTAGAGGTTTCCTACCCTTGCTCTAAAATCTGAGCCATATGGTGGAGAGGCAGCAAAAATGAACAAGGATGGTCAAAGCACAGGTTCTCTGGGGAGATTCTATTTCTGAACAAGACCAGATTCTCTTTTTGTCTTTTATCCAGGATTTTTGGGAAGAGCCTTTCTTCAGTTGACTGACAATGGCTTTGGCAGACAAAAGGCTTGAAAACCTTCAGATCTACAAACTTCTCCAGTGTGTTCATCAGAAGGACAAGAAGCAGATTGAAAAACTCACCAAACTAGGCTACCCTGAACTCATTAATTTTACCGAACCTGTCAATGGAGACAGTGCCCTTCACTTAGCATGTGTGGCTAATGACATTGACATGTGTAACTTTCTGCTAGAGCTTGGTGCGCACCCTGACGTCCAAGATATATTGGGGCGCACACCGGCGATGAGAGCGGCAGAGCTGGGCCATGACTTAGCCTTGGAAGTGTTGGTCCTGGCGGAGGCAGACATGACGATTGTTGATGCAGAAGGAAAAGGTAATTTTTAAAAAAGCACCACATGTTCTTTCTTGTTTTATTGTAACCCAGGAAGCTCAGTTTCTTTAGTCTTCCAGAGGTGATCTTTCTGTTGGGTGCTAAACCATTTAATGCCACCATTCTTTAACAGGTGTGCTGTTTTATTGCATTCTGCCTACCAAACGGCACTACCGCTGTGTCCAGATGGTCCTGGAATTTGGAGCAGATGTTAACAACTGCACCTTTGAGGGGAAGCCGGTTTTTGTACAAGCCTGTGAGCAAGCCCATGAAATCAAAGAGATGTGTATGAAATTCTTGGAAATAGGAGCGAACGCAAATGCAACAAACCCAGTAAGATGTTTCTTGCCATTTGGTTAGGATGCGAAAGGTACAAATGCAGAGCTAGATTTCATTTTTGGCTTAACTAGGGTAGAAATCTTCGGAAGTCACAATCAATATAACAGATGATGGTGATGATGATTGGAGTCAGCCCATTGCATAAATGGGACTTGTTCAACCTCTCTGTCTGTCTGTATGTATGTATGTATATGTGTATATGTAAGTAGATAAAAACCTTCAGGAAACGATGGAATGCCTCATGTGGAACAGCAGCTGCTGTGACACATATGTGCATCTCCTAGAAATAACAACAGAATGCAAATTCCTTGTGTTTGCCCATATGCAAGTGGCCACTGATGTTTGGGTGCTCCAACAGGAATTTGTCATTCATGACACCTAAAGCCATTCTTTGCGGAATAGAGAGAGAAATTCTGGGAGGGAAAATGGTAAATTTTATAGGTTCATAATCTCATGCGGAGTGATAATGTACATTTCTAGACTCTTAAGCCATAGATAGTAGTGTGAGAGGGATTGTGTCTGTGAAAGCCCCTGTTACTTATGTCTTGTAAACGGTGGCACAGTGGTTAAACTGCTGTACTGCAACCAAAAAGGTTGTGAGTTCGATCCTGACCAGGACTCAACTTTGATTCTTCCTTCCAAGGTCAGTAAAATCAGTACCCAGCATGTTGGGGGCAAAATGCTAAATTAACTCTGAACCACTCAGAGAGTGTACTAAAACACAACAGCTTTCAGAGTGTCGATTGCTTTGTCTTACCCAGGCACTTGCCAACACAAATCCATGATAATGCAGCTGGGGAAAAATACAGTTCTAACACATGAATATGCATTCAATTCTTAGAGTATGGGGAGGGAGAAGCTGCTGGGTACTTTTTCTTCACCAGCCTAAATCCTCAACTAGTTTCAGTTCTTTAATCAGAAAATAAAATGAGGCACTTGTCCCTCTTCTGACCACATAATGAGTATGGATATGTGGACAAATACATATCATAGCTATGATGCCATTGCAATATAATGGTTAGATGAATGATAGACTCTGTGATACAAGCACACATTTAGAGAAATTCACATTTTCTGATTTTAGAATATTTCATTCCCAGTAATGTGATTTTCTTTGTGACTTGTATTTCTGGAACGAGACAGGCTTGGTTCACATTCCACAGCCAATCTGCAGTACACAAACACTGGTCCTCTTGAGATTTATTTCTTTATTGTGTTCCCCCAGTTATACCTTCTTCGTCATTTGAGTTAACACTTCCTAGGCTTGGGATTAATAGAACATCTGGCGAACCTCAGGAAACACAGGTTAGAGATCCATCTGACTGCTTCTTAGCCTGGGTTATCACTTAGCTTGAGGTGGTAGCTTTTGTGAGGATATAAATGGACTGAGAGGGAAGTACATCTACTGGGCTGCATTCCCTGGAGGAAAGACACAGTCGGTAAGGAAGATATCAAATGTAATTATTTCTCTCCCTGTCTCTCTTTTACAGGCCACTGGCCGCACAGCCTTGATGGAAGCAGCCAGGGAAGGAGTTTTGGAAATAGTCCGTGATATCCTCGCGAGAGGTGGCAACGTTAATGTATTTGACGACGAAAGACACCACGCTGCCCATTTTGCTGCCAAAGGAGGCTATTTTGAGGTATTCTTTGTTGGTGGTGTCAGAGCCCACAGGTCTCCAGTCAAGTAATTAAGTCCCTCGGTTAATTACTAATAAGCAGTCTTTGCTAGCTGATGGATTCTAGAAAGCACAGCTTTTGTATGTTACATGCAGACATAGAGGTCAATTTTTAGAACATGTCATCAAGTCAATTTTGACTTATGCTGACCGTTTCTAGGATTTTCTAGGTAGAGAGTACTCGGAAGAAGTTGACTATTTCTTTCTTCTAGGGGTGTTCTGGGTTGGTGGCACAGCTTGCCCATGGCTACCTAGGTTGTTTCTTCTGCAGCCAAGTACCTAAATCATGGTGTTAACTAGCCAGCAGAATGAATTCACTTCTTTCTGTCCCCTTTAGAAAGAATGAGGATGTGCTACATAAGTAAAATGTATGTAATTCTGGACACAACCTCTGCCGGGAGTTTGTTCTTTTTGCATCATTGGTGGGGTGGTGACAGCTACTTGGAGGAGTTGAGGCGGCAACACGGTACACAATGTATTGAGGTCTCATTCTGTTATGTCTTTCAATAAGTAAAACCTGCAGGTAGGGACTACGATGTTGTGTTGCCACTATTGACAACAATCCTTCATTCCTCATATCTACTGAGTGTACAATCAGACAGGCTTTTATCCTGATGTTTGGATTGTGGCAGGAATGGACTGGTTCACTCTTGGACAACAGATACATGATGTAATTCCTTGATTAAATCAAACTGTTCCAAAGCGTTCCTGCTAGCATCTTTCGGGCCCCTCTCAAGTGCTTCTGCTTTTTCTGATGCAGGTAGGTTGGTCCATTTCCAGTGGTTTTAATTAATGGAATTGGACCAAAACCAAATCTTCCTTTAATTTGCGGATATCAAGTGGCTTGACAATGCAAAATATTTTCCAATATTGGCAAATCAAGCACTTCCTTGGCTTTGTAAATAGGCCAAGGAAGGGGGGGGGGGAAAATGAAGTGTGAATTAGTGAATGTGCGCAGCATCACTTTAAAAAAGAAATAAGAGAAAAACGTCACACGTTCTCCTGGAATCTTTTATTATTTGGTTTAATTTTGCCCCTACTTCCTTGGCCACTCCACAGAGTGATCAATTTGCCAATATTGTGAGGTGCATCTCTTGTTAAAAGCCACTTCATGATGTTGGCAAATTGACAGCAGGCTGCTGCAGACCAAATAGGGTCGCTTGGGGTCCGTATGCCATTTGGATGTGATGATAGCCTGATCCAGAAGCTCCTCACAGACCATACAGGCAAGCCGTGAATGCCCATATTCCAGGCAGAGAGATAAACCCATTTGAATTCAGCTGCTTTGAGACATGTGCCCTGCTGTGAAGCTCTTTAGCATGAAAGTCCTCCAGCTTGGTCTTTTATTTAATTTGATCATCTTCATTTTGAAAGTAGCTGCATTGGGCCCCCAATCCAGATGATGATGATGATGATCACCACCACCACCACCACCACCACCACCACCACCACCACCACCACCACCACCACCATCATCATCATCATCATCATCATCATCATCATCATCATCATCATCACCATCACCATCACCATCACCATCACCATCACCATCACCATCACCATCATTATTATTTCACATCAGAAATTATTCTGGATTGAAAGGATTTTTGCTGGAGAAATTCTGCTCAGGGGACACCAGAATGAGGCTCCTTTCATGTTCCCAAGAGCTGGAACAGAGACTGGTGCTCAATCCATCATGCAGTACCCGGGTCTCAAACTGCTGACTTGTCAGCCTTCCAGCTAACAAGGGGAGATTCTAGATTGAGGACATTTAACTGCCTTCCTCTCAGTTCCCCCTCCATCTGTCTACTTTCACCTCTGTTGGTCAGTTCTCCTGCCAGGTTCTGCAGCCAGGTTGGTTTTATTGAAGGGGGGGGGGGGGACGGGGACAGGACACACAGGGGCTTCACTCTTCCCTTACCAAATTAAAACAATAGGCTAAAGTGTGTTTTTAGAAAGTGTATTTAATAGATCACATCATTTGTCTCTAAATGGAGGGAAGTATAGAGCCTCTCAAGTCCTCATTGGACCATGATGGGTCAGTGAGGACTTGAGGGGTGACGGGGGGAGGGGTGTTTCTCTCTGACCAGCCTCAAGTGGTAGTTGTGGGGCTCAAGTGTGGAGAGAGAGACCCCTGTGTGCCTCCTCAAACTCACGAGAGGAAAAATAAGATAAGTAATAATTAAAAATAAATAAATTAGTAATTAGCAAGCAATTAGCAATTACACTTATATACCACCACCACCACCCCCCGTGCATAGTGCGCTCTCTGGGTGGTTCACAAGGTAATTAGCATTTTCCCCTCAACATGATGAGGACTCATTTTGCCGACCTCAGAAGGATGGAAGGCTGAGTCAACCTTGAGTCCTTCTGGATTAAACACAGATTGTGAGCAGAGTTTTGGTTGCAGTACTGCAACTTAACCACTGTACCATGAGGGCTCTTTATAAACAAAAATAATGTATATATGTTGGGAAAGTTACCTTCAGCACAGGAATTCCTACTATTATTTATTGTTATATGCTGCCAAGTTGCTTCTGACTAAGTTGCTTCTGACTTACGGTGAGCAATGAGCGAAATAGGGTTTTTGAGTTTTGTGAGATTTTAAAGAGGTGGGTTAGATTTGCTCCCTTCCCCATGAATTTCCATAGCTAAGCAGATTTTTGAACCCATGTCTGTCAAAATCCTAGTCTTAGTTTTCCATCCAGTGCATTACATGAGTCATTCAGTGCCAAAATTAAGCAGGAAGTGGGATAGTCACTCACAGCTAAATAAATTTTCTTGATTCACTGTAGAATGCCAGTGGGGTGCTTGGGTGAAGTGAAACAAAATTAGAGGAAGCTTTTGGACAAATAAATTGAAACCAAATCAAAAGATAATTGTCAGGCAAAGGCTATTGGTAAAGGTAAAGGTTTCCCTTGCTTGAAAGCCAGTCATATCTGACTCTAGGGTTCAGTGCTCATCTCTGTTTCAAAGCTGAAAAGCCAGTGCTGTCTGCTTCTGCAGACTTTTCCGTGGTCATGTGGCAGGCATGGAAAACTATTTACCTTCCCACCTAAGTGGTCCCTATTTATCTACTTAAAATTTCTTGCTTTTGAACTGCTAGGTTAGCAGGAGCTGAGACAGACATGGGAGCTCATTCTGTCCTGCAGCACTCGGGAATCAAATTGCTGACTGCCCGCCTTCCAGTCAGCATTTTAGTCACCTGAGCCACTGCTATATCGGGTGGCTATATCGGGCTCAATATGTAAAGAATATTCAGAAGCATAGGAATGGGAGGTAGACAAGCATCAATTCCACTTGAGAATAAACATAAGACACATTGCTCCATTCTTGAATCTGAATCCAGTGGCGCTTCTTTACTTTCTCTCATTGTGTGATTTCTGGATGTGGAATCCACATTGCATACAAAAGCAGGGGCTGCTGAAAATTTAAAAGCAGTGAGGGCATAGTTCAAGTGACAATGATTGTGACTCTGGAAAAATAGCTGTCAAAAAGATTACTTTAGGGGCAAAGTATATATTACATGAAATGTTTGTGTAATTGTATGTTCTTTAAGTAATAGCAGCTGACCTTCTGATATGACTTGGGACTGCAGTCCTAATGGAAAGGTTTAAGGATTTTCTTCCCCTTTTTGGGGTCCTGGGAAATATGGTCACTTCCCTTCTCTCCAAATCTGCTTCAGTCTTATGTCAAAGAGCAATTCCAGGTATGCCTGAAGGAAAGATTTACATTGAGACTCTGTGGCTGAAATCCTGTTGTTTACTGTATAAATTGAAACTGGAGAATGCAATTGCCTCAGTGGGGATTGATCAATCAATTCCTCTGTAAAAGGTTAGGACACTAAGCAACAGGATTTCAGCCAATATTTGAGGAAAGTGTTAGACTCCATTCCAAGACAGCTCTAATCTTGCTCTGAAAGTTTCCCCTTGTGGCTCCTAGTAAATACACATATAGACATGTTCTCTTAAAGCAGAATATTTTTCTGAAGGCAGGCCTTCCCAACCTGGCATATGCCTAGATTGTAATTTTTTTGGGGGGGATTACAGCTCCCATCATCCCCAGCCATTGGCAGGGTCATTGCTGACTAGGGATGGTGAAAGTCCAAGTCCAGTATGTCAGAATTTGATAATGCTATCTTCAAGGGTCAAAATATTGTCCTCTTGCATTTACAGGTTGAGAGGGATTCACTCTCTCCTGTGGCCACTGTATGTGCCTTAACATAACCACAGCAATTTTTGAACTGTCAGCATGGCATCTGTTGCAGAGTAAGAAAGAAAAGAAACTTAGTTATAGGGGAGCGTAGAGGTAGGTAGGTTGGCCATGTGTTTTCCTCCTTGATGAATGCCTTTGCTTCCTTAGATCTTGAAGCTTATTTCTGCCTATAATGGAGACGTGGGCCTGATAGCCATGAATGGAAACACACCCCTTCACTATGCTGCTGAAGGAGGTTTTGCCGAATGTTGTCGGTTCATAGGTCAAAGAGGTAAATTAAAGGTGTTTGCAGTTCCATTGCTTTACCTACCAGGGATCTGTAGAGGCAGGTTTCTAGCCTGATGCACTGATCAAGAAAACATTGTGCTTAAACAAAAGGAAGGCATATTTATGTCACAGTGGACATGAAGAGTTTCCATAGATGTAAAAGCAGTGTCACAGGATGTAAGTAAGGCTAATGTAGCCCATTATTTGATTATCACAGACCCATTCTACCTGACAGAGACTTCAACTCATTTAGGAAGCCAATATAAGACCTTTGATGTTTCGGAATAGTGAGGTTCTGCCTCAGACTAGGAAAATCTATAATAGGTTTTAATCCCTCATTGTTTATGCTTACAAACCAACCAGATCAGGTAGGACTTAGCATATGTAGCATTGCCAAAAAAGATTCAGAAGGAAGTGGAATACTCCCACCAGTTTATGCTTCAAATAAAAGGCCAAAAAGTCCTCTGTAGAAGGTGAGAGCTTTATTATATGAAGCAAAAACTGAAAATCAGAAACACAAAGCATTATAAACACAAAAAGGAACATTCTCTCTCCCCCTTTCCTATTGTTAAAATAAGAAAGGAATACAGTAACTATATTTTCTGACCTAGCCAGCTAACACAATCCGAATTACATTTTTCTACTCACAAGCAAGGATTGGTGGACACTCCTCCTACTGCCTTGAACATGCTTAAAACAATGGTGTTTCTTCTCTACCATTCTAAGATAACAAACAAACAAACAAACAAACATCTTTCATCCTTTGTCCCACCTTTTCCTCTCTCTTACCCAATAAGACTTCAACATTCAACATATCTCCTTCCATTCTCACAGTCCTAGATTATTTTGACTATCCAAGAGGAAAATAATTTGCACCTGCGCATAGGGGTCTTGCTGCCGTGTTGGTTAGTTCTCTTTCTGCTCACGTGTTCTGACAGCCATGTGAAAGGATGATGATTGTACCTGAGATACAGTTGTGGGGAAGCCACAAGCTATGACGTTGTCCTACCAGTGGGTCTGCCTGGAGAAGACAATGGCTACTGAGTCTGGCTGTATTTTTGAATGCTAAGCTTCAGTCTTGGTGTTCTGAACTTTGTATGCTATGACCTGAATGAGACTTCTGGAGAACCCAAAAAACTTGCCACATTTGTAACATGCTAGCCATCCAGGGACAGGAATACAGTACTCAACCCAGAATTGAGTTCTGTTTCCAGCATTCTGCTGAGAGATGGCATTATTACTGGAGCATTTAGATTGTCTACTGACTGCGCCAGCTTTTCTGCTGGAACCACTGTTGCACGTGCTGCTTATACCACTGTTTGATTTTCCCTTGGCTTGGGACACTTTACTATTAATATTTAGTATTATATCAGTGGTGCTTGCACCAAAGGGGCAGGGTGTAAATGTAAATAAATAAATAAATAAATAAATATGTTTCTTAAGAAATCCTGAAGGTTGCAAAATCAGCATTTTGCATACTTTGTTCCTGAGATTTTTGTACTTAAAATAATAATAATAATAAAACCGAAGGCATCCCACCCCACTCCCACTGACACACCCCCCCCCCCCATTTTCTTCTGTTTTTAGGTGTCGATCCACTCTGGCGGAATCTAGAGAAGAAGACAGCAAGACAGGTTGCAAAAGATGGTGGATTCAAAGCAGCCGTCAAGGAGATCCGCAAAATCGAACGTCGCTATAACAAGTTTTTAAAACCCAAGCCTGGAGTGAAAAACCCCAACCCTCCCTGGGCTGTGAGGTTGCATGACTGGTCCGTAGAACATCAGGCGAGTCTTCACAATTTATTTGAAGGAGTGGATCGAGGTGATGGGACTGTCACCAAAGAAGACTTTGTCGCCATCATTGAGGAGAGGTGTTCTTTTGTGGAGCCCGAGAAAATACAAACCATCGCTCAGACTCATGAGAAGACACGGGGTGGAGGGGTCAAGATTGAAGAATTCTTTACAGGGAAACTGTACTTGCAGAAACCCTTCCTCCTTTCATCTTATGGCCCAAAGAAAAAGAAGAGCAAGGAAGGAAAGGGCAAGAAGGGGAAATTTGCCATTCCCTTACCCATTTGTGTTATCCCAGAGAGCTCTCGCTCACGGCGTGCAGATGGCGGACCACCAGAGTTCATGATAGAAACTTATCAGAATGCGACTGACTGTACTCGGTTCACCCGTGATCACCCACCTGAACACCCTATTCAAGATGATTCTTGGTGGTACATTGAAGACCCTCCGAAAACCTTTTCTAACATCAACTACCTCACAAAAGATGGAGACCTTTCATCCCTGAAAAAAGCCTTTGAATCTGGGGTGCCGGTAGATGTGAGAGACCATTTCTACAAAACTCCCTTGATGGCTGCCTGTGCAATTGGCAACATAGAAGCAGTGAAATTTCTCCTGGAAAATGGGTAGGTGGTGGCGTTGGCCTTGTCGGGCCTGCTCTGTTGTATTTCAGAATTGTAAGAGCCAACAAAGAGGGTGGGGGGTGGGGTGGGGGGTTTGCATTCAGCATCAGAGAATTTCCATGCCTGAAGTGTTTTGTACACAGCCCTTCCATACTTTTTGGTGCACTGCCATTTCTAGCACTTGAGAAGTTTCTTTTTAAAAGTGATTAGCAATAGCTATTATTCCGATTAATTAGGTACACTTTAATTATATTTAAGTAACTCTTTACACATCATATATAAATCTAAACAGTATAAGCTTATACAGTAGAACCCCGTATAACAAAAATAATTCGTTCTACAAGGTACTTCATTATACAATTTTTTCATTATACGATGCATGCATCATACAACAAAAATCCCTATGGGGAAAATCGTACAGCGAAAATCTCTATAGGAAAAATCATACAATGAAAAATAATAATCATTGTATGATTTTTCCTATAGAGATTTTCATTGTACAATTTTTCCCATAGAGATGCATTGCATTGTAGAATGACAAGTTTTGTTATACGGGGCTCAATGGGTTTTCAATTTTTCTTCGTTGTATGATTTTTTTCATTATACAGGGTTCCACTGTAGTACAAAACTATATAAGTAGGTATACCATGCTTTTGTTAGTAAATATAAAGTAACTGAAGTGTAACTAGTTACAGTAATACCCCGGATAACGATTGCACCGGATAACGCTAAAACCGCATAACGACGACAAATTAGGGGGGAAGATTTGCACTGGATAACGTTCATTTTAGCGTTATCCGATCCATCGTATTAAAGAAGTAAAGGAGGCCACGGCTCCTCTCCCTGCCACTTCCCTCCTTCCTTTCCCCCACCCCCACCAGTTTGGGGACTCCCCACACCCCACCCCACTGCCAGCCCAGCTTACCTTTCTCTTGCTTTGCAGCTCCGACTGCAGCCGATCGCTCTTTCTCTTTCACTTCCTGTATTGACAATACAGGGAGGGGGAAAGAGAGAGGTGATTGGTTCTCTAGAGAACCAATCACATTTCTCTCTTTCCCCCTTCTCTGAGGTTTAAATGTACAGGGAGGGAAATAAAGAGAGAAAGAGACTTTGACGGGGAAAAAAAAGCCTTGATCGGAGCATGCAGGTAAGCACAGAGGGAAGACTGCAGTAGAGTGGGGGGAAAGGTGCTTGCCTCCGATCCTACTGCAGTCACAGCAGTGGGGGGTGGCTTTAAAGGCACCCCACTGCCTGCTCGGTTTGTCCCTGAAGTCAGAGCTTTTTTTTAGCATTGTTCAATGCATGCATCGGACAACGCTAAAAACCGGATAACGTCATGACTTGTGGAACCAAGTCATAATGTTATCCGGGGTATTACTGTATACTTAAACTGGAAAGTGAAGAGGTTCTCTATTCTTTCTTAACAAGGTTAGTTTGTTGCTTAGGGTTGTCAGTTGCAACAAGAATAGGCCTATGGAATTTATAAAGTAGTTGGTTTACCAAATTCCCAGTACTGTAATTCTATGGGCTTACTTTAATTTGCCGTTCCCATTTTTAAACAATTAGGGAAGTCAAATGAAACACTGTAGTAAGCATGTGTTTAGGAGAAATGCTTCATCAAGTGGAGAAAGACATCTACTAACCTACATATATTTGCATTTAGCACACTCTGTTTTATAATTAGTCACCAGAAGGTAAAGACTTAATTTGCCAATCTGATTACCAAAGCATGTATCTTTGAGGTGATAGTATTACTATAGGAAAATGGGCTAATTATTGAAAATACACATTTGCCTTACGATCTTGATACCCCAAACCTACGGTATATACTCTAGTATAAGCTGAGTTTTTTAGCCCCAAAAAGGGGATACAGCTTAAAAATGTGATTATTATTATTTTTTATTCAGTTTAAAAGTAAGGTTCGGCACTTTTGCGGCAAAATGGCTGACACGCAGTTACCACAACTGGCCACAAGAGGGTGCAAATTGCGATTTTTCCATTAGAATACATTGAAAATTCATTTCTATCATTCTGAAGATTGTTTTCAATTCATTTCTATGGAGAAAGAAGCTCTATAATGCAATCATGTCCCCTTTCCAAAGTGGTGTGGAAAAAGGAAGGATTTCCCTTTGTGTCTGTCCCTGCTCCATGTGGCCAAGATGAAGGGAGGAAGCCACGCTTCTTCCTTGCAGGGGGAGTAAGAGGTTAGGCTAGACTTCCTGCCTCCATGCAACTGACCTGCCCACCCAGTTCCCCTGCAGCACCACCACTGGTTGGGTGGTGCAAATACAGAAAAAAAGCTCTAAATTAATTAATTTTACTGTATTTTCATGTATTTTAATTATTGAAACTCACTAGCAGCTGCTGCATTTCCCACTCTCAGCTTATACTCAGGTCAATCTACTTTCCTGGGTATTCAGGTCAAAATTAGGTACCGGCTTATATTCGGGTTGGCTTATATTTGAGTATATACTGGTAACATCAACACATTACACGTGCAGATAAAACCAATTTACAAAGATCATTTTCCAGCAATGATTTACTTTCCCTCCATTTTATAAATTCTAGCCACCCCCAGTTTTAGAATACTAAACTGCAATACTTTAGCTGGACGAGTAAGTTATTGTGGATAAATCAGTGGATTTTAATAAGCTGAATATAATACTTTCAAATAAGGAACAAAACCCCCATAGATTACAGAAGTTGGAGTTCTGTGAATGAGTAGCCTCAAAAGTACAGAAAATTTAAAAAATGGCAAAGTATGAAACATTAAGAAAAGAAATTAAAAGAATATGGAAGCAAGATCAGAGGCATCTCCTCCCAGTACTACAGCTATTCCAAAATCTTTGGCTACCAATTTAAAACAATTGCCAGTAGCTGTTATATTGTTACTAAATTTGTTACTTGAAATACAAAAATAAGTGATATTGCAAAAATGTACAGTACAATACATTTTCATCCACAATTTTTTTAAGGACATGTTCATTACCTTTTATAGGCTTGGAGCCTTGGGCCTGTCCCTCACACTACCAACACTGAGAAATGAAAAGCATAACTTCTTAGCTGCCAGCAGATATAGCTGTTGTGTGAATAAATTTATAAACCACTTGCCAGACAGTCATTTCACCACTTAGTCCTCACCCGTTTCATCTATTTATGAAGAATGTACACAGCAGAATTTTTCCTCCTAAAGAGTTTTGTTGTTCAGTCGCAGAGGGTCGATTCCGACCCTCTACGACCCCATGGACCACTGTCTGCCAGGCACTCCTGTCCTCCACCATCCCCCTCAACTCGCTCAGCTCTGCACCCATTGTCTCTACAATACCATCTAGCCATCTCATTTTAGGCCGCTCCCTTCTTCTTTTGCCCTCGACCCTTCCAAGCATCAAGGCTTTCTCAAGTGAGAAATGAGTATATATATTTAAATAAAAAGGAACTACAGAGGGGACAACATGTAAAGCAAGGGATACCCAAAAAACATTTTTCTAAATACAGTGGTACCTCGCATAATGAACGCATCGCATAATGAACAATTTGCATAATGAAGGATTTGTTATGTACCATTCATTATGCAAGTTTTTTGGTACCTAGGGTATACCTGCTCAATGTTAACCACAGTTAATGAACTTTTCCCCCGTTATGTGGGGTACCGCCAATAGTGCCTCGCATAACAAAAAAATCCGCATAGCGAAGAGCTCCGTGGAACAGACTTTTTTCATTATGCGGGGTCCTACTGTATGTGGTTAAGTAAATGGTAAACATTTTTATCTTGTTCCATATATTCTCATGCTTTAAATTTGTACAGGAGATTTAAATGTTCTCCTGTAACATTTGTAATTCTTAATCTAGACACCTTCTACTGTGCATGTTCTTCAGTAAAGATTTATTCCAAGAACAGGAGGAAATGAAAGAGAATTGCAGATAGTTTAGCTCTGACCTTTTGCAGGGGGATTAAATGGTTGCTAAATGTTAAGTAAAGTTACAGGAATCAGTCTGCAAAGGGTGCTTTATTCTTCTTGCATGGAAAATGCTAGCTGGGAGCTCCTGGGAGTTGTATTTGGCAATTTCTGGCTTTAAAGAGTTCTGTTCCCCATTCTGTGGTTCCCAAAGGCTTCCCCAAATTGAAAGGGAGTGCTAGGAATCTCCAAAACCTGGTACGGAAGAAGCTGGTTTTAATTCCTTCTCAAAATGGCTGCAGGGTGGCCTGGGCATCCAGATGTTATGCAGTCTGACTTACGAAACTGGATTTGGGCTAGTGTTATACTGTATATACTCGAGCATAAGACTAGCTTTTTAGTCCCCAAAATGAGATCCAAAAAAGGGACTCAACTTTTACTCAGGTCAACAACCCAGAGGGTCCCAAAACTGTGGTGGTGCAAATTCAGACATACATTTTTTAAAAAGCACTAACACTACCATAAAAACTAAAAATAATAATAATACCCACACAAATGTCTGAATAAATTAATTTTACCATATTTTCATGTATTTTAATTACTGAAACTCACTAGCAGCTGCTTCATTTCCCACCCCGAATTATACTTGGGTCAATCTATTTTCCTAGTTTTAGAGGTCCAAAGTAGGTACCTCGACTTATATTCAGGATGACTTATAGTCAAATATATACAATATTTATTTATCCTAATGCATCAATAGAATCTGGCAAAGAATTCAAAACATCATGTTTCTTTTAGTGCTGATGCTTTTTCTGCAGGGCTAGTGTGAATACAACGGATAATTTTATGTGGACACCTCTCCACCATGCCTGCCATGCAGGTCAGCAGGATATTGCTGAACTGCTCGTTAATTCTGGAGCAACAATAGATTCTCTTTCAATCAATGATGGAACTCCATTAATGAGAGGAATTGAGAGTTGCCGGCTGGACACCGTACAGTATTTAATGAATGCTGGTGCTAAACCTCAGCTGTCCAACAGAAAAGGTAAGCTTTTGTGCTACTTCTCATTTTGCTACTCTTAATGAATGCTAAACGCCTGCTATAAATGAGCTATAGTCATTGATGACTCATGACTGGGGTAGGTGCACCTCCCCAAAGTTTTGGGCTAGGGCTACTTCCCTTCTTCAGTCCACAAGCTGTCCTTCATAGTTAGCAGTAACTCCTAGTAATTATTGAACTTCACACAGATTTCAGTGTCCCACAGTTACCTGATTTTCACACTGTTGTTCTAGAGTAGAGATCGATTTGTTTCTCCCTACTACATTAGCTTTTTTCTTCTAAATAGCAAATGTAACCTGGCCTCTTGTTACTTTTAGGGATGGATGAGCCAGTGTTACATCTGTTCAGTCATATTTTACTTACATCAATGACTGCATCAGTTGACAGTCAAAATATACAATGCGTGAGAAATATATATGTATTTCCATGTACATTTGCCCTAGCTGTTTTCATGTCATTTTTGAGCTAACAAAACTGCATTGATGAAGTGTGCCATTGGGGGGGTGGGAATGTGTCAACATCCCCACCTGTACTTAGCATTCAGTCATTTCTATATTTAATTCAATGTAACCTTTCTTTAGAGAAGCTTCATTTCAAAAATATATCTTTGCCCTTTCCTATTCTCCCTCTTTGTTCTTCACATGATTGGATGATTCCTATGCCAAAAAAGACAACATGGTGGAGAGTAGTTCTATCAAGGCAGGAATTTAATTTTTGATGTACAATAAGTAATTTAAGAAAGGGGAATTAATATACTGGGTATTCATCAACTGCGACCTACTTTTCCTTTTGGTGCCTGTCAACTTATACCTCACGTGTTGCAATTTAGGCTGCATCAGCAACTGCTGTATGCGTGTGGGTAGTTATGGTGGTGAATCTTTTATAACTGATTTCTATTACAAAAAAAGAAATTCATTGTAACCCAGTGTTCTCCCCGAGATCCTAGTTTATTGTGTGCAGAGACTTAATAATGTGCTGATGGATGCTGCATTCTAATGCACATTTTACCTTTGCCTCTTTTCATTTTGTTCAAGATTTTATGCACCCGTTAGTCATTGGCATATGAGATCTACCCCACAGTCTCAGTAAAAAGTAGATCAGGTATTAGAAATATTTCAGCTATTAGGTCACCCTTGCTTGAAAGCCAGTCATAGCTGACTCTAGGGTGTGGTGTTCATCTCCATTTACAGCCAAAAAGCCAGTGCTATCTGCAGCTGCAGATGTTTCTCTGGTCATGTGGCAAGCATGACTAGACAATGGAGTGCACAGAACACTGTACCTTCCCATCAAAGTGGTACCAATTTTTCTACTTGCAATGTATTGCTTTTGAACTGCTAGTTTGGCAGGAGCTGGGACAGAGATGGGATATCATTCCATCATGCAGTACTCAGGAATCGAACTGCTGACCTGTTGATCTTCCAGTTGTCAAGTTCAGCGTCTTAACCACTAAGCCACCACAGTCCCTATGGTAGAACTATTACTTTACCATTATGACTTGTTACAAGTCAAACCAGCTACGTCTCTAGGTAGGTCAGAGCAGGCTTATTGAACAGGCAGAGTGCAATGTCTACATGCTGCTGTTAGTACAGAAACCAATGAGGTAGGTAAAATAAACCTATAATTAAAATGCCTCACAGAAGCAAGAATGAATCAGAACCAGGAGGTGTTCTCTAAAAGCTGAAAACTGAAGGAGTTTTTAAAGAGAATTCGGAATGCCAGATCTTTATGTTATGAAATCTTCAGTCCTCTGTTAATTCTGGGGCTTTCCTCAGAGGCTAAAGATAAATTAAGTAAAAGTACATTTTAAAGGGAAAACCCGCAAGTTAATAGAGGGTTGAAATGCGTGGGGGTTTGTAGAAAAAGGGTGTTTATCTGGCATGCTGAGCTTCTTTCCTACTACTTTTGGCTAATAATAATAATTTTGTGTCAGAAATTATTCTGGGTTGAAAGGATTTTTTCTGGAGGAATTCTGCTCACGGGATGCCCAAATGAGGCTCCTTTTGTGTCCCCCAAGATCTTTTCCCACCAAAGTGGTCCCTATTTATCTACTTGCAATTTCTTGCTTTCAAACTGCTAGGTTGGCAGGAGCTTTTGGCTCATAGATGCAAAAAAACATCAGGAACACAGGAAGGTGCCGGGAGCACACAGAGTAGAAAAGTCACACAATAAAATTTGAGAGCAGTGTTGACTCTGAAGGACAACAGAACAAGAAATTAAAACAGTGGAATAATGGAACAGTCTTTGCTATAACAGCCTGAGACCAAATCCATTTCACCTCCACTGGGAAGGATTTTCACAGTTAGCAGGCGGATATTGCAATTTTTGCTCTAATCTTGATAGGTGAATAAGGCATATATAATATAGAATATTTGGCTCAGGACGTCAATGTTATAATCTTCTAGACCAGGGATTCTCAACCTGTGGCCCACGGCGCCATTTCATGTGCCCCCCGCCTCTTCCACGCCAGGAAGTGCCATGTGGTGGAGGAAGGGCAAAATGGCCGTCTGGCCCCCAAAGCTGTCTGAGGGAGGGTGACCCGGCTAGTGGTGGGATGTCAAAAAATTTACTACCCCACCGTGATGCCATCACAGTGTGGGTGGAGCTAACATCATGATGTCATGACATGGGTGGAGCCAAAGGAAAAAATAATAAAATAATAAAATAAAATAAAAATAAGCACACAGACACACACACACACACCTCAACCCACCCACCCACCCACCCACAACACAAGGACAGCAAGGAGGACAGCAAAGAGGCTGTGCATACGCACCAAGCACTGTAGGCATGCATGCACACCAAGTGAAAAGGTAAGCCCCGAAGGTGGTTCCCCCAAAAAGCTGCTACCGGTTCTCCGGGTCACTGGAAAAAGTTGCTACCGGTTCTGGTGAGAACCTGTTACATCCCATCACTGGACCCGGCCCCCAGCTTAAAATGGTCAAGAACTCCTGTTCTAGACCCTTCCACTTTTTGGTGTTGTTTATTTACAAGCACAGTTTGTAAGATGGGATTGTCTCAGTGAGGTGGGTGTGGTGGCTTTATATGAAAGGCTTCAGGGAAATGGTTATATTTTTAGGATGGCTTTGAAGGGAAGAGGAAAAGTGGCATTTTAAGGAAGGGTCCCAGGCAGAAGGGGCAGCAAGGGAGAATGGGCAGAGCCATTGAAGGGAGAAGGAAAGGCTGCAGGAATTATAGGACTGAAGACCATGTACTAGGAGATCTCAAGAAGTACAGGTAGAGAGGGAATGGGATACAAGGCTCACTGGAATGGGACTATAGTAAGATCTGGGAGTTTTGAGCTTGATTCAGAAGTTCAAGGAAGAACCAGTGCACCAGTTTTAGAGATGGCTAAACTGCAGCAGCTTAGCAAAGTTACTTTCTCAATTACAATATCCATAACTCCCAAGGACATTCTAGGTGTCACCATCCAGGGGGGAAATAACCTTTCTAAGCTCTGGCCAGCACACTGACAACATTCTGGATAAAAGTGAGAAGGAAAAAGTGGAAGGCCAGAGAGGAGAAGAAGGATGGAGCTGATATCATGGGCGGAGCCAACATCATGACGTCATGGGCAGAGCCAACATCATGACGTCATGAATGGAGCCAATGATGTGGGCGGAGCCAAAGTTAAAAGAACCATAAAGCTAGGGGTGTCCCTGACACCCCCAGCCAGCCCAATCTTAAAGCAGGGAGCCCGGGCAGGCTAGCATCAGGGGACCATGGGAATGTAAAGCAGAGTTTCCCCCCGAAGGCCAATGTTGTCACAGTGTGGTAAGAGGAAAAGCAGTAACATTGCCATCCTCACCCATATTCTCTCTTGGGAAAACAGGACAAAATACACTCGAGATTGCAAAGGCGTACGCTGACAATCGGCTCGTCCACTTCATTCAAGACGCACTGGACCGTTTGCCCCAACTCCCAGAAACCAAGGGGGATAAGCAGAAGGGGAAAAAAGGAGGCAAGGCTAAAGCACCGGCCCCTGTGGCAGCGCCAGCACCACCTAAAACAAAGTCTGGAGATCTTGAAGCAAAAGAGTCTGTGAAGGATCAGGTATGGTGATGATGCTTGTACAGTCTCACAGGCATGGATAATCCACTGGGCAAAAGCTATCCATTCCATTGTTTGGCATTGTCATAGTAACTGGGGAAAAGAGTTGCACAGGTTAGCAAAACATCTGCTAAGAATAGTAGCATACATGACTTCTGTCATCTGCTTTTAGACTTATAACAACCTTGTGAGGTAGGTCATGAAGAGTGTGTGTGTGTGCGCGCGCGCGCACGCGTGCGTGTGCGTGCACCCGCGCGTGCGTTGCATGTGTGTGGGCATGTATGCATGTGTGAGAGATTGGCCCAGGAGTGTGTGTGCGTGTGCGCACCCGAGAGAGACAGAGAGAGAGTTTCCTGATCAGTAGAAACTTGAATGTGGACCTCCCAAGCTCTAGTCCAGCTCCCTAAAGTTTTGATCACACTAGCTCCATTCAACAGATAATAGGGTGGGATGTATTCTTAAATGTTTAAGAGGGTCCTTGACCTTCATGTCAAATGGGACATAAACTTGTGTAAGTCAAGGGAGACCTGGAACGCACCTAAAGGAGAAAGACTGGAAAGGGCCAAGGTCAATAGACCTGTTTGGGTACACAAAAAGAGCTTCTTTGAATATTGTGGTATTTTTGAACCACAATTGGGTGTGTCCCGGGCAATGAAAACCTTGTTTGGAAGGCTAATCTTTCTCGCATTGGGTCAGGCAAAAGGAACTATGGAATGAATTCCCCTCAAAAGTGGCTTCATTTTGGAGTTTCACGTCTGGCCTAGACACACAAAAAAGAAGACGAATAGACCTATTTTCTCACATCCATGCCAGCATGTTAAAGACTACTCCATTATTATTATTATTATTATTATTATTAAATTCAAATTTATATGCCGCTCTCCTTGCCGAAGCATGACCATGACCAGCCCTCTTCACTGTGAGTTCAGAAAAGGAGGCTCAAAGATACTCATTCATTCCTATACAAATGCAGGAGAAAGACTATACCTTTATGGGTTCACTAAAAAATAATAACCACACATTATGAGCTACATTACAAGCAAATACCTAGTTTTCTGTGTTAGTGGAATAGAAAGACTGCAGGTTTTCCCCGGCTCACCTCTAAGAAACAAAGCCTGGCACAAAATCTTGCCTTGAATTTTTGGGACTTGCATTGGTAATTTTCCTGCACTATCCACAAAATATGGGTGCATGTCTGAAGAAGTGATCTTGAATCAGGAAATCTTATGTAATGTTTGATTTGTGTGTGTGATCCAATAAAGGTATAGCCTTTTCCTGCATTTGTGTTGTGTAAGGATCAACCGCCTATCGTTGTTTATTCCTCTCTATGTGTACAAAGCAAGGACAGGTCAGGAAGGTGCTACAGCCTTCTGGATGCTAGTGGACTCCATTGGCTATAATGGCTGAGGCCAATGGAAATGGTCATGCAGTAATACCAGGAGCCATTCAGAACTCAAAGACACACTTTGCATTAGTATTTCTGGCTAAAAAAAAAAAGTCTCAGGTTGCAGAGCTCAGCATGGGATGGTCCCCACATTCCATTGTGAGCACACCAGATTTTTCCTCAGGATGTCATAAAATCATTATAAAAGGGCCCTGGTGGTATAGTAATTAAAAATTGCTGTCTTGCAGCCAAAATATGGTGAGTTCAACGCTGACTGGAATAAAGGTTGACTCAGCCTGCCATCCTTCTATGATTGGTAAAATGAGTACCTAGCATGTTGGAGGCAAAATGCTAATTTTCTTATGAACTGCCTAGAGAGTATACTAAGCGCTATGGGGCGGTATAGACAGTGATGGGCAGCCAAATTTTTTTTTACCACACTGTGGGCAGAGCCAACATCATGACATCATGGGCAGAGCCAACATCATGATGTCATGAATGGAGCCAATGATGTGGGCGGGGGCAAAGTTAAAAGAACCATAAAGCTAGTGGTGTCCCTGACACTCCCAGCCAGCCCAATCTTAAAGCAGGGAGCCCGGGCAGGCTAGCGCGTGCATCAATTGGTATTTTGACACATGCGCACTCACCAGCAGGCATTTGGGGTTGCAGAGTCAGGCAGCTGGTGAAGAACCAAACCAGTCGCCTCAAAAAAAAAAAAAAAGAAAAGAAAAAGAAAAGAAAAGAAAAGAAAAAGTGACCATCCCGGGTAATCTCCCGGGAAGGTTACTACCTTCCCGGGAGACCACCTGGGATTGTTACCACTGGTTCTACAGAACCGGAGCGAGCCGACCCATGCCCACCACTGGGTATAGAAGTGCAATGACTATCTATATAAAAATCCGTTAAAAGGGCAAAGAATGAACAATGTAGCTCAGTAAGACAGACGTGAATTGGTTTTACATGTTTGCAGTGCTGACTGGTTTTTGTTTTGTTTTGGGTTGTTTTGTTTTTGTTTTTTGCTAAGAAGTGACATAGATGCTGAACAGGAGCCTAGATAACAAAAGCACTGAGGCTAAGGAACAGAGGAAGCCATCATATCTCAAGTCAAACCATTGGCCCATCAGTGTTGGCAGTGTCCGCACTGAGAGGATGCCCTGTCGCCGATGGTTTTAGGTAGAATATGTTCTCCTCCTCCTACCCACAGAAACCTGAAGGTTACTCCTGGGAAGAAGATGTGCTGCTCCCCCATATCAAGAGCGGTTTTTGTATTCAAGTAAGGGGTGGGGGAGAGGGGCTGATTCTCCCATACATTTTACAGCAGATGCCCTAGCTCTGATACTTAAACCTTTTGACCTGTAGTTGTGTTGCCTGAAAAACCCACTCCCACTCCTTGCAATAGAACATGCTAGCCTCAAAGAAAAGGGGGTTACAGTTGGGCATTTTCATTTTAAAGAAAAGAGATCTGAACCAGCTAATTGCGCCTAACATTAATGATACAAGCTTCTTGTTGGACCTGATGATCTTGCGTCTTTCAGATGACACCATCACAGGTGATGGCTCTGGAGAAACCTCTCTTTGAAGAGAAACAGAAATCCCCGAAGGATAATGTCGTCTATTTGAATTCACTGATAACCAGGAGAGCTACAAGGAAGCTAAACATCACATTTACACCCCAGAGAGTAAGTACATCCATGGGAGATGATAAATCTTTTGTTTTCACTGAGTTCCTGCTTTGTTTGGAGCTGTGTTTACCAAGCGTGTGAGCACTTGCCCTCTATTGAAATAAACCTGCTGGCACTTCAAAACAACCAGTTTTAGTAACCTCTGACTCCTTTTCTGCAGCTTCATGATGGCATGTGGCTCTATAATAGATATGAATATCACTTCCTAAGTTCCCCACCAACACCATCTTCTGTTAATGAGAACATTTTGCAACTCCACTGTAACTAGGCCATTTGGAAAGTGAAACCCAAGCTGCTGGGTGATAAGATTAAGAACTTAAAGAATGACACCAGAGTCTTTCTAGAAAGAAGGAAGAGTTAACTTGTTCTCTGCAAACCAAATCTGGACATCAAAGAATTGTGACCGGGCTGTGACAGAATGATTCCATTCTCCTTGTTCCACCCATCATTAAAATAATCCCTCACCCAACACACACTTACACATCACAATTTGCAAAAGATGCTATGTATCAGCACTACATCTTTTGAGAGAACTGCCCATTATGACCCAACAGTGTTTTAGTGGAGCGCTAGTGATGCAGTGGTTAAACTGCTGTCCTTCAACCAAATGGTAGTGAGTTGATCCTGACCAAGGCTCAAAGCTGACTCAAGCCTTCCATCCTTCCAAGGTCAGTAAAATGTGTACCCAGCATGTTGGGGGCAAAATGCTAATTAACATGTGAACTGCCCCGAGAATGCACTAAGCGCTATGCGGTGCTCCATAAGTGTGATTCCTTGGCTTTGAGTGGTTTGTAGTCCATAGGTCAGCATGTGAGGCAAGTTACCAAAGTTTAACAGCCTGCTTCTCAAGAGTGAACATATTAATAAAAATTGGGCATACAATTAGATCTGTTAAGTATCTAAGCCACCTCCCCTTGTTTTGCAAGAACTACGGATTCCTGGTTGGTGAACCATAGAAATGACTATGACCATTCATGTATACAGCCATTTTTGCTACAGCAGCTCAAGCATAAATGGCCTTGAGACTGGATTATCACAGTGTACTCTTTTGTAAAGCTGTGTTCCAGGTTAGCCTTAAACTGCAGCTGCTGGTACAAAATGTAGCTTTATTGTGACGTGAAGCAACCAGTGTGGAATATGTGACATCTCAACTAAAAGTGTTTCACTGGCTGTCTGTTGGCTGCCTGGCTAAGTTTAAGGAGTTGTTTCTAGTGTATAAGGCTCTAAATAACTCAGTACTGGGTGATTGTTGTTCAGTGTCTTTGATCACTGAAGAACACACTTGTAGTGGTGCTTCAAAATTTCCTGACCAATTGGGTGACAAAGTAAAAACAACACATTTGACCCCTTTTTAAACATCTTGCCTCCTTATACCAATGATTCTGAGGTTTCAGCATGTTTAAGAAGCATTTCTTTCCAAACAGGTCTTTTCAGCTTAATCTTATTGATCAAGTGTTCTGCTGGTCAGACAGATTTATTTATTTTATTTATTTATTGTATTTCTATATCACCCATTTGGGTGGTATCCCACTCTGGGCAGTGAACAAACAGATAAATAACAACAAACCCCACAGCAGATTAAAAAAAACAATTGACAAATACGTCACAAACTAAACTGAAATAAATTAGAGTAATTGGTGTCTGAGGGCATAGGGACTCAACCTGACTGACTAATTTATTGGTAAAGGGACAACACCCTGAATAGCCTCCTTGAGGAAGAGAGTTTTTAATTGCTTTTTAAAGATAGCCAGTGATGGGGCCTTACGCAGCTCTACTAGTAGAGTGTTCCACAGTGTTGGTGCCACCACCAAGAAGGCTCTATTTCTAGTTAAAGACTTTCGAGCCATCCTCGGTGGCGGCACCTGGATCTGCGCTGACTGTGATGAACAGGTGATGCTGGGAGTTGTTCTGAGGGAGAGATGCTCCAACATATAGCAAGATAAGTGGTCTAAGTGGGGCACACCTCTCCCCTAGAAATGTGGGGACAAGGTGCCCCATGAGCAGCCATTAGTAAATAACACTGATAGATCGTAAGGATATTATGGTTATATATGTATTAATTTGTTAGGTTTTCATCATATATTACGTTTGTTAAATCTTTTGTTGAGCAATATTTAATTTGGAACAATGAACAAATAATATAAATAGCTAGATAGTTACCCACCCCAAATTATGGTGCTGAAAAACATTTGGGTGGTTGCTCATGAACAGATATCTGTGTGAAAGATCTTGTGAGCAAAGCTCTAGTACTGATCCCAAACTCTTGGGGTAATCATGTGCTCAGAGGTACCCAGTTCATGAATTCTCACATGGCTTCAATTGGCAAACCTTAGGGTTCCAATAGAAACCAAGGTAAGCACCTGCAAACCTTAGTTTTTGCCCACCCTGCTCTAAATCAGTGGTTCCCAACCTTGAGTCCTCAGCTGTTCTTAGACAACAACAGCTCCAAGAAATCTTGTCTAGCACAACCAATTCTTTAAGCTTCTGGGAGTTTTAGTCCAATAACATCTGTGGGGGACCTAAGGTTGGGAAACATTGCTCAAAATGCACAGTAATGATAACAAATCATTAACATTATTTTCCCCTTTTCTAATGAATGCATAGGAGTAGACCACACTGGGGTACACAGAAAGAACTTCCTCGAAGATTGGGTATTCTTGAATCACAATCGGGCATACCCTGGTAATGGCAACTTTATGTTGTTGGCTAATCTTTCTCACACTAGGTCAGGTAAAAGGAACTGCAGAATGAACTCACCAAAGGGTGCCTTCTTTTTGGTAGTTTCACGTCTGGCCTAGACACAGAAGTAGAAGATCAGACCACACTGATTCCTAGCTGAGGATTGTTTTTCTGTTTTCTACCCCTAGACTTGGAGACCGGAATTGAGGACAAGCGACCTCCTTAAAAAGAGAGAGTTACGTCGGCAACGTTTTACTTACGAGGTGGATTTTGAGGATTTCTCAATGCCATTTAAAAAGAACTTTATGGAAAAACTCCGCATACTAGAACAGGAAGAAGACCTAAGAAAAGGGCCGTCCCTGAGTCCCAGGAAAAGTGTGCTTAAGCAGCCGTAACCATGTTGTCCCTAATTGTGATAAAAGTTTTTGCTTTATTCTTCAGTTGTGTGATTTCAGCACAGCACATGCCCGAAATGGTGTGAACCTTTTCCTGCCTCGCTTACAGTATGGAGGTGGATCCAGAACATTTGCAGGGCAGTTATTTTGGTGCATTGTGATTGCCATTTTATTAAACTTTCCCCTTCACAATGATCTTTTAATCTATATAGCTGATTTGAAAATAGACTCTATCCTGCTGCAGAAACTTGGATCCATCCCCCCCCCCCCGGTTCTATAAATATCCATCACACTGAACGGTGTGGCCAATACTTTAAATCTAGGGCAACTGTAGGATTTGTGCAGGTTCACAAAATTGTTCGTTAGGAAACAAATCCTCTTAAACTTATTCCAGTCCTTGACTGTGAATCAAATGTTTGATTTGTATATACTGGTAATAATAATAATAATAATAATAATAATAATAATAATAATAATAATAATAATAATAATAATAATAATAATAATAATAATAATAATAATAATAATAATAATAATAATAATAATAAATTGCAAGAAAGCTTGACTAAGTTACAAAACGATGGGATATGATTTGCTTTTCCTCCACTCTGGAAGGATCCCCCTTCCAACATCTAGTTCAAGGTGCAGTAATAGTTACTTAGTGAACAGTGGAGGAGTGCTTGTATAGAAGTGTCATTTCTATTGAAATGTCCAAAAGGCAGTGATGGGATGTTACCGGTTCGGACAGGTTCACCCAAACTGGTAGCGCCCCATCAGGAGGGGTCGCCTGGTGGTGGTAAAACCCCAGGCGACTGGTTCGATTGCCTCTCTGGCCCCCTCCAAAAATGTATTTCCTCCATTTGACACATGCACAGTTCTATTTTTTAGTGTGCATGTGTCAAATAGAGGTTTGATGCATGCACACTAAAAAAGAACTGCGCATGCGTCAAACGGAGGTTTGACGCATGCACAGACATTTTATTTTATTTATTTATTTATTTTGCTCCACCCATGATGTCATGATGTCATGACGTCGGCTACGCCCCCAACGTCCATGACATCATGGTGGGGTTTTGACAACCCACCACTGCCAAAAGGACACTAAATGGGGATGAACTAAAGATAAAATGAGAATAAAACCTAATCTTGAAAATGTTCCTCTTTAGTTTACACATAGGCACCCGAGACTGCTTCTGAGAACTGTGTGACGCTATAAGATATTTATACGTAATCTCCCATCTTATTGCTCATGGTGAATGATGGCTGTCTCTGTGCTGACACCTGTTGTTTCCTCAGCCTGAACAGCACAGGAACCACATAAAATAGTAGTCATTTTGTCTTGAGTTCCTTCGTCACCATCTTGCTTGGCAGGGTTGTTAATCAGCCAGCTGCAATACTAAGTGGCTTAGCAGTAACCCAACCGGTAGAGATATTTTTTATTTTATTTTATTTATTTATTTTATTACATTTATACCCCTCCCTTATCCAAGGACTCAGGGCGGCTTACAATTAAAAACAATTAAAAACACATTGCTTACAATAAGAATTAAAAAGATTAGAAGTTAAAAAAGTTAAAACAAAACAGTTAAAAAACAACAGGGAGAGAGGTGGGGTTATTCAAAGGAGCCAGCCAGCCAAGCTGACCATCTGGCCCACACCCCACACAGTATCACCTACTACCCAACTCTACCTCCTGCAGAGAACATATAAGCCTTAGGGAGGTCCAACCTGTGAGGGACTGCTCCCTTTTTATTTATTTTTATATGTATAAATAAATGTCCTCTCTACTTTTGTTAGTATAAATATAAAAATTGACAGCAAGTCTATTGCCGTAGCTTTTCTAATAGCTGCAGTCTGGATTCAGGCCTGCTGAATCAGCCATGAGACCTTAGAGGACATATTTTTAGATGTTTCAATAATGCTGTTTCAGTTAAATAAGGGGAAACCTGATACAAGAAACAAAAATACCCCAGTTGGGGCATAAATATTAGCGTGAGGCTTTATTACCACATATGGACTCCGTGACTATATGGGCAGTAGGAACCAAGCTGCAGAGATTCAAGAGACGAAAGGAGAGTACAGTATTAAGTGCTAACTCCAATTTAAACATGTCAATAAGCTATTTAAATAAAGTGTTATGTCTCCCATGTAACATCTTTGTTCCATCTGGCCTTGTATTTGCAATACAGTATAAATAAACAAAATGCCAAGAATTAATTTGAAGCTCTCACTGAAAACCACAAGGAGCCAAGAACAGAATAGGTTTCATTTTCTATACTGTGCTTGTTTCTTACTGTGTGAATGTGAAGGTTTCCCTTGCTTGAAAGCCAGTCGTATCCGACTCTAGGGTTCAGTGCTCATCTCTGTTTCAAAGCCGAAGAGCCAGCGCTGTCTGCTTCTGCAGACGTTTCCATGGTCATGTGGCAGGCATGACTAGACACCGGGAGCGCACGGAATGCTGTTACCTTCCCACCAAAGTGGTCCCTATTTATCTACTTGCAATTTCTTGCATTTCTTTTTCAATTTTTCCAATAATTTCCATTTTCCCCTGGAAAAGAAGTTTTTTCTCGTGGCTTCAAAATTTCCAGAAATTTCACATCTCTAGTTGCTGCAGACAGTACACTTAATAAATACTGTGAGTCAGTCCATATTATCTTCTGAACTGCCCAAAGAGTGCACTAAATGCTATGGGGCGTTAGATAACTGTTGTTACTATTGTTTTTGGTGCCTAAGGTTTGCTGACACACTTGGTCCTGTGTTCCCAGGAAGAAGGTTTTGTGCTTTGAGATTGAGTTTTGTCTTCTCTGCTGTGCTATCACAGCTCAGTATCCCTGCATTCTCAGTCTGCTATAAAACAATATGTTCTCTTTCCATATGTATCACATGAGTTTTCATTGTTGTTCCAAGCCTACTGTTTGTTCTTTTTTTCTTGTGGTATCTATCCCTGATCTGGTCCAAAACTCTGCAACTATCTTCACTGGAATTATTCAAGGATGTGAGTCTTAGCGATTCCAAGTATTGGGAAGTAAGATAAGGAGCTTTTTAAAAAGTTATTGTGGAAAACTAACTCCTGGCATGCTTTGTGCGGAATTGATATTTTGAAAAGTACAATTCAAATTGGAAAGGATAGATCAAAACACAGTCAATACAGAAATGAGAGGTAACAGACTGCATCTTGATTTAAGCAACTTTATAAATACTTGTAGATCCAGAAGGTTTTAAAATAAACAAACATCGCTTTTCCACAAAGGATGAGAAACAGGTTTGCCGTAAACTAAAAGATCGAGTTCAGGCAACACAACCACAATGTGGTGACTTATCAACATACATTTTTCCAAGTGGAAAAAGATGGAAGAAAGATGAGTAATGGGGCAACTTGCCCTGAAGAGCAATGGTGCAGGTGCGCGGTAACAGTGGCCCTCCTGGTGTTTTGCCCCACAACACAGATCAGTCCTTGCTAGCATAGCCTCTTGTGAGGAACTGGAGATGTTGCGATCTGGCACACCACATTTGCCAACCTTTAACAGTAATATCTACTTCAGGGGTTATTGGGTCTTCAATTAGTGCTGAGATGACTCCTGAGATGTTGGCCATTTCCTAGGGACCAACCTTGAAACCCTATATGATGGCAAAGCATTATTAAAGTTAATTCTCTCCCTGACTAACCAATAGAAAAGTATTTTGTCTTCTTGCCTCTGGGGTCACCTGACATTTTTAAAAACATATTAAGCCCTTGTTCAGGTCTCTTCCTTCCTCTTCCTCCTTCTTGCAATTTTTACCTCACAAACAGAAGCATGTATGTGTAAGATCACCATTTTTTCAAGCACATGGCAATCTTTTCTGAAAAGACTTTAACAAAGCAGAGCACATGTTTATCTCTGAATCAATTGGAAATAAAGACTATTTTTGTTACATTTTTAAACACTGTGTGGAGTGTGTTTAATTTGCTGGGCAAAAACAGGCAGTAAAAGCCTTGGAGAACATGCGGTTCAGACTGGAGCTGCTTGTAAAACTGCCTTGCTTTTACTGCCGCTGCATAAAAACTTAACATATTGTTTACTATTGTAATGCCCAACTTAATTTTATCCCTTTGTTATGCCTCACGTTTCCCTCTCCTAGGAACTCAAAAGCCAGACGCAACGCTCCGATCCTCCTCACTTTATTCTCTCACTATTAAACTGCCAAACCTCTGTCGTTGGCCAACATTAAAACCTTATCAGTACATGTTTCCAGTAATAATTGACAGATCAGCAAATTAGCTGGATTCTGTTTCCACATTCACAGCATGTGTTATTGTCCACCAGTAGCCCCCACTTAAAGCCTGTTGGTCTTACATTTAGGGACTCCAACCCGCCGCCTGTTCAGGGTCCTCCAAGAGACATAGGGGAAGGTGAGTTCTTCAGCTAGTTCTCCTTTAATGTTATTCTTTGTCCAGTGAGCAACTTCCTCCAACCTCTAATTTGATTTTGCTGTTGTGTATCCTCAAGAGTGTTTGCTCTTGCCATAAAGCTCTTCCTGGATCAGAGTTGTTGGAGGAAATGTTGAATGTGACTTCATTTCAGGGAGTCACACCACTTGCTGTTCCTTGTTACAGAGTTCTGTAATACCGAAACATTGCTGAAGAAAGATTCATGCATAAATTTCAACTTGAACTCAATTGCTTCAATACTTGCCCACCTAGCATCAACAAATGTCCAAGTTGTCACAATCCAGCTGTTACACAGCCTTGAGGCTCAGAGAGAGAGAAATGGATTTTTCTGAGGCCTATTTGAAAATTGGCAATTTCAAGCCTTAGGAAATAGGTTCATTTCCTGACACAAGTTAATGTCAGTTCATTGGTGGTTAAGAAGCTTGCCTTGTTAGCTGGAAGGCCAAATAAAGAAATCGCACTAAACACCCATGGGTTGAGTGAGGCATGCTAAATGGGATTGGAATCTGCACCTAGATTTTGAAGCATGCAGCATGGGGCAAGGGAGAAAGGAATGCTCCTTTCAGCAGAGGTGGGATCATGCCTCTGCTACTGATTCACCAATTGGCCTTTGGTGTAGATTTTCTCTTCTTGTTCTTATGAGAACTTTGATCACATAGTTGTGGACTGAAGCTCTCTCCTACGAAGAGTACTAGATAACCTTTCCTTTACAGTTGTAAATGGGAGAACTTGCCACATAACCTGCCTCAGAAGGTTATTGTGAGTACCATGGCTGTTGCCTTCCACTACTTGGATTTGATTTGATTTGATTTGATTTATTCGATTTATATGCCGCCCTACTTGGTGAAACCAACTCAGGGCGGCTCACAACATACAATCGAATACAATATAACAGTTCAACACAATATCATAATATCATAAAATACAGTACAACAAAATAAATATAAACACAGTGTAATCCACAATACAATCCACAATATGGTCCACAATACAATCCACAATATAAAGCAGAGATACAATCCCAAAATACATTCCAATATATAATATAAAAAAATATAACAATATAATCAGCAGTTCTTAAAGCCCCAGCCAGGGTGGGTCCCAGGAGCAGGTGGAAAGTGTCCTGGGCCAAATGCAGAGGCAGCCCCTCACCCTCCTGCAATGCTTCTTAGGTGGGGCAGCAAGGAAGTTCTGTGGAGGAGAAGTGAGATACTTAATGAACCAAAAAGTAAATGTCATGTCATTTTCTTTCTTTATTGTAGCATAATGTATTTCAGCCGGTACAATCCATGGATTGAACAAAGCACGAAATCACTTAAAGCAGGGGTGCCCAAACCTTTTGAGCTGCAGGCCAATCACATGGTTCAGCGGGCCGGTCACATGGTTTCTCCCACCAGAAGCAGGAGTAAAACGTGCCTTGCAATCTGTTTTACAACAGGTAAAGTAAAGGTAAAGGATTCCCTTGCTCGAAAGCCAGTCGTATCTGACTCTAGGGTTCAGTGCTCATCTTTTTCAAAGCCAAAGAGCCAGCGCTCTCTCCTTCTGCAGATGTTTCTGTGGACATGTGGCAGGCATGACTAGATACCAAAGTGCATGGAACACCGTTTACCTTCCCACCTTAGTGGTCCCTATTTAGCTACTTGCAATTCCTTGCTTTTGAACTGCTAGATTGGCGGGAGCTGGGAGAAAGACGGGAGCTGATTCAGTCCTGCAGTACTCAGGAATCGAACTGCTGACCTCCCACCTTCCAGTCAGCGTCTTAGCCACTTGAGCCACTGCAGTCTTTTTGCAACAGGATGAGATAGATTTTAAGCTGCCATATACTCTGCTTAAACAAAGGGTGCCCAAAACACACGGGCGCATTTTACTTCTGCTTCTGTGAGCAGCGAAGGTAGCATAGACCAGATGAATTGGTGTTAGGGGTCAGATCTGGCCCCCAGGCCATAGTTTGGGCATTCCTGACCTAAAGAATACAGTAATTGCAACTTCCTAATATAGTTCACAGTTCAAGGAGAGGAGAGGAGAGGACTTCGTCCACCAGTTTGTTGTGAGAGGTCATCTCCACCCTTCTCAAAATATGGGCCAGTTTAGCTCCTGCCAACCTAGCAGTTCAAAAGCAAGAAACTGCAAGTAGATAAATAGGGACCACTTTGGTTGGAAGGTAACAGTGTTCCGTGCACTCCGGTGTCTAGTCATGCCTGCCACATGACCACAGAAATGTCTGCAGAAGCAGACAGCGCTGGCTCTTCGGCTTTGAAACAGAGATGAGCACTGAACCCTAGAGTCGGATACGACTGGCTTTCGAGCAAGGGAAACCTTTACCTTTACCTTAGCTTCACATATCACACCACACACTGGTCAAATGGCCTCTACTACGTTTGCTGAATGTAATCCATTGCACTTGGTTACTCTAAACAAAGATGACATTGTCATTACATTATGTGCCATGGGAACCAAGTTACAGAGATCCTAATGGGGACTTTCAAGGTACAAGAGATATTTAAGGAGTGGTTTTACTAGTTCTCAATTTTTTTTTACTACCACACTGTGGGCATGGTATGATGGGCATAGCAGGGAGAAAGCCCTGTGTTTCACCCAAATTATGACTACTGTACTTTATGAGCTGCCCTGAGTCGGTTTTCGCTGAGTAGGGCGGCATATAATAATAATAATAATAATAATAATAATAATAATAATAATAATAATAATAATAATAATAATAATAATAATAATAATAATAATAATGTCAAAACTTGAATGGGCGGAGCCAGCCAGAATTTCTGCTACCGGTTCTGGCGAACTGGTGCAAACCTACTGATGCCCACCGCTGTAAAAAGACCACAATCTTTGAGGTGGCTCTTTCTGTGTACCCCAGCTGCATGACTAAAGCATTGACTTTTACTGTAAGGTGACAGGAGACAGGCATTGTACCACGGTTGGGCTTTGACACCGGCTTGTTTTGCTTTATCAGAATAGTTTCCAATGCAAGGAATTACTGGTGGTGAAGAACATCACCCCTTGAAGGTTTGGATACATGTACATAGAGGGATGATGGACCTTACCCAGGACTTGCTCAAGATAGTTCAGTGTCGGAGCCAAAGTAGGAGATGGCACTTCTTTCCTACAATTCCACAGGGAGACTTCAATTCCCAGAAGCCTAAGTCAGTACATTGGCTGATCATGCTTTGGGGAACTGACTTAGGCTTCTGGGAATTGAAGTCCAAAAACCAAAGGCTAGGAAACACTGCTCTAGTAGAAACAGCATTCAGCAATGCACTGTTAGGCATCAACATTACATTGTAACTAGTGGCCTCTAGTGGCCATCTCTGGTAAGGAGACTTAGATTTCAGGGATTTTTGTAGAATATTTTCAGCCCATGAATACTGTATATACTAAAGTATAAGCCTAGTTTTTTAGCCCCCCAAATGAGATCCAAAAAGGGGGCTCGACTTATACTTGGGTCAATGATCCCAAAATCGCGATGGTGCAAATTCAAACATACAGTAAAAAAAAAAAAGCACTAACACTACCATAAAAACTCAAAAACATACCCAAACATATGTCTAAATTAATTAATTTTACCGTATTTTCATGTATTTTAATTATTGAAACTCACTAGCAGCTGCTGCATTTTCCACCCCCGACTTATACTCAGGTCAGTCTATTTCCCTAGTTTTAGAGGTCCAAATTAGGTACCTTGACTTATATTCGGGATGACTTATAATCAAGTATATACGGTAAGTGAAACTGTAGGTACTGGACCCAGAGATATGGGGCCGGGGAAGGGGCAACTTTTACTTTTTGTTTCCCTGTTGTATTTTTGATTACTAGTAATCTTGAAAAACTGCAGGCAAATTTAAGAAGTAGCACAAAGCTATGGTAATTGCAAAAACAACTTCCACTTTCTGCAATATTTGAAACATGGGGCTGTGACAAAGTGAACATTACAGGCAATCCAACAGCATCAGAAAGAATTCCTTCTGTGCTGAAAAAGCCTGATTGCCACAGAAGGTGCTTTTTACATTTCTTGCAGTTTGTGAATTACAGTGGAACCTCACTTAAAGAGCATAATGCGTTCCACAGGATTGCTCTTTAAGCGAGTTTGCTCTTTAAGCAAACACCATTGTAAGTGACCAATTGTGGGGGGTACTGCAAACCCCAATTTATTTGTTAAGTGAGTTTTTGGTTGGTTTTATTTGTTAAGCGAAGCGAACATTCAGAGAAAATTCTGCTCTTTAAGCGAGTTACTCTTTAAGCAAAACGCTCTTTATGCAAGGTTTGACTGTACTGTACTGTACCTCTGTTCATATGGCATATAGGCCATTGGTGTGTACCCATTTACTGAGGCTGGCACTCATGATTCTAGCTGGACCCCCCTGGAAGGGAAAGTCTCTTTCGTGTCATTTTATGTCAGATTTCTCAATTTGTGTTTTTTACACTAGCTCCAAAGCACTAAACACTCATAAAAAAGTACTCCAAAAAGCAGAGGCAAGGCAACAGAACATTGATCGATGCCAGTGTTTCCCAACCTTTAGTTTTTGGGCTTCAATTCCCAGAAGCCTAAGTCAATTCCCCAAAGCACTGAGTGGCCAATGTACTGACTTGAGCTTCTGGGAATTGAAGCTTCCCTGTGGTGGCGTGTGAACCAGTGATCTACACTAAAATCAAGCATCAGTATTTAATAGAGGAAAAAAATGAACTCTGAAGGCAATAGTTTATATTATTACATTCAGAAAGCATAGTGACCTTCTGACACAGTCACAAAGTCTTCCCCCGTTGCCTCCCACACATCCAGAAGCAAATAAAACAGTTCCAAAAGTCACGCCAAACTATACAACTTGAACAGAATAAATAATAAACTAACCAAATAACCTTGTTTTAAAACACTGGTCAAACAGTCAAACCATTTCCCCCAAGCAGGGGAAAAAAGTAACCCTCTCTGAAATACAGCCCCATCCCCAAACTCAAGAAAATCCAGGAAACAAATAGAGATAAAAAATACAAACAAAGCCCTCCCACGCCAAAACTAGTAGAATATGGGGGAAATTTCCTCTCCTACCACTTTATGCCTTCTTTTCTTTTCCATGAGTCTAGCAGGTAGCAACAGGCCTGCCAAGCATTTAGAAGTAAAAAAGCAATAGCAACATAAATCCGAGAAAGGGGGAATCAGGGGGAAATCCCCAAAATAGTTGTTACCCAAATAACTTTTAAAGCAATTTAGAATTTACTTTTGTTTCCATTCTCTCTTTCTTTCATCTTAAACTGAATTTCCTTGTGTTTTGACTTTTGTGTAAGGATATATCTATTCTTTGCTAAAAACAGAAATTACAGTACTGTACTTTGAAACAATTGAATGTATCGATCTATTTATGCACACTGGCACTAGGGTAGTGATAGAGTTTTGAGAGTCCCCTGGACAGCGAGGAGAACAAATAGGTCAATCTTAGAAGAAATCAACCCTGACTGCTCCTTCGAAGGTCAAATAATAAAGATGAAACTAAAGTACTTTGGACATCAAATGAGAAGAGAGGATTCACTTGAGAAAGCCTTGATGCTTGGAAAGGTCGAGGGCAAAAGAAGAAGGGGACGGCCAAAAATGAGATGGCTAGATGGTATTGTGGAGACAATGGGCACAGAGCTGAGTGAGTTGAGGGGGATGGTAGAGGATAGGAGTGTCTGGCGGACAGTGGTCCATGGGGTCGCAGAGGGTCGGAATCGACTGTGCAACTGAACAACAACAAAGTGATACTCCAACAGTGCCAATATGTTTATGACATTCTTTCTCTATTCCACACACTGAAATAAATAAATGGTAGATACAGAAGAGTAGCGTGCCTTGGTGGGGCCCCATATAAAAATTTGTTTGGGGGCCCTTAGGAAGGGTAAAGATTTGTTTTGCTTACGCACGTTGGGGGCCCCCGTGGCCCGGGGCCCCCGTATAATTGATACGGCAGATACGGCGGTAGCTACGCCTCTGGGTAGATACTAGTTTCCTTAAGTTAGTTCTACATTGCTGCATCTTTCCCCATTCTCAATATTTTATGGCCTTGTTTCACAATAACAAGAGCTGGAGGCAGGAACTTTATTCATTCTTGTATAGATAAGCATGTAAAAGTGCTCATAATGGGACTGGCTAGAGATGTGATGATGCAAATGCATTAATTCTCCAAGCTGCTGCATATCATTTAGAAAAGCGAGCAGCACATTATGCCAATGTAGTACGTTGTCTGCTTTTGCATCTTGTTCTGTTTCTTACCAAAGCTTCAGTTTAATTTAATCAGCAAATGTAGTATACAAAGTAATGAATTGTCATGGTGTTCTTTTTGTTAGTTAGCTGCCAGGGATGCAGATGGACAGATCAACTTCATTTGAGTAGTAAGCTCACTGATGAAAGTTTGCATAGGCAAACATATGACCTTCTCTTCTACATTACACAGTTATAGCAGTTTGACACCAGCTTAACTATCATGATCCCATGCTCCAGCTTAGGACAGTTCAAAACAGGCTCCCAGTGATGGGGAGGATGTATTCAACCTCTTCACCCTCACTACATTTTCATGCAAAGGAAGAGAGAGCTGAGCTTTCTGGCTCACTCTTACAATATGCAAAACATTGGGTTATTCCAAAATAATGTTTGGATAACAGCAATCTTGCATGCATTAATACTGGGTATCAGTGGGAGGCAAAGTTTATGGCCTAATGTGAATGTCCTTTTGCTGCTAACTTGATTGGACCTCTCTCCCTTTCCCCATTTGTTTTGCTTCTATTGCTTTGTTGATAGTTTATCTTTCTCTGACTTTTGCCCAAGCAATAAGCATGGAAGCTCTCTTCGTGTGTTGGAGACTCTTTTTCTTCTTTTTTATTTCTTCTATTTCTAACTATAGACGGTAACTGTAAGTAAAAATACCATTTTCTACTTTTAAAACGTCTAGAATACTGTTATTATCAAAATGTTAGTTTCTGTAGAAAAAAGAAACCAAGCATATTTTCTTTGTGCTGTTGTTGTTTTCTACCCCATACTTTGCTAACCAACCAAGATTCCCCCTATAAATGTAATATGTAGATTGACCACCTGCTCCTATATCAAGGACGCTTCAGAAACATAAGAAGCTAGAATGTGTCTAAGAGGAGGGTAATCAGGATGATAAAGGATGTGAAAACTGAGCCTAATGAAGAATGGGTGATGGGATTTGGCATGTTTAGCCAAGAGAAAAGATGAATGAGAAGTGACATGACAGCAGTCTTTAAATATATGACAACTTGTCATGTTGTGAAGCTGGAGCAAGTTTATTTTCTCCAGGTTCATAGGGCAGGACTCAAAGTGATGGAATCAAGTTAGAAGAGAGGTGGTTTCAACAAACCAGTAGAAGGAACTTCCAGACAGCAAGAACTGTTTGGCTGAGCCAGGTAGAGGCAGATTCTTCTTCCTCAGAACTTGTTAGCAGAGGTTGGATGCCTACCTGCCAGGTTTTGCTTTAGCAGCAGATTTCCTGGTTTTGCAGGAATCTGACCTCAAGTACATGTGGAATCCCCTCCAGCTCTATAATTCTAGGATTCTAACACTATTGAATTAGTTTTTAATGTGCTTGTCTATACGTCTGTTGGGGGAGGGGGACAAAGAGCCTAATGCCTAAGGGGGGAAATAATAATATAATAGGTTGTGCTATACCACCAGGAGTTCTCAACCTTTTAAAGCTGGGAGCAGGGTCACATTCCCTCAGACAGCTTAGGGGGCCAGGGGGCCATTTTGCCCTTCTTCCTCCACCACATGGCACATCCTGGTGTGGTGGAGACCCACCTGAAATGGTGCCGTGGGCTGCGGATTGAGAATCCCTGTGCTATACATTATGGCATTTTGCATCACATAGCAGACAAGATGCCAGAGTTGATACCTTCTCTTTAATGCTGAGGTTAAAAAAGACAGAGGAGCAGCATCCAGACCCCTTCCTATCATAGCTGAAGCAGGAAAACATATCTTGCTACATATAGATAAGCATAAGAACATTGTACTTTGCCAAAGACTGGTCAGAAGCTCAGATAAGTCAGAGGGAGAGATCGTCCAGTTCCAGACATTCTGCAGCTCGGGTGACGTGGTGAGGCACAGTTGCATGCCTGATGGCATTATTTTCAATGCATGGTGATTTTCTCCTGTCCAGAGGGAGGTGACGCACAGGAAAGACAACCTCCCCACTCACCAAGATGCCAACTTCAAGAGCACTCATGTAGTTGACAACTGAATAGAGCGGGGATTTTGCCTGCCCCATGTGTTTCCCTCATTGGGAGGACACATGACAAGTGATACCCTCTGAAACCCTCATTGCGTGATTTAGGATCTTAGAGCTAGGCTGTCAAATCACTCCCATTCCTCACAATCCACAGTTCTGTTCTACTGCGCTCAGCCTTCCTTATGGTCCAGCTCTCACAGCCATACATTACTATTGGGAAGACCATTGCTTTAACTATGTGGACTTTTGTTGGCAGGGGAATGTCTCTACTTTTTATTCTGCTGCCCAGGTTTCTCATAGCTTGCCTCCCAAGAAGTAAGCATCTTTTTATTTCATGGCTGCAGCCACCATCTGCAATGATCTTAGATCCCAAGAAGGTAAGGTCTGTCACTGCTTCCATTTCTATTTACCAGGGAGTGATGTGGCCAGATGTCATGATCTTGGTTTTTTTGATATTGAGTTTCAGGCCAGTTTTTGCACTCTTTCACCCTCATCAAGAGACTCTTTAAGTCTTCTTCACTTTCTGCCATTAGAGTAGCATCATCTGCATATCTCAAGTTGTTGATATTTCTCTCAGCAATCTTAATTTTGGCTTGTGCTTCTTCCAGCCCTGCATTACACATGATGTACTCTGCATATAAATTAAATAAGCAGGTTGACAATATACAGCCTTGTCATACTCCTTTTCCTATTCTAAACCAATCAGTTGTTCCATATCCTGTCTTGAGGTAGACTGGGGGGGGGGGAGCCATTTGAGGCAACAAATAAATCAAATATCTTCTTTGGCAGACAAATTTATTTTCCTTACTTCAAGTAATTCTAATAGGAATTATATAGAAATCAAAATCTATAAGCCAAATCAGCTCCAGTAACTGCCAATTTTCAAACTGTCTTGAAGAAGAGGACTATGATATAGCTTTCTCTTATATCAAAGAGATTAAAACATTTTGTGTGTGTCAATGTCTTCTATATGCAGCCGTATGGAAGACTTATTCTCCAAGAAACATATTGACGCACAAAAAAATGTTGTTTTAATCTCTTTGATATAAGAGAAAACTATATCCTGAAGAAGACACTTTGAAAATTGGCAGTTACCGGAGCTGGTTTGGCTTATAGTTTTTGATTTCTATACAATTCCTATTAGAATAACTTGAAGTAAAGAAAATAAATTTGTCTGCCAAAGAAAATATTTATTTGTTGCCTCAAACAGTTTTCTCTCTCTACCTTTGTACCTGCACCTTTTGGACACATTCATTTTTCCATATCCTGTCCTAACTGTTGCTTCTTGATCCACCTACAGATTTCTCAGAAGACAGGTGAGTTGATCTGGTACTCCCATCACTTTAAGGACTTGCCACAATTTATTGTGATCCACACAACCAAAGGCTTTGGTGTAGTCAATGAAACAAAAATAGACATTTTTCTGGTACTCCATTGCTTTCTCCATTATCCAGTGAATGTTGGCAATTTGGTCTCTAGATCGCCCGCCTCTTCAAAGCCCAGCCTGTACTTCTGGAAGTTCTCGATCCATGTACAGTGGTAACTTGCTTAAAGAGCACAATGTGTTCCATGGGAGTGCTCTTTAAGTGAAACACCATTGTAAGTGATCAGTTGTGATGGGGGGGGGGAGGAATGCGAACCCTGATTTAGCTGTTAAACGAGTTTTTGGTTGGTTTTAGTTGTTAAGCAAAGTGACCACTCAGAGAAAATTCTGCTCTTTAAGCAAGTTAGTCTCTAAGTGAGGCACTCTTTATATGAGGTTTTACTGTACTGCTGAAGCCTAGTTGTAAGATCTTGAGCATGATCTTATTAGCATGTGAGATGAGCGCAATTGTACAATAATTTGAACATTCTATGGCACTGCCCTTCTTTCTGTGTGACTGAACAATAACAGCAACCGTGAATGTCAGGAGTGGCATACATGGGACCAGTGGTGGGCAGGGAAAAAAATTGCTACCACACTGTGGGTGGAGCCTATGGCATGGGAGGAGCCTACATCATGGGTGATCTAGTCATGCCTGCCATATGGCCATGTATACATCTGCAAACACAGATAGCACTGGCTCTTTGGCAGTAAATGGAGATGAGCACTGCACTCTAGAGTCGGATATGACTGGCTTTTGAGCAAGGGAGACCTTGAACCACTTGCAGGGATTTGAATACCAATCAGGGATCTTCTGTTATTAGGTTGCCCTTGCTGGAAAGCCAGTCGTTACCAACTCTAGGGTTCAGTGCTCATCTCTGTTTATAGCCAAAGAGCCAGTGGACTTGATCCACAAAAGCTCACATTAAAATACAGCAGTTAGTCTTTAAGGTGCCACAACGTTTTTGTCTTTTTGTTTTGTTTACTCTCTGATATGCTTGCACAGAATAAAACTTTTAAAATGGTAGCTTTGTTAGTCTGGGCAGGGCAGGGAGGTGGGCATGGCCACACAATTTTGCAACACTCCCCCCCCCCCCAGAAGGCCACCTAATTTGGCTATCCCCCCTGCCGTGGGGGTGCGGATCTGTTACTGCCCACCACTGCATGAGACTCTTGCACTCTTGTTTCTTTTAACCAAAAGCACCCATACTGATTGTTTTCCATTTAACAAGCTAAAGGGATGAGACTGGGCAGATTTCTCCAGGCTCTGCTCTAAACTTAGCAGAAAGAGTTTGAAAGTGACATTTTATTCCTGGAGAATAAAAATAGACCTCACGCATATGACACAATTGAAAAGAATGTAAAAGTGGCCCTGGACCTTGCAGGACTTTGCAGCCGTTCCCGGAAGAACTCTTTAAAGCTGGACCACATAAGCATGTAATGTTACTTGGCCAATCATCACTGCTCTTTCACATCTGGCATTATGACTTGATGCTTCAGCCATAATAGCGGTGCATCCACAGATGAATTCCTCTGGCCTTGAATTTTTAACACTGAGTTATATACAGTATTTGGAAGTATGAATTGAGACTGCTAGGATTGTGAGAGAAAAGAGAGACAGGCAGAGAAAAAGAGGTGGTGTATAAAAGTTCTATCCATTTTTTTTTTTGGGGGGGGAGCAAAAATACTCTATAATATGCTCTAAATTCCACATCTTGACAGATGAGCTCTGGGAAATGTCTACCTTCTCTAAGCCTCTTCTAGGCCACTTGTTTGCTCACCACACCGTGCAGTGAAGCCCCTCCAGAGAATTTCCCCAGAGCTTGGAAGAAACATGCTATTTTATCTTGTTGACAAAAGTACAGGCGAAAGGGAGAGGGGAAAAAATTCTAGCTCTTTAAAGACAGAGTTTTATTTCAGTGTAAGCTTTCATGGATCAAAATCCACTTCTTCAAACATTGGATGTCATGTCTAATTGAGGATATACATAACAGACAAAATGACAATGGTCTGTTAACACAGGATTGGGACTATAAAGTGTTAATAGCAGATCCTAGCCAGGAGGATAAACCATATGTGACATAGACTTGGCTTCACAGGAGTGCTAAAAATACTTTGTTGAACCTTTCCTTCCTTGTAGTTTTTGTTCATCATTTTCACTGTACTGCTGCAAAAAATATAATTAACAAAGTATCATAAAATGATTTTTAAAACTTTTAAACCAATTGACTTAAAAATAGATCAAAAGCATTCTTTAAAAGGAGATTTGAAACATTCTCTAAAAGCCATTTTTAGAATCAAGGTCGAGGAGCAAAGTCTTTTCAAAACAATACAACTTTGGCTGCCAAACAAAAGTTCAACAGGGATATCCCCAGCCTGATTTCCATAATTGAGGGGCTGCTACAGAGAAGACCCCCTTTTGCACTCCCCACATATATGTACAGACCTGACCAGCACCATTATACTTTTAGGAATAACAACAGATGGCAAATTCATTTGTTAAAAGGCACAGAATAACATATAACTTTAGTGTATTTTTTAGTAGAACAAGCAACATTTGTTTATGTATGACTCCTAGAACTTCGTGTTGGGAGTCATAAATATTTAGAAAGATATTTTTGGACATTTTTATTCTTAATAACTTATTCTATTAAAAAATATGTTTGGAAAAGCAAAGTTAACTAGGTGCCCCTTATGAAGAGCAATGTTAATTAATTGCTTTGAAAATGTCATGAGCAAAAAGCAGCAAATTACTTTCTCTTTAAAAATGTATCTTACTCTGACCATGCCCTCACTCAATGCTGTTGAGGAGTTTGCCCTTGGCCAGGAAACCATTAGGATCCCACTGTTTCGAAGGCTGCCCAGTTCTCTAACTAAATAATTGTCTGCTGACATATCAGTTTCAAGATATGGTGACCCTTTCCAGATTTTCTAGGTAGAGAACACACAGAAGTGGTTTAGCGTTCTCCTCTCCTGAGGACACCCTGGGACTGTGCAGTTAAGCTGGTTCTTCTCCCAGGAGGCACAATGGGGAATCAAACTTCCACCAGCTCTCCCTCTACCAACTGTGAAGCTCTGTGGTTGCTGATGGGGCTGGAGTCGTCCCAGCAACAGCAGCCAAGCTAAGGAGTTACTTCCCAGCTGGTGTTGGGAATATTCCCTCTAGGGAGCACTGCTGACACTGATGGGGCTGATGCGACCCCTCTCTTGCCCTACTGGAGGAGCAAAATGCTGTCTGGATACAGAAAGTGCTCCAAACAGCATTTTGTTCTCCACTACCACCACCGCCGACCTCAAGCAGCTTTTTAAGAGCTATGCTAGAGTGGTGAACTAGCTTTCTCCTCATTGAAGGCAAACATTTCAACTCACCTTGCATCAACACTTGACTCAATTTCTTTTGTGATTGTTTGTTCACACATTTACTCATAAACCAACTTCAGCTTGTACAGGAGCAACAAAATGTTCCTCTGGGTATAAGGTCTGCAAACATTACAGCTGGGTATTACTAAAGCACCAGGGGCCACCGTGGCGTAGCGGTTAAGATGCTGAACTTGAAGACTGGAAGGTTAGCAGGTCAACAGTTTGAGGTCCAAGTGCTGCATGATGGAGTGAGCTCCCATCTCTGCCCCAGCTCCTGCCAACCTAGCAGTTTGGAAGCAAGAAATTGCAAGTATATAAATAAGTATTGCTTTGGTGGGAAAGGTAACAGTTTTCCATGTGCATCTAGTCATGTCTGTCACATTTCCATGGAAATATCTGCAGGCACAGACAGTGATGGCTCTTCAGCTGTAAAAGGAGATGAGCACTGCTCCCTACAGTCTGACACAACTGGCTTTTGAGCAAGGGAGACCTTTCCCTTTATCTTTCTAAAGGAGAGAGAGAGAAGGAGAGTGAAAGAGAGATAGAGGGAGCCAGGGCAGAAGTGAAAGTCAAGATTTCAAATGTGAGTTACAATGACAAAGAATTACCCAGCTGCCTGTCAAATATTTTACATTATTTACAACATGAGTTCTCAACCTTTTAAAGCCAGGGGTCAGGTCATGCTCCCTCAGACAGCTTCGGAGGCCGGACAGCCATTTTGCTCTTTATCCACCACATGGCACTTCCTGGTGTGGTGGAGGCAGTGAGGGCAACATGAAATGGTGCTGTGGGCCACATTTGGCCCATGGGCCGTAGATTGAGAATCCCTGGTATACAAAGATCTGGCCAATATATAGCCTGGGTCCTTTCCATCTTCTGCATCATAAACACAAGGGAAAGGAGATAAATTTTGGAAAAAGAGGGCAATCTTGCTGCCAAGACACTCTGCAGGGAAATCGAGAAGGAGGCTTAGCACAGTTACTTGAGTTGATACAGGTTTAGTATGTCTAGGTGTGTATCCTCACTCCATCTTGGTTTGAGCACAGAGCCCTAAGATCTCCTGGTTCTGCTTTTCAGACTGAAAAATGGTGATCAAGGGTGGGGAGAAGGAGTCCCTTTCAAAACAACAAAGGAAAATGCAGCTCTCCAAATATTGTTGGGCTGCAACAGAGAAGGGTGTCACAAGTTGTAGCTGAACATCATCCAGACCCCTCTCCTCCCCTTCTCTGTATTAATCTCACATTCTGTTGTTGTTTACATCTCTCTGCAGCTGCTCCTTCCTCCTCTGATGCTGATGGGGCAGCAATTTTTCCAATGTGCCGTTGCTACAGAAAGCCAGGCAGAGCTCATGGGCCAAGAGCTGTGCTTTGACTTCAGCAATGGCTGAAATGGCTGTCTGAGGCCACTGAAATTGAATGAAGCCAATTTAGGGTGTTGGCTTGGCTCCCTATGAAGACCAACACCTTAATACCAACAGTTTATGACCAAGAATTGAAATACAAATTTCCATAGTTCTTTCATAACAACTATGAAACAGTGAACAAAGGAAGCATCCCTTTCAGTTATCACAAAGATTTTCAGGCACAACAGAACAAAAAACGCCATAACAAACATTTTGCTTTAATCACAGTGAACTGATAATGCAGTCTTACTCCATTGTTTTGAGCCATAAATCAGGCCTGGATTCCCTTAGTAAAATACCTTACCTGGAAAAAGTAAGAGGTTTATAAAAGGAATTCCATCATCACACAAAAACACGCACCATGTTCTTCAGTCCAATCATTCTGAATGTTCATTGGTTGCAGTTACAATTGTTACTATACCTTGCAGGTTTGAGCAAACATCGTACTTCGAGGTAAGAAAAAAATGTGTCAGTTTTGCTCCCCCCTTCTCCACTAGAATGTTTTAAAATCTCAAATTTTTCATGGCAAAATCTGCGAGTTTCAGTAAATTCTTATAAAAGAACCTTTTAAAAAAATTAAAAAGTCTTGCCCAACCTTAATTTATCAGCCACTTTAAAAAGCAGGTAATTGTGATTTTTGTTGTTGTTCAGTCGCAGTCGGTTCCGACCCTTTGTGACCCCATGGACCACTGTCCGCCAGGCATTTCTGTCCTCTACCATCCTCCTCAACTCGCTCAGTTCTGTGCCCATTGTCACTACAATACCATCTAGCCATCTCATTTTTGGCCGCCCCCTTCTTCTTTTGCCCTCCACCTTTCCCAGCATTAAGGCTTTCTCAAGTGAATCCTCTCTTCTCATTTGATGTCCAAAGTACTTGAGCTTCATCTATACTATTTGACCTTCAGGGAGCAGTCAGGGTTGATTTCTTCTAAGACCGACCTATTTTTTCTCCTCGCTGTCCAGGGGACTCTACAATGCCATCTATCCATCTCATTTTCTGCTGCCCCTTTCTTCATTTGCCCTTCACCCTTTTTTTAATTGTGATACCTTTGCTGGACAGCAGAAGAGCATTTCTAAAACTCTTTATGTGTATGAACTTCAACCTCTCATTGAACATTGCTGTCATGATAATAATCTTGTCAGGCTCCTAAGGAGGCTTTTAGTTTTACTCAGTAAGTTGTCCTTTCTTCTTTGCATTGGTTTGAAATTGAGACAGACGTTGAGCTGCAGGGATGATACATCATTTTAGAAAACCCCACCACCTTTTTTGTTTTGTTTTACCAGACTCTCCTACTGCGATCAGCAAAAACCTTCAGCAGATATCTGATCTCTTGTAAAATCTCCCAGCTTTCCTTCCCTAAATGCTCACACTTATACAGCTTAATCTTCCCCATGGCCCTAGGGAGGCAGCAGGCAGCCTCCAAGATCAGGCAGCAGGAGTCAGCTTGCACAGCTGTAGAGGTACCAACAGATTCTCAGTCTCTCTCTCTCCCCCCTCCCTTTCCCCATTCTGGATTATAGCTCAAGTGTACATCAGCGTGCATTCTCCTTCTCCTTGAAGTGGAACATAAATAAAATACCACTTTGGACGCATGCTGTGAATGCAAACCATGGCTTGGAGAAAAAGTTTCTCTCCCCAGCTGTAGAGGAGCACCTGCCTATATTCCTTTTTGTTGTTGCTCAATCACACAGATGGTTCCGACACTTTGCGACCCCATGGACTGTTGCCCGCCAGGCACCTCTGTCCTCCACCATCCTCCTCAACTAGGGTTACCATATCTCAGGATTTGTCCTGAGATTTCCTGCTCTAAAGAGCAGGAAATCTCAGGACAAATCCTGAGATATGGTAACCCTATCCTCAACTGACCCAGCTCTGTGCCCATTGCGTCAACAATACCATCTAGGCATCCCACTAGAGCAGACCGGAGGGGCTCTTTAAAAATACCAACTGTTAGAGAGGCTTGCCTCTCTAGCACTAGAAGAGCCTTTTCGGTATCGGCTCCGGCCCTATGGAACCTCCTGCCAGTTGAACTGTGTCTCCAGAAAAAGCTGCTGCCCTCCAGGAAAGAGCTGAAAACCTAGCTGACAGGGCAGGTGTCGGGAGGTGGAGAGGGAGCAACTCGCCCCTCCCCCCCCGGCTCATTTAGAGCAGGATCACTCATGCTTTAAAAATTTTTAAACTAGATTTTTAATTGGTGTGGGTGGGAGGTAGTTTTTCAGTGTTTTTAGGAATTTTAAGGGTTTCTGTAGTTTAAATGTTGGGGATTTTATGTATGCTGCCCAGAGTCGCACATCGATTGGGGTGGCTATACAAATTAAATAATCAATCAATCAATCAATCAATCAATCAATCTCATTCTCTGCTGCCACCTTCTTCTTTTGCCCTCCACCTTCCCCAGCATCAAGGCTTTCTCAAGTGAACCCTCTCTTCTCATTTGATGTCCAAAGTACTTTAGCTTCATCTTTACTATTTGACCTTGTAAGGAGCAGTCAGGGTTGATTTCTTCTAAGATCAACGTCTATGCCAGTTCTCTCCTCATAGTAAAGGCCAAAGTTGCCCTTGCTCAAACGGCAGTCATATCCAACTCTAGGGGATGGTCTCATCTCCATTTTCAGTCAAGGAGCCATCTCTGCCTCTGCAGACGTTTCCTTGGTTCATGTGGCAGACATGACTAGATGTCAGAGTACACGAACACTGTTATCTTTCTCACCTATTTATCTACTTGCAATTTCTTGCTTTCGACCTGGTATTATATCCCTTCAGAAATCCTTGAGGCCGGGGCGTGGTTTAAGATGGCGTAGGAGAAGCACGAACTTTTCCCTCCTCTGCCAGAAACAATGGGGTATCAATGAGTTTCTACTAATAAATACAGCGAAATTACAAAAAAGTTTACCGGAACGTCGGAGAGGTGGTTGGAGAGGAGTTGTTTGTGAGCAGGGCTCCGAAGACGCTAGCTCCAGGCGGAGGGACGGGACGGAGCCCCGAAAGGGTCTTCGGGCTTGCCTGACGCCTGTTGAGCTGGTCGGGGAGCCGAAGCTCAAAAGAAAAGGATTAAGCGGCGCCGGAGTTCGAACCCGGACAGAGGATTGAGGACTGAGAACTTTAAATGGTGAGAAATTGGGGATCGAGCGGGGCGCTGCGACTGAGGTGCGGATTTAAAAAGGAGCTGCCGATCAGCGTGAGAGGATCTATTGCACGGTGTTGGTGAGCAAAAGCGAGGCTTGGGAGCAAACGTGGTGCTGGAAAGAAAGAGGACTGATACTGAGGCCGATGGTCGGCGGCTGGTGGTTGGAGACAGGTGGTGAATAGAGAACGGGGTGGTGTGTTGTGGAGGAAGACAGCGAGTGAGCAGGAGAGCGACGAGACACAGGGGGTCCGGAACGGATCTGACTGGAGAGTCACGGAAAGAGATTTTAGAAAAACGGTCCTCTGGAGGGCTTGCTTTTAATAATATTAAAGGAGTTTATAACCCGCTTGCTCGTTTTTTGGAAGGGAATTTTGCTCTCTGGATATGATTCGGCTGTGACTGCGAGAGGGCATAACTGTTGGAACAATGGCGGGGAAGGTAATGGCGGATGAAATCGAAAGTTATAGCCCTTAAAACGAAACTTAGGAAGAGCGGGGAAGGAGAACAAAGAGACGTAGACATCAACGTGGTCACCACTTAACCCTACTTTCCGGTTCCTGAACTTTGAATTTCGAAAAGGTTACAAACTAAAAGTTTTAAAGATATAAGATTATTTTGGACACTGAATATTGAGTACCGTTTCCCCCTCTGCCTCCTTGCTGGATTGCCTTTGTTCTTCTCTTATTTTGGACGCATATTAAGAACTGACCAAAATTTTTCACTAAATAATCAGAAAAGAATTGTAACTGACTTAGTTGAAATTACAGTACAAATTGGACATAACTAACAGCACATATTGGACACATATAAAAAGTGGGGCTGAAACACGCTGGGTTGCAGTATTTTTCTTTGATTAACAACGTGGTGGTGAACTGAAAATCAGCGTTGGCAAAGAGGAGCTTTTAAAAAAAAAAAAAATGAACAGCAGATTCATTCCATACAGGATTAAATAGTTGTGCTGATCGTTTGAATATTCCTCCCCCCATCTCCCTCCGATTTGACATAATTGATTGAATAGATACTCCAATTAATTCAGAGCCACAAGGAAGAACGTACTTCGCACAATTCCAAATCACTGTGAAATAAAGCTTACGATTACGACTTTGGGTCCACCCCCCTCTGCCCCCCTCCTCCCCCTTGTTTCTCTTTTTTTTTTTCTCCCTTCCTTTAAAGACAGCTGAATTGTATATTGTTGGAGACAATTTTTTTTTAATGCTTTAATATTACGTTCATTTGCTTCTAATTGGATTAACTTTTTTTATTCCCTTTTGCAATATTATATACGGCTGTTCCTTGTTGAGTTTGTGGATCCCCCTTTTCACTCTCATCTTCCTTCCTCACCCCCTTCCTTTTTTTTTTTTTTTCTTCCTCTTTCTGTGCCTTTTTTTTTTCTGGGTTTGGTCTCTTTATTGTGGGTCACAATTGGTTTTGGTTGGTGGGAATTTGCTTCTTCCCCTGTTCACTCTTTTAATAACAAACAGTAGTTAAATTGAATTTTTTTTTTTAAGAGGTATATATTAAATTTTGATTGAAGGAGGGCATAATTAATTGAATATAGTATGGAGGGAGGGAGAGGCAGGGAGGAACCGAAGACAAGAAGAGAGAAGAGAGAGAAGGAGCAGAAGGATAAGGAGAGACGTACACCGTCACCAACTATGGAAGTGCAAGCAGCAACAACTGAATCTCAAGCAGCGGGTGGGCGGGCAACCGATTTATCGGAAGTCTGCGCCATTTTACAGCAACTGGCTAAAAATGTGGGTGATTGTCAGGTAACAATGCAAAGGCTGAATAAAACTGTTGAGAATAATAGTGAGGAAATGAAAAAAGATAGGGAGCTGGCCAGATTACAACATGAGAGCCTGACCAGGTCCCTATCGGATATGCAAAAAGAGGTAACAGAGAATACAAAGAAAATTAAGATGATTACAGACACAATGCAAAAGGATTTGCAACAAACTAGTATTACAGTGAATGAACTTTTGATCCAGGAACATGTCATCTCTAACAGGGTATCAGTTCAAGAGAAAAAAATGATGATGGTGGAGGAGGGGTGGAGAAAACAGAACATTGTGATACGTAAGATGGCGGAAAGGACGCCAGACAAGTTGAAGGACAGGGTGATAGATTGGTTGAACTCTCTAAAAATGGGGAAGGATTTTGTTTCAGAAGACATTGGCGCTGTATTCAGAGTGGGGGGAAGGAGAGATAGGAGAGCACCTAGGAATGTTTTGGTTAAATTTGCAAATTGGGGAGACAAGTTGAAGGTGATGGCTTTTATTAAACAAGCAGGGTCTGGCGTCCTAAACATTGAGGGAGTTGATGTGGAAATCTACAATGATATTGCGCCTGAGGAGAGAAAATGGAAATATATGATGAAACCAGTTACGAAGCTTTTGACGGCTAAGGATATTAAATACAATTGGAGGTTTCCACAACAACTGAGATTTTTCTATGATAAGAGATGGCATGTACTTGATGAAAAGACTGATGTTTTGCAATACCTGACACAAATTGGATTGATTACGGTGGCGGACAAGGAATGGATTGGCCTGAGAACAGATTTGTATACAGTGGGGGTGATGGGGCCGGCTTTGAATGTGCAGGAGGAGGTGGAGGGAGCGGTAGGGGGTGTAGATCTTTCGGGGTCACCGAGTTTGGAAATAGTAGAATAATGATTATATGCAATACTTGGTCAATGGCGGAGGGAGGGCTAATTACAAGAACTTGATGCCATTCTTTCACGTTCCCCCCCTCCCCTCTTTGGAGTTCAGAGGCGGCATCTTTGGGAAAGGTGTGGGGAGGGTAGAGAAAGAAAGAAGAGTAGGTAAGTTTTTTATTTTTATTTTTCTTAATGTTATTTCTTTTGTTAACTTTTTCTTTTGTAATTTTACAGTAGTCTTAATTATTTTTTTTTTAAGTATTTTTTCCTTTTTTGGGGAATATGGATGGAATAGAGGGGATAGAGGGAGCACGTCCGGGGAGGATTGTGATGAATGGGTAATTATAATAATAATAGATGGTTAAAAACTTAAGGGTTTTAACATGGAATGTGAAGGGAACGGGGAACGCCTTGAAGAGGAAAAGATTGCAAATAGCACTCAATAAATCTAGAGCGGATATTATTTTTCTCCAGGAAACACACCAAAAATCGGCGGAAGCAAATAAATTAGTGGTAAGAGGAATGGAAATATATGAAAAGGCTTATGGGACATCTAAAGCTAGAGGTGTTGCAACGTTAATCTCGGAAAAGTTGGGTTTTACTGTGGTTAAAACTATAGCAGATCAGGAAGGAAGATATGTGATAATCAAAGGGAATATTGAGGAGGAAGAGATAACTTTGGTTAATATTTATGCCCCAAATAATAATCAGGAAGAATTTTTAGATAGGATGGGAGAAATTTTAAAAAAGGAAGGATCAAAGAATATGATTATAGGGGGAGATTTTAATTTGTTAAGATCGGGTATTGACAGTACAAGCAGTAAAAATAAAGCTAAAAAATATATACTGGATGACTGGAGTAAACTAATGGGTTTAAAAGATGTGTGGAGAGAGCTTAAGGGCCAGGAGAGGGAATATACTTACTATTCACAAGTTCACAATATGTACTCCAGAATCGATTATATATTTGTTACAGAAGGATTGGTTAAAACAATAGATGATATAAAAATTGGAACATTTAAGGAATCAGACCATGCTAAGATAATTGTGGATATAAATTTGGAAGATACAAGGGGCATAAGATATAATTGGAGATATAATACAAAGCTGTATGAGGAGGACAAAATAAAAAGGCAAATTATGGAAAAATGGGAGGAAAATTGGAAATGGAATGATAATAACGAGGTTCGCTACGGAACTGTATGGGATACAATGAAAGCAATTTTTAGGGGAGAATCAATAAAATTAAATAGTATAAGAAAGCGACAGTTTAACAGTCAGTATCAAGAGAAGGAAAACCGACTGAAACATCTTCACTCGGAACATGCTAAGAATAAAGATCACAAAGTACTTCAAGAGATAAACAAAATTAAGAAAGAATTAGAGGGGAAAGATATAGAGAAAGTTAAAAAGGACCTGATTTTTTTAAAAAGAGAGTATTTTGAATATAGTAACAAAAATTCTAAATTATTGGCTAAAGCAGCAAGAGATAAGAAAAATAAAGGTCAGGTAGGAGTATTGGCAGATAAAAACGGAAAAAGATATAATAAAAGGAAGGAAAAAGCGGAATTAATAGAAAATTTTTACAAAAAATTGTATTCGAAAAAAGAGGTAGACATTGAAAAAATGAGAGATTTTTTTGAGAAGCAGCAAATTAGATCGATAACAGAAGAACACAGGATTAAAATGGAGGCAGAAATCTCAGTAAAGGAAATTGAGGAAGTGATTGGGAGATTAAAAAAAGACAAAGCACCGGGGGAAGATGGGTTGACAGCGGAATTCTATAAGGACTTTAAACTCTGGATAGTTCCGAGATTATACAAGTTATTTAATGGAATATTGGAAGGAGAAACAATCCCAGATTCTTGGAACAGAACCATAATTGCTTTAATCCCAAAGCCTGAAAAAGATCTAGAGAAAATTGAATCATACAGACCGATATCCTTAATCAACCAAGATGCAAAAATTTTCTCAACAATATTAGCAAATAGACTAAATAGTTTCATAGCCAATTATATAAAAGAGGACCAGGCCGGGTTTGTAAAAAATAGGCACATGTCAGATTTAATAAGAAGGGTAGTGGATCTATTGGATTTGGCCGAAAGAAGGAAAGAAAGGGTGGGTTTTTTGTCGTTAGACATTTTTAAAGCTTTCGACTCATTACAATGGGCAACAATTCATGAAATGATTAGATTATATGGATTTGGAGTTAAATTTCAAAGGATAATTGGGAATTTATACAAACAAGGGATAGCTAGGGTTAAATTCAATGGTAACTATACAGGAGATATTAAATTGGAAGCAGGTACAAGGCAGGGCTGTCCATTGTCACCATCTTTATTTATATTGGCTATGGAATTCTTGGCAAACATAATACGTCAGGATGAGGAAATAATTGGAATGGAAGGGAATAAAATAAGTTTGTATGCAGACGATACATTAATAATGGTAAAACATCCAACAAAAGTTATATCGAGGATAAATATGCATTTGAAAAGATTTGAGGAGATAACAGGACTAAGAGTGAACTGGGACAAAACAGAAATGATATTAGTTAATGGGAATAAAAGTGATGAGGATTTGATAAAACGGGATTATAATATACAGATTGCACAAAAGATGAGGTATTTAGGTGTAATATTGGCTAGTAAAATTAAAGAGTTAAAGGGATTGAATTACGGTAAACAAAAGAAGGAGATTGAAAAAAAGATAATACAATACAGTAAATTAAATTTGTCCTGGTTCGGTAGAATAGCAATGTGTAAAATGATGTTATTACCTAAATTGAATTTTTTGTTCGATGTTTTGCCATTAAAACATACAGATAAAGAATTAAAAGAGTATCAAAACATTATGAATAAATTTTGTAATGGGACCCGAGGAGCTAGAATAGTTAAATCGCTGTGGTATTTATCACAAAAGGAAGGTGGATTGGGCATTCCAAACATTAGTAAATATTATAGGGCTTTTCAAATAAGAAATGGTATTAAGTTATTAAGTAGAGAAGAAATGGTGTGGGAGAGAATTGAAAGAAAGGAATTTTCAGGGGTTGGAAATGTCCTGTTTATGGGTTTAGAAAAAGATAAAAAAAGAGAGAAAATTCAGGGAACATTGTTAAAGTCTACTATAGAGGAATGGAATAAAATGAGGAAAGACTTTATGTTAGGAATTTCACCAGTTCTAGAACTAGAGGACTTTAATAACTTCCCATTAAAAATAGACAGTAGGATTAGGGATATCTTATTACAGAATGGGGTTTTAAGGCTGAAAGATTGGGTAAAAACCTGGAGAGACCGGGAAAAAAGAAATGAGTTATATTTGCAACTGGAGCTGAGCTGGTTTAAGATCCTTCAGATGAATAACTGGAGTAAAAGATTTTTACTAGAAGGGGATTTAGATAGGGAATATACTGAAGTTGAGACACTTCTGGTCAAAATAAGAAAAGGGGATATAGGAATAAAGGGAATAGTAAGTAAAATTTATAAAATTTTGAATAAAGGAGGTAAAATACAAGAGATACTAAGACAAAAGTGGGAGCAAGAACTTAATGTTACAATTACAGAAAGAAAGTGGCAGAAAATGTGGAGGAGAAGAATTATGAAAACTACATCAGTGAAGGTTAAAGAACACAATTATAAGTTGATTTGGAGGTGGTATAGAACTCCAATGGGGTTGCATCAAATGTATGATAATCTGAGTGAAATTTGTTGGAGATGTAAAAAAGAAAAGGGTTCCTATGAGCATATGTGGTGGAGTTGTGACTGTGTAAAAGGATTTTGGGGGAATATAGAAAATGAGATTAAGAAAATACTGGATATGCAACTTGAATTGGAGTCGGAGACAATTCTGTTAATGGAAGTAGATAAATATAGAATCACTAATGATAACAAGGAATTGGTGTCTATTATGTTAACAGTGGCCAGACAGTGTCTAGCAAAAAATTGGAAGAGTAATGAAAATATAAAAATGCAAGATTGGTATGAACGAATGTGGGATTTGGCCCTAAACGAGAAACTTACATGGGAATTAAATCTTAGAAAAGGTAAACAGCAAGGAAATAGCTTCTGGAGGATCTGGAAACCATTTATTGATTATACATTAGTGAAGAAAAAAGGCTTGGCCCCCGCCCCAGAACAAAATGCTTTTTGGAAAATTTGATGATACAGATTGCCCCGGACATTGTATATAGCACATGGGTGATATTAATGTTGTATAATGTAATAGTGTAAGAGAATATAGTGTAGTAGGGAAAATAAGGTTGGATCTGGTATTGTTAGATTTGAAATTGTGGATGTTTTATGTGGTATTGGAAAATATGTGACTTTACCTTATATGAATTTTATGATGTATCTTTTGTAAAACATTGTTATTTTACTTGCTTCATTTAATGTTTTTATGTTTATATATTAGTTTGTTGTTGTCTTTTTCTTTGTATACCTAATAAAAAATAAAATAAAAAAAAAAAAAAGAAATCCTTGAGGCCATACAATAATTTCATGCTATCTATGTCATAACAGCGTTCCGTGTAATGCCTGCCACATGACCACGGAAATGTTTCCAGAAGCAGACAGCACTGGCTCTTTGACTTTGAAACAGAGATGAGCACTGAACCCTAGAGTCAGATACGACTGGCTTTCGAGCAAAGATGACCTTTACCTTTACTATGTCATTTTTTAAAAAATAAACATTTATGCCAAACGTGGGCTTCCCAGTGGGTATCTGTGGCTGCTGTGGTGGGAAACAAGGTAGGAATTTGATGTTTCCAGAACAGCTCATCTTACATTTTCAAGTTGTTATTTTCACAGAACAAGACAGAATTTTAATTTGTTGGAAGCTGTCTTGGTGCGACAAGTAATAAATGCTTTGAATAATTAAAAGAATCAGTCTGAAATCAGTTTAAAAATTGTCACCTACAGGCAGTGTTGGGGTGTCAAAAATTTTACTACCCCACCGTGATGTCATCACAGTGTGGGCGGAGCTAACATCATGATGTCATGGGTGGGGCCAAATAAAAATAAAATAAAATAATTAAATAAAATAAAAATAAGCACTTGCACACACACACACACACACACACACACACACACACACACACACACACACACACACACACACACACCTCTCAAGCCACCAGGCCATTTTAGGAACTGTGGTAGTACGTCAATATAGGTAAAGGTATTAAATGCACATTAAAATACACACAGACACACCACTTCCAAAGGTGAGTCACTTACCCTGGGGAGCAGGCTATAGGGAGCTTCAGGCTAGCGGCTTCTCTTCCTCCTCCCCGCTTGGGAGGACAGCAAGGAGGCCGCGCATACGTGCCAAGCACTGTAGGTGTGCATGCACACCAAGTGCTTGGCGCGCATGCGCAGTGGGGGAACCAGTGAAAAGGTAAGCCCCGAAGGTGGTTCCCCCCAAAAGCTGCTACAGGTTCTCCAGGACACTGGGAAAAGTTACTACCAGTTACCTGTTACATCCCATCACTGCCTACAGGGGTTGTCTGGCTTCTGTAATCTCCAAGGAAAGCCCTTTTCTTTATTTCCAACACTGTTGAAGGTTCGTTGGATATCAGAGGGCATGCAAAAGGGACTTCTTTGCAGAGTTAAGTGACAAAAGAGGCCAACTTAATCCCTTTCCTTCTGTCCTTCCACTACAAAGCATAAAACTATTTTATTCAGCAAATAACAAATTGCTGAGAAAGAGCTTTTGATAGTTTGGTCCTGTACTTTTAAATTGCTGTGTAACATAGTAGTACTTAATACCACAATTTAATTGTGCTTTTGTGCTACAGTCAATGTATTAGCAATTATTTTAACCCCATGTTTGCTGGAGATTCTAGATTACATAGTCAGATTTAGATCATGATCTAGAAACACAGATCTATAGGGTGTCCTGTAAATCCCTATTGAATCTTTTTCTAAATTTGCCATTTATTTATCCAGGGTGTCACCAGTATTCTTGCACTCATGTACCCACGTACTTGTCACAATATGCTCTCCAAGTGTAAATGAGCTTAAATTGGCCATAATTCTCTGAAAATAATAATAATAATAATAATAATAATAATAATAATAATAATAATAATAATAATAATAATAATAATAATAATAATAATAATACATATGGTCGGGTAGAGACTTAACAAGCCACCCTGTATTTATTTATTTATTTATTTAGTGTGATTTGTATAGCTGATCAATCGACAGGTGACTCTGGGCGGCATACAACATTTCAACTCAGGTACATAAAATCCCCCAACGCTTAAGCTATAAAAACCCTTATAATTCCTGAAAATTCCCAATCGCACCAGTTAAAATCTTTTTTGAAACTTGTTAAAAGCTTGTGTGAACCTCTCCTAAATGAGCCAGTAAAAGGGGGGGTTTGCTCCTTCCCCACCTCCCCACACCTGCCCTGCCAACCAGGTTTTTAGCTCTTGGTCCAGATCCATTTCTTAATTGCAGGTCTTGGTCTAGATCCATTTCTAAAACTATATATAGACTCAGACCAGATCAAAATTCAGATCCCAAATCATTTCTTGATCTAAATCTAAAGCCATAACTAGAACTGTCTCTGGATCCAATTCTGGATTTAGATTTGAAACTATTAGATGCAGATCCAGCCCCATATCAAGATCCATACTGAGATCTAGATCAGACCTGTATCCAGATCCAGATCCACACTCTCATCTAGATCTTTATATAGATTCAGACCTATGTCCATTTCTAGACCCCAATCCAGATCTAGATCAATTTCTAATTCAGATTCAGATCCAGCTCTAAATCCATAGCCACATCTAGATGCAGAGAGATGGCTGACTCAGATCACCATGCAATATACCTCCTGGGTTTCATGAAGATCTAGGTCAAAGAGAAAGTCCTCTGTTGCTGTTTAAATAGTCTTTTCATTACTGGAATGTTCTTTTTTCTTTGATCTTGTTTTCAGCGTAGTTAATAAACTTTACTGAAAAATTACTACAGTATTAAGATGGTCTTCATGCGTGATTCTGGATGGATGAATGCTGTATGGACTTTGTGTGGATAAATCACACATAATGATGCATTTCCCCCCTATTTTCAGAAATATTTTGGACCATTTTTTTCAACTAGAGATCCAGAAGTCCATATATATACCCACAGACTTGGAGACGAAGTAAGTTAGAAAGTCTCTTAAAAGGTACAATATTTATTTATTAATTAATTAATCAAATTTATTCATCACCCTTCTCACAAAGTGACCCAGGGTGGTTTACAACAAAAATCATCAATAACAGTTAAAACCAATCTAAAACGTTATTAATCGAGAGTTTAAAACTAGCTAAAACAAATTAAAAGATTAAAGATTAAAAGTGTGTACTAAATTACAGCTAAGGACAAGGGGGCTCAGATAAACCAACAGGCTGGGGTCGTTATACCGCTTGTCCCCCAAACTCATCCCACCAACCAGGTTTTCACTCCTTTCCTAAAAGACAGCAATTCTGTCTGCATACGTAATTCAACTGGTAGGAGGTTCCATAGGGCTGGAGCAATCACAGAGAAGGTCCTCCTTCTAGTGCCAGAGATGTGCACTTCTCTGGCTGATGGCACAACAGGACAGCCTCTCTGGTCCACTCCGGTGGGACGAACAGATGTCCTTGGGATGTCTTAAGTATCCTGGTCCACTACCATGTAGTGCTTTAAAGGTGATAACCAGCACCTTGAATTGCACCCGGAGGCAAACTGGGAGCCAGTGCAGCTCTCTGAGCAGTGGTGAGGCATGAGCATAACGCCCGCACCTTATCACTACCTGAGCAGCCGTGTTCTGGACCAGCTGAAGCCTCTGGATGGTCACCAAGGGCAGCCCCATGTAGAGCACATTATGCGTTGTCCTTGATCTCTTTTCCCTTTGTTCAGGGCAAAGTGAGTCAGAAGATGTCCACGCTCTTCTCTGTTTAACAGAGCTTATATATCACTTCATTTGTCTATATCATTTTGACAGAGCTTTGGAAATTACTACTTTAGACTATAGATCCCAAAATGCTATTTACAGCATGGCCAGAGGCTTGTTGTCTTGAGACAATTCTGAAAATTGTAGTATCTGCTCTTGTTGTTGATGAGGTCTGATCTTTGAAACATGAGTTGTTTGGAAAATAGAAAGTAGAAGAGGGGAAAGAATGAGTTTCCAAAACCAATAAATATTGTTCATTCAGCAAAATCCAGAACAAATAGATGGTGGGTTACTATTGTTTGTAATATAACTAATTGGTATTATTGATCTTGTGGAGTGCAGACAGATCTTGGCTGAGCTTCTGCTCCTCCCATTTTGTTGATGTCTTAATACAAACAATAGACCAATTCATTGGTGATGAATCTGAAGCCAGGACCGCAGAAACCAGCTGCCCCTTACATATTCATTTTCCTTTCACATCCAAACTTTGTTATTCAGGGTAACATATTTTGTGTTTTGATCTGGATGTCCAGACTTCATGGTCTGGGATTTCCTTTCATATTCTCTCTGAAGACCTTTCTCTGCCCATTACGTGCACTGTAGCCTGTGCTGAGCTCCTTCCCCAAGAAGACAATCTCAATAGATCTTCTAATGAGTGACCATGAGTGAAGAACAGATGTGGTGGGACACAAAGGTTGTATGCCAATACTAATGCACATCCCCCAGGTTTCTGGGATGCATAATTTGCCCAGGCCTAAACAGTGCAACACATTGTGTTGGTGGGTAGGGGGAGTTTTCTCCAAAGCTTCTCCCACACTTCCAGCTGGTTTTCTGACCAGATTGTAAATTATTGTTCAGGAACAGCAGAAGGAACAGCAGAACTGCTTTACTCCCTTTTCCTCTGGTCATTTATTCAAATCGAAATCATGCTCTTCAGATTGTTTTTGACGGGTGGGGGGAAGGGATAATCCACCAGGCATTTTGCCAGACCTTAATTGCAAACTGAGCCTGGGTGTCCTCTAGATTAAGATGGTTGCCTCAGGCAGCAGAGCCATGGAGGTGGCAGCAGAGTTGCTACTGCCCCCAAATAGTGGTTGCCTGAGACAATAATTGCTATCACCACTTCTCTCTTCCCTCCTTTGGTTGCACCAGGAGATGGCAATCTTACCGCCCCCGACTCCACCCCTAAATGGGTTTGATGTATTTGGACCATGCCAACGAATGCATCATAGGTTGCTGAGGTGAGCAGAGGGATGATTAAGTCATCCTCGTGTGAGGAAGGTGAATATAATACTGCCTGCTGCTCAGTGGTGGGCTAAATTTTTTTTACTACCACACTGTGGGCATGGTATGGTGGGCGTGGCCAGGGGGAAAGCCCTGCATTGCACCCAAATCAGGACTACTTTATTTCAAAACTTGGATGGGCAGGGGGGCCAGTCGGAATTTCTGCTACCAGTTCTGGTGAACTGGTGCAAACCTGCTGATGCCCACCACTGCTGCTGCTGATCTTTGCAGTTTTAATTTAAACCTGTCTTGAGTTCCGTCCTCTTCTCATACCACAGCAGATCTCTTCCAGCTTTGCTAATCCTCTCTCATTGCTTACAGCCTTGGGCAGCATGCGGGTGCGTGGGCAGCAGGGAGCCTCAGTGGCTTAAAGACAAATGCCAAAGTGTTTGCACTGAAGCAGACTTAACCAAACAGCCAAGAGTTTTATTTATTTTATTTATTTATTTATTATTCATACTTATCAACTGCCCTCCTCACTGAGGTGACCCAGGGAGGCTCACAATTCATTTTGTTGTTGTTCAGTCGCAGTCAATTCCGACCCTTTGCGACCCTATGGACCACTGTCCGCCAGACACTTCTGTCCTCCACCATCCTCCTCAGCTCGCTCAGTTCTGTGCCCATTGTCACTACAATACCATCTAGTCATCTCAATTTTGGCCGCCCCCTTCTTCTTTTGTCCTCCACCTTTCCCAGCATCAAGGCTTTCTCAAGTGAATCCTCTCTTCTCATTTGATATCCAAAGTACTTGAGCTTCATCTATACTATTTGACCTTCAGGGAGCAGTCAGGGTTGATTTATTCTAAGACCGACCTATTTCTTCTCTTTGCTGTCCGGGGAACTCTCAAAACTCTCCTCCAGCACCACATCTCAAAGGCATCTATTCTTCTGTGCTCAGCTTTCCTAATGGTACAGCTCTCACAACCATACATTGCCACCGGGAATACCATTGCTTTGACTAGACAAATTTTTGTTTGCAATGTGATGTCTCTACTTTTCACTATGCTCCCCAGGTTTCTCATCGCTTGCCTCCCAAGAATCAGTCGCCTTTTTATTTCATGGCAAACCACAATAAAACACTCTTAAAAGCATTACTATAAAACCCCCTCTATTTAAAACTTTAAAATCTAAATCTAAAAACTAATTAAGGGCAAGCAGGGCTTAAATCAACCAGCAGGCTGGGGTCATAGTCCCTCCTGCACCCCATACCTGCCCTGCCACCCATGTTTTTAAATTTTTCCTAAAGGGTTTTCTTTCTGGGAGCACAGGTAAATGGGCGAAACCAGAGATGTTTGCTAGAATACAGCATCTCCAATGTCCAGAACCCTTTCTGGATCTCCAGGGGGGAAATTAGCACACCTTTCTGACAGGCTTAGCTTTTTGACTGAGGCAATGACCTTCCCTCTCCAACCCTGTCTCCTCTCCATTTACTCTTTTTCTTAGTAGTGCTCTATATGGCTTGTTTGGTTTCTTTGCTCTAAGTGCCTCATTCAAGCCATCATTTCACTTATTCTTTCCCTCTCTTCTTCCACAGTGCACCAGGAGATTCCACCCCTCTTCTTTCTGTTTTGAGCAAAGCCAAGCTGTCCTTCCTTTGGAGTGCAGCTTAGTGTACCTTTGTATGTCTTGGGTCTGCAGGCTCAGTGAACAACTTCTTATTTCTAGCTTCTAAGGCTGCGGTTCTGAACCTTACTGTGCCACAGGTCGGGCAACTCCCCCTCCGACAGCTGAGCAGGCCAGACATGCAGTTTTCCCCTGCCGCAAAGGCACATTTGCGCATGCGCAGGCATGTCCACTTCCAGAGTCGCTGCCACTATGGGCCGGATGGAACAGCATCAGAAGTTGAGGCTGGCTCATGGGCCTTAGGTTGTGGACCCCTGTTGTAAGGGTTCCAACCCAACTTTTCCAGGGCCATAACAGTGACAGCTTGACTCCCCGACACTAAACCAAGGGTGCTCAAACTTTTTGGGCCACAGGCCGGTCATGTAGTCGAGCATGCCAGTCACATGGTTCCTCCCACCCACAAGTGGAAGTAAAACGCACATGCGTGGGCACTGAACACACCCGCACATGCGCAGAACAGTGCCACAAAGGACCGGTGGCTGCCATAAATGCATTTACGACAGCCGTGGGTAGTTTCTGGCAGTGTTCTGTGCATGCATGGGTGCATTCAGTGCCCGCACATGCATGTTTTACTTCTGCTTCCCAGAGCGATGAGAGTGGTGTGGTCTGGATTAATTGGTACCATGGGTCATAGTTTGGGCACCCCTGCATTAAAGTCCCCCATATCTGTGAACTTTCTACTTGAGAACAACACCAGCAATGAGCAGGGGCTTGGCTTGAGCCCTCCAAGCATAATGCTCAGCTCCAAGGGAGAATGCCTCAAGAGTAGATGTTTTCTGGGGAGATTTGGGTTTCTTTGAGTGCCAGATGCTCCTCCCAGGGAGACCACTTGCTGAATTTCCTATAACTGGGTTCTAGGTGGTGCCATAGCTGCTGAGCTGTGTAAAATTTAAGATTATGATACTTTTTTTAATTTAAATTTTAAAAATACTAATCAACAAAACAAAAATATAATAACATATTAAGAGCCACAATAACAAAATTGTATATATATATATATTAGTTTTGTTCCTCTCACTTTGTCTATTGTAACACAGGACTTTCCTAGCACAAGACCAGGGACTCAAGGCCTTCCTCATGGGCCCTCCTAGCTGAAGACCAAGCCATGGTTGGCATGCTATTAAGGTTTTAAGAAAGCAGGCATTAGGCCACCGGTTGGACATTTCTATCCCAATCATTTCCTAGCCATCACTTCTAAGAGTTCAGCTGATTCTGCAGCCTTTTCTCTAATGAATACATCCTATTGATCTCAATGGGGCTTATGTCTTATTAAAGATAAAAAAGACTTTTGGTGTCAGTCTTTCATTCTCTTTCAGCCACCCTTGAAAATGAGATGGGATACCTTTGAAGCCTTTAGATCTTCTTTCTAATAAAGCTTTCCTTTCCTTTTTTTTTTTTGGGGGGGGGACTCCTGGAACAGGTGAATTCTGAAATGTGAATGTTGCCACAAGCAATAAAAAATGATGATCAGAGCATTTACTGTGGTATTTAATGACATTTTAAAAGTTCTGGCTATGAGTTGGTTTAAATTTTTATGCATTTTGCAAAGTAACTAATGAATTCTAACATGGCATTTTATTATCTCCCCCCCCTCCTCCCCTTACAAATAATGAAAATGCAAATGTTAGCAGCAATGTGGCAGCTTAGATATTCATTGCTGGAGGAAGGAGAAATATTTTGCTTTGGCCACTCGATGCGGCAGGCCAGACTACTTTGTTCTGCCTGGGGTGAGAAACCACAAGATATCATTGACTGACAACTCCTATCATCCTTGGCCAGTGATGGGCATTGCAGTTCAACAACTTCCAGAGTTTACACCTTTATGGGGGTGGGAACTATAGCTCTCAGGAACTTCCACCCTGGCAGAAAGATTCTGAGAGCAGAGATCCCAAGCCCCCCCCCCTCCATGCAACCCTATTCAACCATTGGGGGAAGTGTGTTTACTGTACAGGCAAAGAGAGGGAAGGGCCAGGTCAGTTTCCTTCTCTCATACTGTCACTGTGCTCACACAAACGTCTCAAAAGAAGAGATTTTGACCAAGGCTCTCCATGTATAGGGTTGCCGTATGTCCCAGAAAACCAGGATTGTCTTGGTTTCAAGGTTGGAAAAATTGCTCCAACCAGTTCAATAAAAATCATGTGAAAGTCCCGGATTTTAAAAACTTACTGATTGTGTATTATAACAGACCATTAAAATAAATTTGAACTCTCATCATCAAATGAACAATTTCCTGCCGCATTGAAGTTGGAGTATAGCTGGAGACAAATCTTAACATCCTCACCTCACACCTGATAAGTCTGACCAGTGTGTTTCCTGGAACTGAGGACATTAAAAGTTGACCGCAATGTGACTTCTCAAAAGTACAACAGATCATCTTACAGTAAGAATTAACTGTTGTAAATATATTCATTTATGTATTGATATATTTAATGTGAAAGTGTTTTATAGCTGTCATTATATTGTCCTTGTTTTAAAAAAGGCTATTTGGTAGATAACCCACCCATTTTTGTCAAGTATACTTCTTGTCCCGGTTTTGTGAGAGAGAATTATGGCATCTCTATCCATGTGAGCCAGAACATAGAAATTCAAAGTTCTCACTAAACATGGGAGAGTCTTCAGAAACCTTCACTCTTCATGTGTGTGTAAGCAAAGCATCTACCAAGAGGACAGGGCAGGTGGTCTGCCTTCTCAGGTGAGCAATAAGCACACCATCCCAATGACTGGATACGGATTTCTCTTTTCCCAAACTGTTTTGTCAGCACAAGACTGAGAACTGCTATCCAGGGTTGTTCTTCACGCCTCCTGCACATGCTGGGGATTCAAGCTGGACCTTGTATTTGCAAAAGCCAAACTCTGCCACTCACCACTGGACTTTTGCTGTGCTACCTGCTGTGCATGTACTCGTGGCACTTCTTGCTCTACTCCTTTCAATACAGAGCCATTTCCTTTCTTCACTGCGCAATTTGATAGCTTCACTTCTCAAAATTGCTGCAGGACCATCAACTGCAGGACAATGTCCCAGCTGTCTCAGCTCCTCCAAATGCAAACAGCCACTTTCTCCCCGCCCCCACCTCTACAATATTTTCCCCTAATAAAGGAATCTGACTGCAAAGCCAGAGGTTGGGAGTTTGAGTCCCCACTATTCCTCCCAGGAGAACAGATAGCCCGTGTAGCCATGTGCAAGTTGCTTGGCCCTGTGGTTTCCCCAGAAGCAGAGAACGGTAAACCTCTATGTAGAAAACCCTGGAAAATGTCACCGTAACTCAGAATTAACTTGATGGCATACAGTTGTTACTATTAAAGGATGAGGGGAACAAAAATAAAAACTATTATTGTGCATTCAAACAAAATGGGGGCTGTCCTACCATTATGGTGGTAGCATAGAATATGTGAGGAAAATAAGCACTAGGTAAAGGTCACCCTTGCTCAAAAGCCAGTTGTATCCAACTCTAGGGTTCTGTGCTCATTTCCATTTACATCCAAAGAGCCAGCACTGTCTGTGCCTGCAGATGTCATGTGGCAGGCAAGGCTAGACACTGGAGTGCACGGAGCACTGTTACCTTCCCACCAAAGTGGTGCCTTTTTATCTACCTGCAATTTCTTGCTTTTGAACTGCTAGGTTGGCAGGAGCTGTGACAGAGACAGAAGCTCACTCCATTGTGCAGCATTCATGTCTCAAACTGCTGACCTTCCAGTCATCAAGTTCAGCATCTTAAACACTAAGCCATCACACCCCAAATTCTGGAGATCTGAAGAGTAACAAAACCTGGCTACGTGGTCAAATAGTCTGAGCTGCTACATGGCAGTTTTCTATGTTCTGATAAGTCTCAGTTGCCAAAGACTCAAATCTCGATGCTTTCATTTTACTGAAAGAAAGGCCTACAGAGCTGTTGCTTTCCAACAAAACACTTGGGTCTAATGTGCAATTCACTTAATTTTATTCCAGAGAACGAGTCAATAATCTAGTGTGGAAGAGGAATGTCGGTTGAAGGTCAACATGAAGAAGAGTCATCAGATGCTGGTGGAGGGATGGGGAGAGATAAGAGGAACTAGCCTGTCTCTGATAAGCATAAATGATCCTGCAAATGTTAGCAGTCAGAGGCTGAGGAAAAATTGCTTTGCATTCAGGCTGCCTCCATATATTCTCTGGTAGGGGACAGGGCTAATTGAGGGCAAAGAATCAGCATGGAGGGGCTTTAGGGGACTGATGAACATGAAAGCAAATGGTGACGGCACAATAAATGTGCAGAAATGACAACTGTCAGTCTTAATGCTAAACTGAAGGTTGCCAGCTGCACTCTCTTTAACTGTGACTCGGTGTACCATGTGTGTGTGTGTGTGTGTGTGTGTGTGTGTGTGTGTGTGTGTGTGTGAGAGAGAGAGAGAGAGAGAGAGAGAGAGAGAGATAAGATATCCCTGGCTATTGAGCTCAACCTGGGGTGAGCAGGTTAATTGCCCAGCGGACTACAAGCCCTTGTTCAGCTGGCAGAAGCTCATGTTAGGTCACTAAATTCATATTTGCTAGTTAGTAGCAATGAGAGAGGGTCGGAGGGAGGGCAGGAACATTTACAAGGACACATCATCAGTATGTGGGAAAGGGTGCTTAGACCTGATTTAACCCTCAATCCCTCTCTCTTCAGAGCTTTCTAGTCTCTGAATTGACTGGGGCTTGGGGAAAGGTTGGGACGGGTGTGAATTGCCAAACGCAACATCCCTTCTCATCCATTTACCTCCACAATACTTGCTACCCCAACAGGAGTGAAAACAGGATCAATACTGTGATTGCCTTGTAAAGTCTGTACAGTACTGTACTCCCCTTTTAAAGACTGTTACAGCCCTGGGACCACAGGCACGCAACTGCAACTTGCACTTTCAGAACGTCAAGAAGACATTGGACTGGAGCAGACTTGGGGTTTAGTGTTTTCTTTACATTTGAGGGATGCTTGGTCAGGTGAATCTTAGCAAAACACCTTTGCTAAAAGTGCTTGAGAACAGGCATGGTGTTGTAGACAGAGTATTAGAATAGGACTCAGAAGACTCAGGTTCAGATCCAGTGGGTGGCAATGATAAACTACTACTTGACATCTCACAGACCTTAAAAACTGTATCAAAGAAACATCAACGATTTAAGATACACAGATGATACCACCCTAATGGCAGAAAGTGAGGAAGACCTAAACAAGCTCCTGATTAGGTTGAAAGAAGAGAGTGCAAAAGCTTGCTTGAGACTCAACATCAAGAAAACCAAGATACAGTGGTACCTTGCATAAAGTATGTGACATCTGGAGGCAATGGCACTGGATCTCCCCCCCCCTTTCTCTATTGTATGCTCCACACTTGATATCCACCTGATCTTATTGCACTTCATATGATTTTGATGAGAAATAATGAGAAAACACAAACAAAATGCCTTTAGCTGTTGCTCATTCATCATAAATCCTTAGGCCCTGAGCTATTCCTCAGATGATTTGCAGTTTCCTTGCCTATGGAGGTCTGCCTATGACATTGTGGAGAGGGCAGTGGTGAGGATGCCCCCATTATCAGGCTGTTGCACACCCACCTTGGGCCTGAAGACCAGACTGATCTACCACCAGGGCCAACAGAGGAGCTGAGAGCACTAGAGCCTCAGCCACCAGTTGGGGAAAGAGAAAAGATGCTCCAGTCTCATGATATTGGGTTGCAGACCCAAGTGAAAGTGGCATTGGAAATCCAGGGGTAAATAGGCAACCCCTAGAGCAGTGGTTCACAATATGGAGCCCATGCCGTCAGGGGGACTTCAATTCCCAAAAGCCTAAGTCACAACATTGGCTGATCAATGTTTTGGAGAATTGACTTAGGCTTCTGGGAATTGAAGTCCAAAAACCAAAGGTTGGGAAACACTGTCTCAGAGAGAAGGACACCTTGGCAAATGTGAGATGTAGAGGCAACACTGCCATGGATTGCTTAGACCTTCTGCCAGATATAACTTGCAAGGATCAGGATTGCAAAACTGAGTACCCAGAGGATGAAGATCTGGAGAAAGGGTCCTGTGGAAATGCTCTGGAGGACTACACAGTAGCCTGTTGGGTTGAGGACTCACTGGAGCAGGATCCCAAGCTACCAGATGAATTGACTACATTTATACTGAAGGGTGACCTAAAAGAGGGAAAGGTCCAAGACATACAATTGTTTAAAACACAGCTTCCAGCAATGCACTGGAGGAAACCTCAGATAATAAAATAAAACTTATGGGACAATGCAGCAAAGTTATAACTCCACATGCTTTGAAGATGGAGGCTATCTTGAGATCTGGTGAACCATAGAGATGGAGGCTGCAATCTTCTACATGGCTAACCTGGAAGTAAATCCAAATGAACTTTGTGGACCTTCATTCCAAGCAGAGAAGTGAAATAAGAGACTGTGGGGCCTATCTGATACATTTGGTGTGGGCTGGCTCATTGTAAACAGAGTTGCAGTAGTTATTGAATAGGAAGGATATATGCCACTTGCTGCAGTTCTAGTGTCCAATGAGATATTGACTTCAAGAAACCTCTTGGTTCCTTTCCCTGTTAATTGAGCACCTCTTCTGCTGATTTGTGGAGGGGCAGAGGAGGTGAAATTATTTTTTTAATTCCTTTTAATGGGTTGTCACTGATGCACTAAATCAGTTTCAAAATTTTCCACTTTTCCTTTCCGCTGATTGAAAACTCAGCTGTGGGCAATTGCCTACAGCCACGATTTTGATCAGCAATACACAGAAAGGGAAATGGAAAAAATTGCATGAGCAATGATTTAGTAGCTGCAATAAAAACTAATTTCACTTCCCCTGCCCCTCCACAGAAAAGGGGGGGAAGTGTTCAACTTTCTGATATAATGAAGCTTTCCATAAGCTGCTTCATGTTACTGGAAATTTACACCAAAAACAACTAACAAACAGTTGCAAGGCTCCAGTGGTGGGATGTCAAAATTTTTACTACCCCACCATGATGTCATGACAGTGTGGGCGGAGCTAATATCATGATGTCATGACATTTGGGCGGAGCCAACATCATGACATTGTGGGCGGGGCCAAAGAATATATATATATATAAATAATAAAAAATAAATTAAAATAAGCACACACACACACACACACACACCTCAACCCACCCACCCACCCACAACACAAACCTGCAAATAAATTAAATAAATAAATAAATAAAATAAAAATACATTAAAATACACCCACCCATCCATCTCAAACACAAATCAACCAGAGCTTAAAGCTTATTCTGGCTAATCTTTCTCACACTAGGTCAGATGGAAGGAACTCCAGAATGAACTCACCACAAGATGGCTTCATTTTGGCACTTTTCAACTTTTCAACAGTTAAAGAAGTTAGGTACTAAGTCTTTGCCTAACTAGTTCTCTAGGATAATATGCCTTAATGTAAATGTAAAACAGCTGTACCTCCTTAAGGATTCTCCAAGTGGAACAGCAATTGGAACAGCACAGGTGTAGCTTATTGATGAGGTAACTTCAAGACTTTGCTTAAAAACCCCAAGCCAGGCCACCAGGCCTGCTGGCTGCCAGGCCTTTTTAGGAACTGTGGTAGTACATCAATATAGGTAAAGGTATTAAATACACATTAAAATACACACAGACACACCACATCCAAAGGTGGGTCACTTACCCTGGAGAGCAGGCTATAGGGAGCTTCAGGCTAGCAGCATCTCTTCCTCCTCCTGCTTGGGAGGACAGCAAGGAGGCCGTGCATTCGCACCAAGCACTGTTGGCGTGCATGCACACCAAGTGCTTGGCATGCATGCGCAGTGGGGGACCCAGGGAAAAGGTAAGCCCCAAAGGTGGTCCCCCCCCCCCCAGCTGCTGTTCTCCGGGACACTGGGAAAAGTTACTATCGGTTCTGGCGTACTGGTGCAAACCTGTTACATCCCATCACTGCAAGGCTCCGCGCAAGCATCACATGCTGAAAAGACTAAACTACAACCTACTAACCTGTACCAAACATGGCAGAACGGCTTGACAGGGACTCAGGAATGAACAGGTTGGGGCAATGTACACATGTAGATGCCAGACAAAAGAGTGGGCCAACCTGCCCCACTGACACCCCAAATGTCTCTGTAGATAACCTCTAATTTATTTTTTATTTTTTTTATTTTTTATTTCATTTATACCCTGCCCTCCTCCGAAGACTCAGGGCAGCTTTACAACTTAAAACAATTAAAACATATACATAAAAATTAAAATTCAAGTTAAAAACACTGGGAGAGAGATGGAATATTTATAAGAGCCAGGTGACTGAGTTGGCCTCTGGCCCCCTCCCCACACATGCCCTGCCAGCCAAGTCTTCACTCCTTTCCTAAAGGGCAACAACTCCATCTGGAGATGTAACTCTGTTGGCAGGAGGTTCCATAGGGCCGGAGAAAAGGCCCTCCTTCTTGTGCTAGCTGAAGGTACAACCAGAGAGCCTCTCCGGTCCACTCTAGTGGGACGAACAGCTGTTCTCAGGGTGACGCAGTCTCTTAAGTATCCTGGACCACTACCATGTAGGGCTTTAAAGGTAATAACCAACACCTTGAATTACATCCGGAGGCACACTGGGAGCCAGTGCAGCTCCCGGAGAAGTGGTGATGCATGAGCATAATGTCCGCACCCCATCACAACTCGAGCAGCCGCATTCTGGACCAGTTGAAGCCTCAGAATGGTTGCCAAGGGCAGCCCCATGTAGAACGCATTACAATAATCGAGTCTGGAGGTGACCAAGGCATGTGTGATCATGGCATCTACAGTTTCATCCTTGCTTCGGCTGGGAACACAGTATGCAGGTTTCCGGAGTCTTTATTTTAATCCGCAATAAGAGGATAATAAAAGAGCACTATTTCCAGGCTTTTTAAATTATTGAGGCGGGGTGGGGGAGGAAGGGAGCAGTTTGTCAGATCAAGATTTGGAAAACCAAGTTGTATGTTTAAGCACTGTCTTCATCTGTAATCTAATGATAAAATGTGGTTTACTGTGACACCTGATTTGGAATTTTGTCCGTTGTGCTTGTCCTCTATAACAAAGTTAATGGGAGAGTCTAGCATTTATGTATTTTCAGTACTCAGATGGTGTCTTCAATAAGTGTAAATAGCCATTTTATTATCCATACATGCTGCAGCAGAAATACATGATAGTGGTGGAATCTCATAGCTGCTGAAACACCCTGTCTAAGATTCTTAAAAGAGGTCTTGCCTCCTAAGTGAAACTAAGACTGGGCACTTTTATATCATTTTTCATGTCCTGTACAAAACTAATTTCTTTTCCCTTTCAAAAATAAGCATTTATATACAGCAAGCATGAAATAATGGGCTAATTAATCAGAAAGACAGAAATAGTCTATCCAGTGTTACTATATTTGAAAGTCTACAAAGGAAAGCAATAGCACATTTTCTTGATACCAAACTTTTTGCAGGAAAAAAAAGACAAATGCACAAAATCTGAGGGCCCCCCCCCCAATCTTGCTGTTTCATGGCAGAAGTGAAAGCTGTTTTCCTTTTCTCCTTTACCATAAAAGGATGAACTAGGTCAAGATTTACATCTCTATGCTGTAGCAGAATATACACATACTGTATTCACAACCCCACCTTTGTAACTTCAGCAGAAGCAAAGATCAGAAAATAGCCTGATCAGTCTTGTAGGGGAAAAGGAGAACACTTGCTAAGGGAGAAAATCCTTTCTGAACAGGAAGTTTGGGCACAGATAAGCCAAGCTCAGCCTCAGAACCTTCCAGCTGAGACCATTTCCCCAGGTGAGCCACTCTTAGGTGTCTGTCAAGTAGAATTCCCAGAATGATGGGAGGCTTGATCTGGCCCACTGGCCATAGTTTTGGCACCCCTGTTTTAAGCAGAGAAAATGGCAGTTTAAAATCTATCTCATCCTGTTGCAAAACAGATTGCAAGGCAAGGCATGTTTTACTTCTGCTTCCAAGGGAAGGAACCACGTGACCGGCACGCTGACCCACGTGGCTGGCCCGTGGCCTGAACAGTTTGGGCAAGCCTGCCCTAGGTTATTCAATCTCAAAGGCCTTTCACAGTAATAGGAGAGAGATTTTGCTGCCTGAGGCAGGGTAGTAAATAGCACCCCTCTCATCTCCTAAGTCAAGGTATATCCGAGGCCAGCAAGAAGGCTGGTATAGGAGGCAGAATGTTTCCTTCATGTCTCTCTGCATCATTGACACTAGAAATCAAATCAAATCACAATGAAGTAAATGGCTAAGAAATTGGCTGCCCTTTTGTGATATTCTGGACCTGCTGCCTGTGTTGGCTGCTTCATTCTGTTTGATGGTAGGGCCGGCCCTATGGTGAGAAGTGCTGGCTAGTGAAATATCTCTCCTCTCATCAGTCAATAGTTTGAACAGCCTTATTTTCATGCAGAGGCTTTTGTGGCAAAATGTGAGGCTATTTTATTATGCCAGGCAGCCACTAAGAAAATGAGAAGGAAGGGAAATCCTTAGTGGATTTCTCTTTGACACTCTGAAGATCAAAGTGGGGAAGCCACACTGGCCATGAATATTCTATTTCCTAGACATTAAAGTTGATTGGGTTCACCTTTTTGCAGTGTTATTAATCCTGTCCTCTTTCCCCTCCATCCCCCACTCAAGGAACCTTAGAAGAAATTGAAAGGTGCCTTCTTCTAAACTGCTAACCTACAGCAAATAGCATGTGTTATAAGTCTGTATGCTTCTTTTTTCCTTGGCCTTCTTATTTAACTATGCTATCTGTTGTTCCCATGTACTGTAATTAGTTTTGCTACAGAAGTGTTTGTTAGAAATGTAGCAATCCACCATGCCAGTGGTGGGCTGGCCCATCGGGCTACTGGGACTCAGCCCAGGGTCTCCCCCAAGCCCCCAGTACCATGGTGCCCTCCTTGGGTGCCAATCCAATGAGCCAAGATGAGCTGCGATATCTGGAATGATCGAGCAAATGAGCTGGGCTCCATGTTTTTCTCTGCCTACCTTCACCTCCTTTGCTGCCAAAGATAAGCTTAGGAAAGCAGCTCTATTTACTGTGGCTTAGAAGTTGCAATTTTGCTTTGTAGGCAAGAGGTTGTCAGTTCAAATCCCCAGAGGGGAATTGAAATTAGAAGGCGAGTGGGAACGTATATATTTTGTTCATCATTATTCCCTGTCCAGTGCCCTTTTAGCGTAGCCAGCATGCCCATGAACCATGCAACCTATCATATGGTCATGTGGGGGAAAGGGAAGCTTCCTACAAATTAATGTGCTTGCTAAGCCCTCACTAAACAAGAGCAAACCTTTTCTTCTCATTCTAACTGTTATTTCTCTTCTTCTCTCTCTGTGGCTGGAGAGAGTGTGAGAGTTCACCTCAGAATGCCTGAAGGGTTGGAGACAGATTGAGTCTCTCCTTTCAACATGGATTCCTCTCAAATCACAAAGCTGAAAAATCCTTCCATGACTTTTGTTCCTATCTTTTACATGTTTTAACAACCTCTGGAAAATATGATGACTGCTGAATGGTACACAAAACATATATTTTTCTCTTTTACCTTAAGTAGTTGAGGGTGATTTCTTCAGAAAGTGCTAGTTTTATAAAGAAAGGAAGGAACCTCATGTTTGAAATTTCAGAGGATATACTACCTCTTTTTGGCCTGTAGGCTACCTATGGTAGCAAATGCACAGCAGGCAAAATATATTTTATTTGTGACTAATCACTGACAGTAAATCCAATGTGTTTTCCAAGGATAGAACCCAATCATTTAGTACCAAAACATATTTCTCTTTTTTGAAATACTAGCAATGTTAGTATGTGGCTCAGAAAACAAAAACAACAAAATTAAAACTATATTTTTACTGTGAGCTTTTGTAGATCAAGTCCACTTCTTCAGACAAAGGAGTAAAACTTCCAGGCATGGTTTATATACACCAGATGCAGGGGTCAAGATGTCACAAGGCAAATGGATCACAAAGCAATGAGGTAAAGAGCAATCAAGCAGAATGACAAAACAAGCATGCATATGTAGGAAGCTATATTTCTATTTCTCTCTGATTTGTGCAAACACAAAAGGTTTTATGGCATACCCCCCAAAATAGTGTCTGGGTATTACACTCACATCTTTTAAACAAAGTACAGTACTGAGAAGTTTTTGGACCCAATATCCATTTCCTCATCATATTATATCTCATTTTATTTAAGCACCTTTTTTTGCCCAGAATTAAGGAGCCAGAAGCGTCACTTTCATGGGGAAGGGCTATTTATTTTGACCAACTAGTCCCTTGCTGATTGTGGCTCTCACTGAGCAGAAATTTATTTTAGGTCAACACATTTTAAAAAACACATTATGTATGGCTACAGAAGCAAAACCACCACCACCACCACCACCACCACCACCACCACCACCACCACCACTGTAGCCTGACACCTTAATAGTGTATACTGTATATTATACCTGATGTCACTGCATTGATTATATTTGTCTGTCTAGAATAGTAATGGATTACAAAAGCAATTCCATTGCTTTTTGGATATACCTGTACTGTATTTTTTTTTATTTAAAAAAAGACATTTCAGTTGGAGCAGTTGTGCAAAATTTTGATCCAAAACCCTCACTGCCTCCATCAGTGCAGGGGCGTAGCTACCGCCGTATCTGCCGTATCAATTATACGGGGGCCCTGGGCCACGGGGGCCCCCAACGTGCGTAAGCAAAACAAATCTTTACCCTTCCTAAGGGCCCCCAAACAAATTTTTATACGGGGCCCCTGCAAGGCACGCTACGCTTCTGCATCAGTGTAATGTACATGTACATCCCATCCTGGAACTGCTATGACCCTAGGAATTACACACTGTACTCTAGAAAAGCTTTACTGATGAAGGTGACTCTGCTTCTAGATGACTTATGAATTCAGTTTCCAAATAAAATAGCTTTGTTCGGCGGTGGCTGTAAAAATGAAGACTGACAGATTTATTATAGCTTGAGCAGCATTCTGAAACTATAGCCTATTTCATGCACAAAGAACTGACCAGAGTTCAATATTATCCAGAATTCTCTCCATGCAATAGTACACTGGATGAGAAGATACTGTATATCATGAGGTCAAAGGGAAGCTCAACTGATCAGGACCTCTCAATTTATCTCTAGACGTCTGAACTGTAATTGTTGCTTATTATCCCATGTGTTAATTGGCTCACTTGGTGTCAGGATGTTTGTGTCATTACCAGTAGTTTGTTGAATTATGAGTGTTTGTAATTATCAGTATTATCTGTATGTAATTTCCCTCTGATCACACCGTTTACTAATAAGGAGTGTTTATGGACCAGGATGAGGGGACAACTTACTCCCAAATTTCAGGATGGGCACATGCCAATGAAGCAGATAGAAGCCAATACCTGGGAGGCTTCCTAGGTATTTGCATGTCACCTGCTATCCTGACATCCTCTCACAAAGGATTTCAAAGAGCCAGGTGAGCCTTGTTATATATGTCTTCCAGTCAGCGCTGACTTATAGTGACCCTAATAGGGCTTTCAAGGTGAGATATTTAAGGAGTGACTTTACCAGTTCCATGTGCTCATTGAGTTTTCATGACTGAGTAGCAATTTGAGTGCAGGCTTCTTGGGACCCTGAGTCCCCATCTTACCACGCTATCCACTATACCACACTGGCTATCAGTGCAAGTCCTCCTTCAGTTTTTAAGAGTGTAGATTAGGTACCGGTACCTTTTGAGAATTGCATCAGGGCTTGCAACAAATACAGGAACATGAGTCGCTGCAAACCCTTCCCAGTTTCTCCAGGCTGTGTAGTTTCAACCTACGTGTAGTATCGATTTACCTGAAATTCTGGGCAACACTTCATGCATCTAATGATGGGCAGAGCCTCCCCAATTCCTTTAGTTTATTTAGAAAGATCTCTGAAACTGTAAAAAAAAATTTGCACGGAGTTAATGATTTTCTTCATTATATGACTGGATTGATTAAAACTTTAAAATCAGTTCCCCCATAATTCCTTTTGTTTGTTCACTTGTCTGGAGATGCTTCCCAAATGGTAAGAGCTGTAAAAATAAGAATTTGAATGGATGGCACAGATTGCCTAATTCAAATAACTGCGATGATTACATCTCCCAACTCAATTCAGACAGAGCCCCATCTGGGTGTACTACTAATTGCATTAATAATTACCTTTTAGTAACACCTAATAATAGACATTTGCCATAATCATTCTGTTAAGGTGGCACAAATTGTAGGAGCAAGTGGAGGAGGGAGAGTGATCAGTGCAAAACCAGAAGGGAAAGGGAGGGTACCAGATTGAGTATGAGTCAATTCTTTTTATTTTTAAGGGTTGAGTATTGTGTTTCTTGGGATACCCAGTGTGGTGTAGTGGACAGAGTGATAGGTTAGGACTCTGGAGGTCTGGGTTTGAATCCCTGTTCAGTGGGGTGTGGAACTGGTAAAAGCCACCCCTTAAATATCTCACTTACCTTTAAAGCCCAATTCAAATTCTGTATGTCAGTTCTTAGTTGGCATCATATAACAACATGTGTCTTATTACTCAAGTGAATGAGTTTTGCAATGGAAGGAGAAAAAAGACCAGTATGGAAAAAAGTTGAGTTGGAGTAAATAGAAAGAGCACTGAGGTGGGGAGCTAATGGTTTTGTAACCAGGTAAAAACTACATGAAGAGATCTGAGCAAGAGCCAATTTACTTGTTAAAAATAGCAGGACCAGAGAACTGAATTTCCTACCCTGTCTTCCCTTAAACTGTGGCTTGGCTTGTAATGTGGCCCCAAGGGATTCTGCTTTGTGTAGAGTGTTATATTTGAACTGTTGGGCAAATTGGTACTGTAGGCCACATAGGGACTAGAAAGGATAACAAAAGCTAGTCTTGAGGGAAAAGTGGGGCAGGAGAAAAGAGAGGGAAGACCAGGATGGGCTTCTAAGACAGAATGTGTGGTTAGCTGAGAACTGGGATGAGAACTCAGTGGAGTGAATAGCTGGGTTAGTATTGTGATTAAGATGATGGTCTTTAAACTGTGCCAAGATCCTGGGTTGCACTAGGGAACACAAACAGCTCAATGACAATGCCAATAGAGTTCAGACGACACTTGCCTCCCAGATTACTCAGCATGTTGAGTGAATACACTTTGCTTCTGTGCCCACTTGGCTGATTAATCTGGGTGGGAACTCCCAGAGATGAGTATTCAAGATATTTTGAGAGAGAGGCCTTGCTGTACATAAACTGCCACTGTGTTTTGGCAAAGGACACCTTTAGTCACCCTACTGTTCCAAACAAACTCCTGAGCCTTAACTAACCCTTGCAGCCCCATTCACAGCAAGAGAATGCCCCATCATTTTGGACCTTCTATGACTTTTGCCACAATGGCACCACCCCGTCCATCTTCAACTGAGCATGGTGGCAGAGAGAACAGCTATAAAATGCAAGAAGAGAACATTTTCAAAGTAGAATGACCCACTTGTTGGTCTTTTAATCTGCAGGTCAATGTGGCCGAAAGCTACCAGATAGATCCCATCCAAACTGTTAATGGGGAAACCCATCCAAATGTCCATGCCAGCACTTGAGAAGAATCTCATTCTAGTACATTTTGATCTAGAAAAAAAGATGCCACTTCTGTTTACCAGATGTTCATGAGAACTCATAAGAGATGTTTGGGGTACTTCTATAAGAGGGACCATACAAAGGCAGAAACACTCTCATCAGAACCAGAATTTATAATTTTTTAAAAAAACTGTATAAGCTCTGTGGACTTGATCCACGAAAGCTAACAATAAAAATATAGCAGTTAGTCTTTAAAGTGCTACACTGTTTTTTATTTTATTTTTATTTTATTTTCTTTTGTTTTCTGATATGCCTGAACCACAGACTAACACGGCTACTATTCCAAAAAACTCTGTTTCTCTGTCTGTCTCTTGTTCTATCTCCCTCCCCTTCCTACAGAAAAAGGCCAGGGTCATCTATTCAGAATGTTGCTTGTTGTATTCTGACCCCATTTGTGACTGGGTAAGGCAAATCTTAGCTAGCCGGATAGCTCGGTGACTTAGGGATCCAGAGGCAGAGAGTTCAATTCCTCACTCTGCATCATGGGAGCCAGCTTGTGTAGCCACGGACAAACTGCTCAGACCCAAGGCACCCCCTAAAGATGGGAAAGGTAAGTCACTTCTGAATACTCATTGCCCGGAAAGCCCAGGAAAGGTTTGCCATAAGTCAGTATTGGCTTGAGCATACATGGAAGTTGTTATGATTGCCCTACTTCATTCACTGAATTTTATATGGATCTCAGTTGGCATCATTCTCCATTCACAACCCTCCCTTCTTGAAACATGACATACAGATTAGTTGCTCATTCCATGTCATGGCAATGGGCTTGGCATCCTGATTGTTCCCATCACAGATTCCTGGATTCTAGCAAAAAAAAAAAAAAAAGATCACCCACTAATGAGTTTTTATAATATTTATTGTTTTCTAATTGTTATGACCCCTTAAAGTTTTTTTTAATGTAAATCTGTACATAAATATTTTGAATGAACAAGTAAATAATTCAGGATTTCAAGCATGACATCACTGCTCAGTCATTGACACTGAACCTCTTTGGCAGCCCCCCCCCCCCCCCGGAAGGAGCCATGTAGTTGCTTTGGACGATGTGAGCATAGCTACACTCAATGTAAATCTTGAAATCCAGGATGGTACTGGTGTTTTGCTTTCTTTCTTTGGTACGGAATGATTTAGTGCCAGAAATACGTCAGAGGCTACAGTAATTGGATTTTAGGATTGAGCTGCCCAATGAATAAAGGATCAAGGGTCCTAATTTAGAAAGATGGTTGGACCTAACATATATTGCACAGTTCTTCATCCTGCCTGTAGTTTCTTTTTTAAAATTAGCTTCCTTCAATTACAACTTCTGGTCATAAAAGCATGGGCCCTGTTTGCTGGTCTTATTTCTCAGTCATGGAAGTCTGCCAGAAACACATTTCTAGGACACTAACATGATTCCAATTGGAACTGAATGTTTTTGTTAACCAACTGTTTGGACCTGTAACAAATGATTTGGCTCCATGTTTTATGGAGGGGGCTCCAGGAGTGACTTCTCCATCTGTTTTCTTACATCACTGTCCCATGGGTAATGGAAGACAACTGGTACATCAATGTTAGTTGTCTGCCTTTCTCTATAGGTTACTATCTGGGTCTTTTGTTCTTATTTCCTTTGTTTGTACTTTCCTTTTCTTTTCTGATTTCTTTCCTTATGAAGGATAAGTATAGGCCCATGTCCTCTGGAATATTAATCAGAACCACCCTGAGTTACCCTGGTAAGGAGGGCAGTATACAAATTTGAATAAATAAATAAATAAGATTACTTCTGAATGGATGGCTGTCTTGAATGGCAGATTTTATGATAGGATATCTTTTCTCATATATAATAATTTTTCTGACATCTTGATGTGAGGGGATGAGGATGCAAATTACTAATCATGAACTTACCAGCTTTGAGGAGTCCATCTCTAACCAATAAGTCACACTGCCCTTTTGGTCTTGGGGTGAGTGAGTCCAGGAGGACTAAATGTGGTGATGGTTATGAATCTGCCTGGTCCCAGTATCTCCCAACACATTAGTCCAACCTAACCAAGCATTGCTTTCAGGGACTTCCAAAAATCTACAAAATTGGCAATTAAGCTCTTCCACCAACCTTGCAAGGTAAAACTGCTGCCACACTTACAAAACACAAAAGCTCCCTGCAGCTGGTTGTGGCAAGACCTGGTTTAAAGAACCACCAACTCTTTCAGCCAAGAACCCCAAAAGTTGGATGCAGAATTTTTTAATAAAAGACGAAAAGATAATTTAAAACACCCCCCCACCCCAGAAAAAAAAGTTTTAAAAAAGCACTTGGTGCAGCCAGTATGACACAAAGGCTAAAACAAAGGAGAGAAATACATCAAAAATAAGAAAGTTAAGTCACATAAAACAAATTAGTGTTGTATCAGCATATTCTTGGAGTGTACACAGAGCACATCCCTCTCAACCCTGCTTCACAGGGCAGTAGCTGATCATAGCACCTCTAAGAGATAGACTAAACCAGTGGTTCCCAATGTGGGGCACATGCTTTGGGGAATTGACTTAGGCTTCTGTGAACTGAAGTCCAAAAATCAAAGTTTAGGAAACACTGGACTAAACTGACTAAAATAACTTCCATACTCCTTTATATTCCTTAAACTTGATGTTGTGGACCCTTTAAGAAGGTCTGCCAATCAGGCTTCAATGTCTCTTAAATAATCATGAAGACAAGAGCATTTCACACAGCTCAAGTCTTTTTCCAATTAGCACAGTATCAGGGAACAAACCAATTTGGCCTTGAAAGCTCTGCTCAGAAGATAGGCTTCAGATGTTACTCTTGTTTTGTTACTGGCAAAGACTGCCCTTCATTTCTCTTAGCAAGCCCTTCTCAGGCACAGACAAAAAGCATGAAGTTTTCAGAAGTGTCCATAACTCGTGTTTTCCCCATCTCTCAAACTTTTCACACTGCTATTCGACTCAGGCAGCAAAATATTTTGGGGTTGGTCCCAAAGTAGACATTATAATAGGAAAAAAGGCTGCTGTTATTCCTCTCTGTCTTAAACTATATTAGCTGACAGTGGGGTACATAGGAAGAGCCTCCTTGAAGACTGTGGTATTTTTGAACCACTATCGGGCATACCTTCTGCAACAGCAACCTTGTTGTGCTGACTAATCTTTCTCACATTAGGTGAAAGGAACTATGGAATGAATCCATCAAAAGATGGTTTCCTTTTGGCAGTTTGAAGTCTTACCTAGACACAAAAGAAGAAGAAACTGACAGTGGTCACTTTGACAACTGAAGGTGTGAAACCCTGGTATGGTTTATCAAGGACATCCTGTGAACTTGCTTTCTGCCTCAAATGTTTCCTTGTGTACATAGGGCTCTTCCAGCTAATGTACAGGCACTGTATATGTATTTTCCTGAATAAAATGCACGGTGTGCACTGAACAAAGATCTCCACTTTTATTATTGTTATTATTATTTGTGTATCTTTTCCCTCTCACCTTCTGAGTGCTTGGATGCATGAGTCAAAAGTCCCCAAAGCTGAACACAACACTACTGCAAAGAAGAACAATATTCAGAATTCTCCTGCCTACCTCAAGTCTGTGCTGCAATGAGTCGATTCTGCCACACTCGGCTGTGATTCGTTAAACCCTCATATCTGTGTGTGGCTTAAGTCCACTGCTGCAGAAGCTCAGCAGCTGCTTCTTCTGTGCCTTTTTACCCATGTGACTTGAGTCCTTGCAGCCACTTCAGAGGGCTGCACCCTCCTCCAAAACCTCTCAATGGGGAGGCACTGTAGCTTCATTAGTAGGCTGAGACATGCCTTGCCTTTCCACTCTGTTTTTTCTCTGCTGTACCCAGATGCAGAAGGCACAGAGAATTCCCCAAGAAATCTATGCAGGTGTCTGTGAGAACAGAATTATGGTGTAGGAGGAGTCATCGCCTCTTTCTGCAGATGGATACAACATCCAGACCTCTCTCAGGCAGTTAAACATTTGATGGGTTGAGGTTTGCTTTTGTGATTTAGAGATACATCATGCAGATTTCACTATAATCTGTGTACGTGTTTGAAAGAGAGAATTAATTCTAGACAACCCAGTTTTTTAAACTTATATGCATGAAACAAAGGACAGGAATTTAAGTTTTACTTCAGATCAAGGCCTTAGAAAATCACTTTTAGGAAGGAAGAACCTATTTGCAATCCCTGCTACGGAACCTTATGGACAATGGTCCTTCCACTGGACAACAAAGCCAAGTTCTCATTCTCTTCCCTTGGCATGGTAGCCATAAGGAGCAAGCTTTGAAATAACCAGAAATCCTGTCCATCATAGAACTTCATCCAACAATGTTGGGAGACATGTTATCGCATATCTCTTAAGATTTCAGGTCAAGATAGGCCAATTTGAGTTCCAGAAAGGAATTTTTATGAAGAATAGTTATGTAATGAATGGTGTGAGCCATCCATCAATGGATACAAGTGATAGTATTTCTGGCACCCAGACTGCTACAGCAGAAATTCTCAACCAACAGCCCATGGGCCAGATCTGGCCTGTGGCACCATGTTATCCGGCCCATGCCTCACTCCAGCCACCACTCCCACCACTACCGGAAGCAACTGCAGGGCACATTCCCGATGGCTGAAGAGGGTTTTCTGGCAGCCATGGAGGCATTTCTGGTGTCTGCGGAGGCATCCTGATGGCTGTTGATATGTTCCAGGTGTCCAGTGGCTGCAGAGGTGTTTCTAGTGGCCATGGAGGCGTACCCAGCAGCTGTGGGGTTGATTCCTTCATCCATGCCACGCAGCTCCTCCAGGCCGGTAAGCAGGGGAGTGGTGTGTGTGTGGGCTCAGGGTGGTCCCACTGCCACCACTGCCATCAAAGGTGGGGGTGGGGGACACCTATCCAGGCCACCATGAGGGGGCATGATCCGGCCCCCAGCTTAAAAAGTTCAAGAACCCCTGTGCTACAGAGTTACAAAAGGCTTCAAGATGTATTCATATATTTTAAAAGTAACTTTCCAACTTCTGTTTCAAACACACATATTGTTACACACCACTCCCAGCTTCTGATTGCCTAAAACCAATCAGGGGAAAACCTTGTCCTGGAATAATACTACAGGGTTCTGTTGCCTTCATAAGTGAGCGCTTTGGAGACTAATAACATTTATGAGAAATTTTATGTACAACTTTGCAAGGAGAACAGACTGAAGGGAAAAAAAGATAGAGCAGCCTCCACCAGCTTTCCCAAGATAAACCAACAATCCCCTCGATAATTTCATGTCCATTTCCAGCTAATGAAATCCTCCAATCTCTTTCTATTCCAATCCAACACAGCTTCTATGCTATCATTCTTCTCAATTTCCCCTCAAACTGGCGGGTGTCACCATTTTCAAATTTTGATGGATATCTCATTCCAGAAAAGTTGAGAGATCCTCAGCTATCAAGAGACCATAATTTGCCCTTTGTTCTTGAAGACATAGCAGTAAATGACCTTGTTTGGCTATTAATGTAGCAGTCCTTGGAAGGTCAGATATTGAAGATGTAATGTCTTATATACCTAATTAAAAAAAAAAGATATTGAAGATGAAGCTAAAGTACTTTGGATATCAAATGAGAAGAGAACATTCACTTGAGAAGGCCTTGAGAAGGTTGAGGGCAAAAGAAGAAGGGGGTGGCTTATAATGAGATGGCTAGATGGTATTGTTGATGCAATGAGCACAAAGCTGGGAGGGCTGAGAAGGAGGATGGAGGATGGGGTGTCTGGTTTACATGATCCATGGGTGGGGTCACAAAGGGTCGGATTCGAGTATGCAACTGAACAAAAACTGCCTACAGAAAAAGAGATTGGTTAGCAGTCTTGGAAAGATAGATGATTAAAAAGTAAAACTGTCCCTGCACAATTTTGCTTCCATCATTTCCAGATTTCAAATTTTTATGGCCTATTTTAATTGAACCAAACTAAGTGGTCTTCTGTTATTGAAGTACAGTGGTACCTCGCTTAAAGAGCATAATGCATTCCATGGGGTTGCTCTTTAAGCGAGTTGGCTCTTTAAGCAAAACACCATTGTAAGTGACCAATTGTGACTTTTGGTGGGGGGGGGGGATTGCAAACCCCCATTTATTTGTTAAGTGAGTTTTTGTTTGGTTTTAGTTGTTAAGCGAGGCGACCATTCAGATAAAATTCTGCTCTCTAAGCGAGTTAGTTTCTAAGCGAGGCACTCTTTATGCGAGGTATTACTGTATGTAATTTTGGGGGGAAATCCATGTGCCATGGTAGCTGTCAAATATCTGTAAGCTAGCTATCTTTGAAATATTTCTTTATTTTATATACCTCCCATTTGAGATATCTTCCCATTCTGGGCAGTGTACAATAGTTAAGACCAGAAATATACATACATTAACAATTGATGGTATCCAAGGGTGGCATAATGGAATTATGAAAGCCTTAAAAAACAGTAGTGTCATCAAAGGCAGATCTGGGGAGTAGCCAGGCCTTGCTCAGCCACAGAAGAAGCAAGAGATGCTCCAGTGCAGAAGGACTGGCTTCTCACATTTTGTAATAAGAGAAATCATACAAAGTGGTTCAGAGCCAGCATCCTTGTTCTTGAAAGGCTCCCAGTCCAGCACAGCATTTTTGATGGTAGGATGAGGGAGAAGGCAGCTTTCGTGGATTCCCCTTCTCCCTGCACTCTCCCAATTCTCATAGACCTCATTTGCTTTATGGTAGGGTGGGCATCCTCCCCCCCCCCCCGCACTGGCACTGGATGATGCAGAAGGAGGTGACACAGGGAAAATTTATCTCCTCACCTCACCCCACGTCTGCCAACAGGATCCTTTGGGATGGAACTTAGAAACTCTGAAATCATGCCATCTGTGATATAGATCAGAAGTTTTGAATTTCTTCTATATCAAGGCATAAACTATAGTCATTGTCCTTTTTTAAAAAAATCACACAAATCTCCAGTGTTCTTGGGGGAAAGGACTCGCAAAGTTGCTAGGTGGGCTGTGGTTGTTATATCTCAATTTCATCCTGGACAATTATCTATGCAAGTACTGTATATGAGAAGGTTCTCTTTATCAAACCAACAATAAAGATGTTGAGTTCTAAATCTTGAATTGGCAGATATGTTTTTGTGGCCTAGAAATCACAGAATATAATTGCCATCTTGTGGAGGAGGAAGTGAAAGAAGCATCCATGCTGATGTAGACTGGTTTTTCAAGTACTGAAATAACCCCAGAGATAAGATAGATTTGTGTGGTTTGTTGGGGGGTGTTGGGTGTTACTACAGATCATAGAATCCCACAGTCAGCAAGGTCACTGATTATGCTCTCTGTGGAATTCTGGAAGTTGTAGTCCATAAAATGAACATTTCTCATTACTGAGAAATCTTGCTTTTATTAATTCACAAAGGTTGCTTCTGCCTTCCCTGTTTGGTGGAAGAGACAGCTATACAACCCACAGATTTTGTTCTACTACACCAGGGGTTCCCAGCCTATGACCCACAGGCTGGCCCTGGCCTGTGGCACCATTTCATGTGGCTAACCAACCCTGCTGCCACACCCAGAAGTGAAAGTGTTTATATGCCCATGCATGAGTAAAAGCAGTTATGTCAGCTGTAAATGTGCCCACGGCTGTCATAAACACAGAAGTGGGTGCATTTACTTCTGCTTTGGGGGGGGGGGGCATGGTCCGGCCTGCTCAGCTATCTGTGAGACATGGTCAGGCCCACAGCACAAAAAGGTTGGGAACCCCTGTAAGTATGTTTGGTTACAACCCTTTTTGGGAGAGGTACTACACCCTCTAAGTTTGCCTGCTGCACCCAGGTATGACTACTGAGGATGATGCTCTGTCACTAATGGTGAAGTAAAAATCACCTACCAATCTGGCTGACTTCTCTACATGGAAGGGGTTAGAAAGATATCATATTATCTTTTACCTTGTGTCTCTGCACTTCATCTGCTGCTGTCAAGGAAGTGTGTGGAAGGTCACAGATCAGAGGCATGTGCCATAGGCAATGAAATTGTTTATTTATTTTATTCATTCATTTTATTTATTACATTTATATCCTCCCCATCTAGGATATTTCCCCACTCTGAACTGCTTACAACATATTTAAAATATTTACAATAACTTGAATAAATTATAGATCTCAACAAGAACAAAAACAATAATCCCCAATTTAAAAAAAACAACAACAACGACCCAGCAAGGCTAATGGCTTCCTCCCCCCCCCCCCCGACCTCTGTAGGGAAATTTTCTGTAAGGCTACCTTTGCTCAAAAGCCAGTCTGATACTACTCTAGGGTTCAGTGCTCGTCTCTGTTTATAGCCAAAGAGCCTAGCAGGAGCTGGGACAGACAAAGGTTGTTCACTCCGTCATGCAGCACTCAGCTCTCAAATTGCTGACCTGCTGACCTTTCAGTCTTCAGGTTCAGCGTCTTAACCACTAAGTCACCACAGTCCCTTGGTTTTCTGTAGGTCAATATAAAACAGATCATTTTCTGCTCAAGATTCTTGGGTCAGTCAAAGTAGGCAAACAATACCAGTTTATATGAGTATTATTCAGTGGTCGGCATCATCTGGTTTGCACCAGTTCGCAAGAATCGGTAGCAGAAATTCTGGCTGGCCCCTCTGCCTGGCCAAGTTTTGAAATACAGTAGTCCTAATTTGGGTGCAACACAGGGCTTTCCCCCTGGCCACACCTACCATACCACACCCACAGTATGGTAGCACATTTTTTGGAGCCCACCACTGGTATTATTGTGTGCAGATATACAGCAGCATTTTCTATCATTATCAATCTCCCCCCCCCCTTGCTTCCACCCTTATTTTGATCCTCTCTGCCATTCTTACTTTGGCCAAACTGGTTAATTCAACAGAAACCTAAAACAATGTGGCTGTTTGTAAATTTCTGTAAGCAGTGCCATGTTGTTTGACACAAATCAACACATTCTGTGTCTTTCATTCTCATCAGCCATCACTACAACCAGATTATAAAATGTGAAGGAAATGTCCGTAGCAATGGCTTCTTTGCTTTATTTTTAGCTCTCCTTTCCCACTACTTTTCTTCCTGTACTGCATTGCTGCTCTGCATTCTGCCTCTTTTTTGCCAGCTGTGCCAATGTTGGCTCCTTCTCCTGAAGGAAATAAAAATTCTCACTGGGGTATTTTGAGCATCTCTAGGCGGAGATGTCAGACTGTAGATTTGTATTCAACACTTAACATCCATTTACTGACACTAAACCTCCATCTGAAAGGCATGCTTTTACAGTATCTCTCAGGCAAACTGTGTCTCGACAATGTTCTTTTCCTGCTTGTTTATTTTGGTAAATAATTGTTTGATTTAGGTAAGATTGGCTTACAAGCTGTGTTTGCCCTATTACTGTTAGCAAGGCCTCAGCTCTGAAGTGTGTTTGTTTCACTGGATGGATAAAGCCCTATATCCAGTGGCGGGCAGCAACACACACACACCGGGAGGGGGTTAGCAAAATTGAGTGGCCTCTGGGCAGGGTGGTGGTGAAATTGGGTGGCCTTTGGGCGGGGTGGTGGTGGTAGAGAAATTGGGTGGCCACACCCACCTCCCTGCCCTGCCCCATCAGGTTTTGTCCATGCAAGTGGTTCAACGTCTCCCTTGCTCAAAAGCCAGTCATATCTGACTCTAGGGTGCAGTGCTCATCTCCATTTACAGCCAAAGTGCCAGTGCTGCATGTGTTTGCAGATGTACACATGGCCATTTGGCAGGTATGACTAGACCGCCCATGATGTAGGCTCGGCTCACAATGTAGGCTCCGTCCATGATGTTGGTTCCACCCATGGTGTGGTAGCCAAAATTTTTGCTGCCCACCACTGCCTATATCTGAGTCTTTCAGATGATTTGACTCAGGGGTCACAATATTGAAGCATGTCATGGTTAGTGCAAAATGTGTTTGTTTGTTGCTTGTTTGCTTGTATCTCCATGAATTCTCAAATGGTGGCTTCATTTTGGCAGTTTAACATCAGACCTAGACATGGAAGAAGAAGAACTTTCATGTCTCTGATACTGTATTGGACTTAAGATTTAGCCGTCAAGAGTAAAAACTATTAATAATCCTATCCTTTTTTTTTTTTGCACGCAGTGGCTTAGTGGGCCACAGGTGATGCTGGTCTCTCCCCTCCTTTCCCTCTGCAGAAATCCTGCCTCTTAAGAGAGGCTTTTGAAAAGAGAGCAAGCAAGCTAGACTTATTTAGATTAGCTCCTCCTATGCTATACTGCATATGGGCCAGCAAGCAAGATAGATTGCACTTCTAAAATCTAACACAGTTTTCAGTGGCATTTTAAAGTGTTTGAATTGTTAAAATTTCTCCCCACTAGGAGAGAAAGATGGGCAAAAAATTAAATTAAGGGACGAGGAGGAGAGACTCTGGATGGGTAGTTGGGGAAATCTTATATTGGGCTCTTATATTTTTAGGGCTGGACTAGAGGCTTTGGAGCAGGCATTCTCAACCTGTAGCCCATGGGCCAGATGAGACCTATGGTGCCATTTCATGTGCCCCAACACCACCTCCACCACACCAGGAAGTGTCATGTGGTGGAAGAAGGGCAAAACAGCTGTCCGGCCCACAAAGCTATCCAGGGGTAGTGTGACCCAGCCCCTGGCTTATAATGGTTTAGAGGGTTCATTGTAATTAGAAGCCGCAATTCCTTAAAAGCCATTGCATTTTAATCCTACCAGTTTTTCTGATTTCCAATCATTTGCTAATTAGTTTCAATTTTTGAACAAACACCAGAAGTTAAACCAGAGGTTTCACTTGCTTGACGATTGCTCAGACATGACATTCATAGATGGCTGAATGGCTGAAAGACTAAAGGTATAAAATACTCATTCATTTTTCTAATGAGGTGTCAATTGTACCATCTGATTTGACCAGCAAAACGCTTCAATTCTAGTAATTCAGAATCCCCCCCCCCTCCAATCTTGCAATTGCCTCCTTACTCAGCCAGTCCATACATGCAGGATAATATCCAGAGTGTCTCCCAAGCATCCCCATTGTGTGGTAGGGCTCTCATAGTTTGCTTCCTTTCCCCTTGAAATTTAAAAGCACACATATGCAGATTCCGAGGAAGTTCCTATGGTAAGTGCTGAGTTCATCACAGCTTCTCTCTCTGGATTTGTTTCCTTTAAATGCCAGGGTTCTGTCTGCCTCCCTCCATCCTTGTTTTTCTTTTATTCCCTCTCCAGCAGTTATTCACAGAGCCATTCATAGCACCTCCTCCGAGCATCAGATCTGTGATGTAACAGGTCAGATCCATGCAGCCTTGAATTATCAAGGAAGAAGATGAGAGCAAGGGGAAAGACAAGCTGTTAAAGGAAGATGGACCTTCAGGCAAATCTCAGCAATTTTAGGGCATATGAGAGAAAGGAACAGAAACTATGTGTGTGAGAGGGGGAAGGAGGGGGGAAAGGAAAAGCAGCTGGCAGTTGGAATGGTGATATTGTGGTGCTTGTATCAAAAAGGACACAACAACAATAATAACAACAATAACAATAACAATTGTGTTGTGAATTAGTGGCAGAGTTTGACAATCTGCCTTTGGAAAAGAATGGATGCCGTGGCCTGCTAGGACCCAGATCATCATTGTACCATTACTCAGTAATGGATAGCTTTGTCACATTGTTATGTTCATCCTACTCATCTCAAAAATAACTTCTTTGATTTGCCATCCCTGCAAATCAGGTCAAGAGACTATGACAAAAAGCTTTTGTAACTGGCAGTTTGATGTGATATTCCAGAAGTTTTAGTCTAGTTGTTTGAATATTAGATATACTGAGTATTTTTGGTATGGGGGTAGTGGTGGCTTACATCTATTTCAAGTCATGCTTCTATCCTTCGGTTTGTTGTGGCTGTTGTCTGTTAAGTGTACTGTACAAAGATTTTGACCTTTTAAAAGTAAGTTCCTAGGATTCACAAGTTTTATCTTGAGTAATATCTTTTGGTGCAGAAATACCCCACTTCAACTTTGGCTCTAGGAGGAAAGCATTTAAGTAGTCTTATGAGTATAAAGGGCTGGCTGGGTAGCTCAATGGTTTAAGTATCAGAGACTGGGAATTCAGTTCGCTACTGTTCCTCCTATGAGTAAAGTCAACCGGTATGGTCTTGTGCAAGCTGCATAGCCCCAAAAAGACCCCAGAAGGAAGGGAATGACAAACCACTGTATTTCTGAGTACTCTCTTCTTAGGAAACCCTGGAAAGGTGAAGTTAGAATTGACTTGACAGCATGCTATGGTGGTGGCGACTACAAAATCATGCCACCATGTGACTCTGTTTTTTGGATATTTCAAGGTTTAAAAACTAGGCCAATGATGGCAAATGTTTTAGAGACCAAGTGCCCAAACTGCAACCCAAAGCCCTCTTATTTATCACAAAGTGCCAACACAATAATAGGGGAGAAAGGAAATGCTCCCATTGGGCTGCTGGGCAGAGGGGTGGGATAAACTCTGTGCTGAGAGGGAGGAAGCACTCCCATTGAACTCCTGAGCAGAGGGAAACTCTGTGCTGGGGTGACTGCATGGGTGCTCACAGAGAGGGCCCTGAGTGTCAACTATGGCACGCGTTCCATAGGTTCGCCATCACTGAACTAGGCTGTATTGGCTACTGGTGAAAACTTCTGATGTCTTGAAGTAAAGCAAACAAGTAAGAAAACTGAAGTAATAGACCTACAGCCTGGATGGTCTTAGAGGAGAATGTGTTAATAGTTTTTCTGTGACACTCCAGTGTTTCAGCAAAGAGAAACTGGACTGGAAGGTAAAAAATCCCAATACAGTATTTGTTTCTGCAATACACTGCAGATACAGTTCACAATTCAACTAACAAGTGAGAAAATGTATTTACATATAAGATGTCTTCTGTTGAAATTGAGGGATGGATGTTACATCAAAATCCTTAATTTCTACTTGCTTTGTGGATGAAGCTGCCCGTGAAATGAGTACTGTAGAGAACATACAATGTCATGGGTAAGATCAGCTGGAATTAAAAGGTTTTGGGCCCACTAAGTTGCAGATATTAGAAACCAATACACTGGTATTGATTTTGGATGGAGGCTCGTCTCTTGCAGAAATAACAGTAAAAGAATCTTGTGTAACTTTAAAGTCAACCATGTTTTCTTTGGCATCACCTTTCATAGACTATGACAGGGCTGCCGTCCACAAAAGGATGTGCAAAATAAATTGTGCCTGTCTTTAAAGTAATGCAAGATTTTCCCAAAAAATCAGTTTTCCTTGTAATTGCATAGAGGTTCATTACTCTTGTTCAACTTCAATTATCCTGGAAGAAAAACAACATAGGTAAATAAATCCAGATGTACATGCAATACTTTTGGCCTCTCTTCCTTGGCAGCAAAAATGTTCTTCTGCTTGTGTGTGGGAGAGCTTGTTTCTGTTATAGATGCATGCTCTGTGTCATACTCTTTCTCTCTCAGAGAGAGAGAGAGAGGAAGAAAGAAAGAAAGAGAGAAGCAGTAGCAGCTGTAATGGCCAAATAAGCAGCAGAGTTGGTGCATAGCATGGCAGGGATCCCAGAAGAAAGAAGATAAAGTCAGAAGAAGTAAGAGTGACAACTGTCAAGTAGGTAAGTGATTAAGATCTGCCATTGAAAGGGGGGGAATGGACAGTGGTCTATGAATACACACTGGGTCTTTTTGACTTCAATGTCTGACTGGTCCCTTCTGCATACTAATAGAGCACAGAAAAATGAAGGCTCTAAACATTATGTGAATCAAGCTTTATGACACTTTGATCCTAGTGAGACATGACTTCAGGAGCAAGGGGTGGCACAGGCAAAGGAAGTGGGCCAGAAGGCATAGCCTAAATGTCACCATCAACCTTCCCTTGCAGGCGAACTGTGTTGTCTGGCTACCAAATGACATCAAATATGCAAGTCTATTTTAAGTACTGCAAGTAGTGAAAACATCGACAAGAAATAAACAGCGATCTAGAATACATCACCAAGAATTTAATTGTGTGCCCAGCAGGCGATGACAAGGCAGTGCATTGTAGACCTGGGATGAGGGATGTGTAGCCTTCCAGATATTGCTGGACTACAATTCCCATTGCCCTCACTATTATCTAGGGTGGCTGGGGCTGAAGAGAACTGCAGCCAACAGTGTCTGAAAGGCAGAACCTGTGACAGGTATATCCTGGAAGTTGTAATTCAAAAAGGTAACTTTCCCAAGCTCTGTCCGAATGGACAGATATTCCCCTCTACTGCTGTGCTTCCCTGTGCATCTGAACTAGCGTGTCTCACCTCCTTGTGCACATGAGGGCAGAAGAGGGAATTGTGCATTGCATGTTATCTGACATTATTTGCCATCTGTTCAAGAACACATCTGCTGGAAATTCTGTTTCAGGGTCAACTCAAGATTAGCTGCCTACAATCAACACTGCCCATTTCTTTACACTCACAATCCTGCCTTAACAAGTAAAAAAGTGTGAGATGCTTCGGGAAGACTGGTTGCTGCTGTCAGCATCAGCAAGGTCATATCTTCTAGAGATCTACCACAGAGAAACGAGTCACAAAAAGAAGCATCATTTCAACAGCCTATATCTGAATTGTCTTTACATTTCTCTGAAAAGTAGAGTAATTCAAGTCTGTTTTTCTGGTCTAGAAGGAAAAATAAATAAAGAATATGACCTCACTACTAGCTGTTTTAATTGGGAGAAGATTTTCAATATTTGGAATCAAGGCCTTTCCCATAATTGGTTACAGGACCAGTACAAACATTTTGCTCCCTGATCTTAGGGATGAGGGATTCTGTCTGCTTCAGTTTCTCTTACATTGTTTTTTAGAGAGGGGGGGATGATATCATGTATTTTCTAGTTCAAATACATGATTTGTTTTTTTAAAAAAATAAAGGAACTGAAATGAAAATGTTACTCATATGTCACTGGAGAGCAGATGCTGAGAAAACTAAGCAAGAGAATGGCCTTCAACACCCTCGGAACTGATATGAGCCTCAAGTATGCCAGCTCAGATCCAGGAAGAGCTCTGTGGCAAGAACAAACATTCTTGAGGGTACACAAGAGCAAAACCAAATTAGAAGATGGAGGAAGGAGCTCACTGGGAAAGGAACTTCATTAAAGGAGGATATAGCTGAAGATCTCAATCTCCCCTATGTCATCTAGAGGGGCCTGAATAGGCTGAAGGTTGGAGTCCTTAAATGCAAGACCAACATGTTCAAGTAGTGACTGCTGGTGGACAACACACAATGTGAATGTGGAGAGACACAGAGTCCAGCCCATTTGCTGGTCTGCCGATTGCTGCCAGAGACATGCACCAATGAGGACTTGTGTCTGGGCAACGACAAAGCAAAGAAAGTGGCTTCATTTTGGCAGTCCAGGATCTGATCAGGACACAAAAAAAGAAGAAAATCTGCACTGGCCAAATCCAATAGGTACAGTCTTTGCCAGCTGTACTCACTTAACATATATGAGTTAAATAAGAGGAGCTTGTTAGGGAAAAAAGAAGTGGCAACCTTACTTCCACAATAACATGGATGAATGTGCAGGGGCACAAGCCCCAATCATTAAGAGTTAAAGTCCTTACAATTCTCTTCATGGATGGAATGATTCACCCCTGTGAAATAATGTGTGTGTAACCAGCCAGAGAGAAAACATGTGGATGGATTGACCAGAAAGCCAACTTTAACATCAATAGTGGGTCATGTGATCAAAATTCCAACTAGAACTGTATTTTCTCCAGTTGTTGGTTGGCTCATATAATGATGAATCCCCCCCTCCCGAAAAAAAAAAGTGTAGTGACAACTCAAGGAGAAAATTCAATTACAATAAAACATCAATAAAAGCAGCAAGAGCAGTAAATAAAAATTAATGTTTCTCCACCATTTCATCTCATTCATAGCTATTAGAAAGTTTCCATCACAATTGTAGCAGAATCCCCTCCCCTTTTTCTCTGTTCAGAACGGCTGGAATACTAATACAGTACTCAGGTATACTTATTCAGATTATACCACTCAACATCTGCCAGCCAGCATGGGCTTACTGACTGGGAGGTCTGGCAGTGATAGCTAAAGCACTGAACTTTTCCAAATTCTTGTGTGTCAGCCTTTGGCTGTCATTAAATTGGTGTGTCATTAAATTAATGATGAAAGAATAGCTGTTTTTACTTGCTCCACATATTTCCTGCTAAGCAGAGGAGTGAGCGTTGATTAGGCCTCCTATTAATAAGGGTGCTGAACCTAATGCTGAAAGATTAAGACTGAAATGGATATGCTGAACTATTTTGATCTCCATCTCAGCCCCTTATTTCTCAGTCTGCTTTGAGCATCTTTGCAGTCTTGTGGCTCACCAAGATCTGGGCACATGGCAAGGTGTGAATGAATGAATGAAAGTTCACTTTGTTGACTTCTATTGACAGATTCCTCTTAAACAGATTCTTGTGCTTCAGTTAATTACAAACAGATGTTTTAGATTGTTCATTTTTAAATGTTGGCTGGTTAGCTCAGTGGTTGTGGAGCCAGAGGTTGGAAGATCAGTTCCCCACCATGCATTCCAGAAGAGCTAGCCTGTGTGGCTTTGGGTAAACTACACAGTCCCAAGATGCCCCCAATAAAGGAAGGGTAAACCACTGCTGAGTATTTTTTACCAAGAATATCCTGGAAAGAGTTACTTGTCTTGGTTGATCACATTCCTAAATCATATGCAAAGATCAAGGCAACATATGTAGAAAGATGTTTCTAGGCTGGCAACTTTTCTTGTCACATCTTCATGGAAGTCTTTCCAACTTCAGTCTTGTGTATTTCCCATAAGCAATGAAGATTCCCAGTGCCTGGCAGAGGGTATTAGTACAGAGTGAATAGTACAAACATCTGTGAGCAAATAGAACTAAAAAGATATTTCTCGTACCCACCTTTCTACATCTAGTTGTGTGCCAAGAAACTCTTGAACATCTTTGAAGGAGTCCATCCATGCTGCAGCAGATTCTATATCCTATAACCTAGAACAGGGTTTCTCAACCTTGGGCCTCCAAGTGTTCTTGGACTTTAATTGCCAGTACACTGAAAGAACCTCCTTGAAGATTGTGGTATTTTTGAACCACAATTTGGCGTACCTTGGTAACAGCAACCTTGTGTTTCTGGCTAATATTTCTCAAACTAGATGAAAGAATGAATTCATGAAAAAGTGGGTTCATTTTGGCAGCTTCACGTCTGGCCTAGACATGGAAGAGGGGATTACCAGAAGCCCAGGTCAACACACCTGCTGATCAGGGCTCCTGGAATCTGAAGTCCAAGAACATCTGGGGCCCAAAGTTGAGAAATCCTAACCTTGAACATATTTTAGGTCAGGGGTGGGCATAAAGTAGATCATGAACCATTGAGGGGTTGCTGGCTAGTTTCTGATTAATCAATAAACCCATTGTTGACTGGATCTGAGATACCTGAAAACCAGTGCTATGGTTTGGTGTGACTCACCTCTGGTAAGGTCAATTCAGGCTTGAGTCTTAAGAGATTCTTTGTGTACTGCCCTGCTTTGTAAAGTCAAACACAAACAGTACACCAGGAAAGAAATTGATGTTACAGGAGAGAAATTAGGACTCTGAAGCTCTGCATAGGTTGTTGGGCCATACCACCTATCATCTCTAACTATAGGACATGACAGCTGCAGCTGATGGAGGATGGGCCCCAACACCATCTGGAGAGCCACCGGTTCCATCTGCCCCCATCCTTGTTGTTGTCATTCTCCCAATCAAGCAGAATTATGTGGGGAAGAACAGCTGCCATCGTGCTCATGGTAGAGTTTGGGAATGTTCTTCTTCTGGACCACTGACCATGCTGGCTGGGGAGCTGGGGCGAGGGGCTGTCTTCATCTGGAAGCCTTCTTTGGCTCACAAAGCTTGTCACCTGCAGGACATGGGGCAAGCAAGCAAAAATGTGATTGCAGCCACCCGAAGACAGCAGTGCTTGCTTTGCCTTACTCTCTTCCAGAAATAGTTCACCCCAAGAGTCATTCCACACCTCTGTGTAACTCACCAAATGGCAGGGGAGGAGCACCCAAATTGTGTCTGTCATGACCGATCTTTGTGACAGCATCTGAAAATCAGGATAAACTATGGGCAAAGCTTGTATGACTCCACATAAGCAAAATTGTTATAAGAATGAGGGGGGGAGGGAGATCGTGTTGGCATCATAATGTATTCTGCAGGTTATCCACAGAAAAGAGCAGGGAACGGCAAGCCAAGAAGCTGCAGCGTTTATTATAGACATTTCATCATTACATAACAATAATAAATCCACACTTAATAATGTTGTGCAGAGACAGTGGAGTAAAATGTGACATGTCAATGAATCACTCATAAGAAATGCATGAGAAATTACATGATTTAGACCTAGAGTTATTATGTAAGAGCTCAAGTTATTTCTGAGAAAGGCAAAGGGCGGAGGAATTCCTTCTGGCAGGCTAATTGGCTAAGCAGGATTCAGAGAAAGAAATGCTTCAGTGCACTGCTGCAGCCAGAAGAGTGCTGGGTCTCTGGTAAGTGCCATCCTATGAGCATTTAGGGCAGGGATTCTCAACCTGTGGTCTGTGGGACAAATTCGGCCCATGGCACCATGTCATGTGGCCCACCACCATCAACACCACACCAGGAAGTGCCATGTGGTGGAGGAAGGGCAAAATGGCCATCTGGCCCCCGAAGCTGTCTGAAGGAGTGTGACTCGGCAACCAAAAAGATCAAGGGGGGGGTAGAATGCCTTTACAATTAGGGTGGCTAGGGCTTTTGAAAGGCATAATAAAGCAGGCTTATTGAACCATAGGTCCCATCAACCTTGGCTATGTTGTTGGGGGTTGGTTCATGGGAGACGTGTTACCTTCCTTGCAAGAGAGAGCTTGGTTAATCAGTGGTTCATGGCATGGTGGTGGTGGTGGTGGTGGGAAGGTGAATAGAGATAGGCAATAATTAACCCTCTCTTTATAGGTCAGATCACTCTTTAAGGCCAATGAGTACTTATGTGCTCATGAGGGTATCCTCACAGGGACACAAATTTTTCAGAGCTATGTGCCTAAAACATCAGAGGTGGAAGAGAAGCCATGCACCCTGGTGGCACAGTGGTTTAACTGTGGTACTGCAGCCAAAAGGTTCTGAGTTCAATCCTGATGGTGAGTTCAAGGTTGTCTCAGCTTTCCATTCTTCTGAGGTTGGTAAATGTTGGAGGCAAAATGCGAATTAACTTGTGAACTGCCCAGAGAGTGCACTAAGTGCTATGGAGCGATGTATACACGTACAGTGGAACCCAGGTTACGGATGCTTTGGGTAATGGAAAACTCAACTTACATAAATAAATTCATTGAAAATCCTCAGCTTATGGAAATGTTTTGGAACGGTCCCCCCCATGCATTCCTATGAGAAACCACGCTTTGCTTTATGGAATTTTTGTTTTCAGTGCATTCCTATGGGGAAACCACATAATGCATTCCTATGGACACTTTTCAATAAGGAATTTTTCGCTATAAGGAAAACCCCATGGAATGAATTAGTTCCATAACCTGGGGTTTTATGGTAATTGCTATTGCTATCTGCCAGTTGATTGACTAAGAAACAGAAGCAGGCTATTTTGTGCAATGTATATTTGGGGAAAGTTTAGTTAGAGTAAACAAGTATTTTCCTCTTAAGGCCCCTCCAGTTCCAATGACATTTTAGTGCATCACCTAGTTTGCTCCTCAAACATTAGGGCACCAGCTTATAAAACGAGACAGGTATGCAGCAGAAAGTACTTTTACCCAGCCAGACTCACAACAAATATACTGCCACTATAATGTCACAATAGTGAGTGGTTTGGGTGGCAGTAACAAGACTGAAGCCAGGCTAGCCAACAGCTATCAGCCATTATTACTAGGGTGTTATCGTGAAAACCATTAAGCAAACTGAAATAATTAGATTTTGTATACCTATCATCAATCCAAATGGGAACTGCAGCCAAGAAATCAGAAGACAACTGAGACTTGGAAAGACAGCCATGAAGGAATTAGAAAAGACCATCAAATGTAAAGATATGTCACTGGAGACCAAGACTAGACTCATGCAAGTTACTACCAGTTCTGGCAAACTGGTGAGAACCTGTTACATCCCATCACTGCTCTCATTGCTGTCATTGACAAAAACTCCATCTTGGCTGCAGTTTCATTTCTTCCAAATGCTTATTTCCCATTTGCTGAGTCACTGAGTATTAGTCCACAATTTTCACTCTTTGGACAAAGAACAGTTTTGCTTCTCTCCTACACAGAAGGGACATCAACAAGGTGATACAAGCAAGAGCAGGCTGGCCAAAGGCTTGTAAAATCTTCTCCCTTAAAGAGTAGATGCCTTCTGGGTTTGACAAATGCTCTGTCATGGCAATTTCTGGATGATTAACAAATGAGTTTTCGTTCTTTTTTTAAATTAAAAAAACAAACAACCTCACCTTCTAGTGCTGCAATGAGCCGCTGTAGGGAAGAATTGGATTACAGATTCTGACTGTATCAGCACTGTAGTGCTGAAAGGTACAGACCTCTAAAACCCACAGAGAAATTTGGCAGGAGAGAAAGCTGTGAGGTAGTCATTTGTTTATTTATTTATTTATTTATATTCAAATTTATATACTGCCCTCCTCACTGGGGCGACCCAGGACGGTTTACAACATCATAAAACCAAAACTTCAACTTTACAATTATAAAAAAATTAATTTTTTTTTAAAAAATACAATAATCAAAAATTAAAAGCTAAATCTTAAAGATTAAAAGACTAAGGAAGAGATGGAGCTCAATCTAACCAGGAAAACAATCAACTTCTTAAAAATAATTTGCAACACAGTTTAAAAGGAGGAGGCAAGATTGAACTAGTGGCCAAACTCCAAGCAGTCAAATATCCTCCTGCCCCGCCAGCCATGTTTTTAAGATCTTCCTAAAGGACAGCAACTCCATCTGGAGATGTAGCTCAGTTGGCAGGAGGTTCCATAGGGCAGGAGCGGACACAGAGAAGGCTTTCCTTCTAGAGCCAGAGAGATGTGCCTCTCTGGTGGATGGAGCAACTAGAGAGCCTCTCCGGTCCACTCTGGTGGGACGGATAGATGTTCTTGGGATGAGGCAATCTCTTAAGTATCCTGGCCCACTACCATGTAGGGCTTTAAAGGTCATAACCAGCACCTTGAAATGCACCCGGAGGCAAACTGGGAGCCAATGCAGCTCTCGAAGCAGCGACAAGGCATGTGTATACCTCCCACACTGCATCACTACCTGGGCAGCTGCATTCTGGACCAGTTGAAGCCTCCGAATGGTCGTCAAGGGCAGCCCCATGTAGAGCACATTACAGTATTCTAGGAAGGACAAATAATACTCAGCATCTCAAGCATCAGCCTTTAAAACAGAACAATCTGTTCCCATGGGACTGATCATCATCACTAAGCTTGCTACATAGGAGAGGAGAGTCTACCATTTGCTATCAAAATCCCATAATTTCAAAAAACATGATTCTGCAGTCTAAATGTGTTGAATATTTTAGTGCACCCTAGCATGCAGAGAGTATTAGCTTAGCAACTATAGAGACAAAAATACTAGACTTACCTAAAGGAAGTTGTTAATATTGTTTCATCCCTAACTAACCAATAGGAAAGTTTATGTCTTTCCGCCTTTAGGGGGTCACCTGACCTATTTTGCATGTATTAAGGCTCTGTTGTTCAGACCACCCTCTCTCACTCTTGCTTTTTTTTCTTTTGAAGGGAAAACATGTATATTTGAGCTTACCATTTTGAGGGCCACATGGCAGGCCTAAAAGAACCAAAAGACTCTAACTTTAACTTTATTTATTTCTGAAACTATTCTCACCAAGAATCCAGAGACCATGTATATTTATTTGACCCAATTGTGAGTAAATAATATTTTGTTCTTTCTGTGAGCACTGAACCTTAGAGTCAGATATGACTGGGTTTCGAGCAAGGGTGACCTTTACTTTTAAACATTTAGTGCTTTGTATGTTAAAACTCAAGGAACTATAATGGATTAGTGGTTAAGCTGCTGAGTTTGATGACTGGAAGATCGGCAGGTCAGCAGTTCGAGACCTGAGTGCTGGGAGTAGACTCCCATCTCTGTCCCAGCTCCTTCCAACCAAGCAGTTTGAAAGCAAAAAATTACAAACAGATAAACAGATACAACTTGGGCGAAGAAGGTAACAGTGTTCGTGTCTAGTCATGATTTTGTATTAATAAAGAGGAGGGGTTATGTACCTTTACAATAATCAATACAATATGGGAAATGGAATGAGGCTTCATACCGGTAGGAAAAATTGGTTATATCTCTAAAATGGTCCTTGGGGGGAAGCATGATTTGTTCAGTTTTTGGTTATTATTGCTATTGGATGTTTTTAGATTTGTATGTTTTTGTTGTATGCTATTCAAATAAAATTCAAAAAGAGGAAGGCTCTTTTGCATAAGCCAAAGTCTGCCCATGCAGTTTTCAACCTTGCCCCAAATGCAAACAATTCCAGAGTGAAGCTAATGTTGTAAATGTATAGTTCCCTGGACAGCTGAAAATTCCCCATTTTTGTGGAGTTCCTGAGAACACTTGGATGCTGCAATGCAGTGCTTTTTAAGAGAAACAAAATGAGAAACTGAACATAAATAGGAGACATTCTTGCTTAGATAATTGCCTAGAGAGATCATGGGGAAGATGTCCTTTTATCAGAGGCCTGTCAATTCATCTTGCTCTTTCTCAGTTTCTGAAAAGGATAGCTTGTCAAATACAGTGTCCTTTACTGCATATGGTAGGATGCCTGTATCAGGACTGGTGCACATTCTTTAATGCAGGGGTGCCCAAACTTTTTGGGCCATGGGCCGACCATGTGGTTCAGGGAGCTGGTCACTAAGGCCTGGGGGCTGGGTGCGGCCCCCGACACCAATTCATCTGGCCCACGAAGCCCTCATCACTCCTGGAAGCGGAAGTAAAATGTGCTCACAGGCATCACCATCTGCTCTAAGATTTTCATGAATAACATGCAGTTTTATGCTCCTCTAACAGCTTTTAATATGATCCTCCTCCTCCTCCTCCTCCTCCTCCTCCTCCTACCACCATACAATCAGCCACGAAGACTGTCCTGCAAATATAATGCTGTGGCCTTTCATCTGCCTTCCACATCACAGTGTGACATCTGTACCACTGATCCAGTTCCACAAGTTACTTTCTGGTCCTGAGCCCTTTTGGCATACAGAGTCCTCCTCAGCCCCAGGCCAGTATCGATGAAGCTACTGTCCTCCTTCAAAATGGATTCAAGTGGGATTTAATCAACTTGGGGACATCACCCTTCCCTGTGAACTTTGACTAGGCTGTTAGTCCTCAGTGTTGTCAGGTTAGTTAACCACTGCTTGGCGTTGAGTCCCTGGCAGTATGGTCTACTCCAGTGTTTCCCAAATGCTGGTGTTTGGACTTCAGTTCCCAGAAGCCTAAGCCAGTATATTGACTGATCAGTGCTTTGGGGAATTGACTGAAGCTTCTGGGAATTGAAGTCCAAACACCAGCATTTGGGAAACACTGGTCTACTCTATAGCAGGATAGTCTGGCCAGACTTTATTCTAGTTGAGGAATATTGTCTGAATCAGAGCAACCATTTGTGCATGTACCACAATGGTACACAGATGCCTGAGTGGGACACAGGGTTTTTGCAATTACTAATGGAATTATTATTAAAGAGTGCTGTTTCCTTTTTCTGTTCTTTTATGACGCCACTGTGTCTTGACATGTTGCAACATAGAGATGAATGTAAGTAGAGACCCATTGCACTTTTCTCTGTTGAACGTTAGCCTTACATGTACTTTATGATCCTCATGGCTCCAATCCAGTTCAGTCCTTGGGTAATTCCAAAGGACTTGTGTATACCCAGGAGGATATTTGACTGTTTGGAGTTTGGCCACTAGTTCAATCCTGCCTCCCCCTTTTAAACTGTGTTGCAAATTATTTTTAAAAACTCCTCTCTGTTTCAGAAGCAATTTTCTCTGCAGCCTGAGAAGACTGTTCTTCTGGGGTGAAGGTGGGATATGAAAAATCTAGCTGGCCCACATGAAATTAGTCACATAGCGCTAAGGAATTATGATTTATTCAACCACAAAATAGGCTTCTGTGATGCTTGCCAGTAATACTCCAATTTCACAGAGTGGGAGCAAAAGTCAGAAAAGACTTGCCAATAATTTCCAGCAAAGACAAGCTACACTGGGGTTTCCCACCCACCCCCACCCCACCCCAAGTGCCATAGATTGAAGACCAATATCTAGGTGTTGCTAGAGCACATTGTCTATCATCCCTGGTCACATGGGTACTCACATAATTGACTATAACACACACACACACACACACACAGAGAGAGAGAGGGAGAGAGAGAGAGAGAGAGAGAGAGAGAGGTAGCAGTTACAAAGAAATTAGAAAACATGGCATCCTCTTCTTGATCCCTGAGAAACTCATCTTTCCGGATCTAATTTTAATATGGTGGGCCACATTAATATCTGGTTACATTTCAGTAGGCTGTATCCTTCTGTAAATATCACTTCAGTGGATAAAAGGTATAGGTAAAGGTCACCCTTGCTAAAAAACCAGGCATGTTTGACTCTAGGGTGCAGTGCTCATCTCTGTTTACAGCCAATGAGCCAGTGCTGTCTAGGTCTGCAGACATTTCCGTGGACATGTGGCAGGCATGACTAGACACAGAACACTACTTACCTTCCCACCGAAGTGGTACCTATTTATCTACTTGCCATTTCTTGCTTTCAAACTGCTAGATTGTCAGGCGTTGGGACAGAGACAGGAGACATGGAGCACTCGGGTCTTGAGCTGCTGACCTGTCGACCTTCCAGTTGTCAAGTTCAGCGTCAGTGGATACATCCAAATACATCATTTGTTTCCAGAATCGTTGCCATCTCATCAGAGTACCCCATCTGAGCATTTTGCAAAGATGCATCATTAACCTGAGTTGGTAATCATCCACATTGTGTTGCTGTGGGACGGCTGGAGCCGACCCACAGGGAGAGCACAATTCATGACTCTGGGCTCCTCCTACTCAAGCTTCAGATTGTAGCTAGCTCAGTGGTTCCCAACATGGGTCCCACACCCCACACAGGGACTTCAATTCCCAGAAGCCTAAGTCAGTACATTGGCTGATCAGTGTTTTGGAGGATTGACTTAGGCTTCTGGGAATTGAAGTCCAAAAACCAAAGGCTGGAAAACACTGAGTCAACACAACCATTAAGGCAGAGTGAAATGGGAGATTAGACAGCAAGTCTGAATATCATGAAAAACTGGCATATTGTTACTGATTCATTTTGCTATTAAATGTATGAAAATGCCCCCAACCTAAAGGCACATCTGAGATTTCCCTGCTTTGTCTGCCAGAATAATTTGTATCAGATTGTATGCATCCTGATTTGGATGAGGAGCAGCTTCTGCCTCAGGCAGCAGTGCAGGAGGTTAAGGCTAACTCCTTAGAGGAAGGTCAGGTTAGACAATGAGTAAGATGATCTTCAGTATGATGCTGGTGTGTGTGTGTCTCCCATCCAAGTACTGCTGGCATAATAGAGGTTCTGTCCAACCTGACTCCCCCTCCCATAGCTGATCTGCTTACTATGGACAAGGCAAATGCTACATAGCTTTGTGCCACAGTTGTGTCTGCCATCTTCATTTCCCAAAATGACACTCCAGTCACCGTATCAGTGCTTTGAACAATTGAGGGTTTTCAGTAGGTTCAGCATGGAGAAGACAAGGTTGGAAGATGATACAATAGCTCTTTTCAGCATGTATTTGGACACAGAAGTAGCAGTTGGAAAACATGTGTGCATTTGGAGAAATGGGAAAATTGGACAGGTTCTGCACATTTGTTTATCAAGAACATAAATGACAGGCAGAGATTCTTGATAGTAAGAGCTGTTCAACAGCAGAATGGACTGCCTGTACTTTTTAAAAAATGGTGACCTCTCCTTCATTAGAGATGTTCAAACTGAAAGTGAACAGCCATCTGTCAGAGATGCTTAGCTGTAGGTCTCCTTGACAGAGAGGAAGTTGGAGAAGTCTAATCTTGGGGATCCTTCTCACTTACTGTTGTAGTAACATAGGAGATTAGGATGGTGGGCATGCCTGTGGAGCTTTGCTCTACAGCAGTGTTTCCCAACCTTTGGTTTTTGGACTTCAATTCCCAGAAGCCCAAGTAAATTCCCCAAAGCACTGATCAGCCAATGTATTGACTTAGGCTTCTGGGAATTGAAGTTCCCCTGTGGGGCATGGGTCCCACATTGGGAACCAATGCTTTGCAGCAACACACACACTCTGCCAAAAGTTAAAGTTTAGACAAATTAAAGAAGAAAGAAAATCATTGCAGCTACCATGGAGGTGAGGTCTTTTGGGGTTGGAGGACTCTGGACCTGGTCCTAGAGGTCCACACTTGGTAGTACTACTACCATCCGATTTTCTCATTTTTCCAAATGCACACATGTTTTTCCAACTGCTACTTCTGTGTCCAAATGCATGCTGAAAAGAGCCCTGATCCGAGGATAACTACTGTATCATCTGCCTACCAAGTACACACTCCTTAATATAACTGAAAGTCTGCCATACCTCATGTTTCCTCTGCTCCTCATGGTTCTGCCATAAAGGTTCCCTCCCTGACCTGGCTAGGGCTCCTCTGCTACCTCCCAGTCAACACCATTTTTGCTTCTTTCCCAAACAAGACTGTGGTAGCTGAATTTGACAACTGGGAAGTCTACAGGTCAGCAGTTCAAGACCCAAGTGCTGCATGATGAAGTGACCTCCCGTATCTGTCCCAGCTCCTACCAACCTAGTAGTATGAAAATAAGAAATTGCAAGCAGATAAATAGTTACCACTTCAGTTGGAAAGGTAACATCATTCTAGCATCTCGTCACACCTGCCACATATCCACAGAAACATCTGCAGATGCAGACAGCGCTGGTTCTTTGGTTATAAATGGAGATGAGCACCAAACCCTAAAGTTGGATATGACTAGTTTTCAAGCAAAGATGACCTCTTACCCAAATAAGAAGTAGGGCTTGATTGGGAGTTTAAAATGAGCTCCTTTATGATTGTAATTTCTTACAAAAGAGTCTTTTTTTGTTGTTGCCTGGAAACAAGGTTAACATCCCCCCCCCCCCCAAGCAAACTGTTATCAGCCTTAGCTTCAAGACCGCCTGCACACATCTGCTAGGCATCCTTGGCCTTTTAAAAAAGTCTTATGCTAATAAGAAGCCAGATGGAATGATGCATTTAAAAATGTTTCTTTTACATGCAGACTGTGGGCATCCCTTTCAAAAGAAAGCAAAGAAAGGACACTTTTATGGAAGTTCTGGATACTGCCAAGACCAGTAACAATGGGCTCAATCCAGCCCTTGCCCATTCTTCTTCTGTCTAGATCAAACATGAAACTGCCAAAATTAAGTCACTTTTTGGCAGATTCATTCCATAGTTCCTTTCACCTGACCTAGTGTGAGAAAGATTAGCTGGCACAAGGTGGCCGTTGCCTGGGGTATACCCAATTGTGGTTCAAAAATACCACAATCTTTGTGGAGGCTCTTTCTGTTTACCCCTCCCTTACCCACCAGGGGGAAAATACAAATATTTGCCACTTTATATGGGCTGAGAGAATGTCACCCATGTCTCAGAGGATACAATAAAAATGTCTGGTTTTTTTTTTGTACAACTTGTAAAATCTTATATCTAATTTGCCCCCTGATGATGTTCAGTGTGGGATTTTGGGAGCCCTACTTCCCCAAACAACCCAGCCCCTGTTTGATTAGATGCAAAAATTGTTGCTGGCATTGGCAAACATTCCAGCACTGACAAATGGGGAACCAGAAGCAGAAAGAAGTTCCAGTGCATACAGAAATATAGTGATAATAATAATTTTGTGTCAGAAATTATTCTGCGTTGAAAGGATTTTTTTGCGGGAGAAATTCTGCTCAGGGAATGCCCAAATGAGGATCCTTTCATGTCCCCATGAGCTGGAACAGAGACAGGAGCTCAATTTGTCATGCAATAACCTGATTTCGAACTGCCGACTTCCCAGTCTTCCAGCTAACAAGGCAAGCTTCTTAACCACTGAACCACCACAGCCCCTAGAAATATAGTGTTAATTATTTATGTCTTGCTCATCTCCTGTCTGTTGAAGGGAATAAGAAAAATGGGTAATAATGGAAATCCTGTTCTTTAGCATAGTAAGTTGCACTAGAGTAGGACTATTGAATTAGTGATGATTTGGTGAGTCAGCTCCTTTGTAAGTAATGCACGTATCAAATTTACCAATTCTAGTTGTGACTTACTACACTAAAGAAAGTCACAACTAGAATAAGTCCACTTGGATCAGTGAAACTTACAGAGAGGTTGACTCGCCAAACCCCCACTTTTCAGTAGATGTAATCTAGAGGTGACTTACTAAGGCTGCACAACAGAATTTGAGGCATTGATTCATTAAAGGAAGCCATAACCGTTAGTCTGTAAGGCCACAGATTGGAAATGATTTTACAGCACATAACACACACACGTACAACAACTGTGTAACAGGACCTGGGCTGCCATAAAACAGGATCATAGATTCATAGAATAATTGGATAGGGTCTATGAGGTCATCGAGTACAACCCTGTGCTCAATGCAAGAATCCAAATCAAAGCAGATGTGACAAAGGTTTGTCCCATTTTCATTTGAATGCCTCCAGGTCTTGGCACACTCACCACCTCCCAAGGAAACTGGTTCCATTGTTGTACTGCTGTAACAGAGAAGACACTTTTCTTCATCTTCAGCCTGTCTCTGGCTACCTGTAACTTGAGCCCATTACTACATGTCCTGTACCCTGGAATGATTAAGAACAGATCCTGCCCTTCCTCTTTATGACATATCTTTCAAGTGTTTGAAAAGTGCTGTCAGACTCCTTTTCCCAAGGCTAAACACATCCAGTTCTTTCAGTCTTTTCTCATAGCTATGTAATATCATAGAGTGACCCTCTAAAGCAGAGCTAGGCAATCTTTGGTTCCTCAGAAATTATGCCCTACAATCCCAGTAATTGCTCACCACTGACTGTGCTAGATGAGACTTAAAAGACAACTTTTAATGCATGGAAAGCCATGTTTTTCTCTTGCTTTGCTTTAACCTTTCCTACCCCTGAGGCACAATGTGAATCCATTTGGTGCCTTGTATTGGTTGTACTGTTCTCTTGGCTCAGGTATCTTTGCATACCTTCCAGACAACTGAGTGTCCAGTTAATATTCTCTGGTCCATCAACCTGCCTATATGGGGCCTTCACATCATGGTTTTTACTGGTGTCACTGTGGGTCATGCCTATCATGGAACATATCAGCCATTATCCTCAATCAAAGTTGCCCCTCCCCCCCCCAGCAGTGGTCGGCTGCAAAAATTTTCACTACCACACCGTGGGCAGAGCCTACATCATGGGCGGAGCCTATGTCATGGGTGGAGCCTACATCATGGGCGATCTAGTCATGCCTGCCATATTTTTTTGTTGTTGTTCAGTTGTACAGTTGATTCCGACCCTCTGCGACCCCATGGACCACTGTCCGCCAGGCACTCCTGTCCTCCACCATCCCCCTCAACTCGCTCAGCTCTGTGCCCATTGTCTCTGCAATAACATCTAGCCATCTCATCTTGGGCCGTCCCCTTCTTCTTTTGCCCTCGACCCTTCCAAGCATCAAGGCTTTCTCAAGTGAATCCTTTCTTCTCATTTGATGTCCAAAGTACTTTAGCTTCATCTTTATTATTTGACCTTCTAAGGAGCAGTCAGGGCTGATTTCTTCTAAGATTGACCTATTTGTTCTCCTCGCTGTCCAGGGGACTCTCAAAACTCTCCTCCAACACCACATCTCAAAGGCATCTATTCTTCTGTGCTCAGCTTTCCTAATGGTCCAGCTCTCACAACCATACATTGCCACAGGGAATACCATTGCTTTGACTATGCGAATCTTTGTTTGCAATGTGATGTTTCAACTTTTCACTATGCTCCCCAGGTTTCTCATTGCTTGCCTCCCAAGAATCAGTCGCCTTTTTATTTCATGGCTGCAATCACCATCTGCAGTGAGCTTTGATCCTAGGAAAGTAAAATCTGTCACTGCCTCTACTTCTTCCCCATCTATTTTCCAGGGACTGATAGGGCCTGTTGCCATTATCTTGGTTTTCTTGATATTGAGTCTCAAGCCAGCTTTTTCACTTTCTTCTTTCAACCTAATCAGGAGCTTCTTTAGGTCCTCCTCACTTTCTACTATTAGGGTGGTATCATCTGCATATCTCAAATTGTTGATGTTTCTTCCAGCAATTTTGATCCCAAATTGTGATTCCTCCATCCCTGCATTGCGCATTATGTGTTCTGTGTATAAGTTGAATAAGCAGGGTGACAAAATGCAGCCTTGTCTTACTCCTTTTCCTATTCCAAACCACTCCGTCATTCCATTTTCTGTCCTAACCGTTGCCTCTTGATTCATGTACAGATTTCTCATGAGGCCTATAAGGTGTTCCAGTATTCCCATTTCTTTAATTACTTGCCACATTTTGTTGTGGTCGACACAGTCAAAAGCCTTAGTGTAATCAATGAAACAGAAGTAGACTTCTTTCTGATATTCCTTTGTTTTTTCCATGATCCATCTTATGTTGGCAATGTGATCTCTAGTCCCCCTGCCTCTTCTGAAACCCGCCTGCACTTCTGGTAATTCTCTCTCCACATACTGCTGCAGTCTATCCTGTATTATCTTGAGCATCACCTTGCTAGCGTGAGGGATGAGCGCAATTGTTCGATAAATTGAACATTCTTTGGCATTACCCTTTTTGGGGAGTGGAACGTATACAGATCTTTTCCAATCCTGTGGCCATTGTTGTGTTTTCCAAATCTGCTGGCATATAGAATGCAATAATTTGATTCCATCATCTTTTAGGGCTTTGAAAAGTTCAACTTGGATACCATCAACCCCACTGGCTTTGTTGTTTGCAGTGTTTTTTAGGGCCTTTCTGACTTCACTCTCTAGAATGTCTGGCTCATGTTCAATGTTCTCATCATTGTGATTATCAAGGGTGTTGAGGTCCTTTTTGTAGAGTTCCTCTGTGTACTCTTTCCATCTTTTCTTAATTTCTTCTGCATCTGCTAACGCCTTGCCATCTTTGCCTTTTATCATGGTCATTTTTGCTTTAAATGTTCCCTTGAGTTCCCCAATTTTTTTGAAAAGATCTCTAGTCCTACCCCTGATATTGTTTTCCTCTATTTCTTTGCACTGTTCGTTCAGGTAGGTTTCCTTATCTCTCCTTGCTTTTCTTTGAAATTCTGTATTCAAGTGTCTGTATTTTCCCCTTTCTCCTTTGCCTTTTGTGTCCCTTCTGTCCTCTGCTATTTTAAGAGCCTCATCGGACAACCACTTTGCTTTTTTACACTTCTTTTCTTTTGGTATGGTTTTCCTTGCTGCCTCCTGCATGATGTCCCGCATCTCTGTCCATAATTTTTCTGGCACTCTATCTATCTGGTCCAAGCCATTAAATCTGTTCCACACCTCCACTGTGTATTCCCAAGGAATGTTGCCTAGGTCATATCTGTGTGGCCTAATTGTTTTTCCTATTTTCTTTAGTCTAAGCCTGAATTTTGCAATCAGTAGGTTGTGATCTGAGCCACAATCTGCTCCTGGTCTTGTTTTTGTTGACTGTATGGAAGTTCTCCATCTTTGACTGCAGAGTATGTAATCAATCTGGTTTCGATGTTGGCCATCTGGTGATGTCCATGTGTCAAGTCTCCTCTTGTGTTGCTGGAAGAGCGTGTTTGCTATCACCAGTGCGTTATCTTGGCAGAACTCTATCAGTCTTTGGCCTGCTTCATTCTGTGTTCCAAGACCAAACTTGCCTGTTATTCCATTTACTTTTCGATTTCCTACTTTGGCATTCCAGTCTCCTATGATAATGTGTACATCATTTCTTGGTGTCTGTTCTATGAGGTGTTCTAAGTCTTCATAGAACTGGTCAATTGTGGCTTCATCTGCACTAGTGGTTGGTGCGTATATTTGGATTACAGTGATATTGAATGGCTTGCCTTGTATTCTGACTGACATCATTCTATCATTTTTGAGATTATATCCCATTACTGCTTTTCTCACCCTTTTATTGACAATTATGGCTACTCCGTTTTTTCTCAGGTTTTCTTGTCCACAGTAGTAGATATGATGGTTTCCAGAGCTGAATTCACCCATCCCTGACCATTTTAACTCGCTGATTCCCAAGATGTCAATGCTTATTCTTTCCATTTCCTTTTTTACCACTTCCAGTTTTCCTTGAGTCATAGATCTTACATTCCATGTCCCTATACAGTATTGTTCCTTGCAACACTGTATTTCTCCTCCTCCTTTCCTGTCCCTCCCCTTCTTCTGATCTGATGTGCTAAGCATCCTATTACATCTAAATTGCCCCAATTGTTTTGCCTTTTGTTTTGGTCCATAGGGTTCTCTTGGCAAAATTCCTGACGTTGGTTTGCCGGTTTCTACGCCAGTATCCTCTCATCATACATGTTATCACAGTTTAAAACAAAGTATTATCATGCATATTATCACAGTTTAAACAATATCAGACTAAAAATAGCTAACTAGCATTGATTATATGAAGTTATAAGTCAGTAGTTTCTAAGTACTGTATCCTTATTATGAAGTCCAATATATAAAGTCTCTACTGTAAGTTCAGTATTGTGCGAGTCAGTTATTTGTAGTCTCTAAAGTCAACTAAGTTAGTGTAAATGAATTACTTATCATATGCATGCAGCTACTTGTTTCTGGGTTGGCGGCGCTGAGTCGGCAGCACGAGTCATTTTCGCCACCCAAACCGCAGCTTTTCTTCCTCCTCTTTCTCTTTACCCTCCAGCCAGGGGGATTGGCCGAAGGGGCACTGGGTCAGAGGTGCACTCCTCTCCTCTGCCCGACCCAAAACGCAGCTTCGTCCTCCTCTCTTCCCCTTCCCTCACACAGGCAGCACTGGCTCTTTGGCTGTAAATGGAGATGAGCACTGTACCCCAGAGTCGGATATGACTGACTTTTGAGTAAGGGAAACCTTGAACCACTTGAAGGGACAAAACCTGATGTCAAATTTGAATACCAATCAGGGATCTTCTGTTATTAGGTAAAGGTTACCCTTGCTTGAAAGCCAGTCGTTACCAACGCTAGGGTTCAGTGCTCATATCTGTTGTATAGTTAAAGAGCCAATGGACTTGATCCACAAAAGCTCACATTAAAATACAGCAGTTAGTCTGTAAGATGCCACAACATTTTTGTCTTTATGTTTTGTTTACTCTCTGATATGCTTGCACAGAATAAAACTTTTTAAATGGTAGCTGTGTTAGTCTGGGCAGGGCAAGGAGGAAGGGGGGGCCACCCAATTTTGCCACCCCTCTGCCTGAAGGCCACCCAATTTTGTCACCCCACCCCACCAGGGCGGTGGTGTGAACCTGCTACTGCCCACCACTGCCCCAAAGCCATCATCTAATCAAGGTATTTGATTAGCCCAATACACTTCAGTCTCCATCAAAGCCTCTTTCACCCAAAAGTTTTGTCTCAACCTGCCTAAAGAGAGGGCCATTTTTCTTATGAACAATTTCATCAACCTGCACTCCAATATTGTTAACTTTGCCTAAACTGGGATGCATTAAATGTTCAACACTGCAGCCTTATTCCACTTCACTGAACAGGGGTTTTGCTATTGCTTTTAGGAGGAGTTGGTCTGCTGTTGCTGCCCCCCTTTGAACACTTTTTTTTAGCTGTGATGTGCCCAAATTACACATGCAGCCTTTGGATTTTTCACTCTGCTTCTCTTTGTTGATCACAGATCCTTTTCTCCTAGTTTTAGAACATCTAAATTTAAACACAGTTGCTGGGATTTCTGTGCATAATCAATTATCACATTTTGGGTGAAGAAGGGAGGAAGTGGAACTGCAGAGAAGAGAGGCCCAGATTGTCTACATTTCTGTTTTGCTTCACAGTCTACACAAGCACAGTGCTTGGTGACTCCCCCTCATATATAAAGTTGAGCTGTATTTTATTTCTGTTCTGGAGAGCTTCATGAATTAGGGTGAGAGAAAAATAATTCACTGTCATAAAGGGATAGGAGATTAGCTGCTTTATGGTTCCTTTACTCTAAAGTAGGTTGCCCTTGCTTAAAAGCCAGTCACATCTGACTCTAGCGGGCAGTGCTCATCTCTGCTTAAAGCCAAAGAGCCAGTGCTGTCTTCATCTGCAGATCTTTCCATGGACATGTGGCAGGTATGACTGGACACTAGAGTGCATGGAACTCTCTTTACCCTCCCACCAAAGTGGTACCTATTTATCTATTTGCAGTTTTTTGCTTTCACACGAATAGGTTGGCAAGAGTTGGATCAGAGACAGGAGCTCATTCTGTCATGCAGCACTTGGGTCTCAAACTACTTACCTGCCAACCTTCCAGTTGTCAAGTTCAGCATCTTAACTACTAAGCCACTGCAGCCCCCATACTCTAAAGTAAGAATGAATTAAAATGAGTGACCCCCCTTTAAGCTGTTCGCTGTGGGTCTGTCATTATTTATGAATTAACACAATATTGGCATGGTGGCTGACATTGGCAAGAAGACATCTGGAAGAAATAGAGAGTCTTCTAGACTTTAGCTCAAGGTTTTAAAAAGAGCAAATTGACCAACACCAGAGAGAGTGGGCTCAGCTCAATTAATGTGGTACTGCTTTTTAAGCAACATACATTTTTAGAAAATAAAAAATACATATTGAGCATCAAGAATCAAGCAGTTGCTCAACAGTCCAATACTCTAAAGTGCAGCTTTTTAAAAGGTCAAATAATAATAATAATGAGATTTTACTATTTAAGCTGTCATCAAAAATATTTACAATACTTTTTGATTAAATGGCTTTTCAACCAGCCAAAGCAGTGTCATTGGATCCTCCTCTCCACCACCACTCATCCGTTTGTTTTTGTGTCAGAGATTACTCTGGGTTGAGAGGATTATTTTTTTCAGCGGATGCCTGAATGAGGCTCCTTTCATGTAAATGTGGTTTGTTGGGGGCAAGCACAAGAAGCAACAGAGAAGTGGGGTTGGGGGTTGGACTCAGCCTTAAAAATAGAACCCTACATTGACAGGCCATATATGGAATCCTGAAAACTTCAGAGGGATACCCTGGGGGCGGGGGGGACGCCTCTTTGGCAAAAATCAAACACTACCATATTACTCCTCTCCTCTTATTTATTTATTCACATTTATACCTGACACTTTTGATGTGTGCACCACTCAGGGCAGCTTACTATATATATAGATCATCTAGTTTTGTGTCTTGGGTGTTTTATTGGTTATTATTTAATGATTGTAATATAACTGTTATTACTGTGTGATTGTAACATATCTGGTCCAGATGTCATCAGAATGTCAGAAATCTTAAAACTCTTCTTTCAGCTCCATGAAAACACAGCTGCCGAGGGACGCATGGCGTCCAAAAGAGAAAGGATAAGCTCCACTCGGTCTCATGAATGGAGGCGGAACATCACAAGCAATCGTGGCCTCTTTAAACCGAGTTCAAAATAATTTTATCTCTTTCCATCAAAGGGTGGGGGAGGAGGAAGAGAGGCAAACCGATTGCGGTACTGTGCAGCAACACTGATGAGTCAAGCTCTCACAGACGCCTGCCTGCCTCTACTCACTCGCACACAAACACACACGCACCACCCTCCCTCCGTGTCCTCTCCTCCCCCCCTCCGCCCCTCAATAGATGTCTATTAAAAGCTGCTGACGTCGGGAGCGACGGCCATCTTTGATGAGGGCACAGCACCCATTTCGCTGAAGAAGGAGACGCGGGGAGGTCAGGAGCGGCTCGGGCTGAGTTCCCTCCACGGCAGCCGCGGCATCCCAGGCTCTCGCCGCCCTTTCGGAGCGAGGCCGCCGAACCGGCAAGGTAAGGGCCTCCTGCTGCCTTTCCCCGGGAAGCCCGGGACCTGCTCCTAAAGGCGCAGGGGAGAAGAAGGGAGCGCGGTGGGTCATGGCTGGGTGGCGAGCCCCGACTGCCCCATCCATGGCGGTGGTTTCTGGAACAGCGGGCCGGAGGGAATCAGGGAAGGGACGCCATGCCCATTTGGGCTTTCTGAGAACAGGGGAGGACATTTTCGTTGCTCATTCCCCTCCCCCCCCCCTGTTGTCTTCCTCTCGGAGGGTCACACAAACGATTGTTTTCGTTTGGCTGCCTTTTCTCCCCTTCCTCCATCTGTCTCTAGTGGCTGGGTCGGGTGCAGGGGCCTGCGGTGAGGGAAATTGCTGTTTATTCTTCCTCATCATCTTCAGTTGCCATATCTGATTCCGAATATTGGTTATCTGTCACCACGGTCTCCTGCCAACCTAGCAGTTCGAAAGCAAGAAATTGCAAGGAGATAAATAGGGACCACTTCGGTGGGAAGGTAAACGGCGTCCTGTACGCTCCGGTGTCTAGTCATGCCTGCCACATGACCACGAAAACGTCTGCAGAAGCAAACAGCACTGGCTCTTCAGCTTTGAAACAGAGATGAGCACTGAACCCTAGAGTCGGATACGACTGGCTTTCGAGCAAGGGAAACCTTTACCTATCACCATGGTGATCAGCTATAAAGATTGTCTTGGGAGCAATATAATAATGCAGTGGCCTTCCCTTTGCCTTCCGCATGGCAGCGTGTCAACTATACCACTGATCCAGTTCCACGAGTCACTTTCTGGTCCTGGGCCCTTTTGGCAGAAAAGTCCTCCTCAGCCCCAGGCCAGGATGGATGAAGCTGCTGCCCTCCATCAAGAGGGATCCAAGTGGGATTTTATCCACTTGGGGACCATCATCCTTCTCTGTGGACTTCGCTACCCAAGGCCACTGATCCTCAGGGTTGTCAGGTTAATTAACCCAAACGCCTGACCTTCGGCCTTGAGTTGCTGGCAGTAGCGTCTACTCTAGGACCATAGCAGGATCACCTGGCCAGACAGGAGGGGAAATTGCTGCGCTGTCTCAAAGCGGCGGGTTTCCGCGGCTGCTTCGACTGCAGAGGCCGGTTTCAGCACTCTGGACAGCCTCTGGCGCCGCAGCGCCATCCGTCCGAGGGGGCGGCCTGGAGAGACTGCAGGCGACCGCGGGGGTTTCAGCACCTCGGACAGCGGGGCGCTTGGCCCACCTAGCGGACCCTTTCCTGGCCCACGAGGCGCTTGCTTGCAGGGAGGAGGCTGGCTGTGAGAATGCAAACCCTGCAAAATGCGCGGGGGGTGGGGGTGGGGGGGGGGAGAGAGAGGCACCAAGCCTCCCTTTTCTTCCTTTACCGAGTCTACTCACACGCAGTAATAATTGGTGGCTCGCACCAATTTACAATCGGTATTTACCATGCGGATGCGGAGCTTCTTGCCGAGCCCCTCGTTCCCGCTGGATCAATACTAAATCTCTTCCGAGAGTGGTTGCTCTGTTTACACGCTATAGCCTTGCCTCGGATCGCTCAGAACATCCGCATTCACCGCCATCGAGGAAAGAAGGAGTCTTCCCCCACCTTCTCCGCTGGGAAGCCTTTTCCTTCCTTCCTTCCCTGCTTCCTTCCTTCCTTCCTTCCTTCTTTTACTCCCTCTCTCCCTCCATTTCTTCCTTCTCTGCTTCTTTTTCCGGCCCCACCCTTGCAATCCGTGGATTCCCGTGTTACCGCCAGGAAAGCCTGCTGTGAAGTAGCTCAGCTCAATAATAATAATAATAATAATAATAATAATAATAATAATAATAATAATAATAATAATAATAATAATAATAATAATAATAATAATAATAATAATTTAAAAACAAGGAGAAAGTGACAGGGGAGCAAAGGAAGGGAGTGCTAGACCAATGGGGCGACCAGGCATTCAAGTCTTCTGTTTGAATGATTCGAGTAGGGCCTGCTGTAGCCTTTTTGCTCTGCTTTCATTAGGCTGGGTAGGGTTGGGGAAGCGCAATGCTCTCTTTCCTGTCTCCAAACTTTCTCGTGACCCACGTGGGTGGGGGTGGGGAGGGGGGTCCAGGGTCGGAAACGTGACTGCCTGCCACCGAGTTTAGAAACCACGCGCCATTCCCCGAAGCCGGCAGTTTTTTCCTCGAGACTTGCTGGGGAAGGGACTTCATTCATCTTTTTCGTGGCTCTTGCCCGCGGCTACTACGGCAACACGTCGGGCGGCCATTCTTAAACTGGACGACGGAAGGGGAGCAGCATTTGGGCCTGTCGGAAGCAGGAGACGGAAAAGGGGACGGAGGGAGACAGGGCAGCAGCGGGGGGGGGCAGAGGGGGGGTCAGCCAGTCCCCCACCCCTCCCCGAGATGCCAGTGTTATATATACAGTATGTGTGTGTGTGAGAGAGAGAGAGACATTGTTGCCCCTACTGAAAAAAATATTCGACCCCCACCCCTCCATACGTCCCTGGAGGGAGATCAGAGCTGAATGTGGGAGGGTGAGTTATCCCCCCTCTTTTCCGCCCCCCTGTCCAGTGGGGAGGGAGGGGAGCCGAGCGATGGCTCCCCCCCCCCTCGCACGTACTGCAGAGCTCCCGTCAAAAGACCTGCGTGCCACCTTATGTAACAAACCGGCTGGGATGGCTCCGGCTCGGGCTGCCAGAGGAAAGGCGCCCTTCTTCGTCAATCCCGGATACTTGGCTGGTTGCTTTGGACCAGTAGAGGGAAAGAAACACGGGGCGGTGACACGCGGAGAGTGTTTTGGGGAGGCTGTTAAAAGCAAGCAAGGGAAGAAGAACCCGGCGGGCGTCCCGACGTGGAGCTTGAGAATCCCTCAAACAGCCCGAGGCCAAGCAGCTCTTTGCGTCACAGCCCAGCTCTGCCTGCCCCCAACAGCCCTGATGATGATGATGATGATGCTTCTGGGAAGCTGTGTACATCTCGTGTGTGCATGCGCCCCCGCGCGCATGTTTCCTTGGAGCAACGAGAAGTGGGTGTGTATGGAGGAGCCTGCAGTGTTTGCCGGGGGGGGCGCGCAGATCCCTCGCCTCTTCCGGGTGGCAGTGCTGGGACTGGTGTGGAAACCAAGGCGGCTGGAGGGGTCGTTTCCATCGAACATCGGCCTCGTCTTCTTCTTCTTTAAGTGTCTATCATCCGATTCCGAATATTGGCTCTCTATTATATTGTCCAGGCCAGGGAACCATATCATGCAGTGGCCTTCCATCTTGCCTTCCGCATCGCAGCACCCGGACCACCGATCCAGTTCCGCCAGTCACTTCCTGGTCCTGAGCCCGCGTGTCACGCAAAGCCCTCTTTGGCCCCAGGCCAGGATTGATAAAACTGCTGCCCTCTCCGTCAAGATGGGTTCAAGTGGGATTTAATCCACTTGGGGACAGGGCCATAGCCGGGATTCTAGATGTGGGTGGGCGACCATTCTTTCAGGGTGGGCAAAGACTATTTCCAGTGCATTCCTATGGGCGACCGCCCTTTGTCAGGGTGGGCCAAGTGCCAACTCAAGGTGGGCCGAGGCCACCCTGGCCACGCCTCTGCTTGGGGACCATCCCCCTTCCCTGTGGACTTCGCCACCCAGGGGCGTTAGTCCTCAGGGTTGTCAGGTTACTTAAGCACCGCCTGATGCTCGGCGTTAAGTCGCTGGCAGTAGGGTCTACTCTATGACCCTAGCAGGATAAACTGGCCGGAATGCGTCGGCCTGGTATTCTCTATTTATTTTTTATTTATTTATTTATTTATTTGGGGGGGGGGGCAAAATCCCTGGTGGTTTCCATTCATGGCTCCAGGCCAGAGAGAGAAAGATCAGATCTATCAGATGACAGATTAGGAGGGAAGGAAGGATTGGGGGAAACTCCCCAAGAAGAGCAAGCAAAAGGCGTCAGGGGCAAGCTTTTGCTTCTTTCCCCTGGTCACGTTTTTTGGTAGCCTCCGCGTCCATCTGCTGCATTCAAGGCTGGCGGCGTAGGAGGTGGAGGCAAAGAAGATACATTGACTGGAGGGGAGTCAGCGGAGGCTGCTCAGCTGGGCTAGATTCTTCCCCTCCCAGAGACACGCCACCTCCTTCTCCCTCTCTCTTGCACATGCCCTCTCATGCGGTTCCCTAATCAGCCTTGAAGTCAGATCCTCAGGTTTCCCCTTTCCAAACGGCGCAGAGGTGGGATGGGGATTGCTCATAACTGCAGAGCTGGAAGACACCCTATGGATCATTGGGTCCAGCCCCTGTCAAGGAGGCATTGTGGGGAATCGAACTCCCGGCCTCTGGCTCCGCAGCCAGTGATCTAACCCGCTGGGGTATCCAGCTGATTGCCTTCCGCTGCTTTCTGCTCTGAGTTGATCTCCTTCAATTTGAGGGGGAGGGGGAGGGGGGATCTTATGATTCAGTTGTGCGACGCTGCTAGTCAACGTGGCTTTGCCAGCCGAGATAGACGCAGCCAAAAAAAAGAGATGTGCGCGATAGGGCGCCCCACGTGACGATATAAACACAGCCGATGCGCCTTTAAATCAGAGCAAATCAAAGCAAATCAGCCCTCGGCATGTCGGTGTGGGTTTGAAGGAACATCTGGCAAAGCAGGTAGGACTCAAAAGACAGACAGTTTTCTTTCTCACTCCTGGGGGATGCGGAGGCGTTTGGCGAGGAAAGAGTTCCACAGCAGCCTGAGGAGGGAATCATCATCAGCAAAGTCGTCGTCATCACCACCATCATCAGTACATTCAGCAACCCTATGGGTGCCTTGTGACACAAGAGGATGGGACTCAGCACCATCCGGGAGAACGTTGAAGAAGGCAAGAGCGCCTTCCAATTAAGTACAAAAGTGGAAGAGAAGGAAGCAAAGAATGTAGCTAAAAACCTAGAAGGGGACTTGAGAAGGAGGAAGATGCACTTGAGACTAGTACCTCTCTCTCTCCCCCCCCCCCCCGTTTAATGTGAAGCCCTAGTCCTGATTCTTCTGGAACATCTGCTTCTGAGCAGGTGCAAAATACATTTCTTGATCCAGCACTGAGGAAGACTCCTAGAAATAATTTCCAGGCACACTTGGGTCCAGGAAATCAAGCACTTGAGACAAGAGATCTGAGAACTGCCAGTAAGGGAAGGCAAGTGTGTCTTGCAAGACCAAGGTTAGCAGCAATGCAGACCCAATGCACTCCCATCCTTTACTGAGAAATGAGGAGCAGGCTTCTGGGAAGAGCAAAAGCAATCTTTCCCTGCAGACTAGCCAATACAAAATTCCACAATAGCTCCTGTGACTGCCAAAAGCTGCAGGCAGGTAGCAATTGGATTAAGCTGATGGCTGCTTGCTTTTGCAAAGACCATCGATCAGCCAAGAGGGGGTGGGGTTATTCCAATTATACAATGATTCAGAACTCTAGTCTGTAGGAAGGGTGGGGGGAGAGAGAGATCGAGATCACAAGAGAAAAGGGTCTGCATATCTTAGGATCCTAAAACCCTCAGTCTCTATCAGATTCCTTTAGTACATGACAGAAATTAAAGGATTTCAGAATTTTGAGCAACAAGAATGATAATAACAACCAAAGCACTGTATTGCTTTAGCTTTGTCATTCAGTTGCTCCATGGATAGAACGTAAAGCAAAAAGCAACAACTGAGCACAATTAGCTCTTCATTTCCCTTGCTTTCTTTTGTGAGCCCCGTTTGCCCCCAAAGGATAATATCTGAATTTAGGAACTGTTCCCTACACTACTGCAAGGAATGCCATTGCAAACTGAAACCACAGTACAGTATCTGCATCCGAAGCATGATCAAAACGACGACGTCTGAAAGTTGTGGTAAAGAACTGTGAATTGGCAAGGCCACCTATCTGTACCTACTTCTATATAGCTTTCATAAAGCTGTGAAGAGCTATATTATCTATTTATCTATCTAGTTGAGTCTTCCACTTAAGTCATGGAACTAAAGATGTGCAAATGTGTGAAAAACTGAACAGAATGGATATAAAAAGAAGAAACAAATCCAGAGTTGTTGATTTCAATATCCCGAAGGATTTCCGTGAAATTGCATTGCACAAAACTCTCTTACACTCCCAAGTTGGATGACTAATATATTTAGACAGTCTTGCTTTCCCTTACTACCAGCAGTGATCCAGGACAGCTGGGACTGATGGGATTTGTAATCTAAAATATTTGGAGGGTACCATATGGTGAAAACTGGTCAATGCCTCAAACAATGTTTCTTATCAGTCTTACTAAACGTCCTATTCAAAGTGCATTTTCTTTAAATCACCAAAAGTGCATATATTCTATCACTGGGCTTCTGGAATTTCCCAGAAGCCATATTGATGCTTTGGTGATTTTATTTTCTAGAAATTAAAATAAGCCTACCCTACTATGAAAAAGAAGAAAGAAAAAAGATAAAAATTTACTACCTTTCTAGTTCCCATATTGTAAAAAAGAAAATATCTTCCTGAGCCTTAGATGTTAACATTTTTGCCCTATTTCAATCTAGCCACAAGCTTTCTATATGCCTCTGTCATAATTCCTTGTATTTCTGATGTTCGGTTGTGAGTATTGTTGCTTATGGAAATAAAATGAAACAGACTGTGCATGGAAAGGCAGTTTGCAGAAAAGCTCTAAGGGTAATATCGTATCTGGGGAACACCCTGGTGCCTGGTGGGGATTGGGTATGCCCAGTGGCCATGGAATACTTATTGAGTGATGGCAGGAAAGTAAACTTTCCAGAGTGGGGAACTGAATGGAGTGCGGAGGAAGGGCTAGCTGTCTGAAAGTTTCTCTGAAGAAGAGGATTTCATGCAGCATTTGTTGAAGATCCTACTTGTATTTATCCAAAATGGAAGCTGAAGATTAGTTTGAAACTGATAATCTGGTTTAGGCAAGAAAGAAATCATTTGGCATAGAATTTATTGGGGTGCTAGTCCCAGTTATTCCTAGAAAGTTTCAGATGTTCCGATCATTTCCTGCACAGGATTAATCTTTGACATATCTTCAGCCCTCAAATCAAATACCCACAAACCCCGAACAAAATCACGTGGGTTGCTCTGTTCCTGATTTTATCCATGCCATAATCTAAGGTGAAAAAATACAGTTTAACCCCCAAGTGATGACTAGCTTTGCCATGTCACCAGGTGAAGCGTCATGAAGAAGTGGATGGAGGAACAAAGTGTCTGCAGTGGTGCCAGAATCACATGGCAATTATTATTTGGAGGGTGTTTTTAGGTTTAGGATTCCCTTGCTTGAAAGCCAGGCGTATCCAACTCTGGGTTCAGTGCTCATCTCTGTTTCAAAGCCGAAGAGCACTGTCTGCTCTTTGGAGTGTTTGCTTTAGGTGGGGGCAAGGTGAGATGGAAAAGGCATAAGGTATCTTGGTCTTGCCTCAAGGCAAAACCCCTCAAAGGTTTTTTACTAGTAGCTCAGTACTATGTCTTCTTTTGTGTCCAGTGGTCTGGTGTGAGAAAGGTTGCCATTGCCCAGGGTATGCCCGATGGTGGTTCAAAAATGTAAAAAGTATCCAGAATCTTTGAGAAAGCTCTTTCTGTGTTCCCGCTCATGAATGGATTGGCTGGCTCAGGGATAAATATTAAGGTGTCTACCATGTTGCTCGTTTTGTAATTGTAGTGATTAAGTCTGAATGAATTTAAGCATGTGCTGTTGTATAGCGATCTGTATGAATTTCACACAGAGTGGAAGTAAAGACTTAAAATGAAAGACAAATTCTGCTGGCAGCAGCTTCCTGTGGTGAACCTCTTGCTGGACTCTACCATTGTTACCTGTTACAGAATCCATGTAAACAAAAACTCTCTGAACCACCAAAACAAGTAAAATAAAAGTCTTTAGATATCCAAGCCTAGCCTACATCAAAGCTGGGACCTTCTTTCTAGCACACAATCATTTATCTATGTATATTTATCTTGCTTTCTGGATGAATTTTTTTTGATTAAATCTATCAACCTGAGAGGGAAAGATTGGGCATTCAAACATTCCACCGCACCTGAAGCGGGACAGCCGCCCCTCCATCAACATATATTGAAGAACAGATTGTTTAGCTTGTTCAATCTGGTAAACTTTTGCAGAGTCTAGAGATAACATTATTGATGTAAATAGTTTTAGTTGAAGAAAATGTATTCTGTCTCATTCATTTGCTCTGGGTTGGATTCATTTGCTTGAGTGATTGTCCTTCTTGGCTGAACGTATCTTGTGTTAATGAAATTTTTTGTCAAACAATGTTCTAGCAGTAAGTTATCTGCATTTCGATTCACTGGAGTGAGAGGGCAATATATCTATCTGGTAAAACGAGTCACTCTGTTATTCTCCTCTATTGCTAAGCTGTAGTTGGCAGTATTCAGACCGTTGAAGGTTATATGACTTCTATGTGGAATCTCTGCCATACAAAAGGATTTCTTAGTTATCTTCCACACTAGGGGTTATAATCGTTCAATTAAATCTCATATTAGGGATGAGTGGGGTGGTATTGTCCCTTGTCACCAGTGTGAAAGAAATGTACAAAATGTGGAAGGGTATGTAATAAAATGTTGGAACAGGTCACTGTGAGATGTAGTATTAATTCTTCACTCTTTATAGCTCATTTTTACTACAAATGTTGGAAACACTGTGCCACTGAAATTTGAAAAGCTAAGTGAAATGGGGTGCCTATGCATTGGTCAAATCTACGTTTTATGCTGCACCCCTGAAAAAGGACAACATTACCATGCTTTTATAGCCTCCCTAATTTGGTAATTATAGATATGGTATCTTGTCCTATCCAGTGGCAGAGGGTGAATGCTAATCCAAGAGAGAGAAAAGACCAGGCATAATTTGCCATGAATGCCTCTCTTTTCTTTTGGATGACGAATCTTCATCTGGCACAAGCCAAATTGAATTCATGCTGGCTGCAACCATCAAATGCATTTTGCTTTTCAGTTCTTCTTCATTCGTGTCCAGAACTTTTCAGTTGGAACCCTGCCAAACTACGTGTGTTTTGTGTTTTAAAAGAGAGCCCATGTTAATAGTGAATGAATGAGCCTGGAAGTTACTTTTTTTGCCCAACACTCTCAGAATTTCTCTGTCAGTTTGCCTACCAACTCACTGGCTGAAGGAAATACGTGAATTCTTGTGCTGAAAAGTAACTTTTGCTAGCTTTGCACTGATCCCATTTCTCACAAGGTTTAACCATGAGTCCTCTTGCGGGGGAAAAGACAACCTATAAATGAGACTAAATAAATAAATATCAAGTCACATCAGTGACACTCAGCGAGAATATAGTGATTTACAGTAAATCGAAGGTCCATTTCATGTCAGCATCTGTTGACATATTCATACAAACAGATGTTGTAATCACGTGGTTGCAATTTCTGAATTTTTTCCTTTGTTGGCCTTGCAGATTCAGAGTGCATGAAATTTGAACATTACTGTAGCAAGCAGCATGCCTTTCCTCTAGCTCTCAGTGTAGTTTTTAAACTATGATTCTGGCCTATGAAACAGGAAATGTGTAATTCTGTGGGAAAAGGGGTGGTGGTGGTGGAGTCAAATGCTTGTTTTATAGCACTCTGGGCTTGGATAGCTTTTGCAGAGCTTATGAACTACAATAGTCAGAATCTTTCAGCAAGAATGGCCAGAATGAAGGTAGGCTTGTTGCAGTGGCATAGCGTGGGTTTCAGCCACCCAGGGCGTAGGCCAAATTCACCACTCCCTGGGCGGTGGAGGGTACCAGCACCCGTCCCCACTGTAGCCACTTTGTCCCAGGCGCTAGGAAGTCCAGAGGCAGCGGCAAAGTCCTATTTATTGTGAAATTTTGCCGCCCCAAAAAAGTGCTGCCTGAGGTGCCCCCCCCGGGGGCCCCAGGCTACACCACTGGCTTGTTGTAAGACAAACAATCTCCTAACCACCACTACCACCACCACCACCACCAACAACAACAACAACAACAACAACTTTCCCACTGGTACTTTTATATCAGAATCTGCCTTTTCTTATTTAGATGTAAACTTATCTTATTTAGATGTAAACTTATCTCGCTTAAAAAAGGAGATACTTTCAAATAAGAACCCAGTGTTGGTGCTGACTATTTAAGTTCAAGAGGTTGCTTTCAGTATCTGAGGATGAACCCCTGGACCATACAGGTCAGGGCTGGGAAACATAGAGGCCCTCCAGCAGTGGAGGCTGATGATGTGCTGGCCACGTGGAGCTGGAGTATGGCTGAACCACATTGTGACTGATTCTGACCAGAGCTGCCAAGGGCTGTAGGCCAACAGCTAGAGGTCCACATAGTCCCACCCTAATCTACCCCAGTAAGACCAATGAATTGGCCATACTGTCTGTTCTGATTTGCAGTAGTTTTCAAAAATTCCCGCAAAGACATTATGTAGTAGCAGGACCTAAACCTTGTGCTCTGCCACTGGCTATGAATAATGTATCATTGTCATTCTATAAGTGAAGGAAAATAGAAATAAATCTCTTGCTTTGTAATGGATTTTTTTTGGTATCATCTTACAATGTCTGCATGTGAGCCTTTTACTAACCTTTTCCGGTGAAACCTTTTCCTCAAAGATTTTTTTTGTAGAGGAATAATAATTTATTCTCCTATCATTTTTCACTCTGCCAGCTTACTCTGGGTAGTATGACACAACATTATGTATGGTGATACTGGAGGAAGAGGAGGAATTGCTGTTCAGATCGGACTGCTAATAAGTAAAGGAGATAACATTTTATACTTGTTCAAGTAATTGTAATTTTCCATTTCACATTATATCTTATCTGAAAATTTACTACTAGATAATTTGGGTAGTATTAGAGCGATCACTGCCAGGCATAACTGAGAATAATAGCTAAAGTGTGTTTTCCTATTCTAGAATGAATAAAAGATGCTTCTCTACATAGGATTTCTGATTCTACCGTTTAGTATTTGAGATCTATTTTGAAACTTGTTTGAACAGAAATTGCCTGTCAGATCCACTGAGTGCTATAGAACATCTTCCCAAAGTCCATTCTAGCAATCATAAAATGTCGGCTTTAATGCACAATGCCATTGACTGTCTTTATCGGATATACTAGGATGTTGCAAGTATATAGGTAAAGGTCACCCTTGCTTGAAAGCCAGTCATATCCAACTCTAGGGTTCAGTGCTCACCTCTGTTTCATAGGTTAAGAGCCAGCGCTGTCTGCTTCTGCAGATGTTTCCGTGGTCATGTGGCAGGCATGACTAGACACTGGAGTGCACAGAACGCTGTTTACCTTCCCACCGAAGTGGTCCCTATTTATCTACTTGCAATTTATTTATTTCAAACTGCTAGGTTGGCAGGAGCTGGGACAAAGACAGCAGCTCATTTCGTCCTGCAGTATTCAGGTCTCGAACTGCTGGCTTGCATGCAAAAGTACTTTGATCCCATGCACCCTAGTGGTGTTTGGGGCAGAAGCAATTCTGGAAATGCTAAGAACCCTAAAGATCTCAAATGAATTTGCAGTCATTATGAACCCTGTGACATCGTGTAGGCACCACGATGGTCGGAAGAAGGAGGTACCCTTTGTCAAAATATCTGCCATAGGCTGACTTCTTGAGTGGGTCCCCTCCTTTCCTGTTTGCCACCCCACCTGGTACGATTTCCTCACTGTTGCGGGCTATTCTCTATTGTAGCTGTCATTACTTTACTTGCTCTGTGCCTGGGACAGGCATGAAAAGAAGGGCACCACAAGTGGAGGCTGTTGCTCTTTGCTCTTCCTTGTGCAGTTGCTTGGCAGTCTTGTGTAGACAGGCAGCAGCAACAAAGAGAGGGAGGCTTTTAGTAACACCAGTGAATTTCCTGTTGGAGAGTAGACCTCATTGGGTTTGCTAGGATATTCTGGGCATGACAACCCCAAAAGGTAATGCTGTCCATCTCTGATTTGGTTATCGTTACAAACATTTCTAAGAATACAGACTCTGTACCCGGTGTGGTGTAACAGATAACATGATGGACTTGGATGCAGGAAGCCTGGTTTTGAATCCTCACCCATCCATAGAAGCTCACTGGAGGATCTGTTAAAACCACTTTTAAAATATCTCTCTAACTTTGAAAACCCTACTAAAGTTGTTATAAATCAGAAATGAGAAAAGTAGAAATGAAAGAATGGAAGTCCCCTCGGAGCTTTGAAAATTCACATCACTTTTTAAAGGGATCCACACTTGTTTTCACTTATATTGAACCGGAAGGAAAACTTAACATCTGGATAAATAATTTCTTACATTGCGAGTTGGATTTCTAAGCCATCAAATATTTCCTTTCGTCTTTTGTGGCAGAAGAATGTTAGGCCTTTGTGTCCAATTTTTTTTTGTCTTGCTAACACTCACAATGTATTTCCCTCCACTCGAAGAATGTGTTCTGACCTTGAAAAGGCTCCGTGTCTATTCAAGCAAAATTATTTCTGATCTGAATGGACAATGAAGCAGCACCGACCTATTCATTGTCTTCTTGCAAAGACCAGGGAAAGGCCCAGGGAAATTATTTCTATTGGTGCCCAGGGAAATCATTCCTTTTGGTGTTAAACCTATCATAGGCAATCAGCCCAGATTTTACCATTCTCCTGAATGGCTATAGAGAGCCAGATCGTACTGCACGCTTTCATGAGAAATGCACTCCTTTCATGAAAAATATCCACGATAATCCAGGAGGAGGAAAGTGTGGAATATCAGTGAAAACCCTAGATAAAGACAAAGGTTCTTTGTTTCTCATCCTTTCTTAAATGCTTTCATCATCTATCTTGCAATATAACAGAATAGCAGTGAGCGACTGGCCAATCAGGTTAAAGCGAGAGAGGAGAGGTGTATCCCTTCATTCCACACTGATCAAATGTCTACCTTCCATTTGCATTTATGTTCCATTGTGTTCCATTCTGGTTAAGGGAGAGAAGGAGGGGAGATATACTTGGAACAAAATTATGAGCCAATAAATCAGGAAATATGCAACATAGAAGATAACAGTAAACTATGATGTGGCAAACACAGTGTCTGGTTTCCCTCATTGTTCTCCCCCATGTTTCTGACATGTTGCAAGGTGTGTGTGTGTGTGGGGGGGGGGAGGTAGCCAGTCTTCACAAGGAAGTCAAAGACAAAAGAGAAAAGTTGGACTAAGCCAGGAATTTCCAAACTTTTGCCTCCATGTGTTTCTGAAACTCAACTCCCCAATTTTCTGCTCATAATGTCTGGTGACCTCACTCACAGAGCCTTCCATGTGTTTCAGCAATTTGACTCAGTGAGCTTCATCAACAGATTCAGTCTGTCACTCTCCTCCTTCTCTGGAGCCAGCTCAACATGTTTCTGGTACAAGGCAATGATACTTTTTTGTTGTTTGTTACATGCCATCAGGCTGCCTCTGACCCATGGCAACCCTATGAACAAGTTGCCTCTAAACCAGCCCTGCACTGCAAACTCATGTCTTCATAGAATCAAAGAATAATGGAGTTGGAAGGGGCCTATAAAGCCATTGAGTCCAACCTCCTGCTCAGCAGTCTGCTCCTCTTATTGTGCTTAAGCCTTCATCTATCTTCACTCTGCACTTGCACCTCCTTCCCCCTTCCAATTCAGTACTGAATAGATTAATAGAGAATACAGATGTTTAAAAATGGATATATAGTAGACCTGCCCTATACATGGAGTCAGTATCTATGGTTTCAGCTGTCCATAGCCTGAAAATATTAGCTGAAAATTCCAGAAATACAGTTGTACCTCGTTTAAAGAGCATAATGTGTTCCACAGGATTGCTCTTTAAGCAAAACACCATTGTAAGTGACCAATTGTGACTTCTGGTGGGGGGGGGGGTTGTGAACCCTGATTTATTTGTTAAGTGAGTTTTTGGTTGGTTTCATTTGTTAAGCGAAGCGAACATTCAGAGAAAATTCTGCTCTTTAAGTGAGTTACTCTTTAAGCGAGGGGCTCTTTATGCGAAGTTTGACTGGTACATGATGCACATTTATTTCCAAGATGCAATATCAGAACTGCTCACTAGAGGGAACAAGAGATTACACTGTACATGTGGCTTGCTTCTATCCACAGTTTCAGGCATTCACACTAGGTCTTGGAACCTATTCTCCACAGATAAGGTGGACCTATTGTTTTTTTGTTGTTCAGTCGCACAGTCAAGTCCGACCCTTTGCGACCTCATGGACCACTGTCCGCCAGGCACTTCTGTCCTCCACCATCCTTCTCAACTCACTCAGCTTTGTCCCCATTGTGTCTACAATACCATCTAGCCATCTCATTTTTCCTAGCATATCTTTGTAGTTAACCCAGTGATTTGGCATGTCAAGGTAAAACAATCACCTTATGGCATTTCTGTCAGTGACTTTGGAGCCTGCATTTGGCTACCATGCTAATCTATAGCTTGGGGCTTTTGTATTTTTTCATTTTTCTCCTCTTCTTTTGGAGCACTGAGGAGAGGATCAGAAACTTCCATTTATAATGTAGATTAAATGTAGTTTGGCATCATGTCTGAACACTGTACTGTGGTTAAACTTAATTATGGTTAGTTGAGACATATCAGATTTGTAAACTGTGATTTTATATAGCTTTGTTTCCACTAACTATAGTGTAGAACAGTGGTGCCCAAACTAAGGCCCGGGGCCCTGGTGCGGCCCCCGATGCCAATTCATCTGGGCCACGAAGCCCTCGTCACTCCTTGAAGCGGAAGTTTACTTCCGCTTCCAGGAGTGACGAGGGCTTCGCGGGCCAGATGAATTGGCATCAGGGGCCGCACCTGGGCCCTGGGCCTCAGTGACCGGCTCCCTGAACCACCTGATTGGCCCACGGCCCAAAAAGTTTGGGCACCGCTGGTATAGAATATCAAAGCTTAGATTTGGATGACACAGCAAATTGCAGTTAATGTAATTAATTGGCAAATTCTTTTGAACTCTACTATGTGGCTGCATCAAAGGAAAAGGAGAGAACACGTGAACTTTCCCCTTTATATTCTAAAACATCTGTGGAGAATTGGTTCTGTTGAGTCAAAAAATGGTATCTTTCTTTCTTCTTGGTGTCAGAGTGAGGCACAGTACAGTACAAGGCTTCTGGACTGGAAGGATTGGCTGGCTCTACGCTGTTGCTCAGGAGACATTCAAGTCTTTTGACAATGTTTCCCACTCTTGGGGGGGGGGACTCATTCTGTATCCCCCAGTTATCATCAAAGATGTTATCAACATCAGACACGCAGAGTATTATTATCTGACAATTCAGATGGTGTGCAAACTTTACTCAAAATTCAGTGAAGCATGCAATGAGCACCATCTAAGACAGACGTCTGCAAACTACAGCCTGCGTGCTGGGCCTGGCCCCCTGATGCCATTCCATTTGGTCCATAGTGATGACCCTGGAAGCTGACACATCAATGCCTGCACATGCACAAAGGCGCCCACCGCCATTGGATCTGGACTGCTCAGCCATCTGAAGGTGAGTAGTCCAGCCCATGGTACAAAAACCTTGAGTGTCCTTGATCTAAGACATGAAAACAGTAAAAGGCAACAAGGTCAAGAAATACAGTTAAAAGATCCAAAATGAAAATGTAGAGAATGTGAACAATGTAACTACCTTGGAATTTGTCTGAATGAAGAATGGAATGGTAGTTCCACAGTGAAAATCAGAACAGAGATGGTCAAGAACAGACACTTCCTTCACATAATGAGAAATAAAGGGATGTGTTTTAACAGTTGATGTTTCATAGCAAAATAAATTGAAAAAGAAGTAGAAGGGAAAGAATGTATTGGCTGAAAGAACCAGGAGACTTGTTTGGGTGTATCACAACATGAGTTGCTATATCCAAGAGCAAAGTGGCTATGAAAATGTCTTCCATTGGGAGAGCAACAGCAAGAAGAAGAAGAACCTGCTATACTGCCAAGAACTTTTTACATGTTGCCAAGAGCTGATATGATCTTAGGTAAAGGTCTCTCTTGCTCAAAGGTCAGCTGCATCCAACTCTAAGGTTTGGTGCTCATCTCCGTTTACATCCAAAGAGCCAGCGTTGCCTGTGTCAGCAGATATTTCTGTGGTCACGTGGAAGGCATGACTAGACACCAGAGTGCATGGAATGGTGTTACCTTCCCCACCAAAATGGTCCCTATTTATCTACTTGTAATTTCTTGCTGTTGAACTGCTAGGTTGGCAGGAGCTGGGACAGAGATGGGAGCTCACCTGTTATGCAGCACTCAGGTCTTGAACTGCTGACCTGCTGACCTTCCAGTTGTCAAGTACAGCATCTTAATCACTAAGCCACTGCAGTCCCTGATATGATGTATATAAAAATAAGAGAATGGCCTTGGACTGGAGAAATAAATTTAACAACTAATGATATTATAGTTCTTTCAGGTTGGTGGAAAGATTATTCTGGAATGAGAAGTAAGAGGAATAATAGCCATCAGTCACTGCTCAATAAGGCCACTAATGGCTTGATATCAGGATTATTGGTAACCTTAGATATATCTGACCTATTGTAGGTTTTAGAATATGTATTCTCAAACCTTGTTCAGTTATAAACTTTATGGGCTTGTAAAAGCATACTTTTTTTTAAATAAGAGGCGAGGTTTTCAATTCTAACTGCAACAATCCTCATGAGAACAATACTTCTGATCATTCCCAGGAATGGTGCATTGATGTGCTTTTGCTCAGAGCATCAGCAGAAGGGGGTGGGGAGGAAGAGATAGTAACCTTGGTAAGAAACAAATGTTTAAAAAAAGAGTCGTAGCAGTTCGCCAGAATTGGTAGCCGAAATTCTGGCTGGCCCCGCCCACCCAAGTTTTGAAATAAAGTAGGGTAGTCCTAATTCAGGTGCATCGCAGGGCTTTCCCCTAGCCACATACCACGCCCACCATACCACGCCCACAGTGTGGTAGTAAAAACTTTTTGAGCCCACCACTGCTTCCATCCTTCCACAGTCAATAAAATGAATACCCAGTATGTTGGGGGCAAAATGCTAATTACCTTGTGAATCCTGCAGAGTGCACTAAGCACTATGCTGCGGTATATAAATGTAATTGCTATTGCTAATTGCTATTGCTAAACATTCTCATGGTCTGGTTTTGATACATTTCCCTGTGAAAACTGAACTTGGGAGTACATAGATATATTAAAAGTCAAAAATATTACTTCTTTTTGGTGTTTTTTTAAGTAATGTGACAACTGATAACATTGTTACATTTTTGTGTAGTGAGCTTTCAATATAATATTTGTGTTTTTAAAAGGTATTCTAATATTATAAGTGACTTTTTTTAAAAAAAGAAAGCAGTTTAAGAACATCACGTTACTCTCAAAGTAGCAAAACATAATGTACTGTGGTTGTTAGTTTTAAAAAACTAACATGTTAAGATCCCATTGGCTTGGGATCTTAATTTGTGGAAGGAAATGGTTACTCCTTTGGGGATATTATGTGTACATTTATTTTGTATATATATATATGCACCTGAAGCCAACATAATCAACTTGTGAGGTAGCAGTCATTTTTAAAGACTTCAGCACTGATGGAGCAGACACGATTGTTCTTTATTCATATCAGAGCATGGGACAGTTTAAAATTATGGGCATATATGAAATTAGGTAAAATTAAAAACAAACTAAAATGTTAAAAGTCAGATTATTTTTTACCAGAAGTGAGCTACTTTAATAGTGTTAATTTGGCCTTTTACTATGTCTTCTTTTGGAAACATGATGGACCTTAATTTGGTTGCACATAAATGCTGCTTTGGTTGAATTTATCTATATTTACAGAAAAATTGTCCTGTATCCAAATACAGTAGTCCCATTTTGCCTGATTGTTCTTTGATCTTCTTACTTGACTTTGAAGTCTATTAAATGACTTCCAGATGGCCCAGCCAGTATCTCGTCCCAGTGGGAAACCGCCTTTGGCATTTATCCATTTGGCAAAGTGTATTGTTTTTGCTCTCCATAGATTTAACCTAGCCTCTACTGGTTTTAATATTTAGAGCAGAAAACCTTCTCAATTGTAGCTGTTGTCTAAGTGGTTGGTATTGTGTTGCTTTATATTTTTTTTCATTATTTGCTAGCACCCCTTTATGTACTTCTGGAATGACAGTGGCAACTATATAATAGACTTGTTCAATGGAGTAGGTTTCAAGCAGCCAGAAATAATCCTGCATGTTTTATTAAGAGCTGCTTGTTTTGGCATGTGCTGATTCAGACCATAGCATATTTGTGGCATAGCATATTTTGCTATGAAGTAGCACAAGGACAAAACTGTTGTTCTTATTGTCTGTGGGTGTACATTCCTGTCTTAAGCAGTAATTTTCCTAAGTACTGTATGTTAATTCTGGCAGCAACTTTCTGTTTGGTGTTTTGACAGTGTTTTGTGTAGATTAAAGTTTGATACAAAGTGATGGTCAAATACTTTGGGTCAGAGCAATATTCCAAAATCTTGCCTTCCCAACTAACTCAGCTTCTTTTTTGTTTCTCTGCTCTTTTAAGTGGAAGGCACAGATCAGTGTTACTAAAGGGTTTGGTTTCAATTGATTGTTTTCATAATATAAGAACATATATTCTAATGCAAAGCGCTGGCACTTGATAGACTCAAAGGTTTCCATGATCTGCCAAGGCAAGATCATCAGTGTAGATGAACTGACTGGAGTACATCAGTTGGTTTTTTTTATAAATGTTAAAATGTTATGGTGCCAGGATGTTACCCTGAGGGAGGCCATTCCTCTAATTCCTCCAGCAACTGTGTCTCCCTTGAAATCCAACAAAGAATCTCCAATTTTGAAGTAAAATGGCAACTGTTTCTGTTAATCCATGATCTTTAGTAAGAAGATATAGCTTTTTGAGCAGCAGTTGATGGTGGACAGTGTCATATGTCGCTCTAAGGATGACAAATGTTGTTCTAGTTATTTTATGTACAGTATTTCAAAAAAAGACAAGATAGATGTAACGGACTCATGATTAATTAATAATAGTAATCAATATATAACCATTATCTTATCATTCACCTTATCTGCCATGTTTATGTCCCTTTTTTTTTGTTTAAAGGACTTACCACACAGAAAATCACTGTCAGACAAAAGAGTTTTAGCCTAATTTAGAAAAATATGAAGGGGGAAAAATACTCGGTTTCCTCTGTTTATCCAACCATTGCCACTGGTCCAGATTCAGATTATTTGCATGCATGAAAGCTCCACTCCAGCACAAATGCATAAAGTGAAGCACATTTCACTCTTTTTTGAATACCTGACTTGACCTGAACTTTCCAGATGAGCTAGTCAGTCATGTATGGTAGGGGGAATATAATGATATGGGGGGAATATAATGATTCATCAGTAGTTTGTCTGCTGCATAGACTCTAAACAGAGTAGTAGTCTTGGCTTTCAACACACACACCCCTCCGAATTGTAATAAAAGTGAAAGTATAACTCATGGAGCACAGCAATTGCCTGTTCTTCTGCAAAAGATTGTTTCACAAAATGGCTGCTGTCCAAGGAGCCTGCCAACATTTTGAGTAATGCCGTACAAAAACAAAATGGCCACACTTATGTAACTGTAAAGGTATCACTAAGGCAAAGTGTGAGAGAGAAAGGGCTTCTTCCTTCCTCAGAAGAGACCAAATCTATGCCCGTTTCATGCCCACCTTCAGCCATGTAAATGGATTCAGCATTTCTGTCTGCTCTCTGTAACATTCTTGAGTTGAAATTATGCAGGAGATAGCAATTGTTCCTGTATACTACAAAATAGTTATTAGCATTAAATATTAAAACAGCAACTTTCAACCGACCTACATTTTACATAAAATGCCTTGATAGCTTGATTTGTTTCATTTTCGGAATGCAATGTATGCTTAGAAGACATACTGTATATGGTGAAAGTCAGTGCTGTACAATCTGGATTAGGTTTTATCAGAACATCACTAAAGTAATATTCCATAATATTTGATGTCAATACAGATTTGAGAGCATCATTTATGCTTGTATTTCTTCAGTTCCACAATGGTGGTCTCTGTGCTGCAGTTAAAACTCTGCTATCTCCATTCTGTCATAAGAATACTATGCTCTCTTATGTTACAAAATGATGGCACACCTATGTTATTGAGACAAATGACAGGATTGCCAAGGTGTTTCTTAAAGGCAGAAAATATATCCAAGCAATTTGTAGTTCCGGTCATTTTCTTAAAGCTTAGTGCATGTGAATATGCTTATGGAAATGTATTCTGTCTATTACAGGCAGTAGAAATACAAGTCAACACATGATAATGAGAGAGAGAGAGAGAGTTAGGTCTATACAGTAGATGGCTAGTGAGGGGATTGTGTGTACACAAACTGTGATAGGTTGATCTTTCTCTTTGGATTCTAGTCAGTAACAGAGCTTTGAAAAGCTGCTGCTGCTGTTATTATTATTGCTGTTGTTCTTTCCACTTATATAGTACCCCATAGTGCTAAGCTGGCACTCATTTTAATAACCTCAGAAGGATGGAAGGCTGAGTTAACCTTGAGTTCTTCTGGACTGAACTCATATTGTAAACTGAGTTTTGACTGCAGTGCTTCATCTTATCCACAGCAATATATGGGGGCTCTTTATTATAACTCTCAATTATTATGCTGACTAGGAGTTCTCAAAAGTACTGTATAGTCTTAAAAAATTCTTTTCTATCTTCTGGTCTGTAACAGTCAGGCCACCTGGTGTTACAACCTCACTACAAATGTGATTACAGATATCCATCCAGGACTCTGCTCTTTCTCTAACACAACAGATAATAACTATTAATGCATATGGGAATGATACATCAACTTTATCATTGGTTAATTGTGCCTTAAGTTTCCATATATTTAACAGCTTGGTTAATCATAATGGACAATAGATTTTGATGCACGGATAATTTTCATTATGAAAGTTGGCTTTCTTTCACAAATAATTCTCTAATGGCCAGAATCCTATTATTTGTGCCCCTGGGCATAAGTCTAACTGAGGACATTTCAATAGCAATTTTCTGCTAAGTTAAGAAGTCAGAGGTTGTGTTGTCTGTTGCACAGCAGTTGTATGACTTGGCCCAGGACAAGAAATATAAATGCTGATGCCTTGATGAGTGACAATTTGGTGCTAAACTTTATGCTGTTTGACCTGCAGTGCCATAAATGTTCAGCAGGCTTTTGACAGAAGAAGGGCAAATGGAAAGAACTCTTTTTCTCATTCTTCTTTGTCTCTTGTGTGTGTTTCCTGGTTATGTAAATTATGTAAAACAACAAAAAAAACCCAAAAAAAACCCATGGTGTGGCATCTTAAAGACTAACTCTTGTATTTTAATGTTTGCTTTCATGGACCAAGTCCACTTCATCAGACTTAGTCCACGAAAGCTAACAGTAAAATACAGGAGTTAGTCTTTAAGGTGCCACAGCATGTTTTGTTTTGTTTTGTTTCTGATATGCTTGCACAGACGAACACGGCTACCACTTCAAAAAATTCTTCCTATTTATAGTATCACTTTAAATGTTACATGAGATAGATGTCACTGTAAGGAAGGAGAAAATGGCAGAAAGAGTGAACAATGGAGGATGAAACTAGAAGATGGTCTGAGATATCACCTAGTTTTGATAACAAGATTCCAGAGCACAGTTCCTGTCTATGCTTCCATAGTCAAAGATGAATTGTTCCAGTTCCACGTTTTAAAAAGTCTTTGGATTTAACTGGCATTCTAGGTAGTGTATCCTCATAATACAGCCTCGGAAATGGATTTTCAAATGCCCAGAAGTCCATGAAAATGGCTGAAATCCTGTTGTTTCATGTAATAGGTCACAACTAGAGTAAGCCCCATAATTAGTGGGGATTTGGCAAGTCAATTCCTCTATAATTTCCATTGATTCAAATGGGTCTACAGAAGTGTTGACTCACCAAATCCTCAAAAATTCAATGGGCCTACTTTAGGGAGACTTAGTATGCTAAGCAACTGGATTTCAGTCTCTCCCCCCCCCCCCCGAACATTCACTTTATGGTTTAGTTATAGTCAGATGTTGAGACTGCAGGACTCTTTAATACTCTTTGATAGTTAATTAAGAACCACTAGGAAGTAAAAGCCCTTATTTCCCACCAACCCCCCTTTTTGTAATGTAAGAAGAGTACTTTAAAAAGTGAGGCATCTGAATGTCCTTGAACCATAGTGTCCATAGCCTTCATTGATTGCTATATTGGTTAAGCCCAAACATTGCTTTGTTCCCACATCAGTATTGGCAGTATTGGCAGTATTGGCAGTATTGGCAGTATTGTAGACCCAGTAGAATATTTGCTACATTTCTCGTTAATATTGTGTTACTGTTAGCAGTGACATTGTACAAATGCTCTCTGCTCCAGTTCACTCAAGAAGATCTCTCAAATTGTTTTCTTCCTCTAGCAGTAAACATTAATAACATTAGCCTGCTAATCCTCTTCACTTCAGTGGGAGTGTGACTTTCTACTCTTAGTGTGCATAATAGGATTGACTATGGCCATAAACAGCAACCTGCCTCTGTTGCCCTGAATATTTAGAGGTTAAGGATTAAAAACCCTCCTTTTGTAATTTGTTTTGGACTAGAGTTCAGGGGATTGAAAGGAGGGAGGGGAGATAAAGATCAGAAGCAGAAAGACCAGGAAGAAAGGTGAATACTTGAAAGAGCCTTTTCATATTATCCTGGGGAAAAGGGACTGTGGTCGCTCAATGGCTAAGGAACTTGCCTTGTTAGCTGGAAGGTTGGCAAGTTGGCAATTCAAGACCTGCATGATAGAATGAGCGCCCGTCTCTGTCCCAGCTTCTTCCAACCTAGCAGTTTGAAAGCAAGAAATTGCAAGTAGATCAATAGGGACCACTTTGGTGGGAAAAGATTTTGAGGACATGAAAGGAGCCTCATTTGGGCGTCCCCTGAGCAGAGTTCCTCCAGCAAAAATCCTTTCAACCCAGAAAGCACCTTTGTGTGCTTCTTGCCCAGTTGCTTGTTCTTACTCCCTCTTGTCTTGCCTCCTGTCTGACCCTCCCTCGCAGTACAAGACTTCAGCCCTTTAAAAAATAGGAGCAGGATAGGAGTACAAAATGAGTCACCTTGTGATTTTTCCATTTTCTCCCTCCCACTCTCAGACCAAACCTCCCTACTCCCACCCAATAATGAGCAGTAGACAGATAGTTGTTCCCATTCTGTTGGAAAGGAGTTGAATTGCTGCTTTGGATGTTAAGGGGGGGGGGGAGTAATTTAGCTCTAGCTCATTCTTGAAAATATGACAGAAAAGCAGTTTTCTCAAAGCTCTGGCTATGACAAAAGGAAGTTGAAGCCCAGAAAATGTCTAGCAGGCCACAAGTTCTCTAGTCCCAATTTGTGGTGCTATAGTACATTTCCCTGCCAGCCTAGCAGTTTGAAAGCAATAAATTGCAAGTTGATAAATAGGTACTACTTTGATGGGAAAGGTAACAGTGTTCTGTGCACCCTAGTGTTTAGTCATGCCTGCCACATGACCACAGAAATGTCTGTAGATGCAGACCAGAGCTGGCTCTTTGGCTGTAAATGGAGATGAGCACCACATCCTAGAGTGAGACTTTACAGGCTTTTGATCAAGGGAGACCTTTACCTATATTACATTCAAGAGACAAAATTAAATAGAAGTAAAAACAAAAATAGACAAAAATGTTGTGGTACCTTAAAAACTAACTAATTGCTATAATGCAAATAATGCCACTCTCACTTTCACAATTTGCATCTTTATTATCTATAGCATGAGGTTCCTGCACCTATCTATCATTCTTACTGATTTACTCTCCATTGAAAAGGACTGAAAATCAAAGTGGGCTCTTAGGTCATCAAAAGGTGAAATGTTCCCCACTGACTCAAACCACTTGCAGTCCCTATTCAAGCAGCCACTGTCTCTTTATCTTGAGGACATCTATACATGATCATCACAGGGCCATAGCCAGGATTCTAGATGTGGGTGGGTGAATATTTTTTCAGGATGGGCAGCAAAGCCTCTTTTCAATGCATTCCTATGGGAAACCTTGCTTTGCCAGGGTGGGCAAAGTCCTAACTCAGGGTAAGCCAAGCCCGCCTTGGCCACTCCATGGCTACGGCCCTGGATCACCATGTAGTCCTGCTCTTATATCTAAAGAAGTGGACGTGATCCATCAAAGCTCACATTAAAGCAAAGCAGCTAGTCTTTAAGCAATGGTTTTACCTCTTTTTATTCTTCGGCTGTAGGACAAATATTTTTCAAAGGCTAATTCATGCCTGGAAGTCTAGCCAGGTTATCCTGCTTTTGTAATAGAGTAGACCAGTGGTGGCTAACCTTAGCACTCCAGATATTCCTGGACTTCGATTCCCAGAAATCCTGATCAGCATGAGTGCTGACTTGGACTTCTGGGAATTGAAGTCCAAGAACAACTAGAGTGCCAAGGTTAGCCACCACTGGAGTAGACCATACTGCCAGCAACTCAATGTCAAGTATCAGGCAGTAGTTAACTAACCTCACAACCCTGAGGAGTAGTGGCCTTGGAGAAGTCCACAGGGAAGGGTGATGGTCCCCAAGTGGATTAAATCCCACTTGAATTCATCTTGATGGAGGGCAGCAGCTTCATCAATACTGGCCTGGGGCTGAGGAGGATTTTGTGTGCCAAAAGGTCTCAGGACCAGAAAGTGACTCATGGAACTGGATCAGTGGTACAGGTGTCATGCTGCGACATGGAAGGCAGATGAAAGGCCACTTCATTATATTCTCAGGACAGTCTTCATGGCTGATTGCCAGGATGTTTGCCAATATTCGGAATTGGATACAGCACTAAAAGAGGAAGAATTCATGCCAAGACTTATTCATTCATTTTTATTTTAGCATATGAGAAGTGAGTAGGTGTTATAATTTATGTATATAGAAGCTTTAGGTAGAAGCATGAGTAAAAACAGAATTCATTGTTCTATTCAATTTTTGAGAAATGAAGTTAAGTTCATGCTGAACTTTTGAAAATGAATGGAGGTAGACATCTGTGTTGTTGAGATGATTACCACTATTATCACATAGTGATAGTTGATCTAAGTGCAATCTTAGATACCTCCATGGTCTCCACCTCAATTTAGCCCCATCAAATTCCATCAACGCCTATCATTTCTATGAGCAAGCCCCATCAGTTTACAGGATTACAGCTATTCTATTGCATAGAACAGTGATGGTGAACCTTGGCACTCCAGGTGTTATTGGACTTCAATTCCCAGAAGCCCAAGTCAGCACTCCTGCTGATGAGGGCTTCTGGGAATTGAAGTTCCAGAACATCTGGAGTGCCAAGTTTCACCATCACTGGCATAGAAGGTATACAAACCTGAGATGTTGGTTTTTTCAACATGAGACTGGTAGTGATCAATGGGAAGTAGCTGCCCACGTGATGAGACACCACAGTGTGAATCAGAAGGTCACATGTATATAGCCAGCATGTGCTTTCATTCAATTCTTGCATATTTCAATAAAGGCCAGCATGACCAAGAAGATGGACATGTGCACCCCAACTACATTGCCCTTAAAGTGGCAAGTATGCCATTTTAGGAGGTTGGAGCAGGGCTTATCATAGCTCCATTCTGTCTAAAGAAAACTCAAGCATCATACTACATGATGATGATGATGATGATGGTGTTCTGTCAAGTAATTTCTAACTTATGGCAACTCTGTTTCAGAGTGTTCTAGGTAGAACATACTCAGAAGTGTCTTGGCATTCCCTTCTTCTAGGGGCATCTTGAAACTGTGTAGCTTGATGAAGACCACACAGACTGGCTCTTCTTTCTGGAGGCACAGTGGGGAATTAAACACTCAACCTTTCCTAAACCACTGAGCTTTCCAGCCAAGCAACATAGCCAATAGATAATAAATGAACTGATTTTCTGCAAAACTTATTCTCTTCCTTTAAGGACTCCATGGCAATAAGTACTTTTTAAAGGACCTGTATGTGTCATTTTGTCTTCTGATGGAAAGATCAGGGCAGCAAAGAACAAGGGTAATCCTTCTGGCATTTAGATACAGTAATACCTCATATAACATTAGTATCGAATAACACTAAAATCGCATAACATTAAGGAATCTGGGGGGAAGAATTGCATCAGATAACATTAAGATCCTATGGGATGCTTCAGATAACAACCGCTAAAGCCTGTGTGGTTACAATGTATCTCTATGGATCCCATAGAGCAGGGGTGGCCAACTGTAGATCTCCAGCTGTTCTTGGACTTCAATTCCCAGAAGCCCAAGTCAGCACTCCTGCTGATCAGGGCTTCTGGGAATTGAAGTCCAAGAACAGCTGGAGATCTACAGTTGGCCACCCCTGCCATAGAGGATCAGATAACACTAAAAATCATATAACACCAAGACTTGTGGAACCAGGTTTTAGTGTTATATGAGGTTTTACTGTACCATGAATGTCACTAAGATTCTTAGTTCTAAATAAATTCTTCCATAGATTTCATATCTCACCAGAAGCTGGTGTTACCACAGTTCATGTGCTTTTTGCAATAATCCAACTTTATTGTAGACTTTAGAGAAGACTGAACACAATGTAATTTTCAAATGTTAGCCCTGTTATTCTGTACAGGCATATAAGAGAAGAAACAAAACAAAATGAAAGTAAAACCAAAGAAAGAGTCAAATTTGTTACTAGCAATTATAGCAATTACTTTCAAATAGTCAGCTAGCAATCAAATATTTTGTTAGGGTATATGGAAAACGTAAATTGTAAAGATTGGGTGGTGAAGGAATACCAGACTTCAACATTCAAAATGTTTCCAATTTCAATGTTTCATTGTTACCAAGCCATTATTTGCACTAATCACAGTACTGTATGACTGAAACTTCTGACCATACTGCAGGTAACTGTTTATATCTGCTTGTTTGTTTCCATTGTCTGTTGCTTCAGTTCTTCAATTCATAAATCCACTGCTTTCCTGACTCCATGGTGTAGGGAAGTCAAGAAATGGGGAACTGGCCTTAAGTATGGTTGATCAATCCTGGTATCTCATTAAATCATCATTTGCAGAAGTCATGATTTGCAAATCCAATTGACACCATGCTTTCTGATTTTAATTTCCCAGCCAATCATAAACCAGAGAGCTAATTCCAGTATTAGTCCCACCTCAAGTATGCCCCCATTAGTCACCATTGCATTTCAACTGGTCCACTCAAGATAGGAATAAAATTGCATCTAGCCCATGGTTATGTTAGGCTTCATACCCAACTATAGTTAACCTTTTAAACTAAGATCTGGGGTGATATTGGAACAGGCTATCACCTCATTAAAATCTCTCTGCAATTGGAAGGACTGTAATGGTTGTGGGTGATATAAAATCAGCTTGGTCAAGCAGTGATATAATTAGCTGCTTGAGGACAGGTGTTCTCAGTACTGCTTTTTACTGTCTTTCTTTTTAAAAAAGAGTTCCGCATGGCTTTTGTCTTCTATAAAATATTGTGCTCATGAAAAATCTATACAACTGCATTCTTTTATCTTCCACTTTTTGTTTCATAAAGGAAAATGCCATTTTGGAGCTGTCCATTATTCTGATAACAATTGGTCTACACGGGGTAGCTATAATTCTAAAGATTTTCTGTCCCAGCAGAATGAATGATATGAAATAGAATAGACATTCTCCTTTCATTTCTGGAGGTTCAGATTCCCACTAGTCATGCAGAAGTGGTAGTTTTCACATTAAGAAGGTTGGAGCAGGGCTTGTCATAGCTCCATACATATGCCAGGAATAAATGAAACCTCAAGTGATGTGGCATCCTGCTCCCTCCAAGATGCTGTTGAATCCTTGTTTATGTTAACCTTATCTAGCCTAATGTGAGTAATTATTTTATCAATAACTGGAGGATAGCAGATTCCCTGTCCCTATTTCTGAAGCTCAACAGAACCTAGAATTATGATGGCTGTCTGTTTTTGCTTATACCTAACAAGTGGTATTTGGATACAGACTATTTCTCAAAATATACATTTAGTTTAGCAACCAGGGCTCATTAGTAGTGTTTCCATTGACATGGCTGAGGTAACCAGGAAGATCTTTACATGTATTGCATGAAGACATTGCAGAAGGTATGGTTTGGCAAAGTCCATAGGCTCTGCAATATTGGAGACACCAATATTTAGATGTATGGAGTTTTAAACTGGGATGGGCAGTAAGATGACCAGAATCTGCTTGGTGGAGCTTTCGGTGTTTTGCAAGTGATCAACAAGGATTTCTGACTCCCAAGTTGTATATCAATAACAATAAAATGACATTCCATCACTACTGCCCTAAACTGTGCTGGTATCATGATGAAAACTCAGGGTAACCAGGAGTGGAACTTTGAGTGGAACAACCAAAAATTCCATTCAGTTTCGATACTCTGAATAAATTCCAGAGCTCTGAACACTTTAAACATAAGTGTATGCCTTTTCCACCAGGTTCCAGTTGGCACATTTCAGAATTCTAGGTAAAAATAACAATAACACCCAAATACATCTCACAAATTCTACCGGTCCCTGTTTTCAAGAGAGTGGTGTTTCCTAATAGATCTATTGGTTTGCAGCATAATTCAAAAGAGCATTGCTTCAGTCTGTAATTCAGTTCTTGATGTATGAGCAAATGGCAGGCAACAAAGGGAGACATTTGCTCTGAGGTTCATCTTGTGGACCTGCATTGCACCAAGGTGGCGGCATAAATATGGACATCTGAATAAGTGTGCAGGTGCCAAGGGTTTACAGCTCTGACCACCACAGTCATGCTGAAGCATGACACCTTTGGGGGTGGGGCAGCCCTTGACAAGACCACTGAGGGGGTGGGACACTAGAGATATGAAAAATTCATTGTGTTCTTTGGGAGCTCAGAGCTCTCAGATCAGTGCCCTATGGTTCACAATGCAAAACATAAAATGCTTTGTCACCCAGAGAGATCCATTTTACACAGTTCCCAGTAATCAGCAGAAGTGTCTAGTTTCCTGCTGCGCCTACTGCAGTGTATGTCACATGCTGCATTTATCTTACTCAGGCTTCTCCAGAAGTATATCCCACTCTTTCAAAAGACGCCTCCCTGTAGCCTTGTATCTGTGATGATCTTTCTCTGTTGCCTGTTGTTTCCTCAGCATTTTTTTCCAAATCCGCTTCTTCATCAAGCTAGGCTCTGTGACGCAGTATGAATTCTAAGCTCAGCATTCTCAGCGCTGCCCTGTGGTCAGCCTGACACTGAAAGCCTTGTGACTAGAAATGCCCTTTCATTTCCTTCTCTGTGTGGCAGCTGGCCTTAAGTCATTATTGTTCTCTCTCTCTTTACTATCTTGTCATGGAGTCATTTCTATTCATATCTCTTTTGCCTTTGGCCAGATCTGCTTCTAATTCTTAATGACAAGAGTCTACCGTAGCTCCACTGAAGGTTATTTTGGATTTCTAGCTATTTAAGTATGAACAAATGTAGCCTATGGAGCATTTGAAGGCAAAATTCATTTTTGTTTAAATGTGATTTCTTTCAACACAATCAGGGCTAGCGTGAGGTTGTAGGGAGATGTAAGCAATTCATTTCTGAGAGATCCTCCTCTCAATGGGTTCAAGTTGTATTGTGAAGCACCAGGTGACAATGGTATTATGAGGAGAATTGGGCAGTTGACTACCTGCCATTTTAATTTCCCACAATGCCCTTGAGGCAGTGCCATGCCAAGGTATTATGAGCAATTTTAATGGTAGATGGGCAGGTTGAGGAAGATGGTGGAGGGCAGGGGTGCCTGGAAGGCAATGGTCCATGGGGTCACAAAGGGTCGAGTGTGTGACTTAAGAAAAAAATAGTAGCTAGACTTTGTCATTGTTACAAGTATCAGACTGGGGAGACAGGATCATGAGGAGCTAAAGGGAGAATGGGCCTTATTAGATGGCTGGTTAGGTGCACCCAAACTTGTGGAGGCAAGAGTTGTGCCACCTGGGAGAAAATGTATTTATTTTATTTACTTAATGCATTTATATGCTCAATTTTTAGAAACAGAGCAAAAGGTACAAAGAAAATAAACCATTAAGGGGAGAAAAGTTCTTATATAGCTCCCTACCTATTCCTGGTTTTGGATATTCTTAAAGAATATCTAAGGAGGAGGCCGGGCATAACTCCATGAGGCGGGAGGTGCTCCTCAGAAGGCTCTCTCCCTAGTTGTATCCTCTTTGGCCTTTCTCACTGTTAGTCCCCGGAACTGTGTGATCTGGGGAGGACTGTGTGATGTGGGCAGTAGATCTTTGGGAGAGGTACTCTGATAAGTAATGAGGTTCCAAACCATTTAGGACTTTGTATGTTAAAACTGAGGGACTGTGGTGGCTTAGTGGTTAAGTTCCTTAACTTGATAACTGGAAGGTCAGCAGTTTGAGACCCAAGTGCTACAAGATGGAGTGAAGTCCTATCTCTGTTCCAGCTCCTTTCAACCTAGCAGTTTGAAAGCATGAAATTACAAGTAGATAAATAGGTACCACTTTGGTGAGAAGGTAACAGTGTTGCATGCACTCCAGTGTCTAGTCATGCCTGCCACATGACTACAGAAACATCAGCAAAGACAGAAAGCACTGGCTCTTTGGCTTTAAACAGAGATGAACACTGTCCCCTAGGACGGTCTATGTACTTGACATAGAATAAAATGTAGTAGTAGCCACTTTTTAACCTAGGAATCAATTTGGCCATTGCAGTTTGGACCTGTTGGGAGTTCTCATAACATCTTCATAGGCAGCCCCACATAGAGTGCATTACAGTAATCAATTCTTGAAATTACCAGTGCATGAGCCAATGAGGTCAGGGATTTTCTATGCAGGTAGAGGGTGTCACTGAATAACATCCACTGAAGTTGGGGAGAAAGGCATACCTGGCTACAGAAGATACTGTGTTGTTTTATTGAAGGCACCAAGTCCAGGTGTATCCCCCAAGTTGCAGACCTGGTCTTTTAGGGTGAATGTAACCCCTTCCAAAACAGGCAAATTTCTCCTAACTGGTCAGGTAAACTCTCTAAACAGCAGGATCTCCATCTTTTTAGGATTCAGCTTCAATTTATTAGCCTCCAACCTTGTATGTGTGTGTGTGGTTCTGCTTAAAGCACAGCATACATACTATCAACTAATGAAGCAATTCTACACTATATCTAAATTTCAGATAGCAGACGGAGAGATTGTTGTCACTCACACAACACACCTCTGGAATTTGTAATACAGTCTGAATTAAATCAGAGTCTCCAGGATTCATAGCTAGCTCAGTGATACGTTTTTGGGCACAGTCTTTGCCAAAACGTTTGCCATAGAATTTTTGGCAAAGAGATAACGGACTCAGTCTGAAATCTTTTGATGGTGATTTTGCCACATGCAGCATAAATGCAGCTAAAAACTTCAGATGTACATAAAACCCTGACTTACGTATGCCTCGGGTTACATAAAATTCAACTTACATAATGATTTTGTGCTAAAAACCATGTCCCGATTTACACGATTTCCTATGGGTTTGCTTCGAGTTACATAAAGATTCTTTTTCCTATGGGTTTGCTTCAATTTACATAAAAATTTCATTTTTCCTATGGGTTTGCTTTGAGTTATATAAAAGAAATAATTTTTCCTATGGGTTTGCTTTGAGTTACAGAAAAAACCGATTTAAGCATTTTCTTTCGTAAGTAGGGTTTTTACTGTACTGGTAGTTTCTTTGTTGCTGAGAAGAGAATGATACAAATTGAAGTGAGCATGGTTGGAGCTAAACTTGAGACATTTCTCTTTGTCTACCAGTCACTCACATAGAATGCCAGAGAAAACAACTAATCAGTAGCATCAGCAATATAACAAGAGCACATATGCATATTAAAACCTTGCAAATGCAAATCTAGCTTTAGCCTTGCAGTTTACTTTCAATAGTCAAAGATTGTGTTTCTAGCTTACTTTATGCATCAAGCCAAATTATTTTACATTTGTTCCTGTCCATATTTACGCTATGCTATGTGGTTTTTTTTAGCATGACAAAATGTTTAATATCCTTTAAAGTTTAAAACTAACCTCACAGTAACATTATCTTAGCATATCAGAAAACAAAATAAAAAACAGCTATCAGTAACAATAGATTATTCATATGAGTTTTAAATGTCTCCCTTTCAACCTCAAAGGTGTGGAGAAACCATTCTGGTTTCTGATTAACCTTTTACTTGCATTATCTTAGCATGTCCTATATGGAACAAGAGCTGGCTAGATAGGGTTTAGGGAACCAGGCTGCAGATGCAGGGACCAAGAGTTTGATTTCCATTGTGCCTTCTGGAAGAAGAGCTATCTATGTAGCTTTGGGCAAGCTGCACAGTTCCAGAACACCTGAAGAAGGGAATGGCAATTCATTTCTGAGTACCCTATGCACTGGAAAGCTTAACAAAGATTGCCATAGTGTAGAATTGACTTGACAGCACATAAATAGTTAATTAAATGGAACAGCACAGCTTCATGCCAGAAATGTGAGGTAAGATATAAATCCAACAAATAAATAAAACAATATGAAATATATAATCTATTTATTAAATTTATCATTTCCCCCAGAGTGGAACCAAATCAAATCTAGACTCTGCAGAGCATGTGTCACATACCCAACAGGAAATAAATACTGTATCATGGATGTTATCCTTAATAGGTTCATTCAATGTCATTTGTATAATAAGTTTGGGCAAATAAAAATACTTCTGATTCGGTAAATTGCTTACATCAGAATATTAGTGTAATAATCAGGTGCTGTGAAGTCAATTCTGATTTACAGCAGCCCTTCCAAGATTTTCTAGGTGGAGAATACACAGAAATGGTTTGCTATTTTCTTCTTCAGGAGGTGCCCTAGGACTGTGCAGTTTGCTCAAAGCTACACAGGCTGGTTCTTCTCTCTAGAGGCACAGTGAGTAATTGAACCCTCAATGTCTAGCTCAGCAGCCAGATACCTAAACCCAGTGAGCTATTCTGCCAGTCAACATCCAGATAGGCAAGATTTAAAAGGAAGGGCATTAACTGGAAGATCCATTTAAATTGTAAGGCGTAATCTACAAAATAAACCATTTGATGCCTGTAGTTTTATTGCCTTTAGAGCAATGAAATAAAAAGGAGAAAGAAAGTGATTTTTGCAGCATGTGCCAAAGAGAGCAAGAAGCAGTACTTGGCAAAATTCTACCTTATCTATAAGTATGAAAAGCATAAGAGACTTTCCCTCCCATCTTTGCCCTTATTGCTTTTAGGATGCTGGTACTGTATTACAGTTTTGTCATTCCTATAAGAATAAAAAGTCAAATTCAGACTTATGGTAACCTTTCCAGTATTTTCTAGGCAGAGAGTACGTAAAAGTGCTCTGGGTGCATCCTGGGATTATGCAGCTTACCCAAGGCTACACAAGCTGGCTTGTCTTCTATCGGGCAGAGTGGGAAATCAGACTCCCAACCTCTGGTTAACTCACCAAGCTGTCAAGCCAACCTTGTCAAAAAATATGATTATACCTTTCAGAAAGTGAAAACTAAAAAATAATAATACTTCTTATGGATCATCAGGCACCCTGTTTTTGCTCTTTAGTGAATGCAGACTCAGCTAGCAAAGAAAGAAAAGTTGGATGAACCCAAGTGGCTTCCTGGCAGGACAATCTCTGTGACTAGATATAGTTGAAGTGAAGTGTATCTCTATCTACTTATTAATTGATTATTGATGAACAGAGACACAACCGCTTTACACTGAATCAGACATTTGGTCTCCAGTTACAGTATTGTTTGCTACAACTTGGAGAAATTTTCCAGAGTATTTGATGCATTTTCCAATACTAATGTCGGCCCACAAGAGAGGAAATGAATTGAATCGGGTAAATTCAATGTGTAAAGCACTCGTCAACTCAACTGTGACCTCTCTCTGTGGTCACAAATAAAGGGAGAAATAATTCTCAGGAGAAGAGTTTGTGATAATACAATGGACCAACGTATTCCATGAGTTGATACTACTAGGGCTGTAACTTGAATGGGGCAATAGGGGCTTTGCCCTGGGGAAACATAATTTAGAGGTGACTCTATTGGTGAGTGAGAGGAAAATAAATAGCAACATCTTCTGGCCTTTTCCAGTTGCCTTTTCTTTAAAACCATAAACATTGCCCTCTTCCTTTTTCATGGGGGACCTGTGCTCATGGCTCATATTGGAGAGGGTGGGAGACAGGGGAGCTTCCCCTGGTGCCAAAATGGCAAATTATGCCTCTGATGGAGACATAGAGGGAAACAATTTTAGAAGAGTATAGAAATCCAGGACATTGGCCATTCAGAATTCCATTGTAGTAGGAGCTGCAGGATGTCAAACATGGTTTGTGTGTTTGTTTGTTCTACATTTCACTGCTGAGTGGCCTCTAACAAAATATGCAGCAGCAACCAGTATACGTCAGGAGTGCTGTTGTTTTGTAAATGTGAAATAAAAACACCTCGCTAACGTTGGTAGAAAAGAAGACTAGCTGCTATCTTGTGCCAATTTCTGGAGTCCTAATTGCAACAAACCACAGCACCCGAGTAGGGAAACGGGAGGAGGAAGCAAGGCAGTGCAGCCGTGATGCAGAAGAAAAGGCCCTGGTCTTCTGAGAGAAACAGATTGAGCGGAAAGGATTTTGCTGCATCTTCCCATTAATCTGTTGGTCACATGACAGAAACCGATGCCCTCAAAGCACAACCTACATCCTTGCCTAGAGGGTAAGAGAGAAGTTGTGTGTCTATATTAGTACAAGGCAAATCCTCCCCTGCTGGTCTCTGATTTAATCACCTGTGCACACCAAGGGTGTGTGTGTGTGTGTGTGTGTGTGTGTGTGTGTGTGTGTGTGTGTGTGTGTGTGTGTGTGTGTGTGTGTGTGTGTGTGTGTGTTTCATACTCTGAAGGCTGGAAATGAAGTTTGGTTTTAGTAATCTCCACTGCCTGTCTGAAGCAGGAATGCATAAACCTAAATAAATGATATTTCATGTGTTGTTTAGTTTCTGGGACTTCCTCGGCTCAAGTGGCTAAGATGCTGACCGGAACGTGGCAGGTCAACAGTTCGATACCTGAATACTGTAGGATGGAATGAGCTCCTGTCTTTGTCCCAGCTCCTGCCAACCTAGCAGTTCGAAAGCAAGAAATGGCAAGTAGATAAAGAAGGACCACTTCGGTGGGAAGGTAAACAACATTCCATGCACTCTGGTGTCTAGCCATGCCTGCTACATGACCACGGGAATGTCTGCAGAAGCAGACAGAGCTGGCTCTTCAGCTATGAAACAGAGATGAGCACTGAACCCTAGAGTTGGATACAATTGGCTTTCAAGCAAGGGTGACCTTTCCCTTTCCCTACTGCCTGCCTGAAGCAGAAATGCGTAAACCTAAATAAATGATCTTTCATGTGTTGTTTAGCTTCTGGGACTTCTTCATCTTAAGGATGTGGATACACATGAAAAAAATTAAGATATCCATTTTTAACCCAATGTGAACTTAATTTCATGTGCAATATATATTGATACAAGGTTTCACATGAGCCGTAAATCAATTTACTGTACTTTGTTTTTAAAAATTTCTTAAGTGGCCTGTCGCTGCTGCTTCTTGTGCCATATCCAATTCCAAATATTGGCTATCATCATAGCAATCAGCCATGAAGATTGTCCTGGGGACAATATAATGCATTTGTCTTCCATTTGCCTTCTACATCACAGCTTGACACCCATACTACTGTTTCAGTTCCATTTGTCACTTTCTGGTCCCGAGTCCTTTTGGCACACAAAGTCCTCTTCAGCCCCAGGCCAGTATCGAAGAGGCTGCTGTCCTCACTCTTCCCTGTGGACTTTGCCATCCAAGGCTGTCGGTCCTCAGGGTTGTCAGGTTAGTTAACCCAGCCTGACAATTGGCACTGAGTCACTGGCAGTATGGTCTGCTCTATTACCACAGCAGAATAACCTGGCCAGTCTGGTGGCATAGCACTACTTCAAATAAATATTAAAGAAAAATAATTGATGTGGATTAACTGAGGAGGGTTCCATGATTGTTCAGCTGGACTTCTTCTCACCTGTTCTCCATGATCTTTAAGGAACCTGATGAGGAAGAAGCTGGAGCCCTATAACAAGGCCCCACATATCAAGACGACCAGCTCATATACTGTAGCACCTCCCCACAGACCCACTGGAGTCCTTATCTGGTGCTCTGCAGATCACTGCTGATCAGCTGAGAAGAGGTACAAATGATGAGCTGTGGGTCAGCCCTCACTCAACTGATCTATGGTGATAATTTTTAAAATATATTTAAAATATATGCCACTTCAAAAAAAATTTTTTAAAATGAAACTGCAGATTAAACTGGCCAGCTAAAAACTACTCCAGATGATCCACAGCAGCTTGGGGGGGGGGGGACATGTTTCTGCAAAAACACAGAGGAGACATGTCCCCAAATAATGTATTTTGCATTGATAGAAGTACTGTACAGGTAAAAGTCTCCCTTGCTCAAAAGCCAGTTGTATCCGACTCTACAGTTCAGTGCTCATCTCTGTTTACCGCTAAAGAGCCAGCACTGTCTGTGTCTGCAGATGTTTCTGTGATCATGTGGAAGGCATGACTAGACGTCATAGTGCATGGGATGCTGTTCTTGTCCCCACCAAAGTCGTACCTATTTATCTACTTGCAATGTCTTGCTTTTGAACTGCTAGGTTGGCAGGAGCTGGGAGAGGCAATGGGCGCTCACTTTATCGTGCAGCACTTGGGTCACAAACTCCTAACCTGCAGACCTTTGGGTTCTCAAGCTCAGCATCTTAACCACTAAGTCGTTGTGGCCCCACGGATACAGATGTCAGTAGAAAATAAACAACCCCTCACTCAAAATAACCTGTTTGTGGCCAGGATATTGCAGCTTACCCAATTTCTACACAGGCATCATGTGAACTTCAATCTTTAAATCAATGTCTCCAGTGCTAACGTCAGTGCAGATGTTGGCTTTTGTAAGTGTGTAACCTCATGAAAAGATTCCTAAATAGAAGGTGACCTGTAGCTGAGAATGAAAAGTGGTGGAAGTGAGTCAGCAGCATGCCTTGGAAGTGAACAAACAAGTAATGCATGTCAGTGGGGTTCTGGGTTCTGTTAAACACCCCTGTGGCTGATATAATTTGTTACTCAGCTTACAAATGGCAAGTGCTATGGAAATATGTATAAATGGCAAAGCAATATCTCCCCCCTCCCTCCCCCCAGTCACCAGTCTTACGGCTGGAGCAATTTAACTTCTGATTATGGGGTCAGTGTAAATATTTATATGTGTTTTCTGTTCAGATGTATGAAGATGCCTGCTGGTGGGGACAATGGTACAGCTAAATCAAATAATGTTTACCTTTTAAATGGTTCACATCCAGAAAACTAGAGGCTTTATCTCAGAAGCTAATCTGATATTATTTAATAGTTGTATAGCTATTGTTGGTGAGTATTTCCTTAGTTTTTCAAGACCAGCAGGCAATGGCATGAGCAAATTTAGTGCAGGAGCCACATGGGGCGCACGCGCGCACATGCACACGCACACGCACATACGGCCTTCTTACAAGTTTGCTGAGACAACTCAGTCCAATTGTTGTAGTGACCACAGTTGTTGTGTGGATTAAAAAGATTGCTTGTTTTTAACATGGACCCCATGCTCAAGGCAGAGTCATTAACAGCACCACTTCAAGCATCTTCATGGTATCATCAATGCTTCAGAGGAACTTAGGGAAAGAATTTCTGAGGGGAAGGTACAACCAAATTCCTATTCTACAGGAAGAATAGACTGGCCAGGTTATCCTGCTATGGTAATAGAGTAGACCATACTGCCAGTGACTTAACGCCAAGGCAGCAGCTATCTAACCTGACAACCCTGAGGACTAATGGCTTAGGTGCCAAAGTCCACAGGGAGGGGTGAAGGCCCCCAAGTGGATTAAATCCCACTTGAATCCATCTTAATGGAGGGAAGCAGCTTCATCAATACTGGCCTGGGGCTGAGGAGGACTTTGTGTGCCAAGGAGGTTCAGAACCAGAAAGTGACTTGCAGAACTTGATCAGTGGTATGGGGTCAGGACGTGATGTTAAAGTGATTCATGAATCACTCCCACCAAAGCTTTCCTCTCAAGCTGATCCAACAAGAAAATGTTTGAGCCCCTGAACATCAAGCATTGATTCTAAGAACTACCTGATTCATTCCCACCACCCCTCCTTTAGCACAAGCTCTGAAGCAGAACTGCACAATTAATAGTACCTCATTAAGGTTGTCGATTGCAAAGATATTCTGCCAGCATTAAACTCTGCAATCTCTATGAGGGCTGTAACTGGAAATCAAAAGTTACTCTACTGTGTGCCATAATGTTTTGCAAATCAGTAAATTCATTCAATTATTGCACAGTTTTCTATAAATAGAAATGAATCAATGTTCATATAGAGTACCATTGATTATTATTAATTTCTTATATGCAGTCACTTTTCCTTAATAAATGATTGATGGTGTTTTACATATTGCAAACTTATTGTCTGAAGAATAAAATATAACAAAGTATTGTTGCAGTTCTCAGGTAACGGGAAAGCCACAGTGCTAAATTCTTGATATCGTAACCTCATTAGGAGGTACATTTCTATGAATAAGTAGCCAATAACATACCATGATTCAGCTATTTATGTGCCTCCTCAGTTGACTATTCAAGTCTTCTCTGTAAATAGACAACTGCAAAGTCCATGATCTCCTTCCTTATCCTTAATCAGATTTGGACTGGACAGCACTTTACACAAAGGAGACCTTCCCAAAGAGAGACTTGACATCTATAAAAGAGGACACATGGCCATCCTTGAAAAGGGAGATGCTCTATAACTGTTAATCCCTGTCACTTTTAGTTCTTATGTGCTCTTAGCTTGTCGCTCATTCTCAAGCAACTACAAAAACAGCAACTCTATACCATCTACAAGGGGCAATCTGGACAGGCTCATGTCGCTCTCACATGTTGCTTGCTTAGTCTAGTAGGTCACACTAAAGTGGCACCATTGAATCAATGGGAATTTAGTGAGTTAATGACACTATAAGTTGTGCTGATTCAGTGGGCCTACTCTAGTTGTAACTCACTATTGGATTTCAGCCACACGTATCTTGTAAAAAATTACTTTGTCTAGAAAACTTTTATGTTACCTTCCAGTAGAAATTGTTAGACTGTTAACACAGCCTACATCAAAAATTAAAAATCAGTTTATCACACAATCCAGTTTGTTTAGTTCATTGTGGCTGGGAAGCAAAACTGGTTAACTTAACTTCTTTGGGCTTAACTAATAGGAGCATGTTAGCAAGCCGAGTTCTGTCTCCCACAGACATGATTTGTTATCAAGGAAAAGTGGACCTTCATGATGAAATCATTATCAAAATGAGTTCTGCTGATGCTGAACCCACTCACTACAACCAGTTTAGTGGAACTATTCTGATTGCCTTTGGACCTTCCACTTCCCCCTGTTTCCTAATTCCAGTGCCGAGGCATCTCCAGTCTGGCCACACTGCTTGAGTAAAATAGGAATAGTAACAGTAACACATTATATATGACACTTTGCTAGTTTGGGCGAGACAGGAGCTAGAAAACAGGATCAAAATTTCCTCCTTCAATCACCAAGTCGGAGGAGCTAAACTAATAGGATGTGCTAGCTTTACAATCAGAAGGTGATGCAACATTATCCCTCCAGAGACAAATTCCTTCAAAGCTATCATGCCTGTGCAATCACACTTGCAAAAGAAATCCTTGTTTACCTCCCAGTTTCAAATGACAAAGAAACTAATTTACCATGTGCTGGTCTGGGGAAATTTGTGCTAGAATTAATGTTGTTTACTTCTTACAAGAGTCCTACTTGAGCTGACAGTATTGTTGAGTATGAGCCTGGGGAAAGAAAGGCGAGGGAGAGAACAAATGACAGAAAAGATTAATGGTGGACTGCCCCCATTCAAAACAGTTTATCCACTCAAAAGTGATAGATAAGCTGCTTCTATTTTTTTTTTTTTTTGCTTCTCTGGGTTGAAGCACACTGAATTTTCCATTGTGCCATTTGTAGGATTTACCCAGCGTCTTTCCAGTAATCTGCATAATATCTCCACTGCCTACATTCACAAAAGCACATTTTCATTGGACTAATGGACTAATGCAATCCATTCTGCTCCTCATATTAAGTAATATTAACAATCTATATTATTTTTGCACTGCGGATTATTATTTTTTAATATCTTGTAGTGCGACTCACCATTTGACCAATCATTCCTCTTCCCTTAAATAGCGTTTGACAATATATGTGGGGATTTTGAACAGCTTGCTTCATTGGCCTTAGCAACTGACTACACCACCAACTACTTCAAGAGTTGTGCTGCTTATGAAATGGATGACATCAATTCATTTTTGCTGTCTAGTAAAGGTAAAGGTTTCCCTTGCTCAAAAGCCAGTCATATCTGACTCTAGGGGTCAGTGCTCATCTCTGTTTCAAAGCTGAAGAGCCAGCGCTGTCTGCTTCTGCAGACGCTTCCATGGTCATGTGGCAGGCATGACTAGACACTGGAGCGCACGGAATGCTGTTACCTTCCCACCGAAGTGGTCCCTATTTATCTACTTGCAATTTCTTGCTTTCAAACTGCTAGGTTGGCAGGAGCTGGGACAAAGACAGGAGCTCATTCCGTCCTGCAGCACTCGGGAATCAAACTGCTGACCTTCCGCCTCCCAGTCAGCATCTTAGCGACTTGAGCCACTGCAGTCAGTACATGATACAACAAACTAAATCGATTCATCCATGAATTATTCTCTCCAAAGTGGTTTTTTGCTCTCCAGCTGGAAGGCTAGTACTTTTTTATTATGGAAGGAATTGAAGGGAGAAGGGAAACGGCAGCTACATGTTTGGAGAGGCAGTTATAGCTGCACTAATGAATGGGGATTTTATTTTATTTTACCCAGAGGGGAAATGGCAGGACTGCTATTTCTGCTGAGGTTCAGGGATGTTTTTGTGGGTTGATTTGTGGGTGGGCGCATGTATATGTCTTGATTCAAGAAATCAGAAAGTTCCATGGTGACACAGATCTTCAGATTGAATCCACGAGTCCAATGTGAGCACGCATTGTGATTTAAATCGTAACCGAGGCTATGAATCAAGCCGCAGCAAAGCTGAATCGCTTTGGTTCGGCTTTGCAAGGTAGTCTCATTCTAAGGAATGCTTGTCCTCTTGAAGCCTTTCAGGTGTAGAAGCAGTTGTCTCCATTTACCTTCAATAAGAATTTATTTCTAAAGAAAAGTGTATAAAACAAGGCAAATGAAGAGCATCCTGGTCCTAGAGAGGGTTCTTTAATCAAACAGCAGGAGACTAAATGTAAGCAGAGATTTCCCTTCTATATTGCAGAGAGCATGCTGGTGTAGCACGTAGCACCTTAAACTTCAACCCTAGCATGTAATTCTATCTCCATATATTATGATTTTTTAAAAAACCCATAAAGATTGTGGTCCCCTACCTCCTCTTCACAATGGATATAGGTCATATCACCAATTGATGTGTGTGTGTGTGTGTGTGTGTGTGTGTGTGTGTGTGTGTGTGTGTGTGTGTGTGTGTGTGTGTGTGTGTGTGTGTGTGTGTGTGTGTGTGTGAGAGAGAGAGAGAGAGAGAGAGAGAGAGAGAGAGAGAGAAGGCACATCTGGAATCATGTTAGTGATGGTGTGATCATGGAGTCATATAGATCACACTTTGGACCCCTTGTGGCACAGTCCTGTGTAGGATATTGTCCAGTGATCACATAATGTAGTGTGCTAGCTCAATCCCATTCCACAATCACACTGGACCTCTTTAGGTCCAACAGTAGAATTGCCACTTTGGGAGGATGGCTGGGACATTTCCCCAGCAGATGGAAGGGTGCCTTTAAGGGAGATTGCTCCCAGCAAAGTGATCCTTTCTGGTACAATCAGACATGTCCTTTTCCTGCAGCCTGATTGCACCCTGGCTGTTCTCCCCTCCATCATGCCGATCATCTTGCTTTTACATGAGTGGTTTTCTCAACCACCACCAAGAACAATCCAGTTCATCTCCAGTCACAGATATCTACTGCTGCTGCTGCTGCTGCTGCTGCTACATTAGCCCAACTCTTCTCTTTCTTAGCAGTTGAAACAGTTCCTCCTTTTTTCCTAAGATACTCTCCTTATATAACAAACTTCTACTCCTTCTTGCAGCTCTGTTCTAAGCACATAATGATCTTGACATATAACCAAAGTTTCTTTCTCACAACCCATAGATGTTAACTGGTCTAGTGTTTAGATTTAGATATATATGTGAGAGGGGGTGGGTGGGTGAGTAATCTCAGAAAGAACAGAGGTTAATAAGGCCTACTTTTCCAGGGATAGTTCAGTGGTTTTGCTGATTGCATAAAGATGGAGCCAGAATGCTGACCTGTAGAAATGGATATTATCAATACTGAGGCCACAACTTTCTCTCAGTTAAAAAAACTGGCTGTAGATTTCTATGAACATAGGACAACTGTGGAAATACTAGTATCTTGAGAACATTTCAGATCCATTGTTGTCTTGGACGGAATAATTGTCCAGCTTTGTGGAATCTTATGCAATGTCTACAACTTGACACTTCTCCCTTTCCTTTTAAAAATTTACAATTCAAAAACTCAACCAAACTGGCTTCCTCATTGTCTAGTTTTAGATCTGCAAGTCTTTGCCCCATAGAATTATTGGCCAAATCCCCAATGTGTTGTTTGGAAAAGAGAGTGGTTCCTCTCTGAGGATGTGAGTGCATGAGAAAGAGAATGAAAACACAGCAAAAATACAAACAGGAAAGTCTTAGTGAATTATTAAAAAAAAGAACAGCCCTCACACAATCCATTTCTCATGTTGGATAACCATGTGTGTATTGGGGTTGATGGAGAATAGTGTCTCCACCCACTGCTTTTATTTTCAAGAGGTACAGAGGAGAGGAAAAGAAGGGAGAAGAGTGGACAATGCAAAGACGATTTTGTAGTGATAGAAGAGAACAGGGCTTCCTCTTTTTAGACAGGGCAAATGAAAATACTGTATGTGTGTTGGAAGGTTCATATTCCACATTCAAAGCTTGGTTCATTTAAATCAGGGGTGCCCAAACTATGGCCCGGGGGCCAGATGCAGCCCCCAACACCAATTCATGCAGCTCACGAAGCCCTCGTCACTTCTGTAAGCAGAAGTAAAACACACCCATACAGGCACGTTTTATTTCTGCTTCCAAGAGCAACGAGGGCTTTGTGGACCGGATGATTTTTTGTCAGGGACTTCATCCGGCCCCTGGATCTTAGGACCAGCTCCCTGAACCACATGATCGGCCCATGGCCCCAAAAGTTTGGGCACCCTTGATTTAAATCCTCACAGTTCAATTCTTAACAAGGCATAGTTCAACTTTTTGTACCACCCTCATCCTGTCTACTACACTGTACAAGCCTTGTCCTGTCTTCCCTTGTCCTTACTTAAATAAAGTTCATAATAATATTTCACACTCGTATAATATTTTATGAAGCAAAGCTCTTCCTTTTAGCAGCTCTGTAAAGAGGCTTGCCCATCTTGTGCTTAGTGTGAGGCTAAAAGCCTAAGATTGTCCCAAATTGTTGCAATTTTTGTAACTTGAATATGGATCACACAACTAAGCCTCTTTGTTTGCTTATACAGTGGTAACTCATATAATGAACGCTTCGGATAACGAAGCATTTTTTGCACTATTGGTGAAACTCCGCATAAGAAAAAAAATCATTTGTTTGTTATACACCCCCTCCCCCCAATACAGGATATACCATGTATGCAGGGTATCATCAATAGTGCTTCACATAACGAAAAAGTTTATATAACGAAGAGCTCCGTGGAATGGAGCTTTTTCGTTATACGGGATTCCACTGTTCTGCAGGTTGGTGCCTGAGATAAGATTTACACCAAGATTTTCATGGCTCAGCTGTGTTTGCTGTCCTAGAGTGTCAGCTCAGATTTTTGAAGTGTTCTTTTGTTTGCTGTTAATTACCATTGTTTAATTCTCTTCAACCTTGACAGAAGATGTGATTCATCTGCTCACAACAGTAGTAAATGGGCTGGATGGTTGCTTCTATTCTGTAATGCTGGAGAAAGAAGACTATTCCTATGGCTTCCTGCCCAGACCTCTGCCTCCCCATGGAATGGGATAGGGAGGTTTATGTCCCATACATCAACCAAAGTAAAATGCCAGGGCATACTTGCTTCTCAGTTTTGGAAATGTTAACAAGCACCAATGTTATGTAATTTCCAGAGTGTAAGAGTGACAACAAAGAAAGCTATGTTCCTACGTTCACCTGTCAGTGGAGAAAATCTTACTGTGGACAAGATTTTGGCAGTTTTGTTTGGCAAAATACACTGTGACAGACATGATAAATAATCTCTCTTCAACATGATTCGAATGTTGTGGCACTGCAATGGCTAGAGTTTTGGGGTACTTCTAAATGAGTCTTTCTATTATGCTTCATCTGTTTCGTTCATCAGCATGGGATGGGAAGGGGTGGTGCAAATGCTGCCATCTTCGGGACTTAGAAAAGTTACTTTTTGAGACTTCATTTCCAAGGATTTCTCAGACAGCATGATGAGTTATAATGCAAAAAAGTAACTTTTCCATGTTTTGGGTATCTGCATTTTATAGCAAACCCATCTTGTTTCACTGTTCTTTCCCTCTTTCGGTCTGCCACAAAAAAGGTCCTTCCATTAAGTAGGGAAAGATCAATAGCTTTACAATGTCCAATAGTGTCTGCCTGGAAACAACCTCACTGATAAGATTCCCCCCCCCCCCCTCAGCAAGGCTTATTCCTATACTGTTCCTAACTTTGGAGGCATTTGAAGTGGTTGGGGGGGGGGACTGAATTCTTGCATGAGGCCATCTGTGCTTTCCACTGGCTTTGTTGTTCAACAAAGTTTGACAAGATGGTGTCTTGACAAAAGAAAAATGAATCAGTTCTGCTTCATAACTGCACCAAGCCTACATTTGGGTTCGCATTCGTATTCAAGCAAATGACTAATAGCCCAGAAATAGAACAACATCACCTTGGGAACAATCTATGAGTGTTCTCTATCTCATGAGAATTGCCAGCTACAGTTAAATGACTGGATGGCAAGAGCAGTCATCTAACAGGAGCTTTTGAAAAATGCTGGTATTGACGCATACATTGCCAGAAACAATTTGTTGGTCACAACAGTCATCTAATTGTGTTTTTCCAAAGTACCCTGTAACATGTAGATGTCTAGCATGACACATGCTTTCACTTCTTTTCACTGAGTTCATTCTTCTTTGTGATGATATCTTTTCCTTTTTTCTTCTTCTAGGCTTGCAGGCAGGACAAAGGAAATCTCTTGAGCCACAAGGCCTGCTGACACCCTCACCACTAAAATGGCGGAAGATGCTGACATGCGCAATGAGCTGGAAGAAATGCAGCAGCGTGCTGACCAGATGACCGATGAGGTGAGAGAAGAGGAAACTGCTGCTTTATCCACTATTTCAGATTCCACCAACTCTCCAATAAATGGAGACTTAAGACTCACTTATTGCTTTCTCAGCCTCTCCACTTCTGATCCTTGGATCTGGACAGGCTGGGCATTGAAATCTGGGAACTTTTCCATGACATGCAAGCATTGGCTGCTGGACTATAGCTCAACAATATATGTAGAAAAAAATTGGGGTGGTGGTGGTGGTGGTGGTGGTGCGAATTCTTCACTGCAGCCTTTTCCATGGGACAGTGAAAACAGAGAAGGGTGGTGTTGAAAGTCTTTGAATTCTGCCTAGTAAGAATGTTTTCCAAGCTGCCTGAGATAATATTGTATCAAGAGGGCACAAGATTGCATAAGGCTGTTCTAGGTTGCCCTTAAACAGAAAGTTAGTTACAGTATAGCTAAATAGCCAGTTCTGCTTATGGCTTCCCATAGGCCAGTGATGGCGAACCTATGGCACGCGTGCCAGAGGTGGCACTCAGAGCCCTCTCTATGGGCACCCATGCGGTTGCCCCAGCACAGAATTTGCTCTGCCCTTCTGCCCAGCAGCCCAATGGGAATGCTTCCTCCCTCCCCCAGCACATAATTTGCCCCGCCCCTCTGCCTAACAGCCCAATGGCAGTGTTTCCTTCCTCCCCTATTGCTGTGTGACACTTTGCAATAAATAAGTGGGCTTTGGGTTGAAGTTTGGGCACTCGGTCTCTAAAAGGTTCACCATCTCTGCCATAGGCATTTGGTTGGCCATTTCTTGCAGGAACAGATTGCTGGACTAAACAGACCTTTGATTTGATCCTTCTTAGGTAGTTGCAGGTAAAATGGGGGGGGGGGGCGCTCTGGACCTCCAGATATTGTTAAATACTGACCATCACCAGCAATTCAGGAACAATAGTAGCTGGTAGTTCATCATTACCTGAGCAGCCTGAGTTACTCCATCCCTAATACCTATTTATCTATATATTACCATATATCCTTTTTTTTTAAAGCCATCTTGATGGCTTGAGGGAAACATAACTTTTCTAAATAAATAAAGGTGTATTATACTATTTTACTACTAGCTAAATGCTTTTTGCTTCTTATGGGAGGATTGCCTATATGGTACCTCCAGCACCCAAAACTATTCCCCAGTTACCAGTACCAATATTGTTCTCCATGGCTACGAACAATATTGCTATGTTCCACTACCCCCTTTCCCAAACATTGAGGATTTGAGTTGCTTCCCATGCTTAAAACTTAAATAAGAACTGTGACTTCTTCAACCTGAGGCAGCTATAGTTAATTCTGGATAACTACAGTAGGTGGGTATAAAATTTGTGGGTATAAGATGACATGATAAAGAGCCAAATCGACTGTCTTGAGTTGCTTAGTCTCAGACTTGAAGAAAAGTGGGATAGGAAAGTCTTGTTTGGCTGCATTTGATGTGCTTAAGTTTACTAAATGTAAACTTTGTTTCCTTTTATTTTCTCCCTCTCAGTCACTCGAAAGTACCCGTCGTATGCTGCAGCTTGTTGAAGAGGTAAGAGATTCATGAAATAGCACTTGTCTGGGAGACCCGTTGGCTTTCAGGACAGACATTATCATTCCTGAAGTCTGTGAAGCAAAACACTACGAACCTTATTAATTGCCTCAGTGAGATTGTTGTATTTATGAGACAGTCTTTACTAACACATGCAGACATGCAATTATCCATGAAGTCAAAGATTTTGATATTTATGTATATCAGCAGAGGTCAAAGGTGATCAGTTCTGTTAATCCACATCCCAACCTCATGCAGTGAAAAACATCCTTCAGTTGCTTCTAGTGTGTATAGTATACATAATGCCATAAATGACATTCCCATATATTATGTATATATCTTTTTAACTATCATCAGGATAAGTAACAAAAAATCTATATGCTTGGTAACAACCCACTTCAAAATACATACAAATTCATAATCTGAAAGGCCAAACATAAAAAAATTTCAGGTTGGATCCAAACTTTGTCATTCTTAGAGTAGCCTGATTGAAATCATGACTAAACAATACCTCTCTGATCTCAAGTACAAGTATGGTTGGATCCAATCCACTGGGGTGAAGTTAATTCGTATGATGAAATGCCAGCCAACTTTGTATGCTAATTCCTACACACCACATACCATTTTAGGAGCACCTTTAATAGACAGCAATGTTGCAGTGATAGTGTGGCTATTGAAAACTGCTCTGTTGTTATTCAATGAAGATGTTTCTGATTTAACATTTATTTGACATTGTTATTTACTTTCTGCTCTACAGGTATTGATAATTCCATAGCTAATCTGAAAATGTCATGTTGGAACTCAGAGAAACAAACATTTAAGGTTTAGAAGCATACCACTGGGCTAGAGGAAGGAAGCTCCCTTAAACTATTCTTTCACAGCTGGGCCTCACACCTCTGAAAATGGGGGTGGTGGGCATAGACAAATATGTTTTTGTCAACAGGAGAGGTTATCTAAGTGAGGTCAACTGTGTGGATAAATACTTAGGTCAGGAAATGTTATATTGCCTTTGTCACAACTGCCAGGACACCCAACTAGAACAGCCAATGGTCAGGAACTCTGGGATGGGTTGTTCTGGAGAGCACAGGATCTCCTGTCTCAGAAGCAGGGCTTCTTTTTTTGCAACTTCAGCACAACTCCGTGACATTCAGAGGTGTTCAGTCTCACTTTCTTTATAGTTAGACATAATAGGTTTTGTGCTTTTTCTAGGTACTGTCATATATATTTTATAGAAGCTACCTGTTACTTTTGAACACAGTAAATAGCTTCCACTAACACCCCACCCCTTAAAAGCTTGGCTATCAATGTTTATATCTCTTTGACATATATAAATGTGAAGGGGCATATGAGAGTTGCTGAAGACACAGGACTGTGATAAGGAAAGCTGGCTGAGGAATAGTCTGCATTGTGGTATCACAGCTTCATCCAAAGAAGCCCCAGCAGGCCTTTCCCTCTTCCCCGCCCCCCTGCAGAAAGCACTCTCAGAAAGGGTTTGCCTTTCACGGAAGAAGTGAAGAAAGGAAACTGGACACTTGCTCCTTCTCCTTGAAATCTCTCCAGACCACCCTTCTCCCAAACTATTCTCTCCGCTGTCTTGAGCTATGGTCTCAAACCAACCTCTTCCACCTGCTAAACAATGACCAAGAAGCCCTTAGAGGTAAGCTAGGAAACTTTCAGGGAAATGAGGTGATCCACACCCGCACCCTCTCTCCATTTCTTCACTCTGTCAAAGCACTCCTACAGGCAGATGCAAGAGTCTTTCTCCTGCTAGGGCTTCTGTTCATACCACTGTGCTGAAATTCATTTGCTTATCCCCAAGTCTAGCCAAGGCTGAAATACTGTTTAGCTCTTGTTTCTATTTACAGAGGGAATCTTGCAATGGAACATTCTTAAGACGCTGAAATCTATTTATGAAACTACCAGAAGGTTATGAGGGCAAACTTTTCATTCTTCTGACAACAACAAGTGCCAACAGTGGTTGGTTGAAGAGCCATATTTTTAGCACATCACCATTGTCCATGGGATGCTTTATATTCAGACCACAAGCAACAAACTAACATGGGTACTTCTGTAAAAGAAAAATATCATAATTTGTACAGATCCCAGCTTGCCAAAGCCTTGAACAAATCTTTCTGAAAGTATCCACATGCTGTTCTTGTTGGAAAGCACAGATGGCCACTTTCAGATCCAGGGTGATATACAGTCAGCATGGGTTATGTATTTCGCCAATCTCAATAGTCACATGAATCATGCTTTCTGCTTGGAACAGATGGCAAAATAAGGCTGTCTTCATACAGTGCCAGTTTCTCTGGCCTTTCAAATATTTTCTGACATGGTGTAACTCTTAGATGCAGATCTTTCACAACCCTGTGGCCCATAGTCCTTGCAATGGAGATTGAACTTGGAACTGTATATTCACAAAGTGAATCCTGCACCACTATGCAGTAGCCCCTCACTCTTGCAATCTCCTCCTCCTCCTCCTTCAGGTGCCATATCTGTTCTGGATATTGGCTATCATCATGGTAATAGTTTTCCTGTCCTTACCTCCTCAAAACAGTTCTGTCACACCAGTCTCTTGGGGGTCTTTTAGCCAGAAAGTCTGACTTCATCCAGGGCCTCTCTTCTCAGGGATCTTCTCATGAATAGCAAGTTGAAGTATTGTACATTTCATGTCATTCCTCATGATGTGTCCAAGGTATTGGAGCTTTCTGTGCTTAATGATCTTGAACAGTTCTTGTTCTTTATCTAACACTTCTTCATTAGTCACATGGTCAACCCATGATATCCTTAGCAGCCATCTGTAGATCCACATTTCAGAAGCTTCGATTCTCTTTTTAGTTGCTTTAGTCAATATCCAGTGGCTCAAGTGGTTAAGATGCTGAACTTGACAACTGGAAGGTTGGCAGGTCAGTAGTCTGAGACCTGAGTATGCATGATGGAGTGAGCTTCCATCTCTGTTCCAGCTCCTGCCAACTTAGCAGTTTAAAACCAAGACATTGAAAGTTAATAAATAGGTACCACTTTGGTAGAAAGGTAAACAGTGTTCCTTGCACTCCAGTGTCAAGGCATGCCTGCCACATGTCCACAGAAACATCTGCAGATGCAGACAGCATTGGGTCTTTGGCTGTAAATAGAGATAAGCACTGAACCCTAGAGCTGGATACGACCGGCTTTTTAGCAAAGGTGACCTTTATCTAGTCAATATCCAAGCTTCGACTCCAGAGCCTTTTAAAAATATATGTCAATGCCTTTTGTTCCATATTTGTTTCACAACAAAGGGTCATGAAGAATATATATTGGGACAACTGCTCTTGTAGGAGGAGATGGAAGTAGCTCCTTGCCTTCAGTTCTACTCAGTCAGGCTTCTTTCCCCTTTTCATTGATCTTGAATCTTTTCCACAGAGAGTCAATAGGAAGCTATCATATTTATATTTATATTTATATTTATATTTATATTTATATTTATATTTATATTTATATTTATATTTATATTTATATTTATATTTATATTTATACATGGCCCATCTGGGATATTTTCCACTCTGGGCAATGTACAACCAATACAAATTTATCAAATTTTACAGTATAAAACCCACAGCCAACCAACTATAACAATATAATAATAATAATTCAACAGGGTCTACATCATGACAAGACAGCAGGGAAAATAGTTTGCTTCAATTTATTGCACAATAACCAATCAGGCTCTTTGCGTGTACGTGCGCACACCCACCCACCAAAGGTGCCTTCATTTTGTCAGTTTTGTGTCTGAACTAGAGAAGGAAAAGGAAAGAGGAGGAGGAGGTGCTAAAACATGTCCAGTGAGATGTACCGGTATGTAGCATCTGGGATAAGGTATCATTGGAAATCTTGTGTCTGCTACTGAAATAAAAAAGGTTGGTCTTCCAGGCAAAATGTTATCCTGCCTGTCAAGTTGTTTAATGGTATGGCAGCTCACAACAAATAAGATTTCACACACACACACACACCCTTCCATTTCAAAGTCTTTGAAAAGTGATTCTCTATTTTATTTTTTAAAGAAAGTGGTAAGATTTTGTTTAATGTTATGGCAGCTCACAACAAACAAGATTAGTTCACTGTGCATCCTCCGGAACAGCCTGATTGTGTGGCCTTCAGCAAGCTGCACCGTTTCAGAAAAAGGGAATAGTAATCAATTTCTGCATTCTCTCTACCTAGAAATCGATGAAAGGAGTGGCCATGAGTCAAAAATGACTTAATGACAAACAATTATTGTATTTTTCAAATCAACTTGCAACATAGAATAAAATGTGGCAGATAGCATTTATTTGATTAAATAATTATTAACTTAAATTGTTCTGTGATCAAATATTGACACTGCAGAGAATAAAAGCTTTCCTCATTTATGAAGCTAATTTAATGTACAGTGTTTATCAGCCCTAAATATCAAATAGCAGTCTGTTTTATATATATATATATAAACATTATGTCTGGTAGTGATAAACAGGAGGTTGTTATGCTGTATTCTCACATTTATTCATTTTATTTTATTTATTCACATTTATACCCTGCCCTTTTGATGTGAGTACCACTCAGGGTGGCTTATATTTTACTCTGATCTTATATATATAATGATATGTATTTATATAAATATATTTATAAAACATATATATAGTATTACAATAATATTATAATATTAAAACCAAAACCAAATTAGAAGGTGGAGGAAGAAGCTCACTGGACAAAGAACATCATTAAAGGAGGATATAGCTGAAGATCTCAACCTCCCCTATGTCACTTGGAGGACCCTGAATAAGCTGAGGATTGGAGTCCCTAAATGCTAGACCAACATGCTCAAGTGGCAGACAACAACATGTGCTGTGAATGTGGAGAGATACAGAGTCTGGTCCATTTACTGGTCTGCCAAATACTGATGGAAACATGTACCAATGAGAACTTAAGTTTTGCTGCCACACTCTTCTTCTCCAGGTCCGACCAAAACTTTTCATGATTGAGTCTTCCCATCTTTTTTTTTTTTTGGGGGGGGGGGCTGCCAAGTGTCTATTTACTCCTCTGGGATATCACACAGTGACTGCTGTTTTCCAATGCCCATCTGTCATTCAAGAGACGTTTCCAGCCCAGCACATTTTCCGTTTATGATATTCAACAACAGCTTCATTGATTCTGCTTTGTTTTCTTATCTGGGCATTGGGGATGTGGTCATGAAGGGATACCTTTAGCATCCATCTTTCCATGGCTCTTACAGCTCTTGATAGTTCTTCCTTGGCCTTTGTTAGTGACCATGTTTCACTCCTATAGCAGGTAGTACTGTGGAATTAAAAAGGTTGGCATATTGTTTCTAAAATCAGATTAAAATAATCCAATGATAACCAATAAAAACTCAATAAACAAAACCAGATGGCATCAGAAAATCTTTAAACCATTTAGATGAGAAGAGCATTCTAAGAGAACAGCAAACTAAGTCTTCTGTCTTCTAGCAACTAGAAAAGCAATGTCTGCTCATCTTAGATGGTCTGCTACAACATCCCTTCATCATCTTCAGTTACAGTGTTTAATATTCATTTAGCTTAAAGCCCTTTAAGACCATATGGGCAAAGGAAAGCAGACCGGGGGGGTGAAATCTCCAGGACAGGCAATAACTTTGTTTGTACAATTTATTAGCATGACAGTAAACCTCAGGTTTGGGGGTAGCCTGGAAACCAGTGTAGATTAGATCCCTGGTAACTTCCAATGAGGGACTGTGGTGGCTTAGAGGTTAAGATCCTGAGCTTGATGACTGGAAGGTCAGCAGGTCAAGACCGGAATGCTGCATGATGTAGTGAGCTCCCGCCTCTGTCCCAGCTCCTGCCAACCTAGCAGTTCAAAAGCAAGAAATTGCAAGTAGATAAATAGGGAAGTTAACAGCTTTTCATGCACTACTATGTCTAGTCATGACCATGGAAATGTCTGCAGATACAGATAGCACTGGCTCTTTAGCTGTAAATAGAGATGAGCTCCACACCCTAGAATCAGACATGACTGGCTTTTGAGCAAGGGAGTCTTTTACCTAACTTCCAGTGAGGCATGTCTTTATCACCATGTAATCAAACAGGCCAGTTCAGAAACAGTTCAGCCAACAGTAGTAGTGGTAACCCGTAGTTCTGATTCAAATTGTTCAAATGCTATTAGGATTAAGGATGAGCCTGATGAAGATTTGCATCCTGGTTACCAATTACTAAGGAAAAACAAGCCAATTAGGAATTTACAGGGGATGATCTAAAACCTCACTGGAAGATAATCAGATGCTTTTTTACTTTTTAAAGCACCTATGTTTCCAACTATAAAAGTACTGTATTGTCTTGTCTTATCTGAACACCCAGCACTGGAGAACCATTCCCACTTAGTGTCAACAGCGCCAAACTAGATGGGTGAATGGTCTGACACAACGGAAGGGAGCTGCCTGTACTGAGAATGGGCATGAACCTCACCAATTTTCAGAGCAGATTTTACATATCCGATGTCCAGATAAGAGGATGATGTGATAGCATTGAGAAGCTGGCTGCTGCTTAGCTCATGACTTTCCTGATAGCGAGAAACAGGCAGGTAGATCTCATCGGTGGGCTCACTAATTACCTTGTCTCTTGGAGGGATTAATGATTTGTCCAAGGAGAGCTCACAAACAAGACAGGAGCAAGTAAGCTGCTTGTTTTCAATGTTTAGTCTTCTGTCACATGTTCTTTTGAACCTTGATGTAGCATACAGATATATGACCAATGCCACCAGCAGAAGATGGGAAAGGGCTTCTTTGAAGTCTTAGCCCAATTTGCAACTCTGAGTCTATCAAGGACGATGACTCCTCTTGCTACTCTTCCTTTAAAACAGGTTCCCACCATCCAGCCCGAATTCTGGTCCAACCCCTCAGGTGTGGCTGGCACACCTTTATATTCCACTTGCCCACCCCCTCCTGCCTCCTGTACCCTCAGCCTATCTTACACCTGTGGTCTGGGAAGTCCACTGGGAGGGTCGATTCTGGGGGAGATGGCCTGACAAGGACAGCCGGAGCATCCCTATCACAGGTTACCAAGGCTGGTTTTTATTAGTGTCAGTTTTTCTAAATTGCCTTTCTGCTCAAAAAGACTCCCAACAGTGATGGGATGTCCCCGGTTCCAGACGGTTCCCTGGAACTGGTAGGACCAATTCCGGAGGGTTCTCCGTGAGGGGAGTCCACTTATGGGGCGTCCGGTTCCGGACGCCTCACCGAAAGAAATTTTTTTAAAAAAATCAGAGCTAAAATGGCTCCAATTGACTGCGCATGTGCAGAAACTCAATCTGACACATTGCGCATGCGTCAGATTGAGTTTCTGCACATGCGCAGTCAATTGGAGCCATTTTAGCTCCAATTTTTTTAAAAAAATTGTTTAGACCTTTCAGGATGGCGGCGGCGGAGGCGGCACCAGCCCTCTGAGAAGGGCACCTCCCCCGCGGCACGTTGAGGGCTGCCTGGGCCGTCCGCTGCCGACAAGCCCCATGCCCTGGGGACGCCCGGCGCGGCGCACCGCTGACGCCTCCTCCTCCGCCGGGCGCCGGCCTGTGGGCTGGGTGCCTGCAACCGCCGCCTGCCGCCGCCGGAGCTGCCGTTGGCTCAGTGGCGTAGCGTGGGGGGGGCGGATGCCTCGGGCAGCGGCTTTCAGGGGGTGGCAAAATGTCCCCTCCCCACCCTTTTGCTGGCGAGCGCCCCGTGTGCGCTTCGCCGCTCGCAGGCGAGGAGGAGAAAAAGGGGGGTTTTTTTAGGCGGATAATTCAAGGAGGGGCCCGCCCGCCCGGCTGGCTGTCGGGGGCTCTCCTGGCGGGCGGCCCACGTGCGCACGCACGCTGCTCGCCTCCGCCCGCCCAGCCACCCACCCAACTTGCCGTGAGACGGGGCGCTCATCGGGGGTGGGTGGGTGGCGCCGTGGCGGGGAGCCCCTGGCGGCTGGCTGGGCAGGAGGAGGTGGGTAGCGTGCGCGCGCACACGGGCCGCCCGCCAGGAGAGCCTCCGACGGCCAGCCGTGCGGGCGATCTGCCGGAGGTGCGCTCGTCGGGGGTGGGTGGCGGACGGCCCCTGGTGGGCGAGCGGACAGAGGTGTGTGGTGCGCGCGAGATCGCGCGCGCGCCGCTAGTCAGCAGGGGGCCGCCTTCTGCCTGGGTTGGGGGAGGGCGTGGCGGCAGCGGCGAGCTGGGGGGGGTCCCAAGAAAGGTAAGCGAGGGGTAATTTATTTGTGTTTTGGGTGGGTGGTTGTTTTTATTTTATTTATTTATTTATTTATTTGTGTCTGGGTGGGTGGGCTGAGAGGGAGGGGTGTGTGTGTGTATGTTTATTTTTATTTTTATTTATTTTTATTTTGGCCCCGCCCACAACGTCATGACGTCATGACGTCGGCTTCGGCCATGACGTCATGACGTCATGACATTGGCCACGCCCATGACGTCCGTGACATCATGGCGTGGTAGTAGAATTTTTGTCATCCCATCACTGACTCCCAAGCTGAAATGCAGTTTTAAAGTGGTCTCCTAAACTGAGCAGAACTCAACTAAAATTTAAGAAGAAGAACATAAACAGTCCCCACATTTAAAACAAAGCTCAAGTCTAAGTTAATACAGCTTTAAAATGTAGATGGAACCAGATTTTAAGGCCTTCTAAAAGCCTGACAAAACTGTAGGCCATCCAAGCTCCCTTGGAAGAATTTCATTGTGAAGGTCTGGTTCCATGAGTCCACCAAACATTACCTCTTTCGGTGATGAGGCACACAAGAGGCTCTTTTACTGAACATGGGAATTACAAGCAAGTTAGTGGGAGAAGAAGCGTACTTTTTAACATTGTGGATGCCAATCATTTGGAGCCCAAGAGGCGCAAACTACAGTTTTTGAGTAAGCTCCATCTCCCATGGTCATTTCTGCAGCTCCCATGACACTTCTCGTATCCCTCCTCACCACTGGCATGACACCGACAGGCTCTTTAAAATATATACTAAGTCATTTTTGAGTGTTTGTCACAGGAGAGTGAAATGCTGGATCTCCAATGTGAGATGACAGGACACTAGATGCTCCTACCTTGAGTCACATCATTGACACATCTGGATTAGCACTATCTGCTGTGGTTGGTAGCAGATTTCCAATGTTTCAGACATAGATCTTTCCTATTAGCACCTTACTTGAGATGTTGCCTTTTGCTGGAGGAGGCCAGGACTGCCCCGGGAAGCTTCTGCATGCAAAGTGCATGCACTCAGAGCAGAACCCCTCCCTTTTCTTTTAGTAGAGATGTCTTTGGTGTAATGATCCAGTAAACACACCAAGACAGTAAAACAGAGGAAAGAGTTTTTCCAAAGAGCAGCGATGCATGCTTCACATGTATGTCAGCACTACTAAATCTGGAGCAAATCGTCATCCCAATAAAACTGTTTGACCTTTGGGTCAATTCTAAATATGAAAACCCCTGATGAAAAAGGCAGGTTTATTTATTTATGTTATTTATTTATTAGTTCAAATTTATATTGCCGCCCACTCGCCGTAGCGACTCAGGGCAGCTTACAAACAATATATTATATTACAATACAATAGGTTGACGGGGGCTCAGTGGGAGGGGCGGCAAAGTCCTCAACCTGCCCTGGCTTCATCATCCCCTGGCAGTTGGTGTGGGCTTTCCAGGTAACTTGGTGCAACATTTTACTGTGTGGCTTTGGGGAAGACCAGTTATCAAGGGAAATGCCATGATTTGCCAGTGTTAGTTAAGGCTGTTCTGAATTTTTGTGAGCTTCATGCTTTTCTTTTGCCAGTGATATGTATGGGGGAGGGGATATAATGTCCCCCCTCCCAAATGTCTGTTTAATATTGATGCTCCAGAGCTGAGGGAAAAAACAAACCTTTCCTCCCCTCCAATTTCCCCACTTACTTGAGAATAAATACCATATCTGCTAGTGTATAAGACCCACTCTTTTCCCATTAAAATACACTGGGGGAATGGAGTGTGTCTTATACTGTATATAGTGGCCTATAGTGGGCTATTTCGGTAATAATGGGGTGCATCTTATACTCCAATGTGTCTTATACACTGGCAAATATGGTAAATGAAACCCACGTAAATGAAAATTGTACTGAATGGTTTTTGTTATAAGCAATAGCAATTGCACTCTCTGGGTGGTACACAAGGTAGTTAGGATCTCCCCCCCATTTTCTCATTTTACTGACCTCAGAAGGATGGAAGACTGAGTCAACCTTATAAGAAAACAAACTAAACTAAACTAAACTAAACTAAACTAAACTAAATAAAAATAAAATAAAAAAATACTGTAGCACTTTAAAGACTAACTGCTATATTTTTATTGTTAGCTTTTGTGGATCAAGTCCACTTCTTCAGACAAAGAATGAAACTTACAGGCATAGTTCATTCTTTGTCTGATGAAGTGAACTTGATCCATGAAAGCTAACAATAAAAATATAGCAGTTAGTCTTTAAAGTGCTACAGTGTTTTTTATTTTATTTTAAATTTGTTTTGTTTATTTTGTTTTGTTTTCTGATATGCCTGAACCACAGACTAACACAGGTACTATTCCAAAAAATGAGTCAACCTTGAGTCAGAATCGAACTCATGACATTTTGGCTGCATTACAGCAGTTTAACCAGTGGTGGGCTCCAAAAAAAAATGTGCTACCATATTGTGGGTGTGGTATAGTGGGCGTGGCCAGGGGGAAAGCCCTGTGTTGCACCTGAATTAGGACTACTTTATTTCAAAACTTGAATGGGCAGGCCCAGTCAGAATTTCTGCTACCAGTTCTGGTGAACTGGTGTGAACCTGCTGATGTTCACCACTAAGGCTCTGTACTGGTCATTATTTCCTTTTCTAACCTGCTTGCCAAAAAACAAGGAGCAGGTCACACAGTAGGTGGCCTTCATGGGAGTGAACACTGATCCCTCCATTGGCATGCCCCAACAGAAACTAGCAGCACCTTCATAAGGAGGGGACAGACTTCATTGAAGTGGGAATTCTTTTGTTCCAGAGGCAAAGAGTTTGGTGAATGATTAACTCCTTGTTTGATTCAGATCTCTGTCCCAACGTTATTAGAATAAAAAATCACCATGGATTTAGAACCTCTTTTGTTTTGAAAAGTAAGTGTAAGGGGTCTGACATAATGGGAGGTGTTTTCCTTCTGGTTTTGTGAATATTTCCAAAAGATTCAGAAAGGAAATATGCTGGAGAAGAAGAATGTAATGTACTGTAATGAAAATATCACCATCATCATCATCTTAGAATTGCAGGGCTAAAATGGTGCGTATGGTCCAGCACCTGTGAAGAAGGCATAGTAGAGAACCGAACCCCCAAGTTCTGGCTCTGCAGCCAGATACCTAAACCAACTGTATCTAGTGAGCAGGGTTAGGGGGGGGGGGGAAATAGGATGGAGAGGAAATAGATATTCTTTGCTGTAGCCATGCTTAAGAGAGTTTGCTTTCATTTTTTAAAAACAGAAAAAGCATGTGTTTGATTTGTCATAGGAATCCAAAAGTTATAAATGATCCACATTTCTCATATAGTCATTCTGAATACTTGGGAGGAAAATTGAGACATGTGGATAGGGTGGACAGGTCAACAACATCCAATTCTCTGATACTATAGAGATTAAGACTAGGCCATGGGGTTCTCATGTTATGAGGTCAACCCTAGTAATGTCACGGAAGTAGGGTAGAAAACATTGGATTGGGGAGAGAAGTTCTTCAGGGTTCCATGATGATAGAATGTATAGATCCTCCAATTTCCCTCCAATCCCTTTGTTCACTCATATCTTTGTGTGACAGACTGGCCCCAGAAGAAGAAAATGGTGAACCATGTCTAACTACTGTATTCTTAAAAGCCCTGGAAGAGGTCACTGTAAATTGGAGATGATTTGATGGCACACTGTTATTATGATCAATGCTGTGCAAGCACACTAAACAATTCAAACACTTTTCTGCTAAGCCAGGAGCTCTAGCCTTAGGTGAGAATGGGCAGAGAAGCATGTTGAGGCTTTAAAGGCAATCAAACTGTCTCCCTGAAACATCAACAGATCCCCTGAAACAACAAGGAGGAAAGTTTTACAGAATACATGAGCATCCTTGCAAGAAACAGCACAGTTTGAGTGCGTCTCTCATATTACATTAGATATCTACGTCTGTCTGTATATCTGTGCAGACAGAAATATGTCTATCAGCCTATTTCCAACACCTATAAAGTACAGTATATTGGATATTTAAAATGCCCATGAAAACTTATCATGCTTGAGTTTTGCTATGGGAGATGCTGACATTGTAAATGGTTTTAAACTCCCCAGTGCAATTATATACAGTATACAGGAAGCTACTGAATCACTGGGAGAATTGGAATGGGAGTAGATGGATTTGTGGTGGACGAGATATTATACCACTTTTTTAACTGACGTCATCGGCAGATTTCATGAGCCGCTGGGCAGCTCTCTGGTGTTCACAAAGCCTGCACTTCAGGGGAGAAATGTTGAGAGGAAGAAGGAGGAGAATAAAAGAAATAAGTGACAGGACATGGTTAGGAAACAGTTCTGCAAGCCATTCTTGTGTCTTTAGGGAACTGACACTTCCTTTTAGTATCTTCTAATTTGCTGGCAATGTCAGCCTGTCTAAATAGATTAACGTCCCTGTAGCCTCATTCAGAAAAAAAGACTATATTGCAGCAAATGAAATAAATGTTATTTAATTGCTTTCTAATTTCAGAAAATTAAAAAAACAGGCCTCCATCTGATGTCTCTATCCTGACGTGGCTCCCTAGTGAAAGCACTATTGAAAACTTGTGTATACATTCGTAGCTACAAGAATTTGGCTCATATAATCCCAGGATTAGTATTTGATTAAAAAGATGCTCTAAGTACCTGTTCTCTAAAACGAAAAGTACATGTAAGTTTTCTACTATCTTTCCAAGTTCTGAATGAGGCGTTTCTTGCAAAACCTACTTGCAAGGCATTCGCTCTGAGCTACCTAGCAGCTGGCAGGAAGGAAAGTTTGTCTTAATTAAGTGGCAACATAACCAAAGTCTTCTGAAGACTGGACTGTTCCGCTCTGAGCAAGAGTTTTCTCTGAGAATTTCAATTATGGTGACCTCCACCATGGAGAATTCTGTCATACAACCCCACTAGAGGATGTTCTGCAAAATGCCTAACCCTCCTTTGTCTCCCATAAATAAAGTAGAGAATTTCAGCAGATCAATTTTTTTCTCATTTCTTATATTACACTTACTAATCAACATTTAATAAATAAGCATTCTTGGTCTTAATCATATTCCTATCAATGGTTTTCACTTTGAATTCAATTTCAGTAGGAGGCCCCTATAGGAATGGCTCCTTAATTTCAGGGTGCTCTTTGAGTCAACTCTGTCACTAAGGACTCAGGTAAGCTTTGTGGCAAAGAATGCCTGTTACCAGCTTGGTATGACCTGGGTAGAGGCAACCTGCACAGAGTAACCCATGCATCAGTAACCTCTCTAGTAAAATCACTCTTTGAATATTTCACAGACCTTGAAAACCCTATAGAAGTCAGTTGTGACTTGATGACACAAATCAAACTAACATTTAGATGGGCCTACCTTTGGGCTGAATTCTAAACTTGCAGCTAGCTCAAAATGTGGCAGCTGAGTAGCCTAGTGAGCAGATCCCACACCTGTTCATAGAGTTACTTTTGGCTTGTAAGATCCTATGCCATTTATATTCAAGCTGGTCATCCAGGCTTTTCTTTCTGAGAAGTCTACTAATTGCACCTCAGTCTAATGTGGTTGCTGTGCAGAGAAGGGCCTTGTGCAGGGCCAGATTTACATGAAAAGAGGCCCTAGGCGATTCCACTTATGTGGCCCTTTCACCTCCCATTTTTAAGTTTGTAAATTACATGAGAGATAATGAAATACATCATTACTGTGATAAATATCAATATATAGGCCCCTCTTGATCTTGAGGCCCTAGGCTGAAGCCTAGTTAGCTTATAGGAAAATCCAGCCCTGGCCTTGTGGTCATGTTATGGTGTCCACTGTGTGGAATGGTCTTCCTGGTGAAATCAGATGGGCCCAATTGTTGGGTGGGTCCCCTAGGGATTAAGTTCATTGTTAATGTTACCAATTGATCTTGAATTCTAATGAATTTTTTTGATGGATTGTATTACAGTATTTTTATTAGGTTTTTTTTTAAAAAAACTTTTTTGCATTGTTATAAACTGGTTTGGATGTTTTCAATGAAAAGCAACATACTGTAAATGCTTTAAAATAATAACACAAATCTTTCTATACCATTCAGGCTGTTTGACTAACATCAGATTGTATACAAGCTTGGACAATTTGCTCTTTGACTTATTATTTATTTATTTATTTAGATTTATATCACCGCCCACTCGCCATGGCGACTCAGGGTGGTTTACAGTCAGGAAAAACAAACAAACAAAAACACACACACAGCACAAACAGCTAAAATCCATTCCTCCTCCCGGCCAGAGGACGTTAGTCTTATCGTTCCCTGGGCAGGTAGGGCCCAGGATTAGGAAGTGGAAGCTTCCATCTAAAAACCTTAAAACTGTTAAAACTGTAAAAAATTTAAATTTGTTTAATGAGACATCTAGGAACTGGTTGATGCTTCCCCAGCTTTCCTCTACTGGATAGGAAATAAAGGTTCATCTTTTCCTCCTGTGCATCTGATTAGCCAGCCCTACCTTTGAGTCAGCTTGCTATCAGTCTATGAATGTCACATTTGAACAGAAGGTGAATATGCCCAATTTGTATGGTTGATTCTTGGATTGTATTTAGGATACCCATGATACTGTTGATGTCTAGGCACATTAGGTTTTACATGTGTACACTCTGCCCAGACATTTCATCGTATAGGCCTCCAACAGGAGGTACTTGTTCTGGGTAGGATTGTGGAGAGCCATCTCCTTACATCATCATCATGTGTAGATAAGAGTTGGAAGGCAGGGGATATAGACAATAACGTTTTGGGACTGTTTGTTTCCCACATCAAGCAGAATGAAGTCTGAAATTAAAATTTCCAAAATATTTTTCCTACTCTAAAACTAGCCGGTCTTGCTCTGAAAACCTAGTGTTATAGGTGTCATGGAAAATGTTAACATATTCTGTACATTCTTGAGTATGGGTGTGACTATTTCCTACTGTGTTCCTCACTTTTGTCATGTCTTTTGCTACTGATCCTTGACCTTATTTCCCCACCCCCATATCAAGAACGACTTGTTCTCTCACTAACTTCTTTCTTTCTCTATCTCTGTGTCTTTGTTTCATTTTGATATTCTTGCTGGAATGTAGAGCAAAGATGCTGGTATCAGGACTTTGGTTATGTTGGATGAGCAAGGAGGTAAGTTCAGATCAATTTACATAAGAAATTAAAATTATATTTCCAGTGAAGTGAATAATTAACTTCAGTTGTTCATTAACTATCTTAATAGCACATGCATATATAGTGCTATTAAGTGGATGTTGACATATAGCTCTAGATTTACAGCCCGGTAAAATATGAATCACCTCCAGTTCAGTCCACAAGCTGCCAGTACTAAAAATGGTAATTGTTTAAAAATCCAGAATTATTTTGACTGTTTACAACTCAACCTCTATTATAAGATTGAAATAATAAAGGCCTAAATTCATTTGTTAGTCATAGCTAGAATAAACTGATTAAATTAATACGAATTATAGAAATGATGTCATACCAGTGTTTTATTGACTCAATGGCTGTACTTTGTTAGAAACTGGTGCCTGGATTTGAGCTAAGCTTATTTTGTAGATCAGATTCCCTAAACATGCTAGTGGAAGAAGGAAATTTGATAACCGTTTCAGCTGCACACTGACACCTGAAGACCAAGCTGCTTCATGCTACAGAATTGCAAACAGATTTCACATTCTGTATCATTACACTGGTACTGGTCATGCTTTCAGGTGTCAAATTAATTAATTCCCTAACTGATAGATCATGGCTTTCTTAATTGAAAGGTTGGTCATGATTCAGAACCTGGAAACACTGTGATAACTACACTGTGCTCAATGTTCTTTAACCAAGTTTGTATTACTTTTGTCTTTTAGCAACATACATATTGAATAAGTGATTTCCCATTATCAAGTGTGTGATTTGAAAAGCTGTCTCTCTCCTAGCTTCTTGGAATCACCTGTTGTTTATGCAGTGCATCTAAACCATGTATGTCTCCACAGATGATCCAGTTAATGAAACCATTTAACTTTGCCATGTGATCTTTTTTCAGACGACCCTGGCAACAGAAGTTGTTTAAGATTATTAGGTGTTACATACAGTAGCTAAGGAATCTGACATGGATTATTTGAATATGCAGATAACTAAAAGTACCACATTTTTGGGGATTTCCCACCTACCCATGTTTTAGGTCACCCGTTTGACTTGTTTACTTTTAAGTTACAGATGATTTGCAAGATAAACACCCCATGTGTCAGCCTCAGTGTAATTAGCCACAGCAGGAGTTTATTTCTGGCATGAGAAACAAATGTCTTTCAGATCATCCACACAGTGAAGGGATGAGCTGGGTAAAACCTACTAACCACGTGCAGAACCACAAAGGACTTTTGTCAGTTCTCAGATTAGTACCTTGATGTTCTCAAAATTCATTTTGCACACACACTAGCTAGATTTCAAATCCTCAAGGGATTTGCAGAAGAGTATCTACAAATCCAGGACAAGATGAGGTGGCAGAAAGCAGTGGCATGTTCTTTTGAAAGGAAGAGGCTCTATACAGCCATCACAAAAGGTCTCTCCATAGAACAAACTCCCAGATTCTATACACATTTGCAATGTTAAGATTTGGGAATAGCTTGAGGGCTGAAGTGTTGATCTCATATAGTGAAGAACCAGATGTTACCAATGCAAAGTGAAGAATTGCCAGTGCAGGTCTTGTGCACCTGCATTTGGCTGCTGTCTGCCAATTTAAGAAATTGTTCTTGTGATTGTTGCAAATCTTCCTGTAGTCAGTGAAGAAGCTTCCATGAGGACTAGATCCTGGTATGTATATGAGAATGTTTGACCTGTCAGCGAACCAAAGGCATGTGCTTGACACTATATATAACTACCCATATATAACTACCCAATTAGTCCATGGAAATTCTTCTTGTCTGCAAAAATTCTCTTGGGGAACAGCCCTGGTTCCTTAGCAGCCCTACTGAGGAACATTTATGAAAATTTGCTCAGGTTTACCAAGCATTTTTTCATGTCTGCCATAAATGTTACAGTGGCCAGTGGCAACATCAATAAACCTAGTGGAGAATAAGGCTGATTGTCACTTTGGAGTAAAACTAAGCCAGACAGCTCATGAACATCGTGCTAAAGGAGAATGCAACATTCAGTGCAGACCTAAATGGGTCCACATTCCAGAATAAATGTGCATAGGACTGAGGTTATGGAACACAGCCTGATGCATGTCTATTCTGGTGCCTGTCCCTGTGAGGGACAAATGGATATTATCTTCTAGGAATTGTGTTTAGGATAGTGACCTAAGCTGACAAAGCAAGAGGTGATGAGATCAACATGCCAAGATTTAAAGTGATTAGATCTTGATGACTAGAGGAAAGGCACAGGTCCATATTGGATTCAGTCCAAGTCATTTGGGGCTTATTGGACTATGGATAGAGCAGCTTCTTTTGGTTCTGCTTCATGAATATACAAAAATGGCCATGGCTTTTACAAGAACAGAATTGGTAACAGACCTCTGGCACATTGAGTCCTGGGACCTGGATTCAGATGCCACACAAAATTAATGCCAGTACCTACGCCTCTGAGCCTGTGAGAAGAGTGTAGCCCTCACCACTGAGTAACCTCAGTTTGCATACATGCAACTGGGAGCAATGATCATGAAACCCCATCAGAGAGTGTGATTTTCAGGCATGACTGAGCTATACCACTTTCCTACTTATAAGCCAATTAGCTGTTGCATCAGGCATTCTCCCCTCCCTTCCTCTCCTGGCAATTGTTTCTGAGCTGACAGCGCAAGTATTGAATCAGATGTTGTTTCAACTGCTGCTGCTCCAAAGCCACCCTGAGCTGAGGTTATATCCCCACGTGGCTGACTAAGCTGCCTTCTGGGAAGATCAGCGCTGACATTGGAAAGTGATGTACAGTAATACTCCGCATAACTTTAGAGATTGGTTCCACGATCTTCAATATTATGTGGTTTTTAACATTGTGTGATGCATGTATCACACAACATTAAAAAAAACAGCTTCCTTTGGGGGAAGCTGGAGGTGAGCATGCTCGCCCACCTTCCCCCAAAGGAAGGTGCGGATTGGAGGCTGTGGTCCACACCTTCCTTTGGGGCAAGTCATTCCACCTTCCCTCAAAGGAAGGCACAGGTGGGAGGCTGTGATCCGTGCCTTCCCATCTGCACCTTCCTTTGGAAAAAGGCGGGTGAGCATGTTCACCCGGTTTCCCCCAAAGGAAGCTGTGGATCAGAGCATCCGATTCCCGCCTTCCTTTGGGGGAAGGTGGACTCCCTTCCCCGAAAGGAAGCCAGCGATCTGAGCATCTGAACACCAGCTTCCTTTGGGGGAAGGGAGATGAGTGTCCGATGGCCACTTCCCTTAACCGGGAATCAGATGCTTGGGTCTACGGAGGCCACCTCTGGAAATCTGTGCCCCAAAGCCCGCAGGGCTGGTCTCCAATGCCGGGAAATTTGAGGAAGACTTTTGCATCGCACAACGTTAACTTCACATTGTGTGGTGCAAACGCTTCCCTCAAATTTCCCGACATTATCTGGTGTTAACGTTGTGCGGTGCACACATTATCTGGAGTATTACTGTACAGCACATGAAATGTACATTTTAAAAAAATACAACATCAAAGGACTGTGCTAGATCACATCTTAGTTAGTTCAGGGCAGGAGGCATCCCTCCCACCCACTTCAGGAACTGGCATTTTAGTTGACTTTTATTACTCATGCTGCCTTCCTCCTATTTCTCTGTGTAAATGTGAATGAGTATTCTTTTGGTTCCAAAGAACAAAGTGAAACAGAACCTATTTCAATAGTCTTATGTTTCTTTCCTCTTCAGTTTCCCCCCTCTGTGCTGTTGGACTTAGTCTTTCTTCGTTGATTAAAATGTTCCTTTTCTATTTAATCATAATAAGTTTGAAAAAGTCATGTGTGGGACCTAATTTATGATGTACAGTAAAACCCCGGGTTACAACCACCTCAGTTTAAGTTTGCTCTGGTTTACAACAGCAAATCCTATGGAAATGCCATCCCGGTTTACAAATTTTTGATGTATTTTTTTTCCAATTTACAATGATCAATTCAGGACCATTTTTTAATTTTTCAATGCATCCCTATGGATGTTTTGGTTTACAATTTTTTTTCAGGTTACAACGGAGACTTGGAACGGACCTCCATTGTAACCCGGGGTTTTACTGTACTGGTAAAGTGAAAGGGTTTTTGATAATACAAAACGATTGAGAAATTGGTAATTAAATTGGCAATCCTATACACACTTCTCTAGCAGAAAGTGCTCAACAGTGGACAGCACTCAATATAGGACAGCACTGTTAGGTAGCAATTCTATGCATATTTACCTGGGAGTTAATATTACTGATATAGTGGACTTATTTCAAATAAAAATGCATTGAATGATTTGGCATGACTATTAGTGCAATCTTGCTCCATAATTGTTATCTTGAACCATTTTGGGCAATTTAGGTGTATGTTGTAATAAATATTATTTTTATGATATAAAATTATTCTCAGCTACTCGTGAAAATGTGGGTCATGATGAATTGTAGTCTAAGCAAGGACCACACCTTTCACATTTATGAAAGCCATGAATTATTTGCATATAAACCCTCTGTGGTAGGTTTGATACTTATGTTATATTGTTCTACTGCAAATCAGGGGTAACTCCATTAAAGTGAAAGGAATTACATTGACCTAATAATGTCCTGGAAGCCATGAGATCACCAGGTAAGCAATACAACTTACTAATAATGGTAGTCAAGAAAATAAAACACAACAGTCATTTGTATTAATATACATACATAGTTAAACATATAGATATAGATGCACACATATGTATTTTCCATCTGCTTTGAATGCCTCTAAATCTGTGACAGTCTATCTATCTGCTTCTTTGGACATGAAACAGGGTTGTGTAATTCATGTAATTCCTTCTACTCCATTGGGGTTACTCCTGCCATATAATGATGTCACTGACAGAGAAATAAGACCCATGGTCTTCTCTTCTTTAGAGATGGACCACGGCCATAAATTCAGATCTGAAGAGCCTCAGTCTTTGAAAAAGTTTGTATCTGGACATGGATTTTAACTCAACTACTCATATTCATCCTTAATACCATTATTAACTGTAAAATCTCTCACCAACTTTCAAAATCAAAGCAATTACATTTTCAACCATCATCAACTCAAAGACATTTGTTGAGTGGAAGTAGTGTAGATATTTTCCATAGAAGGCAATCATTTAAATATGTTATTAGTGTACATAAATACATACAAGGTAATAATAACTCCATCTCTTTCTTTCTCCTGGATGTCATTGATGTCTTAGTAACTGGGTGTGTTGTATTATGTATCTAGACTCTGAAGTATCTGATGGTTCATCTACCATTTACATTTTTGTTCCAATTAACAGACATCAAAGCATTTCTCCTTTCTTCTTCTCTGTATGTGAATATGTGTGTGCTTTACCATCTTAGTAAAGAGACTTGTTCTTCAGCCTCTAGATTTGCTTCCATCTATGCTTCAATGCATCAGTTGCAATTAATGCATTGAAATGCCACCATAATAATTCAGTTTCTCCATCCATCATTTTTTTCACATTCTGTTGAAAGACAAACAGCTACCAGCGACAGCAACAAAAAATTACAATTCATTCCATACTGTCATCTCTTTGTCCTGATCAGAACAACTCGATCGTGTTGAAGAAGGCATGAATCAGATCAATCAAGACATGAAGGAGGCCGAGAAAAATTTAAAAGATTTAGGGAAATGCTGTGGCCTTTTCATATGTCCTTGTAACAAGTAGGTACTGAGTACCAGATCTGCTCTGTAGTGTCCAGTTCTTTGTGACAAGTGAATGTCTGAAAGTTCTTTTTTTTTCTTGTCTTCTTTTTTTCTTTTGTCCCTTTCCATCCGCTTCATACTGTGGGGATAAATTACTTGTGTTTAATCAGAACAACTGGAACGCATCGAAGAGGGAATGGACCAAATCAATAAGGACATGAAAGAAGCAGAAAAGAATTTGACGGACCTAGGAAAATTCTGTGGTCTTTGTGCCTGTCCATGTAACAAGTAGGTGCTGCCTGCCTGCCTGCCTGACTTCTTGAGCACCCAAGGCTGGTCTCAAAATCACGAAGCCTTGAGACGTTCATCCTTGCTGAAGACATCTGGGCAGGATGAGCATGTGGCATGCAGAGAGAACAATTTCTGGTTCCAATGCATTTATCTCATAGTGTAAACTAGAGGTTCCCAAACTTTTTAGACCAACAAACTGCTCTTCCCACCATTCCTCCAAGGAGACCCTCTACTCCAGTCTGTCAGTATTCAAAATTCCCAAATACTGGGGAAACTAATATGGTGGCAGCACTCCAATCTACTCCCCATGTTAGAACCTGAAGCTACTTGCCTGGAAACTTGAATACTGTACTGGCATTGGGATAGGTGGCTTCTCATCAATCAAACCCAACAGAGAAGAAGAAGGAGCAGTCCATCTGTCACTTCCTCTCTGTGGATGGGTTCTGTTGTGACATGGAGGTTAGGTGAGGCTGTAATAAACATGGCTTCCTCCACTAAAACCACTTATTATCATCTCAAGAGATCAACAGTGGTTTGTGGGTTTACAGTTTGGAAACCACTGGCGTAGGCAACAGTGGGGTTACTGTAGATGCATTAAAATCAGGCATACCAAAGTGAATCCTTCATTGTGAACACTTTTTAATGCTTATATTTCAACATTTTACAGTGTGTGTACTACACAGCATGAACAATCTAAGATTCAAAAATTACTTACTGTTTCTGAATATTTCCCCTCCCCCCAAAAAAAGAGCCTTAAAAGAAATACTGTGTTGCCCACAACAAATGCAGAAAATGGTAATCTGAAACAAATGATATCATAATCATGATTTCTGAGGATATAATTCTTCCCAAGATCTGGAGATGTGCTATACTTTCTGCTTGATCCCAGACTATGGGGAACTTAAAAATTGACAGGAAAAACTGGAATCACTTTATCAAATTTTTGTTGCCTCATTGGGTAGTGTACACCAAGGAGAAATGTTGAAATGGGATGCGTTTGCTTGCATGCAATAAACATGAGAAAGAAGATGCAGCAGGAAAATGTGATGTATGAACTTTGAAGTGAGATTGTAGACCTGGAAGAATGAGCTTTCTCAGGAATATGAGATTTTAGCATGCACTGAATTATTGCATGAATGGGTAACTAAAAATACATTCATAAGCAGGCAGCCCTAAAATGGTATATATTTGCAATCTATTCTATGTTAACCCTTTTGTTTTTACAAGTCTAGCCTTATAATTGTCTTCCCACTCATCAACTGGGAGCAAACATCTCCTCAAACAGTCAGGCTCTCCCATATCCTATTATGAAGGTACTTGAGGGGACATTACTATTTTCAAAAAGTGCTTCACCATTAATATACTTCTTCTATCACTTTGCAAGACTGGATGAGTCCTTCAAACCAATCCCACATCAAGCAACAAAACTGCTAAGCTCTTTGCTCAGTATGACAGAACTTTCTGAATATGTACAGTTTTCTTTTCTAAACCCCTTATCAGACCAAGGGCACAAAGCTCTTAGTGCAGTGTTGGGCAGCCAAAAATTTTACTACCACACTGTGGGCGGAGCCGACATCATGAGTAGAGCCAATGTCATGATGTCATGGGTGGAGCCAACAATATGGGCGGGGCCAAAGTAAAAAACCATAAAAATAAGAACATAAAAATGCAAACTAAATAGACATAAAAACACATAAAAATACACATAAAATACACATTAAAATAAATACACATAAAATACACATAAAATAGACATAAAACACATAAAATAAACAATAAATACACATAAAAACACACATTAAAAATAAATACACATTATGTACATTAAAATATACCCATCCACTCCACACCCAAAGGCAAGTCACTAACCCTGGGGAGCAGGCTGTAGGGAGCTTCAGGCTAGCAGCTGCCTTTCTTCCTCCCCACTTGGAAGGACAGCAAGGAGGCCACCGAGGGCTTCAGCAGCAGTCACATGTTCCTCCATGGCTGTGTTTGGCCGCCCAATGCTCTGCGCTGCCAAACTCCAAGCAGCAAATGGCTGCTTGGCTTGGCAGGCAGAGCACTGTAGGCGTGCATGTGCACCAAGCACTTTAGGGAACCAGTGAAAAGGTAAGCCCCCAAGGCGGTTCCCCCCAAAAAAGCTGCTACCTGTTCTCTGGGACACTGGGGAAAACTACTACCGGTTCTGGCAAACTGGTACAAACTGGCTGCTGTCCTTCACTGTCTTAGTTTAAAGCAGAATTAACCAATGCATGAAATACTTATTTTAACAAAGAAGTCACTCTGAATAAAAAGAGTGCAGTTGGGACTTGCTGCTATGGACCAGAAGAGGCAGGAAGAAATGTAATTAATAATATTCAGTGGCCTGGTGGTTAAGATGGTGAACTTAATGACTGGAAGGTTGGCAGGTCAGCAGTTTGACACCCGAGTGCTGCAGGATGAAGTGAGCTCCCATCTCTGTCTCTGCTCCCACCAGCCTTGCAGTTCAAAAGCAAGAAACTTCAAGTAGATAAAAAAGGTACCACATCAGTGGGAAGGTAAAAGTGTTCCATGCACTCCAGTGCCTGCAACGTGAAGACAGAAATGTCTGCAGATGCAGACAGTGCTGGTTCTTTGGCTGTAAATGGAGATGAGTCAGATACAACTGGCTTTTGATCAAGGGCAACCTATCCATAGCTCAGTGGTTTAGGTATCTGGCTGCTGATCCAGAGGTTGAGAGTTCAATTCCCCACTGTGTCTCCCAGGAGAAGAGTCAGCCTGTGGAACCTTGGGCAACCTCCACAGTCCCAGGGTGCCCCCAGAAGAAGGCAAGGGGAAACCACTTCTATTTAGAAAACCCTGGAAAGGGTCACCACAAGTCAAAATTGACTTGATGGCATATCATTATATTATTATTCATTAGAAAGAGAAGAGAAGAGACAGACACCATTGCTGAACCAAGTAAGGATTTGTAAGCAATGTGTTGACCGTTGCTGCAGTCCCTTCATAAACATGTTTAGAACAATTTGTAGTTTTCTGAAAATACAAAATGTTGTAGTGCCAGTTGCTGCAGAGTCTCAAAGAGTGACAGAGTACCAAGATGGCTAAGAACACAGCCCTCTACAGATCTACTCAGAATCAAGTCCCACTGAAGAAAGAATACAGAGCTGCCACAAAGTTTCAAAAGGCTGCTTAATGTGCATTACAGTGCTATATTAAAAGGTCACCTGGAATTATCTGTTCTCCATTTTACTATCAAATTCTTTGCATTCCATTCAAAGCTAATTACTTGCTATTCAAAGAGTAAACAAAGTAAAACAACAAAAAAGACACAAAGAGTTGTGGCACTTTAAACACTAACTCCTATATTTTAATGTGAGCTTTTATGGATCAAGTCCACTTTGCCAGACATAAGAGTAAGACCTCATGGCATCAATGTACTGTTCTGTTTCCTATACATGAAAAACAATTAAGTCTTGTAGCACCTAGTGAATTAATTTACAGAATCACATTTATGAAATCTTTTGATGATTGAAATACATTGCCAAGTGTTTATTATTTTAGCCACAGTCAGATCATGCGCTCTGCCTTTACCAAATGTTTAGATCAGGGATTCTCAACCTGCAGCCTGCGGGACCATTTCCTGTGGCCGCCCACAGCCTCCACCACACCAGGAGATGCCATGTGGTGGAGGAAGGGCAAGATGGCCATCTGGCCCCTGAAGTTGTCTGAGTGAATGTGACCCAGTCCCTGGCTTTAAAAGGTTGAGAACTCTAGTGGCAATGTTGAACTATTATGATGGTGGTGGTGGAGTGGATAAACTGCTGCACTGCAACCAAAACTGCTGCTGACATTCTGAATTTGGTCCTGACCAGGGCTGAAGGTTGACTCAGCTTTCCATCCTCCTGAGGTCAGTAAAATGAGTACTCAGGATGTTATGGGCAAAATGCTAATTACATTATAAACCACCCAGAGCGTACACTAAGCACTATAGGTGTAATTGCTATTATAGAAAGTACTCAGATGTTTCCTTCTTTCACAAAGGAGAGTTCATTGTTATATGCAGGCTTGTGCCTGCCTCATTAATAATAGCAATCATTTTGTTGTCGCTGTTGACATCTTAACCTCAAGAGCCTTGCTGAAACTGACACCATTTCTGGGCATGTGGCAGACTTGGGTCAACCCCACTTGACAATTTCAGGTAGGAGTTAATCCTAAAACAACACAGAAGGATGCTGTGCATAGTCACGGTCACTCGTCACTGATGGTATGCCTGGATTTTAATTTCTCTGTGGCGGCTCAGTCAAAGATGGCTTTTCTGAAATACTGCACAGTTGAATTCAGATAGCAGCTCTAATGGTTAAGGTTCTTCACAAAGGCTGAGGATCCATTTTTGCCTGTGCCCCACTTGCTGTATAGGCTGTTATTGTGAGTGCATTAAGAGAATGTTGAACCACCAGGGCAGCTGTGCTTATGGAGAATGCTTCACTTCTTATTCATGCCTGTAAGTTGGTGCATGAAAAAAACATACATAGAAGAATTTCCCTTTCAGATGCTACACATTATTATTATTATTATTATTATTATTATTATTATTATTATTATTATTATTATTATTATTATTATTATTATTATTATTATTATTATTATTATTATTATTATTATTATTATTATTATTTAGATTGATTTTGGGGGTCTCTGAGGATAAAGGTTTGTACATCAACTCCCAAGGTATAATTTTCCAAGTACCGATATATTATTGAAAGATCTAAGCAAATTGCTCTAACTTTGATTCACTAAAGGCAAGCCAACCCATCCCCTCATGACTCTAGCATAAGATTGGCAAAACTGGCAGAAGTAGCAGTTGAAAATGCCACACATTAAAGAAATGCATCTTGGCCATAAGATAGATTATATAGCTAAACAAAAGCCAGATCAAATCTGTTTTGTTTTGTTCTCTCTCCCCCCCCCCCCATCTAAGACGATGTGTCACTGTGATGTGATGTACATACTACCCTTTGCAATTTTGTGTTCATGTCTGTCTAGCCGTTATGTTCTCTGTGTTGTGTGTCCAGGTATTTGTGTGTCATTTATATACAGCTGAATGTCCTCTAGTTGTGTTTGTTTCTGTTTTTATTACACAAAGCAACCCATTTTTAAAAAGAAAAATAGGTTGCCAATTGGGCAGTTAAAATTGGCTCCATTTAAAATGAAATTTGTAAGAATCACAGTTGTGGTAGCAAAATAAAATGAAAACGTTTTGGTTCAGGTTTATGATATATCGGTATGCCAGAAGTTCCCCTTTTATTAGACACTCATTTGCTTGACTTAGTTCTCAGCTTGAAACAGCAACAGGAACAGCAGTTTTTGCAGGCGTTGATCTCTGTTCGGTCCTTTGTTACTCAACTTCTGTTTTCACATAGGCTTAAATCAAGTGATGCTTATAAAAAAGCCTGGGGCAACAACCAAGATGGAGTCGTAGCCAGCCAGCCTGCACGCGTTGTGGATGAGCGGGAACAGATGGCCATCAGTGGTGGATTTATCCGCAGGTGAGGGCTATGGAGTTCTTTTTACATTTAAAATGGTTTTTTAAACTTCTCCTTTTCTGTCATGTCTGCCACATGTCCATGGAAATGTCTGCAGACACAGACAGTGCTGGCTCTTTGTCTGTAAACGGAGATGAACACTGAACCCTAGAGTCAGATACGACTGGCTTTCAAACAAGGGCGGCCTTTACTTTTATCTTGGGAAAAGTTCCTAGAGCCATCCCTGTCTTCCACCATGATTCCTGATCTGACAAGAATGGTAGGAAGTGCTGCCAATCTTGCAGAACGAGGCAGCTTTCTCTTCCCTCCCATCTCCTGCTCCCTCCTCATTTCTGTGGAACAAGGGCTCAGGTGGTAGCCATTAGATGCTAGATGTGACCTGAAGGTATGGAGACTGTCTCAACCCCCTACTGACAATATATCATATCCTAATTGGATGTGCAAGGTGAGTGGTTTCTCAAAAGATGCTGCTTGCCACTGGAGAAGCCAATGATTGGAGGTGATAGAAAACTGTAGCAACCTTTATAGAACATAAGAGGGGGAAATGGAGGTTGTGGTACCATGTACTCATGTTTTACTATTGTCTCAAGGGTCATTGTCAACATCAAGCAATCAGAGAGCTCACCCTACATCCATGTTTGCTAACAGGTTAAATATTATGACTTTTAAATTGTCTCAGTGCATACAGTAAACATGGAAGGGAATGGGGATGGGGAGTGAGGTGACACCTGCTTGCCTAATATTACTGTGCCCAGCTGGCCACCCTGGCTTATTTTTGTTCAAAACCTTGGGTGCCTTCTTATCCTAAAATGGCTTTCATCAAGGGGTAAATTTTTTTTTTGCAGTGTTTGTACCCTTCCCCCAGATCTGCCCTGGAGGGTTAGGCAACCCTCCAGATTAGATCTGGGGGGTTGAGAGAGGCTCCGTAATGAGTACAGGAAATAAAGCTCTTTTCTATGAGCACTAAACATACCAACACATTTAGCTCTGATACCAAATAGCAAATTGAGTACTGTACAACTGCTACCTTACCATGGATACCTATGCATACATTTGACAATGAATATTTTTATTATTTCATTATTTTAAGAATGTGTATACAGTACTGCAGTTCAGGATATATATTTGTAAAACAGCAGACTAACAAGCACTGTTTTATTATTATTATTATTATTATTATTATTATTATTATTATTATTATTATTATTATTATTATTATTATTATTATTATTATTATTATTATTATTATTATTATTATTATTATTATTATTATTATTATTGTTGTTGTTGTTGTTGTTGTTGTTGTTGTTGTTGTTGTTGTTGTTGTTGTTGTTGTTGTTGTTGTTGTTGTTGTTGTTGTTGTTGTTGTTATTATTTAGTCGTACTTGTTCATCGCCCTCCTCCCTGAGGGGACCCAGGGGGATTTACAGCATATCATAGCAACCACAACAATTTAAAATTGATTAAAAGACTAAAAGAAGCTTAATTTGTTTTTTAAAAAAACTAGGCGGCTTAAAATCAGCAAAACAACACAGCACAAAAAATTAATAAATTTTTCTAAATCAATAATAGATTTCTCTCTCCCCTCCGGCTGTTGGTGGTTGCCCGGAGTATCATGAAAAGTTGTGAGAGTCATATAATTACTCTTAAACTTAAATTACTGTTTCATGGTTTAGCAGTACAAAATGAAGAGTGCTTCTTTCAATGAGCCAGGAAGATCAGACTTGACTGCATACATAATCCTATGGTATGGTCATTCCACTTATATTCTTCAACAGGGTAACAAATGATGCCCGAGAAGGGGAGATGGATGAAAATCTGGAGCAGGTCAGCGGCATCATTGGAAATCTCCGTCACATGGCCCTGGATATGGGCAATGAGATTGACACACAGAACCGCCAGATTGACAGGATCATGGAGAAGGTATGGGTTGGCCACCAATGGCAGGGCACAAAAAGTTGTGTTTTGAACCAATACAATCACAAGGGTTTTTATAAGCATCAGTCCAGGATTAATACAATGGAATTATTTTGGTGAAGTGTAAAGAGGTGTCATTGCTGTCAAAGTTGGGGCTAGCAGGTTTTAACAAAGACTTTGCACAGAAAATGGGTTTTCAGACAGAGTCCAAGGAAGAAAGGAAAATGGAGCCTCAAAGACATTCTCAGAGTTAGTTCTGGGCATAAAGCACAAAATGTGGAGAAAGAGAGTGATTTCTCATGTATATTGTGATGAAACAGCAGAGAAATTAGAACTTGGGGCGTTTAACTGAGTGAGTTGGGGAGTTGGACAATACCTTCTAGTTAGTTATGCCAGATGGGGATTCTGGGAGATGTCAACCAAAAAAGTAACTTTTGCAAGCTATGCAACATAACTATAGAAATAACTGAATTTTCTGCTGAATTGAGGAACAGATAGGAGAACAAGATATGGATTTAAGGGCATATTCCACCCATTCACAAAGAGAGGGGTGAATAATGTTAGATAATCTTTGCAGAGTTGTGCAACTAGCATGTAGCCAAGGATTAGGGCTGAATATGTTGAAATGGAAGCCCTCCTTAATTCCTCTTGTCTTTTCTCTTAGTTCAACCATTGAAAAAATACTCAGATTTAGCAGAAGGGAAAAATGTTCACTTGCAAAGCTTGTGTTCAAATATACAGTACTTGTTAAATAGATGATAAAAATACAGCAGTTCACTTCATCTTAGTTGCGAAAAGCAGGAAGGAAAATCTCTCTCAAGTAAATGCTGGTTGCAAGAGGGTACTGAGTTACTAACCTTTTGAGACTAACACATTTTGAATCAGAAAGAGTGAACCAGGTTAAACAACTGAGCTATTGAGACAGAATAGATAGTGACAGAATTACAAAACACCATACAGAGAGAGATCTTAGCATATATACAGAGTGGAAAGCAGTTACTTTTAGGGCAAAGAAACATTTAGCCTGCTGATTTTCTGTTCAAAAACAGGCAATTAATATACAGTCAAACCTCGCATAATGAGCGTTTCGCTTAGCGAAAAACTCACATAATGAGCAAGTTTTTTGCTAAGCGGTCTAACTCGCATAATGCAAATTTTTGCTATGTTAGTCGGACCTTCCCTATGGAAAAACTCGCATAATAAGCGTTTCTATGGGGAAAACTCACATAGCGAATTTTTTCGCTATGAAAGTTTTCCCCCTTGAAACGCTCGTTATGCGAGTTTTTTCATATGAATTTTGTTTGTTTCGCATAGCGAGCAACCTCACATAGCGAGCAACCTCGTATAACGAATTAAATTCGTTATGCGAGGTATTACTGTATTTGTTAAATGCTGGCCCTTCCCATCTTCATGTTATAATGCAAACCAAACACAAAACATGATGGAATTGCCTGCTATAACAAATAATGTAGATGCCTTTAGGTGAATAAGATTGAAAGATGTAAGTAGTAAAGTTGAGTACCTTCTGAAATGGAAAAGGGAGTTATGTACTGTACTTCAAATGATTATGACAACCATATTATAAAATTCAATTCTCCCCTACCTGAGCCATGGGTGATAGCTGAGATGAATTCACCTGGATGACACCCCAAAAGCTAAGCATCCAGTATTTAATTAGTCTGACCTCACTCACTTTGAAGCCAGTTTGAATAGATAAGGCCCAAACCAGCACTCTTCTTTGGTAGCGGAAAGAGACAAAAACACTCTAGTCCTTATTCTTATCTTTATGTAGAAAATAGAAAAAAAGTTGCAACATTCAAATTTCAGCAAAAATAGCAGGTTTTCAAAGGCAAATTAGGAACAGCTTTAGATCTCAGGCATGAAAAGCAATTAAGCCTAATCTTGAAGCCATAGAGCTTCCTAGTAGAAGCAATTTAACCCATGATTAACAAGCAAGGACAGCAAAAGCATTTTTCTGCATTATAGACTTTTCTCCCCACTTGGCAACCCATCAGACTGGAATGTTCAATCATTCAAGCATAGAAACCAATCATGAGCTCAGTATGGAAATTGGGGACCTCCTTCTCAGATATTTCAACACACCTCCTGTTCTCATGCTCCGAGATGTACCCCTCCTTCCTTGTTCTGAGAACTGGCAAGGCCCTGGCTGTTATGCAGGCCTGGACCCTGCAAGTAGCTAAGGCTCTCAGACCACTTTTCAAAGACAACACATTCCTTTCCCCTTAGCAAAGGCACAGTGAAGGTCCCAACACCCCCCAGTTTCAGCAGAACTAGGGTGACTCCGTTTTAGAACTAACGCTGGGCCTTACACATATGGATGTATTTCAAGATACAAAGCTGTTCTTTCAAAGGACACGTACTTTGAAAAATCACAATATAAGGCAAAGCTGTGTTGCCTCTAGTCTGATTCTCCAAGTTTTACACCTTCCTTTATCCCATCTGCCATTGTTTCTCTCTTTCTTTTCCTTTCTCTGCCATCCAGGCTGTTTCCAACAAAACCAGGATTGATGAGGCCAATCAACGTGCCACAAAGATGCTGGGCAGTGGTTAAAGACAGCAAGGGTAGCCAGATTCCTCTTAACACTGTCCTCGTGGGCAGCACTTTCATGCTTTTCTCATGGTATTTACCAACTAGGTTTGCACACATGCACATATCAGTCCCCGTTCTGCCCCCTCTCCCTTACCCCACCCTTTGTAAATGTTGTCCTGTGTAAGTTGTCAGCTTCCCAAAAATGATATTTGTAAATTTATTTTTATTTTCCAGATCTCTTTGTTTCCAAAGGTTGTATATAGTACTGAATTGATAGCTATAACTCACGAGAGTTTCACTTCATTTGTTGAGTTGATTATTTTTCCCACCTATTTTATTCCCTCCTGCCTTTCTTCCACCCTTTCTTTCTTTCTGTCTGTCTGTCTCTTTGTCTGATTTTGGTTGGTGGATTATTTTTTTAAAACCCTTCATAATGTTTTTGCTGAATAACAAAAATGTAGGAATGCTTAACGTGCTGTTAAACTTTTAACTATACAGTATTGTTCTTGTAAAACTGTTAACATTCCACTAAGCTAGCCCCCTCCAGAAGTCTTTTCTTCAAGTGTCATGTTGTTTAAGCACTTAAGAATTTGGTGTTCTCTTGGTTCTCCATCGCTATCATCAGTTGTTATGAGTTCATGATTAGACAATGTGGAATTATATAACTTATAACAAGCATTGCACTAAAACAAACAAAGTGATGTGATTTATGCATTTATTGCATGAAAAATAGACTTTTAGACTCCTTAACTTAAGTGAGACCTTTCCATGGCAGTAGCAACATCAACGAAGACAAAACAAAACAAAAAAAATCGCATGCTCGGTATTGGGACACTGTCAGGAAAATGCTATACCAGCAAGTTTGTAGTAGTGCCAGTTTCTCTTGTCAAAAATAATTTTATTTTATATATGTGTATGTATATGAATTATGAGCTATGTTCATTTCTTTACTTTTATTCCCCCCTTAAATTTATATTTATTTATGTATTTATTTTAAAAGAGAGATGGATTTGGCACTCATCATTGAATTGTTGCCAGCAAATTAAAAGTTTGGCTGAAAATATGTTGTGTTTTTTTTAAAAAATCAAGCATCAACAAATAAGAAATAGGTGTAATATATAGAGTTTGTCTGCTGCTTTCAAAGACTGTCTTTTTTCAGGGGGGAGGGAATGGCTACACTATGAAATGTTGCAGAGAAATGTAGTTTTTATAAGGCTCTCTTTTTAGCTGCTCTCTCTCTCTTCCCCCACCCCCACCTCCACCCCCCACCCCAGTCTCTCTCTCCCCTTCCTTCTATGTGGTTCGTTATTGGTACAGTTCTATGTTGCTTACTTAGAGCTATGCACACCAAAATCACTGCAATGTTTAGTAGCTGTTATTAATTTAAGGAAAACAAAAATAACCTACATGAATGAAATCTAGATAAAACTGTGAGATTAAATATAGTTACCGCATGTAATATGAAATTCCTTCTGTCTCCTGTCAGTTTGTGATGTGATTGACATTTTGTAGCTAGTTTAAAAATATTAAAAAATATAGACCTCAGACTTTCTAAGGCTTGTTAATCAATTGGTTGGGTGTTTCTCATTCATATTTTGTCATTTCCCACTCACTGAGGCAAAGACAATTTGAGACCCGCAAGTAGAAGTTCAATGGAGGACTGGTGTCCAGGACAAGAAGTGTATATAAGTTGAATAGTAAGATTTCAGTCTCTTCCCCATCCCCAGTAGTTAATCTGATTGTTGTTTCAAAATATGGTACTTTGTGGATGTAGTCCCCCGAGTGTCTCTCTTTTTTTTTTAAATTTGGCTTTTAATTAATAAATGTAGCACTGAGTCGTTGCATTGATACAGTAGATTAGTACTAGGTCACCTCTGCACAGGACAAAAGTGCTACAATATAGAAAAAACAATGAATACAGAAGACAGCATATGTTTCTGTGGTTTGCATGTACAGTATATTTTTGTGTAAATTATGAAGAAATTTGGAGAGCTGCCACCTTTCCCCAAACACTATGCAACCCTTTATAAACATGCAGTTTGGCAACAAACCATAAAGGGATTGGCAAAGGAAGGAAAGGAGGAAAAAGGGAAGGAGAGAGGATGGAAGGACTAAATATTAATTGAACCATAAGGTAATCTGGGAATAATGCCTCAGCAAAGCTGAATCACTTCAGCTTGGAATATCAGTGTAGTTTTAGCCTGAGTAGCACCAACTGGCACAAAGCAAAGAGGAACAAATGTTCTGTCTGGACAGGCTTTTGGTGCAATTCTCACAGTAGCTAAGGAGTGGGGAACTGGGTTTTGTAAATGAAAGCACATTGTTGTAAAGATATGAAGAACACCTACTGAAATCTTCCTTCTTGACGATATAGGCTGCCTTGACTTGACAAGACATCTTACCAAGGAATTTGCAACCCTCACAAGATCCTTCATCAGGAGTGAAAAGAAGGATCCCTTTTTCTCTCTGTTACTTGCACACATGGTCTGTGTAAAACTAATCTTTTCCTTTGTGAAACACAGCACAGCATGCGCGCGCACACACATACTAATGTCCAAAAGTCTTAGGCACCACCAGCTGGTTGGGTGAAAATTCATTGAGTGATGTGGGGGACATAACCCAGACACTCCAGTTCCAAACTTCACCAAACTTGGACAGGTTAAGAGGAGAGTCAAGAGAAGACGCTCTTCAGTTTTGGAGTGTCTAGGTCAGTGGTTCCCAACATGGGGCCCATGCCCCACACCCCACATGGGGGACTTCAATTCCCAGAAGCCTAAGTCAGTACATTGGCTGATCAGTGCTTTGGGGAACTGACGTAGGCTTCTGGGAATTGAAGTCCAAAAATCAGAGGTTGAGAAACATTGGTCTAGGTGGCTCAGGGGCTGAATTATCTTTTACTGAATTTTCCCAAAACCAGCTGGTGGTGTCCTAAGACTTTTGCACAGTACTGTACATCAAGCACAAAATGCTGTCTGATTATTTTAAAGAGGCCAATGCCTCTGATCTTTAAATAGGTCTTCAAGAAAGCAGCCACCACTATCATTTTACACAGTCTGTGATGTTTGCTTTGAAACATTACTTTCAGATTTTTGCATATTTAGCTCCACGCACAAACAAAATCATTCTTGTTCTTTTCTTTTGACAAGAGGCACACAAAATACCCTGCTCTCTACAGAGATCCAGAGAGAACCATTACAGTTCCTTATCCTCTCACATAAGGATGAGAGGGTGAAGGCTCTATCTTGCTGTCCTGTTGTAATGTTAAGGTAGTCAGAGTTTTCACTGGGCAATTCAGACCCATTCACTTTACAAAGGACAGCTCTTGTGGGAAATGAAAACTGGTAGAACTGAGGCTTGCATTTTGAAGTCCTTACTCTGTGTGCGTGCATACACATTTCTTAAGATTACAACATTCTATGTTACATGGAAAATACCCTATTTATCTCCATCAGCTTTTATTTCATTCCCAGAAAGGAAACTATAATATTGACCACATTTGGAAAAGGAACGTATTTACTAGCTGGTTTAATACAGTTAGAGTAGGGCTACATGATCGACCTGCACAGCTCATAGTCAACATCTGGGTGATTGTCCCAACAATGACAACAAAAATACTCTTCACCTTCTAAAATAGGTTGATAAAATGAAAGGAAACAGTGGTTTCTAAGGAAAAACCATTAGAGGAGGGACAATCAGAAATATAGAGCTCATTTCTGGTCTAGAGGATAAATGTGTGGATTGAGTGTGCACTAAGGTGTTGCTTAATTCACAGTCATGAGACATGGGACATGGAAGGAAATATGGAGACCTCCAGATGTTGCCCAAATGTTGTCCAGCAATGCTTGCAGTACTACAAATTGTCCACCCCTGAATTAGGAAGTGCTGAATCATGTCTCCTATACTTCTTTACATGCCTTTTCTGAAATGTTTCCCCTACTTATAACCCAAAGAAGTTTACACATCAAGACTTCTACTCTTAGATGAAAGGCTTTAACATGTTGGGTTAAAAACAGGGTTGTACTTTGTGCCCTGCTCCTGAAGTTGTATGTCAGTCTTTTAATGTCTATGTACTGTGAACAGTTGTTTGCAAAAGAGTCTAAAAGGGCATGGGGTTGCCTACATGCAAGAGCTTGGGTTAACTGAGATACTCCTTTAGTCAGATATGCCTATTGGGTAAAACTCTGTGCCAACTGCTCATTAAGAGCCACCTGCATTCAACACATGGACATCAGCAAGTAAGTATACATTTGGTGTCAAGTATCTAATAATGTAAAAGTGCCTTCAGTGAAAGTAGTGCACGAATATGGGTAAGGCAGGGATGGGCAACTTTGAAGGGCTTGGAGGCCAGAATTTGCCCTCAACAAGAAAGTTTGCCTGTTTTTATTCTCTCTAAAAATATTTCAGCCTCCTTGAGTGCTATCTTTTAGTGGAAAAGGCAGGATATAAATGCAAGACACACACACACACACACAGACACAAACAATCACTTTCAGCTATTGGGGGCAGGAGGGTGCGTGGGGTATGAAAACAGGAAGTACCAAAACAGGGATTTCATTGTGTAACATAGATTTCAATGTCAAAATAACAACCTCACTCAGGTTCTCACAATCACAAGCTTTGCACCCTGCTCTGTTGTCTCACCACAGACTCACGAGCTTTATGTTATGAGGGTGACATTGCTTAAAACAGAGTTTGGAATGTTTTTTTTTAAAATAATAATAATAATAATAATTTGTAACTGTTATAGTTTCAATGTGGTTAGTTATATTGGGTGTTACAAAAGTAACTTTTTTCTCAAAGCAGATAAAAGACTAAAATATTTGCTCCAAGACTTGTTTTTAAAAAATGCCTGAACACGAACTACATGGTGCCTGAGGTGCTGCGGCTGCTTCTTCCATTTTGTTGAGTTCATTCTTCAATTCCTTTTGCCTGACCTAGTGTGAGGAAGATTAGCGGGCACAACAAGGTTGGTATTACCAGGGTGCGCTCAACTGTGGTTCAGAAATTCCACAATCTTCAAGTAGGCTCTTTCTGTGTATCCCCCGGCCTCTGCTATTAAACACACACACACACACACACACACACACACACACACACACACACACACACACACACACACACACACACACACACACACACAATTTAAATAATCAAATAGGGTGGTTTGTTGTTCAGTTGCACAGTCTATTCCGACCCTTTGTGACCCCCATGGGCCACTGTACGCCAGGCTCCTCTGTCACAACATGGTACATTTTTATATTTTCCAAGCACGGCAACTATTCTGGATTTTTTGTCTGACTTCTGCAATCAAATACTATACTTCATTTTAAAAAAAAAAACCATGATAAGTACAGCCACAGCCTGGCCACATTTCCAATTTTTTTAATCCTTCAACTCCCATAATTCTCCTTCTGTTTGAAAGCTGAAAAGGTCATGTATCCAACCTTTGATAGTGACATTGGAGCAACAAATGCAGTAGGTGCTGACATGTCACTAACAAACAGGACATATTGGATCAATAAAGGAAGAAATGAAAAAAACTTAAACTAAGCACAGATTTGCATAAGATGTGCTTGGAAGTGATGGAAGGATTCATTGGAATCTCAAGAGATTGTGGGGTATTTTGTTCCTTTAGAGACTCCCCTTGTAGTTCTCTACAGACAGTAAGACTTGCCATTCACAGACACTACTGGGAGCAGTTTACTTCTTGAAACAGTAATGTAGTGGTGAAGGAAAGCAACATGGAAGAGAGGAAAGTTGTTCTTTAAACTACTGGTTTTGGTCTGCATCTCCCAGGATTCAGGGTGAGAGGGGTGGGGATGGATTCTTGCCAAATTATGTGAGTCCGAAAGAAATTGAAAACTCAAGCTTAATGCCAGTGTCCAATAATTCCACCCATTATCATAATTTTATAAACCATAACCCTAAAAGGAAATATCTAACCTTGAGGGACACACAGCACGTCCACTTAGCTTGTCAGCATTCCCATCAACCTTAACCTTTTGTCTCTTGATTGGAGTCTGAGGTTTCCTGGGCAGACGCCAATAGTGCTCAGGGGAGGTAGAGAGGAAGCTGGGCTCTCCTAGCTATTGAAGTTGAGCCAAAAATATACCCAAGCGGGGTTTGTTAATGCAGCTCTTCAAATAACGTGCAGGATTAGCCTGGCTCAGCTGTCAGCATAATCCAAAATATGTAATATGAATCTCCTCAAGTTTGAAGTGGTCAAAATGTTGGACCAGAACTGGATTTATAACATTTATTTTATCTGTTGTGTTTATATCCTACCTTTCCCCCAATAAACTCCAAGTGGCTTACGTAGATCTCTCCCACACTTTATCTATACAACCATCCTATGACAGGACTGGACTGGATCATGGTCAACCTATTCAGGTTTCTTGCCAAGTGGGGGTTTGAACCGAGGTGTCTTGACTGCTAGACCAGGACTAACCACTGCATCCCATTGGCTCTGTAATGACAAGAGACTTGGGGCCAAATTACATACATGGCAAATGTCTATTTAGCTATAACATTTTTCACAACAGTCCTGTGTGGTAGTTGAGGCCAACTGGCTGACAAATACCCAATAAACATTTATGGCTGGGTGGAGATTCAAATTCAGCTCTTTGTTAGTCCTACTTTGTTGTTCTAACCGAGGGGTTCTCAACCTTTTCAAGCTGAGGGCCGGGTCACACTCTCTCAGACAGCTTTGAGGGGGCGGGGGGCCATTTTGCCCTGCCTGCCACACATGGCTCTTCCTGAGATGGTAGTGGGCCACATGAAATGATGTCACAGGCCTCATCTGGCCCCCAGGCCATAGGTTGAGAACCCCTGTTCTAACCACTACACTGTGTTGTCTCTCCATTGCATGTGTAATGAATACTGGACGGCTTCCTCTCAGTTGTATAATGGCTAATACTGCTGGCTGCTGGAAATGAATTTCTTGAAGGTCTATATGTGTGAAATCTTGGAATCCTTTTCCCCCCCTTCGGGAGAAATCAGACTGGGGCAGCAAAAGGGTCATTTAGCCATTCCTCTTTTCCACTGTTTCTCCACTTCTGATCATATTTGGGGCCAGAAGTGGTAACAAAGAGGTTGTCGCTTCAGTCTTATATATGGAATTGCACAGTCATCTGTAATTCATTTTTTTAACCAGTGCTTGTGCACTGCTGGACCATCAAGCAGTGGGTCCCATGGTGTGTGGCATTGTGCTAATATCACCACCCCACTACTTATGCTCTTCATCTTAAAGCACATATCCAAAAAAATATATCCTGCTGTTGACATCATCAATCTTTCATGGGAATAGTTGCATGGTCATGATTTCACCCACTATGTTTCATTGAGATACCAATACAATATAATAATAATAATAATAATAATAATAATAATAATAATAATAATAATAATAATAATAATAATAATAATAATAATAATAATAATAATAATAATAATAATAATAATAATAATAATAATAAGGTTCACCATCATTTATATATACAGACCATGATGGTCACTAATATGATCACAATTTGGTTCTTAAGCCTCCGTCTTGCACTTCAACCAAGCAACCAACCCCAGCACTGTCCGACACATTGCTGTCTTTACTGTCCGACACATTTACACTACCTTTGTACCTTTATGTATTGCTAGAGATGAAAACGTTTTTGAAACAGCCAGGCCTATATGATTCCTAGAATATTCTGTTGTTCTAAGAACTTACGTGGCCTCAGCAGACCTCTTGCATCCAAAGGACACTCTCTTGCTCTTCCCCACTCTGTCTCTGTACACATCCCTTGACAGAGATGATTTGGAATTAGGTGCAGTGACCGAATGCACTTACATGCCTCTAGGTTTCTCCTGCATTTGTGCAGTCAAAATGTGATTCTATGTTATGAATCTTGTTTGCTGCAACAACAAAAAATTAGGACAGCCTGTGCTACATAGCTGTGATTAGAGATTTTTTTTTAAAAAAAAATTGGTGTTAGAATATTAGAGGCTCTGACAATCTCATCATGGAAGAACATTCTACTGGGCCTCATTCTCTTTCTCTCTTTTTTTTCTTTGAAGTGAAAAAAGAGGCATTTAGTAATTTTAGTTCCTTTAATTTGAAATAGCTCAGGAAGAAGCTGCCAGCCCCATATGCTCATGTGGCATATGTTACCTAAATTTCAGACTCCATCCCTCAGAGCTACAAGCATCCAAGCCAAGAAGTGGGAAATTATTTTGTTTTAATATTTAAAGAACTGTTACACAGGCAGAAGCTTTAAAAATGAGCCACAGACAAAGTGTTTGATACAAATTAAAGAAGTTTACTTAGACATAAAATAATAAAACAATAAGCAAAATTAAATATTGGATAGAGAAAGAAAAACAAGAACTGTGAGGCAAATTAATCACCTCCATAACAAATGGCCAATACGCTATGGGAAATTGCTACCACAGGGCAGAACCAGAATGGAAGAAGGTTCTGCACCAGACAATGGGAGAAGCCAGCTTATACTGTATGTGAATTCAAATGGAGCAGAAAGGAGCTTGCACAAACATCACTGGTCCAAGGCATCACAGGGGAGGGGAATGGGTCTGCCCCCATATTTGTTTGCTCAGAAGTGTCCACATGGAAGAGGAGAAGTCCACTCCCAAATTTGGTTGGTCCAGAATGTCACATGGAGAAGTGGGAGGAGTTTCACCATGTGGCCAGCATGGAGGCTGCTATGGGAGGAGTTGAGGTCAGTTACAAAGGTCCATATATGGTGTTTCCCCAAAACACTCTCTTGATTGGAGGAAATCACCCAGAAGCCCAGCCTAAAGTTACCTGGTTGTTTGTCATCTTCCTTGCAGACAATTGCAGACAGCAAATTTCCTTAACAAAGAGGTAGATGGGCTTAATGTCCAGTCCCTATGCTTATCTACCTGCTGGCAAGTCTTTATGGTGCACCCTCCACCCCTGGCAATTCACAGTGTTTGGAATCTTATGGTTGCTGACTAATAAAGTCGCTAAGACGCTGACTGGAAGGCGGGAGGTCAGCAGTTCAATTCCCAAGTACTGCAGGATGGAATGAGCTCCTGTCTTTGTCCTAGCTTCTGCCAACCTAGCGGTTTGAAACAAGAAAATGCAAGTAGATAAATAGGGACCACTTCGGTGGGAAGGTAAACAGTGTTCCATGTGCTCCGGTGTCTAGTCATGCCTGCCACATGACCACAGAAACATCTGCAGAAGCAGACAGCGCTGGCTCTTCGGCTTTGAAACAGAGATTAGTACTGAACCCTAGAGTCGGATATGACTGGCTTTTGAGCAAGGGAAACCTTTACCTTTACTAGCAATAGACACTTTACCTTTACTAGCAATAGACAGAGTAGCCCTTCATGGCATTCCTTGGCTCACAAGATCAACTTGAGGGGGGGGGGTGTCTCCTAGTTTTCCTACCGTTGTGGCCACCCCCAGCTCACCCCACTGATATGCCCTGTAGAGGGACTGGGAAGTTTGCAAAGGAGAGCCTGTCCACGAGCTTTTGACTTCTACCTTCCCTGTAAATCAATATAAAACTCTGCATAATCAGAATTGTAAGTGGATGAAACAAGTTCCTTTCTTCAGCCTCAGCCTCCCTCTCAGACAAGGAAAGAAAAGGTGTGGGTGGTGTAATTGGGGCTGTATAAGCAAGGCCAGATGTTGGAGGAACACACAGGCGAGGGAGACTGGCCAATTGCACATCATAAAAAAGGAAGGCCAAAGAGGACAAGAATTTGCATCAAACTGCATCCACGCTCTGTAGATGGACAGATGCAAAACTAGGAATGATTTCCATCGCTTATGGAGAATCACAGTGCATCTGACACAATCTCATGCTTCCTGGTCATAGAAAACAGTGGATGTCCTTATCAGTGGTCATAGAGATCAATTGTAGAAGTCCTCTTTCGGGGGGGGGGGGGAATATAAGGTGAAGGCTTGACTGCACTGGAATGCCAAATTGGAACAATTCAGCCTTGCTTCAATTTAATTCAAAGCCTTTGTTATCTTTTAAATCAGACATGCCGGTATGGCCTGTGACGCTCTTACCAAACCTAGTGGTAAGGTGACAGCAGAAGAGTAGCGTGCCTTGGCAGGGCCCCGTATAAAATTTTGTTTGGGGGGCCCTATGAAGAGTAAAGATTTGTTTTGCTTACGCACGTTGGGGGCCCCCGTGGCCCGGGGCCCCCGTATAATTGATACGGCAGATACAGCGGTAGCTACGCCTCTGGGTGACAGGGTGGGTTACTGCTAATTCACACTTACATGGAAGAAAGAAAAGGAAGATGGTCAGTGGAGAACACAGAACGTGGGTTGCAGTTTTGCATATCTTCCTTCTCTAGAGGAGCAGAGCCAGCAGCAAGGAGAGGGTGAGAGAGAAGGAGCTGGGAAGCCATAGACCAGGGTTTCTCAACCTTGGGCCTCCAGGTGTTCTTGAACTTCAATTACCAGAAGGCCAAGACAGCACACCTGCTGGTCAGGCCTTCTGGGAATAGAAGTCCAAGAGCATCTGGGGGACAAAGGTTGAGAAACTCTATTGTAGACAGACAGACAGACACACACACTCTAGCTGCTGCTACAGCCAAATTCTGGCAACAAGGACTGTGTGTATTGATAGAGCAGCTGAGCACACAAAAGAGGGCATGGCTTTGGAATAGCAAACACAGATATGCAATGTTTATGTGAAGTGTATACACACACCCAGAAAGGGAGACTGGTGTGTATGCAGAACCAGAGTACATGTTGTCATGGTTCTGAATAACATGTCCCACCAGTTGCCTATGTCATTGAAACACTACCTATAGAAACATGCTCCCACTCTTAACAAGAAGATTACAGGGGAAAGTATGTTTGAATTGTTGTGGAATGAAATACTAGAGGCACCCTCCAGCAGCATGGGAAAAAGTATACTTCGGAAGCAAAAACCGTTTGAGGGCTTCAGTTTAGTTTTTGCACCATGCAATCAGTAAAAAATAAATCCAATTTGCCTGTTGTATAAATGGAGCAAATTCCACTATTTTCCTGGTATAGCAGCAGGCTGTGCGCTGCTGCAAATGTTGCTCTGCCACTGACAGTAACTAATGTGGCCAATACTGCATTATAAAAAAGAAGAAAAGAGTAAGAAGAGTATGTAGATCATTAAAAAGAGATTGTACCCAAAAAAGGAATCCTAATAGATGTGAAACTGTAAATACAGTATGTGCATACAGATGCAGAGTGAGAAATGATTTTTAGAAATTAGTCAGAGTCACAATACATCTTGGCTACAGAGAGAGGATTGTGAACCCAGATGATCTGTGTGTCTGCTGATAGGATGATCCAGAAGTTTGTTGTGGGTGGGCACTTTCGAGGACCTTGGTCTTCCTCCTTTAAGGTTCCTCATCTTTTAAGCAGTGTTAGGTTCAATAGACCTTCATATAAAGGGCATCATCAAAAGTAGGACCATACTCTAGCAGGACTTCAGATGGATGGCTTGTTATTTAGGATAGACGTTTTGGTAAAAAGTTTCAGATTCATTTTGTGAAGGCTAGGCCTTCTCTCTCATACATGAGCTAGGGGTACTGTAGCCTGTGTCACCATTTAGTCAGGGAAACAGGGGCTTCAAGTGAAATGTATTAAGTGCATATTTTAAATAGGGAGATATGTGATAAATCCAAGAGACAGATCAGGGGTTAGCAAGCTTGCACTCCAGATGTTCTTGGACTTCAATTCTCAGAATCCCTAATCAGCAGGAGGGCTGTTTTGGGCTTCTGGTAATTGAAGTCCAAGAACACCTGGTGAGCCAAGTTTGCTGACCCCTGAGCCAGATACAAGACAGTGAGTTCTATATTTATCACCTATGACTGTGTGCAAACTAGATATGTTCAGTTCTACCCCTTTATGCCGAAAGTGCAACAGCACAGAGATCGTGTCTCAGATGGTGTTGAATGGAATTGTAGTATGTCAAAAGCCAGACTTGAACAACGGATGAAAAGAAAAGAAATTAAGAGGAAACAAACTGGAACTTGAGTAGCAGGAAAGGAAAATTATACCGGAGAAGGAGAGATGGAGGGGAAAAGAATACATGTGTGTGTGTGAGAGAAGAATTTTGTATCCCTTTAAGAGTCGAAACAGTAAACGGTATTAATCTTTATCAGGTCTTTTCCTATGTGTAGCAGAATATAATCTTTAACCCAATATATTTTCATATTACTGTTTAAGCCTCTTCTGTCCTAAATATAATCAATATTTTTATTGCTACAGAGAGGGAAGGAGGGAGATCATTTTCATATGAGCATGATAAAACCAAATTAATTTTGTCAATACAAAAATAATCCTCTTGTGTGGTGCTCAGAAACAAGTTGTGTCTCTGCCTGTCTCAGTTATTTGCAAAACTCTGTTTTACTCTCTAAAACTTCTTTTTTGAGGCCTAATAATTACAGCCAGCTTTACTGCTCTCCTAGGAATTTGTTTGTTTTTAGTCAAATACAAGATGTCCCAAAAAGTTGCCACACATAAGAAAAATGGGAAATTGTAGCTATTTACTCTAGGTTTAAAAAAAAACAGCAATAAGATGCCACTGGTGGATGAAGAACTGGCTGTCTTTCAGAATTGTTATCTCACGGAAGACCAAATGGCATTGTTTGAGTGTCACATCTTTACCTTGATAAGATGGCATGGTATTGTCTAAGCAAATGTGTAGATTTGTTTTTCACTTCTGAGTTATATGGCTGAGTGTTGAGTACTGTCATCAGTCTAACCACTTTCACAGCTTCTGTACAGGAACAAAGCTTTCTAAATTGTAATCTACAAAGACAGGCCTAATCTTGTTCTCCTGATATTTCAAAAAGCAGCAGGTAAGAGTTGAGCGGATATTTGAATGAATGACGCAAAAGGCAATGAAGAATTTTACAAATGTCATGTGAAGAATTTCTTAAAGGTTTAAAGCTACAGCTTAATTTTGGGAAGATGTAGAGCTTATGCCTATATGTACCCAGCAGAAAACATCCTTTTGTATAATGAGGCTTTCCATGTAAAGTGTTTATGATAGAAGCCTTTAGCACATTTCACAATTGTGCTGCGGATGTATCTGGTAATTCATAATTGAGCATTCTGAATTATTTCTGCGTGAAAAGAAAATGTCAGAGTCTTATTTTAGATTATGCAGAAACCCATTTATTTCTTAAGTAAGATAAAGGTAAAAGTTGACCGGATAGCTCAGTGAGTTAGATATATGGCTGAAGAACCAGAGTTTGGTAGAGTTTGGCCTCCTGGTAGAAGAGTAAGCCTATGTAGACTTGGGCAAGCTGCACAGTCCCAAAGCACCCCTAAAAGAAGGGAATGTTAAAACCACTTCTGTCTGTTCTCTACCTAGGAAGCCCTGGAAAAGGTTGCCATAAATCATAATTGACTTACAATTATTATCATATAAAAGTAAGAAGAAGAAAAATGCCAGGAAGCAGGTCTAACTTTCTTGGTCATTAAACTTACTAGGTGAGCCCTCTCAATCTAACAGGAGGAGGACTATTTATGCTTAGAGTGATTTGGGATATAAATTCAACAAATAAATAAAATAAATAAGAATGACCCCAGTTCAGAGACCTCTATATGTCCCAGACACCTGTACCCCTGCACTGGCACTTTGAAGATGTGAGCCGTGTGTTATCACTTCCAGTTGCCAAGCTGCTTGATAGTCTGCTCTGACAATACCATGCCATCTTAGCAAGGTAAAGATGTGACATTCAAACAGTGTCCTTAGGGCATTATAAACCTTTATAACACACTTGGTAGTTTGGGTCTATGTTAGTCCATCATAGCTGATATTTATCCCTAAAAAGGTTAATTCCAAAATGAAATCAAAGAATCTTATCCATGTTCAGCTAGGTATCAAGGCAGTGGTGGGCTCCAAAAATTTTACTACCACACTGTGGGCATGGCGTGGTGGGCGTGGCCAGGGGGAAAGCCCTGTGTTGCACCCGAATTAGGACTACTTTCTTTCAAAAGTTGGATGGGTGGGGCCAGCCAGAATGCATGCTACTGGTTCCGGTGAACCTGCTGATGCCTACCACTATATCAAGGTACAATATAGTATTTGTATTTTGGATTTGTATAATTTCGTGTCAGAAAATATTATGGGTTAAAAGGGTTTTTGCTGGAGAAACTCTGCCCAAATGAGGCTCCTTTCATGTCCCAAAGAACTTTTCCCACTGAAGTGTTCCCTAGTTATCTACTTGCAATTTCTTGCTTCCAATCTGCTAGGTAGGCAGGAGCTGGGACAGAGACACGCACTCAATCCCTCATGCAGTACCCAGGTCTTGAATTGCCAACTTGCTGGCCTTCCAGTTAACAAGCCAAGCTTCTTAACTACTGAGCCACTGCACTTATTGTTGCACTTTATTGTTGTAATGAATGTAGGCCAGGAGTTCTCAACCTTTTAAAGCTGGGAGCCAGGTCATGCTCCCTTATATAGCTTTGGGGGCCAGACAGCCATTTTGCCCTTCCTCCACCACATGGCACTTCCTGGTGTGGTGGGGGAAGTGGGACCCCCACATGAAATGGTGCTGTGGGCCGCAAGTTGAGAATCCCTGATCTAGGCAATATTTTTACCTTCAATATTTCTACCAGTTTTATTCATCTGGCTTCTATCTCCAAAAAACCAAGATATATTAAAAACATGTAATTTTTTGAAAAGCTACAGGCATATTACTTCCTCTTACAAAACATTCTTACAGATAAGAGAAGACTGTGGGTAACAGTGCTTAACATATATACTGTATGCAGACTAAACTTAAGTTCCAGGCAAATACTTGGAATTCAAGCCAAAAAGCAGGAGGATACAAGTATAATAAAAAGATTAAATATTTTTTTAAGATGAAAAAAGAACAATGAGAATGTTTCAATTATAACCTCAAAATATTCATATCTTTAAAAAGTAAAAATATATGAAAGTTTTAAAAAAAGTATTTAAGCATATTCAGTTATAAGGAAAAGACTCTAAATAATGGATGGCCGAGTGATTTGGGTCTCTATCTGAGGAGTCAAAGGATGATTGTTCAATTCCCCACTGTGCCTCTTTGACAGGGGTTGGACTCAATGATCCATAGGGCCCCTTCCAATTCTGCAGTTCTAAGATTATTATTATTGAACTGCTCAGATAGCTTTGTGGTTTATATATCTGGACACAGACCCAGAGGTTAATAGTTCAATTTCCCTCTGTGCCTTCTTGACAAGGGCTGAACTCAATGATTCATTTAGTCCCTTCCAGCTCTGCAGCTGTAAAATTATTGCAAATTATAATTATAAATGTTCATTCAGCCATGCCACTCTGAGTGGATGGAGGAAAATCCATGATCATGTCTGTTCTGCCTTGGTCTGGCAGTTTCTACGTGTTGCTTGACACTCCTTGATGCCCAGTATCAATTGGGCTATGGAGACAATGAGTTGTAAAATGACATAAGGGCAGCTGAGGATGGGGTTGTATTTTTCCACAGGGAGAAGTTAGAGGTGAGCAACTGTGGTTTCCAGGTGTTTTGACCTACAGGTCTGCAATCCCTCCCCATTGATAGCAGATGCAGGCCAAAAACAGCTGGAGCCTCTATAGTTGCTGACAAAGGATGGAGGTCTGAGTGTAAATGATTGGGTATACTTAGGCCATGTATGGCAGCCATAGGTGATGCTGCCATGTGAGCTCAGTTGTTATGTGCCATCAAGACAGAAGTGACTTACAGAGCTGGGTGGGTTGAGGAGGATGGTGGAGGACAGAGGTGCCTGACAGGCAATGGTCCATGGGGTCACAAAGGGTTGCAATCGACTGTGCAATGGAACAACAATAGGGCTTTCAAGGTAAGTGAGATACTTAAGGAGTGGTTGTATAGTTTCACATCCTCAGGCATATTCATGGCTGAGCAGAGACTTGAAGCTAGGCCTTCTGAGTCCTAGTCCATTAATCTATGCACTACAGAGCCTCCTCCAAGACTGTGGTCTTTTTGAACCACAATCGGGCGTACCCTGGTAATGGCAGCCTTGTGTTGCCAGCTAATCTTTCTCACACTAGGTCAGGTGAAATGAACTGGAGAATAAACTCACCAAAAGGTTCCTTCATTTTGGCAGTTCCATGTCTGGCCTACACATGGAAGAAGAAGTGCACTAGGCATCCTCAACCCTGCTACCTCCTCCCTATTATATATATTTTTTAATAGAATCACTGAGTTGGATGGGACCCCTTAGGTCATCTAGTCCAACCTCTTTTTCAAGGCAGAAATCCAAATCAGGGCAGATATGACAGATTGTGTTGCACTTCTCTCTTTATAATTGGTTACTGCCATGAATGGCTGAGTTTTCTTGACTGCTTGTTCCTCATGAGACACAAAAGGCAGTTGAATTCACACATGCTAAGAGCATACAAACAGTGATGGGATGCAACAGGTTTGCATCAGATCACCAGAACCGGTAGTAACTTTTCCCAGTGTCCCAGAGAACTGGTAACACCTTTTGGGGGGAACCACCTTTGGGGCTTACCTTTTCACTGGTTCTCCCACTGCACATGCGCGCCAAGCACTTGGTGTGCATGCACACCTACAGTGCTTGGTGCATATGCACGGCCTCCTTGCTGTCCTCCCAAGCAGGAGGAGGAAGAGAAGCTGCTATCCTGAAGCTCCCTATAGCCTGCTTCCCAGGGTAAGTGACTCACCTTTGGATGTGGTGTGTCTGTGTATATTTTAATGTGTATTTAATACTTTTACCTATATTGACGTGCTACCACAGTTCCTAAAAAGGCCTGGCGGCCTGGCTTGGGGTTTTTAAGCAAAGTCTTGGAGTTACTTCATCAATAAGCTACACCTGTGCTGTTCCAATTGGAGAACCCTTAAGGAGATACAGCTGTTTTACATTTACATTAAGGCATATTATCCTAGAGAACTGGTTAGGCAAAGACTTAGTACCTAACTTCTTTAACTGTTGAAAAGTTGAAAAGTGCCAAAATGAAGCCATCTTGTGGTGAGTTCATTCTGTAGTTTCTTCCCTCTGACCTAGTGTGAGAAAGATTAGCCCGAATAAGCTTTAAGCTCTGGTGTAAAAGCTCTGGTTGATTTGTGTTTGGGGTGGGTGTATTTTAATGTACGGTATTTATTTATTTATTTATTTTATCGGTTTGTGTTGTGGGTGGGTTGAGGTGTGTGTGTGTGTGTGTGTGCTTATTTTTATTTTATTATTATTATTTTATTTTTCTTTGGCTCTGCCCACCACATCATGACATCATGATGTTAGCTCCACCCATGACATCATGATGTTCACTCCGCCCACACTGTGATGACATCATGGTGGAGTAGTAAAATTTTTGACATCCCACCACTGCATACAGATCTCTTATTTCCAAACTAAATACTGTATCCCAAACCTCACACAACCCACTGCAACACATCATTTCTTTTGTCTGATTTGTCTCAAAAAGCAAAGAAACATACAAGAGTGCAACACAAGAACTAAATCATATTGCTTTGTGTTTGTTGTTTCTTTCACCAGTTTTCACTCCGCCTTCATCTGACTAGTCTGGGTTTTCACATGAAGTATTCTGTGTACAGATTGAACTGATATGAAGTTGCTTTTTACTACTTCTGACTCATTCTTGGCCTGTATAATTTCAGATAGGGTGCATCTGGGAGTCCTCTTACAATTAAATAGTTCACAGGACCAAAACACAAAGAGAAATAAAGAAATTTAAATTACACAGGAAAATGCTTCATATTGACTTCTATGTTTCTTGGCTTGGAGATTTTTTTCCCTTTAAATTTTGAACAGAGTCCTGTTTAGAAATCCAGAGTAGTTCAACCAAATGCAGGTTAATCTTAGCCAGAACAAATCCTCTGTGTCTGGGGGGGGGGAGGCATTATTTATATTAAAATTAAGCTGAATAAATGCCCCCTTTGGTGGGTAATATGCATCAGATGGATCAGTGCTGGGGACAGTTTAAGACATTTGCCTTGAGTTACTAGGCTATGGCATTTTCTTATCTTCTTCTTTCATATCTTCGTCAGACTTTAAACTGCGAAAATGAAGCCACCTTTGTTCCTTTCGCCTGATTTAGTGTGAGAAAGATTAGCTGGCACAACAAGGTTGCCAGTGACTTGGGTACATCTAATTGTGGTTCAAAAATACCACAATCATTCAGGGAGAATGTTTACTAATTTAATAAAATGGCTAGTCTCTTGGTAAAGGTGTCCTCTGTTCACAAGTATCCTCTGTTTGAAGGCTTGTCCCATCCAAGTCCATTTCAGGGAATCACACGGAGGCAAGAACAAACAGAGGCCTTGAAATTGCCCATCCACCATTTGAACAAAGGAAGCAGACAGAATGGGCAAACAGGGAAGGGCCTTGTATTTCTATTTAAGTTATAGTAATAGATGTGACATTTGTATTTCTAGACTGCATATTTTATACATGCTGTATATACTCGAGTATAAGCCGACCCGAATATAAGCCGAGGTACAGTACCTAATTTTGACATGAGAAACCAGGGAAATAGATTGACCCGAATATAAGCCGAGGGTGGCAAATGGAGCAGCTGCTTAGTGAGTTTCAATAATCAACATACAGTACAGTAATACCTCATATAACATTAGTATCGAATAACACTAAAATCGCATAACATTAAGCAATCTGGGGGGAAGAATTGCATCGGATAACATTAAGATCCTATGGGCTGCATCAGATAACAACCGCTAAAGCCTGAGTGGTTACAATGTATCTCTATGGCTCCCATAGGATTTTAACATGCATCAGATAACACTAAAAATAGTATAACATCAAGACTTGTGGAACCAGGTTTTAGTGTTATATGAGGTTTTACTGTACATGAAAATGCAGCAGAAGGGAGTTTTCTCCATGCTGATTGAGATGCGCCGATGACAGGACGGGAGAAGTGGGTAGGAAGGCTATTAACTGCCACTGCCTTTCCCCATCGTACTCAGTGGCCCGAGTATAAGCTGAATCCACTTTTTTGACCTCATTTTTAGGACTGAAAAACTAGGCTTATACTCGAGTATATACAGTACCTCTGCCCTTTTTTGTGTGTGATGCATTTCCTCCTTTTCCTTTTTGTGACATTTAAATTACCTGCCTCTCAGTAGTAGAATTCAGGGGTGGGCAAAGTGTGATCCTCCAAATGTTGTTGGACTCCCAACTCCCATTCATCTCAACTGGCATAACTAATGGTGAAGAAGGCTTGGAGCTCCTGGGTCACACTTAGCCCAGCCTAGATACAGTATTTTTCGCTTCATAAGGCAACCATCCAGAACAACAATCTGCAATATGGAGGCAGGGCTGTAGGCATGATTCTATATGTGGTGCAGGGCAGGGTGGGGGTGAATATTTTTTCAGGAGGGGTAACAATCTCTCTCTCTCTCACACACACACACACAATTGGGACTTTGCCTGGGGTTGGGTGGGGGCTGTTAACGGGGGGGGGGGCTGTTCCCCACCCACTCCCTGGCTATGGCCCTGTATGGAAGAGAGCTTCTCCCCATTCCTGAACCACTCTTTATCTTCTCCTTGCTTAGCGTTGACTTTTGGCAGGCAGGAGGAAGAGAAGAATGGTAACTTATTGTGCAGTGACACGTTGCAGAATAAGATTATAGGTGATTCTGAATTAAGCATATGTGGGGTTGGGGGAGGCAGTTACTATCGGAAGCCACTTTGTATAGCACAATATTCCTACATCGAGCAGGACTTGGAGGCAAAGAGCTTTCTTGCCCTACATACGGGTTTTCGGAATGCAATGAGATGATACTTTCTTCCATATCCCTTGGTGGTTTTATTAAGAGGAATAATTCCTATTACATCCTTCTCTTCCACTGCTCTGAATAAAAAGACAAGAGACAGGCTGCTCAGCAATAACAGGCTGCTCAGCAATAACACTGAAAGAGGGAAAAAGAGAGAGAGAGAGAGTCTTTGGAAGAAATTAACCAGAGCCAAAATCACAGACTCAGTAGAGGATATTAAACAATTCCCAGCATGCTGTAAAAATGTAATAAGATGTTGATAACCTTTTTTTTAAACCTCAAGAGCATAGTTTTCTAAATGCTGAAAGGCAGGAGTGACATCTGCTGTTTACCAAGAGCATCTGAAGCATATTTTGGAGTTTTAACCCTCCTGCTGGCCGCTCCCATAATTAGTAGCCATTAAAAAAAATCAAATGAATATCAGAAGGACTCTTTTTAACCTTCTTGGTGACAGAGTGATTCTTTTGCATGAGTGAGGGAGAAATATTCCATGGAAACATTTGGGTTCAGTCTGTGCAATCATACAAAATGTCTCTTCATGAAATTCTCATCAGTTACTTACTTGGTGCTATTCAAAATACGTCACAACATGAAAGCAGTGAGTAATGTAATTAGCCCTGGGGAAAAGGGAGGACTAGCATATACAATTCTTGTTGGAATTCAGGCTGCATAAGGGATTTTCAACCTGCAGCCTGTAGGCCAGATGTGGCCTGTGGCACAATTTCATGCGGCCCACCACCACCACCATGAAGTGCCATGTGGTGGAGGAGGGGCAAAATAGCCATTCAGCCCCCAAAGCTTTCTGAGGGAGCGTGATCCGGCCCCCGGCTTTAAAAGGTTGAGAACTCCTGGGGTGGATGTTAAACTACCATGTGAGGAAAATGTGATGTAGTCTTAGCACTCGATGTCATCTTCACCATAAAGGGAAATAACGTAATTTTCCTTGCAAGTACATGCCAAAATAACTTAGCTAGTTTTAGATAGAATGCACTTTGATTTGGGTAAAGAGACCATTTAATGCTCAGCCTCAAGCAGTAAAATATCTTGCACAACTCCATTGGTACAGGAAACATATATATTTTGCCATATCAGATCTGTACTGCCATTATTCTCGGCCAGCAACAATATTACTTGGTGACATGCTTGTTATTATTTATATGCTGCTTGTTGAATCTAGATCCCATAAGGTGGCTAACATAACCAGTATAGAAAATGATAATAGAAGCATTGAAAGTCAAACTGTTTCATAAGGTGGGAAGGGAAACCGCGTTCGTTGCACTTCGGTGTCTAGGTATGTCTGCCACATGTCCATGGAAAAGTCTGCAAATGCAGACACCTCTGGCTCTTCAGACGACTGGCTTTCGAACAAGGATGACCTTTACATCAGTGATGGGATGACAAAAATTCTACTACCACGCCATGATGTCACGGACATCATGGGCATGGCCAATGTCATGATGTCATGACGTCATGGGCGGAGCCGACATCATGACGTCATGATGTTGTGAGCAGGGTCAAAAATAAAAATGAATAAAATAAAAACACACACACACACACACCTCAGCCCACCCACCCACCCAGACAGCTACAACACAAACCCGTAAATAACTTAAATAAATAAAATAAAGAAATAAATAAAATAAAAATTAAATAAAAATACAACCAACCACCCAAAACACAAATAAATTACCCACCCACCCCAAATAAAAAACCCTCACTTGCTTACCTTCCTTGGGACGACGAACCCCCATGGCCCGGGACCACCCGGCAAGGCCTCCTCCTCCTCCGAAGGCCGCGGCCACAGGAGCCACCGCCTGCAGCCGCCGTCCACAGCCGCCACCGCCACCACCACCACCAGAGCTGCCGCTGCCTGCAGCCCTGTGGCCTCCTCCTCCTCGGGCCGGTGCCTTTTTGGCCCAGCTCCAGCTGCGGCCACGGCCAGGGGCTGCGGGCAGCAATGGCTCTGGCGGTGGCTCTGGCTGCTGCTGCCGAGCCTCCCAGGGCCGTCCGCTGCTGACAAGCCCCCATGCCCAGGGGACGGCCAGCAGGGCGCACCGCCACTGCCTGCAGCCTCCTCCTCCACCGGGCGCCTGTGGCCTCCTCCTCCTCCGTGGCCGCAGCCGAAGCCAGGCCAAAAAGGCACCGGCCCAAGGAGGAGGAGGAGGCCACAGGCGCCCGGTGGAGGAGGAGGCTGCAGGCGGTGGTGGTGCGCCCCGCAGGGCGTCCCCTGGGCATGGGGGCTTGTCGGCAGTGGACGGCCCAGGGAGGCTCGGCGGCAGCGGATGGCTCAGCCAGGCCTCAATGTGCCACGGGGGAGGTGCCCTCCTCTGAGGGCTGGTGCCGCCGCTGCCACCGCGGCCGCCGCCGCCGCCCTGAAAGGTGCGGTTCCAGCTCCAAAATAAAAAAAAATAAAATTGGAGCCAAAATGACTGCGCATGCACAGAAACTCAATCTGACGCATGTGCAATGCGTCAGATTGAATTTCTGAGCATGCACAGTCAATTGGAGCCATTTTGGCTCCGATTTATAAAAAAAAAAAAATTCTTTCAGTGAGGCGTCCGGAACCGGACGGCTCAAAAGTTGACTACCCTCCTGGAGAACCCTCCAGGATTGTTCCTACCAGTTCCAGGGAACCGGATGGAACCGAGGTCATCCCATCACTGCTTTACGTAAACTTTACCGGGAAATGGAAAATACAAATATTAAGAGATTGTTTAATGACAATCGTCCCTTTTCAAATGCTGTAGATTAAAAGGAGAGCTGTTTCTATTAATTCACTTTTTTCTCACATACACCATGATGTAAAAATAAAGATTTCAGGAATTTACGATTTCTATGGCTGTGTTTCAGCTGTTTTTTTAAAAGAACTATCACACTGCTACCAGATGGCTTTGGTTTGCTTTTCAAATTGACCTAATGAATATTTTTTACAATGTTCCAACATGCATTCTGAAAATACCATCTCGCCCCCTCCTCGCCTTAAAATAGAGATGTCACTTCTGAACAAATTGAGACTTGTGATATTTTGCTCAAGAAAAGTCTGAAATATAGAAGTTAAATTCTAACACACAATGATGTAATTGGGAACAGCATCAAGCTCACTAAAGGATTTGGTCATGACTGTGGGATTTTGGATTTTCAAAAACATGATTTCTCTGTAAGGTAGGGAATTATAATTTCAGTAGCAAAATGCTGTTCCTTGGGTTTGCAGAAAGTTGGGCCTGTAGCAGAATGATGAATTTATGTGCTGTTTCTAATTTTTGATGATCCTAATAAGACTTTTGAGAGAAGTAAGACATGCAAAGGATGGTTCCTTCACTGCCACTTACCTGTAAGTTTCCACGGCCAAGTGGAGATGTCAGGTCTCACAGGAACTGGTCTGACACTCAATCTGCTTTACCATACTGTGTATCTAAATGCTTGTCTGAGTATTTGTGTAATGAATACATTACTGCAAGTATGTATATCTACAAGCCTTCATCTGTAAAACAAATGCTTCTTGATTTCGATGTGAAGTGTTAGCCCTACAATTTAATTTCATTCCTTAATTAACCTATTTATATTTATTTTTATTTATTTATTGTTCACATTTGGTATCCCGCCCCAATCGGGTAGACCCGACTCTGGGCGGCTTACAGTGTAAATTACCGTCATAGGTAATCTATAGTCATAACAATATATAAAACCTTAAAAATTCATAAAAAATTTAAAACATTAAAACAGCAAAGCAGATAAAAACAGACACAGATACAAGGGGGGGGGGATGGCTGCCCTTAAATCAGCCATCCTAGATGGGAACCTGCGTTACTGTGTCCCCACACTTGGCCCGCCAGCCAGGTCTTTAAGCCCTTCCGAAAGGGCAGGAGCTCCATCTGAAGGCACCCTTGTATGAAAGCTAAAGTAAAGTCATCTCCATTTTCTACATCTCTTTGATGACTCTCATGATACTGTTTGTTTGTTTGTTGTTCAGTCACACAGTCAAATCCAACCCTTTGCAAGCCAGGCTCGTCTGTTGTCCACCATCCTCCGGTCTGCCTAGATCTACGCCCACTGTGTCAATGATGCTATCTAGCCATCTCATCCTCTGCGGTTGCCTTCTCTTTTTGCCTTTCACCCTTTCTAGCATCAGGGCCTTCTCCAATGAGTTCTCTCATTTGGTGATTGTTTGTTGCCTTCATTAAATTACCACTACAGCATGGCTGCATTCTAGATTATCAATTTCTAAGAATTCCCAATGATAATCTGAATATTTTATTAGGAGAGGTTTGAATTATAACACAAACACAATCCTTAAAACATGGTTTAAATCAAGGAACAATATCAACCTTTTCAAATGACCATATTTCTGTTGTTTGCACGGGAGGGTTTCTTAGTCTTCATTAGATTACAAGGAGATAATACAAGAAGTTGCGGTTGGATGAGATACGTAAGAAGGCCAGGATGCCCATGGGACAGTTAGACTAAGCAGCAGGCAAAACTAATTATGATCTTCAATTACATATGATACATCTAGAAACAGACTGGCTGTCTCCACTGCAACTTGCAGACCATTCTTTTTTGCAGCAAAGCAGTCCAGAACCAGATTGTCGGTGGAGGTTACAGAAGACTCATTAACACAACTTTTGGGGAGGAACGGGCCCCAATGACCCGGTAACATTCTCCAGCTGAGGCCTTGCTCCTTCTTGCAAAGGCCACACCCACAGTTTGAAAGGAAGTCTGAGCAATCAGACGCACTAGGAGTGCCAGGTGGAAGAGACCAAGAGTGACCCCAGTTTGTATCAATGAGAACGTTGCCACTGTCATGTTCTAGGCAGCAAGCGGCAGACTCGAGTGAGCAGCAAAAAGAGTCAGCCACCAGCTGGAATTCTGCCCGCAAACAGCCTAGATCTTCTAAAACGTCCTCTGTCACAGAAGAACTCTGAAGCAAGACAAGAGAAAAAAACTTGTGAAGCAAGACAGCAATCAGAAACCCAGAATCATTATTCCACCATGTAGCACACACATGCATTTACTTGCTAGGAGGCTCTATTCAGTGGGGTATCCCCCAGTTAAATGTCACCATACAACCATACACACCCCAGTCCCAAGTCCTGTTTTCCATCACAATTAATCTGCTACAGCAGGGATGCTCAAACATTTTGGGCCGCAGGGTGGTCATGTGGATCAGGGGGCTGGTCACTATGGCTTAGGGACCGGATCCGCCCCCAACATCAATTCATCTGGCCCACGAAGCCCTTGTTGCTCCTGGAAGCACATTTTACTTCCGCTTCCATGAGCAACGAGAGCTTTGCGGGCTAGATGAATTGGTGTCAGGGGCTGAATCCAGCCCCCAGGCCGTAGTTTGGGCAGTCCTGTGCTACAGTGGTACTGGATCTGTCCCCTCTACTGATGACCAGGAAAGATACAGTAGTAGATGCACTCCCCTGCTTTTCCTTTTTCAGTCTTTCTTGTTTGCTTGACTATGTTGCAAATCCTTCTTCCTGGGAAGTCTCTTTGGGGGGAAATGACAATGATGACTGAAAGCTGAGGCTTGGCTTTGCAGTTCATCTCCCAGGTAAAACATACAGATGCTGCTTCTCAACATGTTTGAAATGTAAGGAGGATTAGGTGGCTTCATAGACACTAAGCGCCTCTTGTAACCTATGGATACTCCATGTAGAAGGTCTATTGTGGGGAAGGTAACAAAGGTAACTCTGAGCTGAAAAAAAGAGCCAAAGAATAGCATCCCACACACGCTTCCTTTGCTATGACAGGAAGCCCATCCAAAAAGGTTTGGCTTCAAACCTAAGAATACTAACATGGAAGTAAAAATCACAGACCTCTGCCAGCACCTCTCAGGAAGATCTCTCACCTTTGCTCATAATCTCCTCTAAACAGAGGGAACTTAAGTGCATTAAGCAGCTTTAAATACCCGCACAAAGCTCTGCATACCGTGTGCCTTAAGTATGAGGACAAATGAGTTTCTGTACAACCACCGCCTAGCAATACCCAGGGATCACTGATGGTTAACCGCAAAGCATGTTCTGCCGTTTGACAAGCAAGCTAGGAAAAAAAATATTTCTGTTATATAAACTGAAGAACAGAGCACCAAGAAAACAAAAGACTGTTTGGGGGCCTGTTATGAAAGTACAGTCAAACCTCACATAAAGAGTGCCTCGCTTAAAGAGTAACTCGCTTAAAGAGCAGAATTTTCTTTGAATGTTCACTTCGCTTAACAAATAAAACCAACCAAAAACTCGCTTAACAAATAAATTGGGGTTAGCAATCCCCCCCCCCCCCATTGGTCACTTACAATGGTGTTTCGCTTAAAGAGCAAACTTGCTTAAAGAGCAAACTTGCTTAAAGAGCAATCCTGTGGAACGCATTATGCTCTTTAAGCGAGGTACAACTGTATAGTTCTCTTCCTACTTCACCTCTCCCACCCCAAATCCAATAATTCCAACTTCCAAAGAAGTCTGGGTAGAATGTATAAGGCTCAACTTGTTTATTTGCACAACAACCAGATTTAGCCTACAGAGTAATGAATGGTCCAAAGCCATTACTTCCTGGCCAAGTGGGGACTTGAACTCAGGTCTTCTGGCTCCAATTGTTGCCACTATATCATAAATGCAAAAATAAATGTGAGAAGCTATGGATTAAAAAAAACATATTCAGCCTAGTTTCATATTAATAACATGTTATGTTGGCTGGAAGGCGAGAGGTCCAGCCCTAGGCCCCTGCAATATGGGGTGCCTCAGGGCTCGGTACTCTCGCCTCTCCTATTTAACATCTACATGAAGCCACTGGGTGAGATCATCCGTTCCCACGGGGTGAGGTATCACCAATATGCAGATGACACCCAGCTGTATATCTCAGCCCGTGGAGATCCAATTGATGCAGTGGAAGTCCTATCCAGGTGCCTGGAGGCTGTCAGGGTCTGGATGGGGGACAACGGGCTACAACTGAATCCCGGCAAGACTGAGTGGCTATGGGTAAGGGGTCCTGCGCTATCTCGGGAGTTACCATCTTTGGTTCTGGATGGGGCAGTTTTGCCCCAAACAGACCTGGTGCGTAATCTGGGGGTCCTCTTGGACTCACGACTACTGCTCGAGGAGCAGGTGGCAGCCGTGGCCAGGAGGGCTTTTGCACAACTTCGTGTAATACACCAGCTACGCCCACTCCTAGACCGGGATTCCTTGCTCATGATCACACATGCTTTGGTCACCTCCAGACTTGATTACTGTAATGCGCTCTACATGGGGCTGCCCTTGGTGACCATTCGGAGGCTGCAGCTGGTCCAGAATGCGGCTGCTCGGGTAGTGATGGGGTGCGGGCGTTATGCTCGTGCCTCACCACTGCTTCGGGAGCTGCACTGGTTGCCAGTATGTCTCCGGGTGCAATTCAAGGTGCTGGTTATTACCTTTAAAGCCCTACATGGTAGTGGGCCAGGATACTTAAGAGACCGCATCGTCCCAAGGACATCTGTCCGTCCCACCAGGGCGGATCGGAGAGGCTCTCTTATCATTCCATCGGCTAGAGAGGCGCATCTCTCTAGCACCAGAAAGAGGGCCTTCTCCGTGGCCGCCCCGGCCCTTTGGAACCTCCTGCCAACTGAGTTACGTCTACAGACAGAGCTCCTGTCCTTTCGGAAGGGCCTAAAAACCTGGCTGGCAGGGCAGGTGTGGGGCTCCAGGAATTTGGGGTCCCATGTTGGGTGGCTGATATGATGGGACAGCCACCCCTCCCTCACTCTTTTAAACTTTTAAAATCTTTTTAAACCTTTTAACCTTTTTAAATCTTTTAGATTTTTGGAAATTCAGCGTTTAATTCTTTTTTAATTGACTTTTAAGTAATTTATGAACCTTAAGGTTTTAATTTATGAATTTCTGTAAGCCGCCTAGAGTCAGGTTCGCCTGATTGGGGCGGGATAATAAATCTAAATAAATAATAATAAATAATAATAAATATTACTGTAACCATTGAATTGCACCATGCATTTCATGCAGGTGCTGTGGTGGCTTAGTGATTAAGACGCTGAACTTGACTGGAAAGTCAGCAGGTCAGCAGTTCAAGAGCCAAATGCCCCATGATGGAGTGGTCTCCTGTCATCTGTCCCAGCTCCTGCCAACCTAGCAGTTCGAAAGAAAGGCATTGTAAGTAGATGAATAGGTACTGCTTCGGTGGGAAGGTAATTGTGCTCTGTGCACTCCGGTGTCTACTCATGCCTGCCACTTGACCACAGAAATGACTACAGACACAGACAGTGCTGGCTGTAAATGGAGATGAGCACCGAATCCTAGACCTTTACTATTCTCAGCTCAAACACAGCTTATTCACTCAGTTTGAATCAGTAACAGAAAGGACCTCAAATGATATTCAGAAGTGGGATATATGTTCAGTGACAAGCAAGATGCAACAAAGATGTGAGGTAGCTGTTCCATGTTGAAGCAGGAGAAAGTGGGCAGGGGGATGGCTCCCCCCCAAAGGAGTTGTGCAAGCAATAAGAGTTAAATCTTTATTGCAATCTTAATTCACTCCTCACACAACTACAACTTCAATGCTGAAAGTACTGTAGTCAAGATGGGAAAATCATGAGATGTGGCCAAACTGATGGAGAACAGCAAGACGGGTACCTCTCATGCCAGTATTGGTTTTCAGGGGGGAAACATTCACTCCCACCTTTCATCTTCATAAACAGAAGAGAGGAAGAGGGCAAATATGTGAAGAGGAAATTATGGTATTATCTTTGCTCCCAGCTAGTTGTGTGATAGCCTCAGGCAAAAGTGCTCCATTAGATCCAAGCCATGGGCAGGCCTCATGTGGCAGCCAGGAGTCAGAAGAGGGTCAAAGCAGCTTTGTCCCTGCAGATCTTTTGAATTTTTTGAATTACAGCTTCCATAATCTGTTATCATTCGCTCTCTTGGCTGTGGCTCTGGGAAGTGACATGCAAAATGCCAGGACGAAAAGCTCCTGACCTCTGGGTTTGACCAAGCCATCGCTAAAGATGATTACTATTTTCCAGGTAAAGCCTTGTCCTGAATAGTAAGTCCTTCCATTTGCACCAAGCCAATGGCCAGCCTGTTTGCCAACACTTCACTCTTTAGAAACCTATCCTCAGCTACAATTCATAATGAAAGGGTCATCTTATTCAACAACTGTTCACAATGGTGATTTCCTGGTTAAAACCCTAGCAGTTGCTAGCTCTATTCTTTCTTGACCCAATCTAATTTGTTGCCTTGTTCTGAGGTTAATGTTCTATTCTGAGTTTCCTGGATAGAAAGACATATCACAAATACATAAGCATGATAAGCATAACAATTAGGCAAATCTCTTTCTAAAAATTAAGCATTATCCTCATTTTCTTGGCAAGACCCGGATAAGCAGAATTGTTGAAAGGTGTTCATATTCCCCTTGCAGGGCAAGTGTGTTTTTCATTAGTGCAATCTGTTATCCTGTGGCGTACTGGCTGAATGCAAAGCTCCTGGAATCCTGATGTACTCTACCAATTCTTCCCTGCTCCCTGCTGATCAGCTATCAACTGGGATTGGGGAAGTTAAAACAAAGAACAGTTTCATGTGTCTTTTGTGGATGATCCTGACGATGACTATTGCTCATTAGAGCAAGAAATACTCAACACTCAACTAGATCAGGAATGGCAAAGGGGGCTTTATATTCCCACCCACCCCCATCCCAAACTCAATCTGAAGTAAGGAAAGATCCACTGAAACCAGTCTGTCTCAACACACACTCATTAGGAGGAGCATAAGTTTGGGTGCAGCGTTTAGTCTACTGTTCAGTATTACTACATTATTATTATTATTATTATTATTATTATTATTATTATTATTATTATTATTATTATTATTATTATTATTATTATTAATTACATTTGTTACCCCGCCCCAATCGGGAGAACCCGACTCTGAGCGGCTTACAACAAAACAGGAAATAAAACATAGAACAATCCATCTCAAAGTAAAATCCATTATAAGTTAAAAATCATCAAAGTTAAAAACAATACAAAATCAGCACACGCCTCCCACAATCAGATCCAGGGTTAACAATCCATTAGATAAGCCACTTAATATGGGAACCCACGTTCCCGGGTCCCCAAACTTGTCCTGCCAGCCAGGTTACTACATGCAGTCTCAAGGCTAAAAAAATCTTGTCTTAAGTAACTTGTGAACTCCCTCCTTTCTGCAAAGGTGGGTTAGCAGAGAGTAGTCCAAATGATTAAACTTTTAATCAGATGTCCCTTCAAAGCAGCTTTTGGGAAAGCAGGCATTACAGCAGATATTTATAGAGATCACTCCTACCTTTAGCTCATCCCATGCAGTTTCATTCCTGTTACACAGCACCAAGCTGCAGACAACTGGGTTATTAGGAATTAGATGAAAAAAGCACTTCATAGCAAAACACCGAGTTTGCAAGTCCATCAAATGACCATAACTAGCAGGGGATGGAAGTTGAAGAGAAGGTATCGGCTGAGCACCTGTTCAGTGAGGAATAATAATGATGGTACATCATCTTAGAAACTGAAAAGCCATACATTGTGTAGTACAGAGTGGAACTGCAATGTTTTTCTGATTTCAAATGGGAATAGTTCATTTCTTAAAGACTTGAGGTTCAGTGGGGAAGATGTTGGGAAAGATAATCCCAAAAAGTTTATGCCTTTGTTTGTTTGCCTCTGCAAAAGAGCAATCTCAGAATCTATTTTGCAAAAGGCATAATGAACCTGTGGAACCCTTGGCCCCAAGATGTAGTGACAGCCACAAGCATAAACGGCCTTAAAATTCATGGACACCGAATTCTTCATTGAAGTCGCTATTTTAACAACTCTGAAACAAAAACCCCTCCCTCCCTCAAGATGTAGTAGTTTGGCGTTCTTTTAATTTTTTTTAGATTTTTAAATTTTAATCTTTAATAGTTTTAAATTGGAGGGTTTTTAGGAATGTTTTATTGTAGTATTTTATGATCTGTAAGCCGCCCCGGGTCACCTTGGTGAGGAGGGCGGTGGATAAATATGAATAAATAAATAAATAAATCAGAGTATTTGCATATAGAGATTTGCTGTTAAGTCTTGATATCATCTAAAATAATTGAAACTTCATGAGAAGACAGCTAATAGTAGAAACAGTAAATAAAGGAAATGGAATTCAGATACAAATACTAATACAGTACACTCTTAAATGGAAATAGATGGAATCTTCTTCGAGGAATTTATCCAGTGTTGGGCCCTTGGAACAGATTTCACAGAAATGGATTTGCCCATTTCCTCCTTCCTCCAACAGCCCCCTAGGACATCTCACTTCTTCACAGGGTGAAGGAAGCCTAAAGAATAGAGGTGAACTGTATCACAGGGAACTGAAATGAAAGAGATTCTTGAATGATGGAATAGAGATGCTTTCCATGAGTCAACCTTCTATCTGCTAGCATAGCAATACTGCTGGGTACACAAGAACTACCATTTCGGAAGCTTTCAAGATATGCTGTGGGGTCAGGAATGGTGTTGTACAGTGTCACAAGTTGTGTCTGCTTACCGTTCAACCGCTTTGCACCCCTATTCAGCCTTGGTGTTTTGACCTCACACTTAGCTGATAGGGGGCAAGAAATGGTTGGAGCCAGGAAAGATACCTTCCCTCATCTTGCTCCTGAGGGCTGCAGTGGCTCAATGGTTAAGAAGCTCACCTTGTTAGCTGGAAGGTCAGCAAGTCAGCAGTTTGAAACCAAGGTACTGTATGACAGATTGAGTGCCCGTCTCTGTCCGAGCTCTTGGGGACATGAAAGAAGCCTCATTTTGGCTAAGGCCAGTTTGTTGCTACTGCAAACTTCTACTGTTTTGCACAATACAGGTCCATGATGTTATCTGGAAGAGGTGGACTTGAATTGTTCTAACCAATTTCCATTGAATATGCATTTGACCTACACAACTGTCAAAAGAAATGTGGCCACTATCTCACAAATGGGAATTCACATTTATGAACCCCATTGCTGGATCAAACCTATCAACTCTAGTCAGCCTAACCAATGGAAGTCACAGTCCAAGAACATCTGGAGGACTGAAAGTTACTTCTCTCTGATGTAAAACTGTCCCACAAATATAAAAATACAGTGGAATCCCACATCATGAACGCTTCGCATAACAATGTGTTCGCTATGCAGGGGTGATACCCTGCATAACGAAAAAAGTTCATTATGCGGGGTTTTCGTTAGCTGGGGTATACTGTCAATGGGAACCCCGGTTAACAATTTTTTTTTCGTTATGCAGGGTACCGCCAATTGTGCTTCGCATAACAGAAAAACCCACATAATGAAGAGCTCAGTGGAACGGAGTTTTTTCGTTATGCAGGGTTCTACTGTACTTCTTCAGATTGATGTTTATTTATTTATTCATATTTATCCACTGCCCTTCTCAGGTGACTCAGGGCGGTTTACATGTCATAAGAACCACAATAAACACAAACACTGCCGAAAGCCTCAAATTAAAAAATTAAAATTTAAAATCTAAAAAGTTTAAAACATCATCAGATTGCTACATCTTACTAATTGAGGAAGAGGGGGGCTTAAATCATCCAGCGAACTGGGGCCATTGTGCATCCCATACCTGCCCCACCAGCCAGGTTTTTAGATTCTTCCTAAAGGGTAGCAACTCCATCTGGAGATGTAGCTCCATTAGCAGTAGGTTCCATAGGGCTGGAGCGGACACATTTAGGTGAACATGTAGCATTAGCTTAGTGTACGCATTACACTCAGCCAGTAGACATTAACAATTGAATGATACGGAGTTTCATTAGAACAATCAGAGCCAGTACCTGTGTTTATGGTCTCCAACACTCCTCTTCCCTGAGAAACCTTATCATGGAGCTGTCCACAATTAAAAGTGTATTCATTACCTGTCAATTGCTGCAGGGGCTCCATCAATGTTATCCCAACTCTCTCTATAGCCACAATGCAGTTCTCCTTCAGGTACTGTTGTAAAGCTGGATGGATAACTTTCTGGCACACGACAAGGCCTACACCATCTTTTACCATTTCCTTGCCTAAAGTAAGCAACTGACATAAGACTGTTGCTTCTAAAGAAATTCCTTGCTGGAGGTTAATAGCTCCTGTTCCAGTGTTAGCAAGGTCTCCAGATAGAGATGTACAGAAGAGAGCTATCTTGATTGCATTTGAAGAGCCTCTCTTGATGGGAGGCATATTTGTCCTATGCAATTCTGGTACTTCAATCAGAAGTCCAGGGTAGAGAGCAGAATCCATAACCCTCTTATTTTTCACAGGAACATACAGACATCTTCCTAGCACCATGCGAGTGCCGGCTTCTTGTGGGATCATAAACAGAAAGGCTTCTAACACCAAAATGCTGATATGGTCCGTTTCCTTTCTGCTAAGCTTGCAGGTAGGTTTGCTTCTTAATATACTGCGCACCAGATCCAGAAGAATCTTAGAACTGCTAAAATCCACTGGTATTCTACAACCACATGCTTCAGAAGTAAGATAGGCAATGCACTGACTCAAAAAGTGTTGGGTGATTTTAATGAAAGTACATGGAGTAACATTCAGGTCTTGAAATTTTTCAAGCAGCCTGCAGCAAACAATGGCTGTGAACAAGCCACAGTCACTGAACCGTGCTAGATGATTCTGCACAGAAGCTGTTAGGAGCTTTAAGACCGGATGACTGACTGAAAGGCCACTAAGCAAAACAGAAGACTGAGATGATGTGCGCACATATCCACCCAAACCATTGTGAAGCTGTTTGATCCTACCTGTGGGGCCATAAGAGGACCTTATAATTTGACTGAATGCAGACAGAGCACAGCGAAGTCTCTCCTTAGCTAAAGGTTCACTGATACACAACGAAGGCTTTTTAATGTCAACAGAAGCCATTGTTCCACATAAAATCCCAGCCAAGACCTAGAGAGAGTTTATTAATGAATGATACATACAACTGGGCTCAAGGCCAATGTTTGCTTTTTCAGTCTACTACAAACCATATTGATACAGCACAGTTTATGGTACATTTAAATCAGCTGTTGCATTAGTAACCAGTGTAGAACCAGGGCAGAAATGGCTTCACTTATCAAGACTCTTTTAGTTTCCAAGTTTATTTCAGCAGAATAATTTACAGCTCTCTGTATTCCAAGACAGACAGCAACAAGTTACTGTCTGGCCATTGTTAGTCAATCATTTCTAATTCAGCTGCTCTTCTTAATCGTTTTTGTTCAAGTGAAACACACCTGCGATTAAACAAAAAAAATCTCGTAAAATTACAATCACACACAGAGGTTACTCATCTGGTAAAACTGATTATTCCAATAAAAGTATTGCAAATGACTGCCTGCACCTACAAAATACAGTTACAGTAATACCTCATATAACATTAGTATCGAATAACACTAAAATCGCATAACATCAAGGAATCTGGGGGGAAGAATTGCATCAGATAACATTAAGATCCTATGGGATGCTTCAGATAACAACCGCGAAAGCCTGTGTGGTTACAATGTATCTCTATGGATCCCATAGAGGATCAGATAACACTAAAAATCATATAACACCAAGACTTGTGGAACCAGGTTTTAGTGTTATATGAGGTTTTACTGTATAGTGTAAAACATACACCACGTGGGAGTTGAAAACATCCAGACAATTCATCCAATCATCACTCCAAATGAAACTATTCCATTTATATTGGAATGTGCTTGTATAATACAAAAGTCAACATTTTTAGTGTTGTTCAGAATATGGAAAAATTAACATTACCCAAGGTGAGCAAGTGGGGGTTTCCACCATGGAAATATCCTAATTCAGGCGCGCTTATCTGCAGTAATAATATGAATTTTCTTATTCTTCCAGTTTGCCCTAACAGATTACAGGATTGATATTCAAGTATTTCACCCTTGTGAAAAATCACATATCTTTGACAGAAGACATACAATATGATCTCGTACCCAGTAATTCAGACTATATGTGATAAGAAGTGCACAAATGCAGTAAACTATGTTTTAAAATGTTAGGAAATGGCTACAAATGTATTCTTAAACACAGACTAAAGGGGATGTGTGCCTATTCTAGTTGCAGGAAATTGCACTGAATTTATTAGCACCATAATTTTATTGTCTTATAGATACATTATTATTATTATTATTAAATTTATTACCCCGCCCCAATAGGGAGACCCGACTCTGGGCGGCTTACATCACGATAAAGATAAAAACATAGAAAAATCGTAAAAGTTTAAAAAGTTGTCAGAAGTTAAAACAGTACCGAAACTGCGCACCAGTATTCCCATAATTCAGACCCAGAGTGGCACTCCTTTAAATAAGCCACTTAGTATGGGAACCCACGTTCCCTAGTCCCCAAATATGTCCTGCCTACATGTCACACACACCCCAACTATACTAGGGGTATATTCCAAGACCTAACATGGATACCTGAAAACACAGATAACAGCGAACATTATATTTACGTTGCAGACAGTGGCCTCTAGTGGCCAAATCTGTTAATACACCATAGAAATACATAAATATTTTATAGATTTTTCAGTTGGAAATTTTTAGACCCATGGATAATTGAAACTATGGATATTGAACCCATGGATATTGGGAGTGGGGGAGGCAACGTGTACAACAAAGTTTCTACATGCCCTCATCCTGAGGGAAAAAGTGTGCAGATGATTTCAGTTAAAGGCACAGAAGTCCAAGATGAAATCAGGAAAGGGAGAATTCTTGGCGCCGAGTATTTTTCTCTTTCTTGAGCAGCTTCTGTGACCCTGCCAGATACCACATAAACTGTTCTCTTAGCCATAGGACTTTAGGAACGAATTACAAATTTTTGCAGGGGCATGGAAAAGAAATAGCTACACTATAGCATAATGCCACAGAACCAATGTAGAGCTGAAGAAATATGCTACATAGCAGAGAGAGGATGTATGTGCTCCACACAGATACTAATTTGATTACAGCTTAAATCATCCTTAATCACTGGCTAGACCTGATATTCCATAACTTTGGGAAGATTTTTCTCATTTCCATTTTATAGGCAATGCTATAAAGGCCACCACATATTCATTCTTGTTTCAGCATAAGCAGCCTGCTCCAACTATATGAGTATGCTCCATGTACTCTTTTGATGATGCAATTAATAGTATGTATGTGACAAGGATCCTATATAGCAGTGATGGTGAACCTTTTAGAGACTGAGTGCCCAAACTGCAATCCAAAACCTACTTACTTATATGAAAGTGCCAACACAGCAGCAGGGGAGGAAGGAAATGCTCCCATTGGGCTACTGGGCAGAGGGGTGGGGTGAACTCTGTGCTGAGGGAGGAAGGAAGCGCTCCCATTGGGCTGCTGGGCAGAGAGGCAGAGTGAACTGTGTGCTGGAGTGACTGCCCGGGTGACGAAAGAGAGGGCTCCGAGTGCCACCTCTGGCACATGTGCCATAAGTTCGCCAACATTGCTATATAGCTTTTACTATGAAAATATGCCATCAAGAATACTAATATGTTCTCAAAAGGCTAGACAGATGATGCATCTGTGCCCCCGTTCCAATCACAAATACTGCAGAGAGTAACAAAGACATCCAAGAAGGGGCATATCTATGGATGTCAGCCTCTAAGCTTGAGATCACTTGCATTATAATGGACAATAAGCCCATAATTATTGCAGCTGGATTGGCATGTATGCAGGAGAGGTACCATGGCAACCTGGCAATATGTCCTATGATTGTCATAAATATGTAATGTTTTTTGGGTCAGTGACATATGTGGACACTACGTATGTCCAGCTTCAAGTGCTCTAACTGATTTTTTTTTTACAGCTACGAATTTATGTTACTGCCCTGTTCCAAAAAGCTTCCTGGCAACTTTATATAGCTCACTCTGCTGGTTGTCGGAGCTGACAATGTGATCTATATCAGTTTCCCAACCTTTGATTTTTGAACTTCAATTCACCGAAGCCTAAGTCAATCCCCCAAAGCACTGATCAGTCAATGTACTGACTTAAGCCTCTGGAAGACCTCCTATGGACTGTGTACCCCACATTGGGAACCACTGATCTATACCAATGATGGCTAACCTTAGCACTCCAGCTATTCTTGGACCAAGTCAGCACTCCTGCTGATCAGGGCTTCTAGGAACTTAAGTTCAAGAACACCTGGAGTACCAAGGTTCGCCATCACTGATCTATACTGTACTGCCTCCTAGCTAGTTTCTGAGCCTTTACATAGTTTCTGGAGCAGTTTCTGACTGCAACCAAGTTGTCAACCTCCACTTGGTAAAGGTCTCCCTTGCTCAAAAGTCAGTTGTATCCAGTTCTAAGAGGCAGTGCTCATCTCTGTTTATAGCCAAGAACCAGCACTGTCTGCATCTATAGACGTTTCCGTGGTCATGTGGCAGGCATGACTAGACACCAGAGTGCATGGAACGGTGTTACCTTTCCCACTAAAGTGGTACCTATTTATCAACTTGCATCATCTTACTTTCAAAATTCTAGATTGGCAGAAGCTGGGACAGAGACAGGAGCTCAGTCTATCATGATGCAGTTGGGTCTTGAACTGCCAACCTTCTGGTTGTCAAGCTCAGTGTCTTAACCACTAAGTCACCATGGCCCTCAACTCGACTTGCTCTTTAGCTTCTTCCTATGACTGCTTCAGAGCTCTCAAGCTGTCAATGAACCAAGGAGCAAGGTGAGCTCTGAGCCAGATTTGCCATTTAGAAGGGATAGTCTCCACTGCCTGGGGTGGTCTCTGTGTACCTCTCATCTACCAGGGCAGAGACACTATTGCCAGCTAGTGTGGTTGGAAACCCTGGCAAGGCTTTCTGGAAACCAATAGGATCTATCAGCCTGCAAGGGCAGAACATCATAATGAGTTAAAGTCAGAGGTGAACTCCAAACAAGAGACTTTCTGATCTCTAGCTAATCACTATGCTGCACTCTTTCCACAAGTAAAACAGATTATATTAGTACATTTGTATAATCAAGTAGTTTCTACCAAAAAAATGAGGTTTTTTTTTGCAGAGTATAGGTTTGTAGTAATTTTCTGTTCTTAAGCTACTTTGTATTGTAAGATAGGTCCTTTGAATTTTTAGTTAAATGATAACCCAAATCTATCAGGCAACTTAGAAAGACTGTGCTGAACTCTGTGAGAGGTTGGAATAAGAAAGGCGAGCATAGATACATAGAAGAAAAATACAAATCATTGATTAGAAACCATGTTACTTATCATGCTGAAATAAGAATGAATACAGCATAAGCAATCTGCTTCAATGAACAGAGATATACGAGTACAGTACTTTGCATGTACTCTTTTGATGATGCAAATAATAGTATGTACGTGATAAGAACCTTATATAGGTTTTACTATGAAAATATGCCTTGAGACACTTGATTTGGACTTAAGTCCCGAGCAGTCTCCATTCTGCAGAATTAAATAAATTTTAGAACCTTTCTGGTCATTTGTTTTGGGTGTGCATCTTTCTCTCCCCTCTAACAGAGGGTTGAACTGCCTTTTTTTTTTTGCAACACACCTATTACTTCAAGTCTCCCCATCTGTTGAATCAATACCCCTTTTGCTACTGATTTATTCTATAGATGAGGAGGAAGTAGCAGCACACTGCATCGCCAGAACTTATCAGAGGCTAGCTATAGGCAGACTAAGGTTATAATCTAAAGCAAAATGCTGACTACTACTGCACTATGTTTGTGGGGAGGCTCACCTCCAGACTGCAAGTCAGATGAAGGAAACAACTTCCATTGCAAGGAACAGAGAGATGAACGAAAGTCAACTCTGTATTTAACTGTATAACAGGATGTTTTAAATGAAACTTCTCTCCATTACTTTGTCCCTCTGTCAATAGGAACTTACCCTTATTTATTCTGCAGGACCACCTGGCCATTTCTCTCCTATTTCTTCTGCTGCATCATGTGACTTAAAGTCAATCTTTCGATCATTGATGTGAGCAAGTCTTGGGTTGAAAATAGGACTTGACTTGATGTTAAACCAGGACCAATGAATCAGCACAAGGGTAGGTATCATAACAACAAGAACTTGGTAGTCCCTCCATATGTTTTTAAAATTCATACTGTGCACTGGCTGATACCTAGGTAAAAAAAATGACAATTTTAAATACTTAGCATACCGTATTTGCTGGCGTATAAGACGACTGGGCACATAAGATGACCCCCCAACTTTTCCACTCAAAATATAGAGTTTGTTATATATTCGCTGTATAAGACTACCCCCACTTCCGCACACCTTCCACACACCAAATAAAATGTAAAAGAAAATCAGATTTGATTTCAACATGTTAATTTATATTCAAATGCTTATGACATGCAGAAAAACTGTCACAAGGCTGTATGTTATCAAACATGTACAGTAAATATAAAACAGTGCAAGTGCAAAGGGGTACTTATTTATCTACCATATATACATGAATATAAGCCGACCCGAATATAACCCAAGGTACCTAATTTTGACCTTGAAATCCAGGAAAATAGATTGAGCTGAGTATAAGCCAAGAGTGGGAAATGTAGCAACTGCTAGTGAGTTTCAGTAATTAAAATACAGTAATATTAATTATTTTATTGATTTTTTAGAACTGTACTTGCACCACCCACCAGTGGTGGGGCTGCAGGTAAAGTGGGTGGGCAGGTCAATTGCACTGAGACAGGAAGTGTTGCTCTAGCCTAGCCTCTTGCTTCCCCTGCAAAGAAGAATGGCTTTTTCCTCCATTTTGGGTACAGCAGAGATAAGGGCAAAAGGTACCAGTAAATGAAACCCTTTCTTTTTCCCCACCAGTTTGAAAGGGAGGCACAATTGTAATGTAGAGCTTCTTTCTTCATCTGGATGGTATGTAGAATGAGGTGGGCGAGCATCTGGAGGCCACTATGGGCAGCTATGTCTATCCCAACTGAAGTGCACCCAGCGTATAAGACAAACCGCCCCCCCCCACACACACACACTTGGAGGCATGTTTTTCAGGGTGAAAAAGTCATCTTATACACCAGCAAATACAGTAATTTAAATATACTAATTTATAATATTTATAATAATAATAGCAACACCATTACCATTTATTTATTTATTTATTTCTCACACTTGCTAACCCGCCCCAATCGGGCAAGCCCGACTCTGGGCGGCTTACAGCACAGAATAAAACACATCAATATAAAAATTTTAAAATTCATAAACTAAAAACAGTATCTGGGGGTGTCGTCAAGGGTAGTATCCCTAGATTAACCACCCCACATGGGAACCCCCACCCCTGGAACCCCACACTTGTCCTGCCAGCCAGGTCTTTAAGTTCTTCCGGAAGGACAGGAGCTCTGTCTGCATGCGCAGCTCAGTTGGAAGGAGGTTCCAGAGGGCCGGGGCGAACACGGAGAAGGCCCTCTTCCTGGTGCCAGCGAGGCGAGCCTCCCCAGCCGATGGAACAACAAGAGAGCCCCTCCGATCCGCCCTGGTGGGACGGACAGATGTTCTTAGGGTGACGCGGTCTCTTAGGTATCCTGGCCCACTACCATATAGGGCTTTAAAGGTAATAACCAGCACCTTGAATTGCACCCGGAGACAAACTGGCAACCAGTGCAGCTCCCGAAGCAGTGGCGAGGCCCGAGCATAACGCCCGCATCCCATCACTACCCGGGCTGCCGCATTTTGGACCAGCTGCAGTCTCCGAATGGTCACCAAGGGCAGCCCCATGTAGAGCGCATTACAGTAATCAAGTCTGGAGGTGACCAAAGCATGCATGACCATAAGCAAGGCGTCCCGGTCCAAGAGCGGGCGTAACTGGCGTATTACACGAAGTTGTGCAAAAGCCCTCCTGGCCACGGCTGCCACCTGCTCATTGAACAGTAGCCGTGAGTCCAGGAGGACCCCCAGATTACGCACCGGGTCTGTTTGGGGCAAAACTGCCCCATCCAGAACCAAAGCTGGTAACTCCCGTGTTAGCGCAGGGCCCCTTACCCATAGCCACTCAGTCTTGCCGGGATTCAGCTGTAGCCCGTTTTCCCCCATCCAGACCTTAACAGCCTCCAGGCACCTGGAAAGGACTTCCACTGCACCGCCTGGGTCCCCACGGGCTGAGATGTACAACTGGGTATCATCAGCATACTGATGATACCTTACCCCGTGGGAACGGATGATCTCACCCAGCGGCTTCATATAGATGTTAAATAGGAGAGGAGAAAGTACCGAGCCCTGAGGCACCCCATACTGCAGGGGCCTAGGGCTGGACATCTCCTTCTCCAGGCACACCGACTGGGTCCTGTCCCTCAGGAATGAGGAAAACCAGGACAGCACTGTGCCCTGGATCCCCAAGCCCCGGAGCCTTCCCAGAAGGATGCCATGATCGACAGTGTCAAAAGCCGCTGAGAGGTCGAGGAGAGCAAGGACAGACGGTTCCCCTCCGTCCCGCTCTCTCCAGAGATCATCCACCAATGCGACTAGTGCAGTTTCGGTACCATATCCGGGCCTGAATCCTGACTGAAACGGGTCCAGATAATCCGCTTCATCCAGGACATCCCGTAACTGCTGCGCCACAGCTTTCTCCAGGACCTTACCTAAAAAAGGTAGGTTAGACACTGGACGGTAGTTGGAAATTACCATAGGGTCGAGGGACGGCTTTTTTAAGAGGGGGAGCACCAAAGCGTGTTTAAATGGTGCTGGGAAATGCCCCTCTTTTAATGAAGCATTAATAATCGCCTCGACCCAGCCACCTGCCACAGTCTTGGCAGCTTTAACTAACCAGGCAGGGCATGGGTCCAGTGCACAGGTCGTGGCGCGAACAGATACAAGAAGCCTGTCCACTTCCTCAGGGCCAACTGGCTCGAACTGATCCCAGATAACATGGCTAGACTGTGCCCTGGTCAACCCCAGTTCGGTACCTTCCACGCCGGGATTAAACTTCGAGCGGATCTGAGCGACTTTCTCCGCCAGATAATCCGCAAAAGCATCAGCAGATCCCTGCCAGCCAGGGCCCGGCCCCTCTTTGCCAAGGAGGGACCTGGTCACCCGGAACAGGGCCGCTGGGCGGTTATCTGCAGAGGCAATGAGGGCGGTGAAATATTGGCGTTTCACCGCCCCCATCGCCACTAGGTAGTCTTTAATAGCAGCTCTAACCAGTGTTCGATCGGACTCACTCCGCGTCTTCACCCAGCGGCGCTCTCGGCGTCTCTTAGCTCGTTTCAGCTCCCTTAGCTCTTCTGTAAACCAAGGGGCAGATCGACCCCCACGAGCGTGGAGAGGCCGTAGTGGCGCGATTACATCCAAAGCTGCGGTCGCTCTCCTGTTCCAGGAAGCAACAAGGGCTTCGGACGAATCACTTTGCAGGTCAAGAGGACAACACCCCAGTTCCCGTTGGAATCCTTCTGGATCCATTAGTCGCCGGGGGCGGGCCCACTTAATCGGCCCTGCCTCCCTACGGTGAAGTCTTGCCCCCAGGAAGTCCAGAGTCACCAGATAGTGATCTGACCATGGCACAGGAGTGATGTCTAATTTCTGTACATTCAGATCACTCTGCCACAGCTCCGACAAAAAGATCAGATCCGGGGTGTAGCCACTGCTCCTGGTAGGACCCTGAATTACCTGGGTCAGGCCCACGGTTGCCATGGAAACCATGAACTCCCGAGCTACCCCCGAGCCGGTCCCCAATGATGGCAAATTGAAATCCCCCAGAACCATCAGCCTGGGGGTCTCCAATGCCAGCATGGAGACCGCCTCAAGGAGCTCAGGCAGGGAGTCTGCTACTCTGCAGGGAGGCAGGTACACGAGCAAGACTCCCAACTGACCTTTAGGGCCCACACGCAAGAACAGGGCTTCACAACCCGGAATATGTGGAGCCGTGGCCCTGGCCACTCCCAAGGACCTCCTGGCTACTATGGCGACTCCACCGCCCCTTCCCCTCTCCCTAGGCTGGTGCCAAACACCGAACCCGGCTGGGCAGAGTTCAGACAGGGGTACCCCATCCTCAGGCACCAGCCAGGTCTCGGAGATGCATGCCAGATCAGCCCGCTCCCCCAAGATCGTATCTGCGAGCAGAGGAGCCTTGTTGCAGACTGATCTGGCATTCACCAGCAGCAGCCTAAAGGAGGGGTCACTCTTGACCGGCTGCACAGGACCTAGAGGTGTAGCCAAGGGGCCAGAACACGGGACAGCAACTAAACATCTGGCCCGCGTTCTCCGAGTGCGGCCCGCCCCCTGGTACCCGCCGTAACGCCCCATGCCCGTCACTACACCAATTTGAGCCCCATGAACCCCCTCAGACCCAACAGGCAGCGCCCAGTCCCTCCCTCCTGGCTGGCAGGTCCCTCCCTGGTACACCCATCCGATCCCCCAGCCTTGCTCCTGGTGCTGTCCATCCACTGCCGCCACTGGTGGCCACAATGGTGGGGCCGGGCAGCCCTGCCGCTCTACAGATTTTAAAACCCCCGCGGAGGCGGAGTTTGAGGCCAGGTGCCCTGAGTCCGGAGGGCGGGTGGAACAGCGGCGTCGGCGGCGACTCCGCCCAGCAACGGGCGTCCGGGGCCATGGCAAGGATGGTGGAGCCAAGCAGCCCTGCCGCTCTGCAAGATTTGAGGCCAGGTGCCCTGAGTCCGGGGGGCGGGTGGAACAGCGTCGGCGTCTCCGCCCGGCAACGGGTGTCCGGGGCCGGGGCCGTGGCAAGGATGGTGGGGCCAAGCAGCCCTGCCGCTCTGCGGGATTTAAAACCCCCGCAGAGACGGGGTTTGCGGCCAGGTGCCCTGAGTACGGAGGGCGGGTGGAACGGCGGCGTCGGCGGCGTCTCCGCCCGGCAACGGGCGTCCAGGGCCGTGGCAAGGATGGTGAAGCCAAGCAGCCCTGCCGCTCTGCGGGATTTAAAACCCCCGCGGAGGCGGGGTTTGCGGCCAGGTGCCCTGAGTCCGGAGGGCGGGTGGAACGGCGGCGTCGGCGGCGTCTCTGCCCGGCAACGGGCGTCCGGGGCCGGGGCCGTGGCAAGGATGGTGGGGCCAAGCAGCCCTGCCGCTCTGCAGAATTTAAAACCCCCGCGGAGGCGGGGTTTGCGGCCAGGTGCCCTGAGTCCGGAGGGCGGGTGGAACGGCGGCGTCGGCGGCGTCTCCGCCCGGCAACGGGCGTCCGGGGCCGGGGCCGTGGCAAGGATGGTGGGGCCAAGCAGCCCTGCCGCTCTGCGGGATTTAAAACCCCCGCAGAGACGGGGTTTGCGGCCAGGTGTCCTGAGTACGGAGGGCGGGTGGAACGGCGGCGTCGGCGGCGTCTCCGCCCGGCAACGGGCGTCCAGGGCCGTGGCAAGGATGGTGAAGCCAAGCAGCCCTGCCGCTCTGCGGGATTTAAAACCCCCGCGGAGGCGGGGTTTGCGGCCAGGTGCCCTGAGTCCGGAGGGCGGGTGGAACGGCGGCGTCGGCGGCGTCTCTGCCCGGCAACGGGCGTCCGGGGCCGGGGCCGTGGCAAGGATGGTGGGGCCAAGCAGCCCTGCCGCTCTGCAGAATTTAAAACCCCCGCGGAGGCGGGGTTTGCGGCCAGGTGCCCTGAGTCCGGAGGGCGGGTGGAACGGCGGCGTCGGCGGCGTCTCCGCCCGGCAACGGGCGTCCGGGGCCGGGGCCGTGGCAAGGATGGTGGGGCCAAGCAGCCCTGCCGCTCTGCGGGATTTAAAACCCCCGCGGAGGCGGGGTTTGCGGCCAGGTGCCCTGAGTCCGGAGGGCGGGTGGAACGGCGGCGTCGGCGGCGTCTCCGCCCGGCAACGGGCGTCCGGCCGGGGCCGTGGCAAGTAAGTCTAAAGATTCTTATTTCAGTACACTAATACCCCGGATAACGTTATGACTTGGTTCCACAAGTCCCGTCGTTATCCAGTTTTTAACGTTGTGCGATACATTGATCACACAATGTTAAAAAAAGCCCTGTTTCCTTGGAGGCTGCAGCAAGCCAGAACGTCGGGATTCGAATCCTGACATTTTGGCATGCTGCAGCCTCCAGGGAGGTGGGGGAACTTTGGAAACAGCTTGGAGCGGGTCTCCACACCTCCCTGGACCCGGCCGAGGGGGGGGGGGGAGTCAGAGACCCCAAAATTGGTAAAAGAAAAAAAAGGATGTTTTTTTTAACCAATTTTGGGGTCTCTGACCCCCCCCCCCGGGCCGGGTCCAGGGAGGTGTGGAGACCCGATCCAAGCTGTTTCTTGGCTTCCCCGACGTCCTCAGCCAGTGCAGCAAGTCAGAATGTCAGGGTTCGAATCCCGACATTCTGGCTTGCTGCACTGGCTGAGGACGTCGGGGAAGTCCACAAACAGCTTGGATCGTGTCCCCTGCCTGCTCCAGAGAGATCAGAGGACCCGATCTACAGCTGCAGGGTGGCTGGGGAAGCTGACGGGGACTCCCTGTCAGCTTCCCTAGCCACCCGCCCTTGCCTCCGCAGCTGTGGGGTGGCTGGGGAAGCCGACGGGGGAGCCCCCCATCAGCTTTCCAGCCTCCCCACCCCTGCCTCCATAGCTGCAGGGTGGCTGGGAAGCTGAACAGAGAACCCCGTTCAGCTTTCCAGCCACCCTGCTGCTAAGAACGACTGTATCGGATAACGTTAAAAATTGCGTTATTCGATACAAGATTTTTCCGAAAATCTTGTAACGTTATGCGGTTTTAGCGCTATCCGATACTCGCGTTATCCGGGGTATTACTGTAGTTTGATCCTAACCTATTGATAGCCACAATACAGTTGGAACTGACTTATAACAATCCGAACAGGGCTTTCAAAGTACTGTACATGAGCTATTTAAAGAGTAGTTTTACTAGTTCCACACCCCCAGTGAGCTTCCATGGCTGAGGAGGAATTCATAATCATGCCTCCTGAGTCCTAATTTGTTTTTTAAACCACTACATCAGACTGAAACAAACTGTCATCATAATGTCTATTTCAGCTAGAACAAAATGTTGTGTGATTTACAAACTGTGAAGGAATTCCTTTTACCATGGAAGTGTGCATCACTACTGTACAGCTTCTGTCTAGAAACTGGGGTGTCATGTGCTACCAGCCTCTTGTGTAGTCAAAGAACTATACCACAGCCAGCTTCACAAAGCCTGCATTAGGGTTCTACAATATCAGATTACAGATGCAAGTTGCTCTTCAATTCACTGGCAAGAAGTCCGAGACTTCTTTGGGGTTAGCTTTTAGATTAACTTTAAAGACCTACTTTGTTACAATATGTATTTGCTGGTATACAAGATTTTATACAATTTGGTTACATTGTTACTTTTTAAAATGATATATGAAAGATAATGTTCATTGTTTTTATTGATTTATATTGACTCCATATTTGGAAGTATGTTAATTGCACTTCATCAAGGTTTCTACTTTCATTCAAAGGCAGTGATGGGATGTAACAGGTTCGCACCAGTTCACCAGAACCAGTAGTAACTTTTCCCAGTGTCTCGGAGAACCGGTAACAGCTTTTGGGGGGAACCACCTTCAGGGCTTACCTTCTCACTGGTGTGCACGCACGCCTACAGTGCTTGGTGCATATGCACAGCCTCCTTGCTGTCCTCCCAAGCGGGGAGGAGGAAGAGAAGCTGCTAGCCTGAAGCTTCCTATAGGCTGCTCTCCAGGGTAAGTGACTCACCTTTGGATGTGGTGTGTCTGTGTGTATTTTAATGTGTATTTAATACCTTTACCTATATTGACATACTACCACAGTTCCTAAAATGGCCTGGTGGTCGGCAGGTCTGGCTTGGGGTTTTTAAGCAAAGTCTTGGAGTTACCTCATCAATAAGCTACACCTGTGCTGTTCCAATTGCTGTTCCAATTTGAGAACCCTTAAGGAGGTACAGCTGTTTTACATTACATTAAGGTATGTTATCCTAGAGAACTGGTACAATGACCATATCCATCTTGCAACATGGTGCTGCCCAGGCACTTATACTAACAGGTAAGTGACAGGTTTGTGTTTGGGGTGGGTGGGTTGATTTATGTGTGGGGTGGGTGTATTTTAATGTAATTTTTATTTAATTTATTTACATGTTTGTGTTGTGGGTGGGTCGGTGGCTTGAGGGGTGTGTGTGTTTATTTTTATTTTATTTATTTTATTTCTTTGCCCCCCCCCGCCCACGATGTCATGACATCAGCTCCGCCCACATCGTGATGACATCACGATGGGGTAGTAAATTTTTTGACATCCCACCACTGTGAATCAAAGGGTATGACCCAATTATAGAATGAACTATGGCCCCTGTCAAATATAAACCTTAAGATGTAAATGAAGGATTGTTAACTTTCAAGGCATTCTTATGCATGAAAGTTGCTAATAATGTACAGTACGTTGATGTAATGTTGTGCAACCAATATAGTGTAGCATTTAATGTGCTGGGCTAAGGAACATTAAAACTTGAGGTCAAATCTTTGCTCAGCTATGAAGCTCAATGGGCAAATCCTGGTCACAGTTTATCTCATGAAGTGCTAGCTGTGTTAGACTGTGGAAAAAATATCAGACAGCAAACTAACAAAAAAGATAGTGTGTGCCTCTGTACCCGATGTGTATATATTGATGCTGATGAAGTGGATTTAATTAATGAAAACTCACATTTAAATACAGCAGCTAGTCTTTAAGGTGCCAGAACTTTTTTTGTCTTGTTTAATCTCTAATACTCTATCTCAGCATTTCCCAAATGTTGGTTTTGTACTTCAGTTCCCAGAAGCCTAACTCAATTCCCCAAAGCTCTGATCAGCCAATGTACTGACTTAGTCCGTCTCATATCACAGTTAATATAACATGCATGAGGTAGAGTAAGAAAAGCAGCCATAAAACATGTCCATGGCTGTTGTAAACATGTTTATGATGGCTGCGGACTCATTTACGGCTGTAGTCAACATGTTTATGATGGCCACAGACTCATTTACGGCTGTCATAAATGCAATTACAGATGTCATAAACGCGTTTACGAAGGCCATAAATGAGTCTGCGGCCGATTCCGGCAGCGCTGGCTGGAGCGAGTTCAGGGGCCGGATTATATGGCGCCGTGAGCCATAGGTTGCAAACTCCTGACTTGGACCATCCTGAGCAACTCTGAGGAACAGTGATGTAAGAACATCACAGATTTTTTTAAAAAACTAATAGCATGCATTAAAACCTATCACAAAAGAAGAACCAACCAAAGGGAGAATTAACATTTTAAAAAGCTGAATATAAGAATAATTTTTGCAGATATTACTCTACATGTACTATACTTACTGCCAGGGCCGTAGCCAGGATTCTAGATGGGTGGTGGTGAAATTTTCTTCAAGAGGGACAACAATGTCACACACACATACACATATATATAACATTGGCATCCTGGGGTGGGGTGGGGGATACGGGCTGTTAGCTCAGGAGGATTTTCGGGGGACCGCCCCCCCCCCCTCTGGCTACGGCCCTGCTTACTACCCTCAAACAATCAAGGGTTTTACTTGCTGAATGTTTTATTTGCCTTCCACCTTCTTCCATAAGCTCCAGGCAGCTTTTTCTCTTCCTTATAACTCTAGGGATGTAGGTCAGGGTGAAGCACAACTATTTGCTCAAGGTCGCCCAGTTGACCTCATGGCTAAGAAGCTGAAAGGCAGCCAGTAGAATAGGCCAGTGGAGGGTCTAGGCTGGGACTTGGGTGATCCAGGGTCCAGTTCCAAGTTAGCTATGCAGGACTCTCACAGGAGACCCGTGGGCCAATTTCTCTCACCTTGACCTACCTCACAGGATAAGTGCCAGGTTAGAATCACATGTGCCAACCTCCAGCTCACTGGAAAAGATGTGCGTGTGTGGGGGAGACCAAACACACACCCAGCAGTCTCCCTATCAAGAAAGGTCTCCCTTGCTCGAAAGACGATCTTATCCAACTCTAAGAGACAGTGCTCATCTCTGTTTACAGCCAAAGAGCCAGTGTTGTCTGTGTCTGCAGACGGTTCCAGGGCCATGTAGCAGCATGACTAGACACTGGAGTGCACAGAACACTGTTACCTTTCCTGCAAAAGCAGTAGCTATTTATCTACTTGCAATTTCTTGCTTTCAAACTACAGTACAGTACTAGGTAGGCAGGACCTAGGACAGAGATGGGAACTCACTCTACCATGCAACTCTCAGGTCTTGAACTGCTGATCTTCCAGTCCCCAAGATCAGCATCATAACCACTAAGCCACTGCTCCCTCCAAAAAAATCAAGTACCGACCTATTAAGAAAAGGGAGGAATTCCCGAAGGACCACCTAGATCCCATTTCGAAAATGTGTCTGGAGTCACATTTCATTAATATCAGAAAACAAAACCAAAAAAGGAAGAAACCAAAATAAAAACACTGTAGCACTTTAAAGACTAACAGCTATATTTTAATTGTTAGCTTTCGTGGATCAAGTCCACTTCTTCTGGCAAGGAGTGAAACCTCCAGGCATGGTTTATATATACCAAATGTAGGAGTCTAGATGTTAAAGGGGAAGCTGGATGTGCTCCAGCAGAATGACAGACAAGCAAGCATAACTTGTCTGAAGAAGTGGACTTGATCCACGAAAGCTAACAATAAAAATACACTATAGCAGTTCGTCTTTAAAGTGCTACAGTGTTTTTATTTTGGTTTATTACTTTTTTGGTTTAGTATTCTGATATGCCTGAACCACAGACTAAAATGGCTACTATTCCAAAACATTTCATTAAGTTCTCGCAAAGAGGCAGTTTTAAAAATTAGTGTGGGGAATAATCTGCCATATTAAAATATGCCATATTTCACTTGGCAAAGTTGTGTAATTTGCATTTTCCTCGCTCCTTTCCTGTATTTGGGGTGATCCAGGGGGGAAAGGGCAGAAGAACAAAGCCTACTAGCTACCTACCTTCCTGTCTGCCCTGATGCAGAAGTGCAAAATCTCCTAAATTTCCCCTCCTCTCCATTTTTATTTCAACCCCGTACCTGCGTGTCGAGCACACCAACAACTTCTCTGCAGATGCGGCGGCCCTTTCTCTTCAAGGTTTCCGCCGGATGCGAAATCTACACTACGAATCCCATAAGCCATCACGGGGGAAAGCCCTAAGACTTCCCCGGGCGAGCGTTGGACGGTGCACGCTGGGAATTGTATGCTGTATTCAATTCTCGCTCCATTCAATCCCTGACAGAGGCTGCCACAATTGTTACATATAAAGCTCTGGCACAGATATTTTGCATTACAAAAGGCAAACAACGGCAGCCTTGTTGGCTGTAGGAAAAGGGGGAAACAATCCAGGATTAATGTTATAACAGGATTTATATTACAAGAGTAAATGCCAGGAAGCACTGAAACATGTTTAGCACACTTGAGTACAATATATCGGAGCTGAATTTTTTTATATTGTTTTATTAAGCCCTTAAAAGCCAAAAACCACCCGGGAAAAGCCAAATTGGATTGGAGTGGCAATTTCCAAGAAGTCCAATCAAGTTCACCAGTATCATTTGACTAGATGGGGAACAAGATCCCACAGTCATGCAGAAACCACATTCCTGTATCCAATCCAGCTAAAAAAATCCATATTCTGGGAAAGTGCACAGAACATTACCTTCCAAGTATGCCAAACCAATCAAATTCACTGGAGATGAATTAATATATGGAAGTGCCAGGACAAGCCACAACATTGACATTTTGATTCATTTCAAGGTGGGGGAAAATAAATTCCACAATACAGCTTGGAAGTAGCAACTTCTGAGATGGCCAAACTAAACTATAATAACAGAAGAACTAGGTATGGGGATGATGCTACAAGCCAGAAAACTTTCACAGAATCTGCAATTCAATGGTGGTGGGGATAAGTATTCTAGCAAACAGTCTGGAAACGCACCTTCCAAGTAGGGCAAATCAACCAAATTCTACCGGGTGGCCTGCAAGTCCCTATTGAATCTTTCTCTAAATTTGCCACTTATTGTATCCAGGGTGTCACCAGTATTATTGCACTCATGTACCCATGTACACAATACACTCTTCAAGTGTACATGGGCTTAAATCGGCCATATTTCTCTTGGGGGGGGGGGAAGGAAATTAATTATAATATATATGGATGGGTAGGAATTTACAGGTACAGTGACAGATGAGTACCATAGATGTTGGTGTGATTGTGATGAAACAAGCCGCAAAATTTCCACAGGATCTATATTTCTCATTTGTTCCACATAAAATTTCCATATTCAGGAAGGAAGCTCAAAATAACAATTTTTAAATACGCCCATCACTCAGATTTATTGGTTATACACAACTAGAGAAAAATAATACCACATGTTTCAAAACCGTTGCAAAGTTTTGAATTTCTGGTTTAAAAAAACCTTTAGCTGTGGAGTAGAAGTAAGAAAACACACAGAAGAGAATAGCTATGTCTCCCAGAGTCCATCCCTTTCTTATTCAATTCAATTTATTATTACGGTCAAAGACCAGAGCAGATTATAGATAAAATGTTTACAACATGATTGAATATATTGTGGTGGGATGATAAAACAAATTGGAGAATGCTGACTCTAGCTAAATTCAATTAAATAAGATCTAGTATATATCATGTAAAAATCATAATATATGCACAGTATAATAAAAGGTATTATATAAAATATACTAACATCTAAGATTACAATGTATTAAAATACTAAGGCTAAATGTCAGTAAAATAGCAATATCTATACAGTAGTTTAAATATCTTTAGCTACAAGGAATACATGAGTACTGGCCCACATGCTTCAGCGGAACTTCTGTACTGCTCAATCACTTTATTACAGACTACTAGTAAAGGTTTCCCTTGCTCGAAAACCAGTAGTATCCAACTCTAAGGCTTCAGTGCTCATCTCTGTTCCATAGCAAAAGAGACAGCGTTGTCTGCTTCTGGAGACGTTTCCGTGGTCATGTGGCAGATACGACTAGACATCGGAGCGGTGCTTATCTTCCCACCGAAGTGGTCCCTATTTATCTACTTGCAATTTCTGCTAGGTTGGCAGGAACTGGGAGCTCATTCCGTCCCGCAGTACTCGGGAATCGAACTGCTGACCTGCCGCCTTCCAGCCGCCAGCGTCTTAGCCACTTGAGCTACCAGCACATTAAAACAAGCGGTACATTTTAAAAAACTTTAAATGCTTAAAATGTAGTTAAGATAAATTATTTAAAAAACATATCTATTCAAAGTGGCTTGCTATTGTATTCGTAAAGGGTTACAACACACACCCCCATGTATATTTCCGCCCTCCAGCATAGCCTTCACTAAAGATAGATGCCTGTCGGTGTACGATACACGTATGTCCGTTATGTAAACGAGGCGAGATTGGGCAAAAAACCACCGCACATTTTACCTGCGTTTAGGGCAATAGATAGAATAAAACACTAATGGTGTCCGCTATTTTGAAGTTTTCAGGAGAGTGGAGTTATATGAGGCTGTCTGAACTGTATATTTCCTATTTACTCTGTTGGTAAAAGAGGTTCCTAGGAAATCTGGACTTTGTCTTTGTTATTTTACTTCCTTCCCAGCTAGAAGGATGGTCGCTGTGTTAAGACCTACTGGTGCTCTTTCAGGGTTTTAGGGAAAACCCGCTCTCGTTTTTAATGCGTGATAAACTGACCCGTGTCAGATGAACGTTGTAAACTGACATGGTGACCACACCATCGCGTAGTTTAGCGCGGGCGCCAGGAAAATAAATAAAAATCTCACCCCAAGGCAACCCGAATGGAAGATTCACAACAACCCTGCAGAGAAGGCTGTTCGGTGTGTTGACACTTCCGTGCCAGGAGCGTGAGCTGGAAGGCAGGGCGATTTAGTGTCAACATTATATTTTCCTATAGGAAAAATCGACCCAGACCACCTTCCTTCCTCTCTCTTTTTGAATAGTGACCCAACGGGGAGATCCTAAATTAATATAACCGGAAACGACCTTATTATCTAGGGAGAGGCGCCGCCTTCGCTTGGAAAGTCCTTCCCTCCCAACTTTTGAATTGAGAAGGAGAAGATGGTCGTCCTGGGGTGAGTGAATTGGAGGGGGGGGGGATATGATACTCCTCTTTCTTTACTAAATCACCGCTCTTGTTTCGCTTCCTTGGGGACGCGTGTAACCTCCCTGCTTTCCCACGTGCGTCGTGTCGGGAGCATTAGAATACGCAGAGAACAGGCGCTCCGAGGATGTGACCGTTTCGGCTCAGATTTTCAAGACACTCTCCTAAAAGCCTCTCCTCCTCTGTTTTGGAAATATTAGGCTCTGAGTCCCATCATTGTAGCCCATTAAAGGTAAAGGTTTCCCTTGCTGGAAAGCCAGTCGTATCCGACTCTAGGATTCAGTGCTCATCTCTGTTTCATTTCATAGCCAAAGAGCCAGCGCTGCGTGCTTCTGCAGACGTTTCCGTGGTCCTCTTGGCAGGCGTGACTAGACACCGGAGTACATGGAATGCTGTTTACCTTCCCACCGAAGTGGTCCCTATTTATCTACTTGCAATTTCTTGCCTTCGAACTGCTAGGTTGGCAGGAGCGGGGACAAAGACGGGAGCTCATTCCGTCCTGCAGTATTCGGGTACCGAACTGCTGACCTGACGCCTTCCAGTCAGCGTTTGAGCCACTTGAGCCCATTAAGATACAGTAAATACGGCTGATCTTTGCTTCCTCATTATTTATAAATAAAAAATATAAATGATTTTATTGTTAGTTATTATTATTATCATCATAAATAATTTTATTGTTATTTATTACTTATTATTTATTTAGGGAGGTTCAAGGTTTTTCTTTTTCATTTTTAGTTTGTTATAATTCAACTCCTGGCTCCAAAATGTGAGCCCCAGATTCTGCAACTTCAACTCCCAGAAGCCCCAGCCAGAACAGCCCACCGTGGGGGATCCTGGGAGTTGAAGTCCGACGTTTCCTGGGCGGCGCGATTGGGGAGTAATCTCAGCAGTTCCAATGTGGGGTTTATTTACTGCAAAAAATAGATTTTGCTCAGTTGTCTAGCTGAGAGAGGCAGACAATTCTATCTTCCAAGAGAGCCATGCCAATCTTCACCTTCTCATTTCCTCTGCCACCCTCTAAAAGACAGCATTTTAGTAGTAAATGAAATTGCTTAATCCTCACTGGGTTGCTTTAGAGATGTTTTTGTTTCGTTTTGGTAAGAGTTGCTATTTTAAAAATAAACAAACATTGTTCTGTAATTTTGTAATTGTGGCTGTTCCCCAAAGCCTAGTGTTTTGTCTACTTGGTTTGTGTGGTGCTGTTTTGGCTGTGTAAAGGGTTCACAGTCACAATTATGTATGAGTAAATTCAGTATTGGTTGGAGCACTTGGATCCTGCTGTTGCTAAGAGCTCAGGAAATAAAGTACTGTACATCATTCCCAGTCTTGAACATGAAACAGTTGGTTCTGTGCAGCATATTGGCTCTTATTTTATTGAACAACCTCCAGTTGCTTCCAACTTGAATACAGTACTTAAACTTGAAACTTTATAGGAAAATTTAATAACCTTTACAAATCTGAGCAGAAAGAAGCTATTGAAAAGTAAATGAATACTCTGTGTGATTGATTAATTATTGAGCACCCCTCTGGAGAAAAACTCCTCACTCTGAGTAGTGTACAGCATTAAGACAACACCACACCAAAAAAATCAATTGAAAAGAAAATGTGTAATAGTAAATGCAAGAAGTTGGTTCATTTTCATGTAAGAGCTTACTCTGGGTTGAAAGGATTTTTGCAGGGGACATCTGAATGAGGCGCCTTTCCTGTCCCATCATGCAGTTCTCAGGAATTAAACCCAACTTTCCAGTCTCCTGCCTTAACTACTAAACCACAAGAGGAGATGCATGGAGAAGTGGTAGATAACTGGATGGTTTGCACTTATTCTGCAAAGGTTTCTGAATCAAAAGATTCACTAGAACAACTAGCCATAGTGAGAATGATAGAAGCAGCTCCACAATAAAAAGCAATGTCTTCCTCTTAAATTAGGCTGTTGAAATCAAGAGTGCCTATAGCCTCCAGTTTTGGTCTGGGACTACAAATTCTTTAGCTGAGATGCTTAGAGGCACCTTCTGAGTGTCTTTTGCATCTGGCTCTGTTTGGGAGACTTCAGGATTCTTTTGAAAAACAGAGGAGGTCCTTTAAACTTAAGTCTGTGCATTCAAAATGCAGACAACTTTTGGTAGAATGTAAGGCTTAGTGGTTAAGACGCTAAATTTTACAACTAGAAGGTCAGCAGATCAGCAGTTCAAGACCTGAGTGCTGCATGATGGAGTGAGCTCCAATCAGTGGTGGGCATCAGCAAGTTTGCACCAGTTCGCCAGAACCGGTAGCAGATATTCTGGTTGGCCTCTCTGCCCATCCAAGTTTTGAAATAAAGTCCTAGTTAGGCTTTTCCTGTGGCCATGCCCAACATACCATGGCCACAGTGTGGTAGTAAAGTTTTGTTGAGCCCACCACTAGCTCCAAGTAGATAAATAGGTAGCTGCTCTGGTGGCTTAGTGTTTAAGATGCTGAGCTTGGAGACTTGAAGGTTGGTTTTCGATACCCAAGGGCTGCACTTGGGGGCATGAAGGAAGCCTCATTCCGGCGTCCCCTGAGCGGAGTTTCTCCATAACAATCCTTTCAACCCAGAGTACTCTCTGACATGAAATTTTTACTATAATAAGTACCACATCGGTGGGGAGGTAAACAGCGTTCTGTGCACTCTGGTGTCTAGTCATGCCTGCCACTTGACCACACAAACGTCTGCAGACACAGTGCTGCCTCTGGCTGTAAACGGGGATGAGCACTGAACCCTAGAGTCGGATACTTCTGGCGTTTTAGCAAGGGGCGACCTTTACCAAAGGTGTAAGGTAGGCCTGTTTGAGTGATTTTTGATGGGAGGATAAGAGTGTGGAATTCAAGGGAGAGAAGAAGGGCTACCACTCAAAAGTCTGGGCAGGCTGTAGAGAGCAAGAAATGTAAGTAGGCATTTGCTGAACAGGAGAAATGTCCTAATGGTAAGAGCTATTAGACAACGAAATAGACTGCCTTGGGAAATCATTGAAAGTATTTAAGCATCCTTGACCATTTGCCAATGAGTCTGTAGTTGTATCCAACATTGTGCAGAGGGTAACCTAAGTCACCTCCACCCATTCTTCCAGCTCTGGGATACCTGTTTTCCTTTTTTTCCATCTGTAAAATATGTCATTGACATTACATTTCTATAGGTGCCCTACAAACAGATACAAACAGAAAATTACACAATAGCTAAAGTTTATCCTACCATACAGTGTTGGCAAGTACATACAAACCTCGCATAAAGAGTGCCTCACTTAAAGAGCAGAATTTTCTCTGAATGTTTGCTTCACTTAACAAGCAAAACCAACTGAAAACTCGCTTAACAAATAAATCGGGGTTCACAATCCCCCCCCCCCCGCCAGAAGTCACAATTGGTCACTTACAATGGTGTTTCGCTTAAAGAGCAAACTCTCTTAAAGAGCAATCCTGTGGAACACTTTATGCTCTTTAAGCGAGGTACAACTGTACTTCCGTTGCACATTTTTTTCTATATTTATAAAGGTGTTAAAGACCCAGCCAGGAAGGAAAGAAACTAGTCAAAAAACTGCATTAAAATTATAATAATGTATACGGAAAACCAAAGATAAATACAGTACAAGTCATGTTAGACTTCTGCAATTACAAAAGGTGCTCAAAGTGGATACCATCAGTATACAGACACTTCTCATTATGATGAACTACACCTTGAGCAATGTTGACCAAAGTACTGTATCCAAAATCTTCCCTTGTGCACATCACACACAATAGCATATGTCTCGTACTTTCACGACATTCTCGAATTTCAAATGCCACTTCAAAGTGGTCTTGTGCTCCTCAATGACAACCATGCTTCTGCTATTTTCTTTTGAGTGAATGTCATACTACACATTGCTATCATAATTCAATTCAACTTCAAAAAGTAAAACATAGATAACATCTCTTAAATGTGCATACATTTTTTGTGCCCTCGGTATAATACTGCTAATAATAATAACCACTGTGCTGTCACCCAAAGGCATGGGTTGGTTTGAGGATGGGGTGGTGGTGTTGTGGGAGTGGGGGCCAGCTCCAGTACCACATTTCAAATGATTTCCCTGGACTGCAAGGAGATCAAATCAGTCCATCCTGAAGGAAATCAACCCTGACTGCTTCTACTGAAGCTGAAGCTCAAGTACTCTGACCAACAAATGAGAAGAGAGGACTCACTGGAGAAGGCCCTGGTGCTCGGCAAAAGAAGAAATGGTATGGCAGAGGATGAGATGGCTAGATAGCATTGTTGATGAAGTGGGCGTAGATCTGGGTAGACTATGGAGGATGGTGAACTAAAGAGGAGCCTGGCATGTTGTAGTCCATAGGGTCGGACTTGATGTGTGGATGAACAACAACATATACAAACATGCAAATACAGTATTAAATGTTAAACAAATTTGGTTCAGTTTAGGATATGGAGCCTTTTCGTGATTAGAGAGTGAACATATAGACTTGCAGTGCATGCTCCAACAGTTCACCAGTGGGCATCTGTTGTGGAATGATCAGGAAACCTTAGCACCCTAGGATATCTGCTAGGAAGATTACAGACAGGCACTCTAATGTACGACAGTGGAATAAAGTAATTGGTTTTGCTGGCTTGCTGGAGGAGAGTTTTGAGAGTCCCCTGGTCAGTGAGGAGAACAAATAGGTCAATCTTAGAAGAAATCAACCCTGACTGCTCCCTTGAAGGTCAAATAGTAAAGATGAAGCTAAAGTACTTTGGACATCAAATGAGAAGAGAGGATTCACTTAAGAAAGCCTTGATGCTGGGAAAGGTGGAGGGCAAAAGAAAAAGGGGGCGGTCAAAAATGAGATGGCTAGATGGTATTGTAGAGACAATGGGCACAGAACTGAGTGAGTTGAGGAGGATGGTGGAGGACAGAAATGCTTGGCGGATAGTTGTCCATGGGGTCACAAAGGGTCGGAATCGACTGCGACTGAACAACAAAAAACTGAAACCATAAACAGGGTAAGGGGCTAACAATTGGTCTTGGACTTCTTAATGGAGTATTACAGGATTGTCTGTGATAAGCTTTGAGTTTGAATTGAAGTAGCCTTTTAAGAGAAGTCTCGCTTAAAGCTGAGTACTGTAATGTGACTAAGAGACTGAGTGACAAGGCTGGAAATACACTTCCATTCTTACCCACACTGAGAATTCACTTGGAGAACTTAAGCAAGTTGGTGTCTAACTCTGTAGATGCTGTTATTTAATTTTTATAGTGGGGTGACTTTAAGAAGATATCATAATTGCAAATATTTATGTATGCAAACAGGTTTGGACACTTCAGATCACTCTAACTGTGACTAGGAACCAGTTTGGTTAGTCTATTGGACTGATTGATCAAGGTTCAAGTACTCAGTGAACCATAACATAACGAATGGCGGGTGTGTGTGTGTGTGTGTGTCAAACTCCCATCTGTCCCAGTCACCATAGCCTGTTATTAGAAGTGAGGTATTAAGCTGCCTCTGAAGAGCTGTGAAACGTTTTGAAGACATTTGAAGACAATGTATTTAGAGTTGGGTGTGTCAGTCATCTTTTTTGCAATTTGAAATTGGCTTTCTGTTTTGGCAACTGTTTGTTTGATTGGGTATTACACTTGCTATTTCTTTTTCATTGCCCATTCACCAATTTGTTCATTGTTTTCTGTATAGATCAAATCAAGCAACCTAAGAGTATGTACAGGTTTTTGACCAACAAATCAAATATGTTTTCCCCAAACTCTGTGATTTGGCAAATGAAATTTTCATAAGGCTAATGTATTGTCAAGTGAAATCAAATAGTCAGGACACCACTTGAATTTTATTTGGCACAAGCTTTCATAGGCTTGCATTCCATTTCATCAAATGATGGAGTATTTTATTTGGTAGATTACTAAAGACGTACTTGAATAGGAGAGGGATTTAATTGATGACATAGTTGTTAAGGGCTGTCAGGTCGTCTCCAATTTATGGTGACCCAATGAATGAGAGGTCTCCAAAATGTCCTGTCTTTGACAGCCTTGCTCAAATTCCTGAAAGATACAGTTTGTGACTCCTCTTAGGGAATCAATCTGTCTCTCGTTTGGGCTTTCTAATTCCTTTCACTTTTCCTGGCATTATTGTCTTTTCCAGAGTATCTTGCGTTCTCATGGTGTGGCTTAAGTAGGACAGTCTTAGTCTCACCACTTTTGCCTCCAGAGGCTTTTCAGGTTTGATTTACTCTAGGACAGGGAAGCCCAAATTAAAGACTGTTGGCTGGATCCGGCCCTTGATGCCAATTCATCTGGCCCATGAAGCCTTTGTTGCTCCTGGAAGCAGAAGTAAAACACACCCAACCAGGAGCAACAAGGACATCGTGGGCCAGATGAATTACCATCAAGGGCTGGATATGGCCCATGAACTGTAGTGACGAACCCCCTGAACCACATGACTGGCCCGAAAAGTTTGGACACCCCTGCTCTAGAACATCCAGTCCAGGGTATCTACAAAGCTCTCCTCCAGCACCACATTTCAAACGAAACATTTTTCCTATCAGCTTTCTTTAATGTCCATCATTTGTTTCTTTGTCAACATTAAAGTTGTGTATTTTTTTCTGTAGTGATTACTTTATTCTTTTTAATGTTCAATTGCAGCCCTGTTTTGGAACATTCTTCTTTCACTTTCCCTAAAAGTCATTTCAAGTCATTGCTGTTTCCTGCCAGTAAGATGGTATCTCCAATTTTCACACATCCTTCATCTGAATCTAGTCTGGCTTTCTGTATATGTTCCACATGCAGATTGGTATAGAGGAAATGTAAGATTAGAATCTGTACAGACATCACCTCTGCTATAAGTGATATGCTCTGTTGTTTAGAAGAACTGAAGACTTGGAGAGAAACCAGAAGGAAATATTTTCACCAGAAGAGGAGGCTTCTGCAGAAATCTCCATGTCCAGGTCAGCAGAGAACAATTACAGAAGAAATGGCAAAGTTTTACTTGGAGGTTACTGGCAACTGTCCCAGCTGTGATGGTTCTGTTGAACACTAGATGCTGCTGTTGTGCTACATGGAAAACTCAAAAAGACACATTAGAGCTGAACTGAATTCTCAGTTCAAAAAGAAGTACAGTAGAATATTTAGGCTGTTTCCAGATGTGAGTTTTCTTTTACAGTATGTCATTATTTCCTTTTCTTTTTTTGGCCGTTAGTGGTGTAATAACAATGTAGGTGCATTCCTGGAGCAGTAAAACCTCGCATAAAGAGCACCTCGCTTAGAGAGTAACTCACTTAAAGAGCAGAATTTTCTCTGAATGGTCGCCTCCCTTAACAACTAAAACCAACCAAAAACTCATTTAACAACTAAATTGGAGTTCACAATCCCCCCCCACACCAGAAGTCACAATTGGTCACTTACAATGGTGTTTCACTTAAAGAGGAAACTCGCTTAAAGAGCAATCGCATGGAACGCATTATGCTCTTTAAGCGAGGTACCATTGTATATGCTTTCTGTGGGCCTGTCATGACAGGGCATACCTGAATGTCAGCATGCCAGTCCCATCCACCTTAGTCTATCTGCTCTCTGTTCCTCTGTGATCAGAAAGGTGCTGCTTCTTGCACCATTATTTTCTACTATAAGATGCAGTATTCTTTGTATTTGCCTCTGTTTCCCAGTAAAAGAAGCTGGAAGTAATTTAAAATATTCAGGGTAAGTTGTGCCACTTCAGATATTGCTAGATATCTTACTATCTGTCACCATTCATTATCCTGGCTAGGGCTAATGGGAGCTGCATCTGTCAGCATCAGGAGAACTGAGTGTGTCCACCCTGATCTAAGGCATCAGACTACAGTTCAGCATCATCTGCTGTGTTATCATATCATAACATCAGTGTTCCTGTGTTTGGCAAGAAGAAATTAAGTTTTTAGCTAGAACAAATCACCAGTAACAAGATGCAAAAGATTAAGTACTGTAGTGAAGATGAAGCTCTAAAGAGATTTCCCAATTTTTAAGATGAAATTCAAGAAAGTAAAAGCTCAGCAATGTAAGGCATTCAGCATTCCTTACTGAGTATTTCTAGGATAAGTATATTTACATGTTTTGCATGAAACATGTAAATAAGCAATTCACACAGCAAATGTTTTGTTTCATGTTCTGGACATTAATCCCCAACTTACTTTATCCTTTTTCTCCAGTTTTCTCCATCAACATAATGCTTTGCCTTTTTCAGAATGCACCCTGTAGGCAGGTTAATAATTATCTAGCTGTATCTTTGTGAAATGCCCTTGTGGTGTAGTGGTTTGGTGGCCAAATCTCTGCTCATGATCTGAGCTTGATCCTGATGGGCTCAAGATTGATTAGGCCTTCCTTCCTTATTGAGGTTGGTGAAAGTTCAGTGTCCAACATGTTGGGAACAAAATGCTAATTACTTTTTAAACTGCCCAGAAAGTGTTGTAAAAGCTATTGGCCAACATATAATCTTTTTATTTCATGGCTAAAGTCACCATCTGCAGTGATCTTGGATCCTAAGAGGGTAAAATTAGCCCCTGCTTCCATTTCTTCCCCTTCTATTTGCCAGGGAGTAATAGGGCCAGTTGCAATTATCTTGGTTTTTTTTAAAATCTGAGTCTCAGGCCAGCTTTTATACTCTCTTCTTTCACCCTAATCAAGAGGTTCTTTAGGTCTTCTTCACTTTCTGCCATTAGGGTAGTGTCATCTGCATATCTTAGGTTGTTGATGTTTCTCCCAGCAATTTTAATTCTAGCTTGTGACTCATCCAGCCCTACATTGCATATTATGTACTCTGCATATAAGTTAAATAAGCAGGGTGACAATATGCAACCTTGTTGTCCTCCTTTTCCTATTCTTAACCAATCAGTTGTTCTGTATCCTGTCTTAACTGTTGCTTCGTGACTCATGTACAGATTTCTCTTAGACAGATGAGGTGGTCTGGTAGTCTCATCTCTGTAAGGACTTGCCACAGTTTATTGTGGTCCACACAATCAAAGGCCTTGGTGTAGTCAATGAAACAGAAGTAGACTTCTTTCTGGTACTCCTATGCTTTCTCCATGATCCAGCGAATGTTGGCATTTTGGTTTCTAGTTCCCCTACCTCTTTGGAACCCTACCTGCATTCTGGAAGATCTTGATCCGCATACTGCTGAAGCCTAGCCTGCATTATCTTGAGCATGACCTTGCTAGCATGTGAAGTGAGCACAATTGTTCAATAGTTAGCATTGCCCTTCTTTGGGTTTAGAACATATACTGACCTTTTTCAATCCGGTGGCCACCACTGTGTTTTCAAAATCTGCTGTCATATAGAGTACAACACTTTAATTGCATCATCTTTTAGAGCTTTGAATAATTCAACTGGAATACCTTCATCTCCACTAGCTTGGTTGTTAGCAATGCTTTCTAGGGGCCTCTTGACTTCACACTCCAGAACGTCTGCCTCAAGATCAATGTTCTCATCACTATGGTTGTCAGGGACGTTGAGGTCTTTTTTGTAGAGTTCCTCTGTATATTCCTGCCATCTTTTATTAATCTCTTCTGCATCTACTAGCTCCCTACCATATTTGTCCCTTATCATGGCCATTTTTGCTTGAAACGTTCCCTTAATTTCCCCAATTTTTTTAAAATAGATCTATACTCCTTCCCTTTCTGTTGTTTTTCTCTATTACTTTGCACTGTTCATTAAAGAAGGCCCCCTTATCTTTCCTTGCTCTCCTTGGAATTCTGTATTAAGTTGAGTGAATCTTTCTCTTTCACCTTTGTTTTTTGCTTCCTTCCTTCAGCTATTTGAAGGGCCTCCTTAGACAACCACTTTGCTTTCTCGCATTTCTTTTTCTTTGGTATTGTTCTTTAAAAAAAATTATTTAAAATTTTCAACAAAAATACATGCAAAAACAACAACATCAAAAAGAATAAACATATTGCATCTGTCCCACGGGCCACAGGTTGAGAATCCCTGGAGTAGACCATACTGCTAGCGACTCAACGCTGAGTGTCAGGTGGTGGTTAACCAGACAACCCTCAGGACTCATGGCCTTGGGTGGTGAAGTCCACAGGGAAGGGTGAAGGTCCCCAAATGGATTCAATCCCACCTGAATCCATCTTGATGGAGAGCAGCAGCTTCATCAATATTGGCCTGGGGCTGATGAGGATTTTGTGTGCCAAGAAGGTTCAGGACCAGAAACTGACTCATGGAACTGGATCAGTGGTATGGGTTTGTTTGTTTTTCTGTCAGAGATTACTCTGGGTTGAAAGGATTTTTGCAGGGAACACCCAAATGAGGCTCCTTTCATGTCCCCCATCGTGCAACTCTCAGGAATCAAACCTATCTTTCCAGTGTCAAGCTGCAATGTGGAAGGCAGATGAAAGCTCACTGCATTATATTCTCAGTACAGCCTTCATAGCTGATCGCCGTAAAGATCACCAATATTCAGATTCGGGAAGAAGAAGTCCTCAATTGCAGAATGAGGTCATTGCTAGAATATGGGTGTTACATAAGATACCGGTAAAAAGGATGAAAGTGTACTTTTTAAAAGTTAAGCTCTCTGCCCAGGGTGCCATCAGTTTGTTGGTGTAGCAACCCAGCATATTATGCAAGGATTTCTTATTAACACAGTTGGTCACAGGAACTTTTTAGAAAAAGAAAAAGGACCTCTAGGAAAAGAGCCTTGTTTGTTTGCTTGTTCTAAATTAGCCAACAATGGACTTCTTCCCACCTTTTCATAGGTGCTTAACCTTCTTCACTGCAATTTTTGTCTTTTCTGACATGTAGCTGATCCTTCATTTTGTGAGGCATACCTCCTGTGGAGCTCCCCCTCCCCTTTAGCAATCTGATGGTGACTTCTGTTTGACTTCTCCAAGGTGGCCAAGCTGATAATCTGAATCAGTCTTCCCAGTCTCTGTCCTGCTAGCAGGTAAGAATATTTTATGTCTACTCTGTGGGTTTGCTACAAAATGGCCAGGACACTGTTGCAGATTTACTGTTGTGGCATGAATTGCTTTTATAAATTGCTACTAATTGAGTTGCTGCTTGCATTCCTAGGCAGGTGACAGTCACACTACTTGACACACAAATGGAAATGCTAATAATAAATTGATAATTAGCAGCAAATTGCCACTGTTATTAATGCTATAACACTTATACTGGCATAAATCCATAAGAGAATTCTGGGTAGCATGTGGTTTGTCTATTTTGTACACTTAGTGGCTTCTTGATCTCAAAACAATTTCATAATGTTATTTTTTCCTCTTTATTTACAAGTTTAAAACTCTTTCTTTTAAAACAAATATTTTAAATTTTCTAATAAAAATACAATTGTAACACTGCAAAAGATAACCACATGGTAAAACTCTTTCTAAACTGATAATTCTAAAAAACTTTTCTTTCAGAATACAGCTTTAATTTAAAGTTTCACTCTAGATTTAATACAAACTTGGAGCTCTGCTCTACTGTTTACCCCCAGTTAGTAACCCTTCACAGCAGCAAGAAAGTTAAATTAAGTTGGTGAGTGACCCACACATTTTAGGCATGTAGTCTTTTTCTGATGCTGTTGTAAATGCTTTGATTGAATGAGTTCATGGATTGCAGATGTATTCTTATGTAGAAACAGTTTGTAAAATATATAGTTTAAGCATTAAAGAGATTCTGAAATGTCTGCAGGAAAGCATATAGCATCCATCACCTTTTTCAATTCTATTTTAAAAAAAGCAATAGTGATAGCACATAAAATTAGATTACTGTTGTAACCTGAACCGGGAAATTGTTCAGCATTCTCAAATACAAGATCACTTCTCAGCTCTAGGCATTCCTGGATGAGATGGAGTATATTCTAGATCAGAGGTTCTCAACCTTTTTAATCCACGGGCTGGGCCATGCTCCCTCAGATAGCTGAGCGGCCCAGACTGGTGGTTGTCCCTGCTGTAAACATGGCTGTAAATGCTTTTGGTGGCAGTGGCGGCAGTGGGCCACATGAAATGATGCCATGGGCCAAAGCCGGCCCACAGGCCATAGGTTGAGAACTCTTGTTCTAGATCCATTTTAATCTGATTTCAGACCTGTTACGGGATCGAGACTGCTATGGTTGCCTTGGTGAATAATCTGTTCTGGTTAACTGGACATGTGTTCTTTGTTAGTTCTGCTAGACCTCTCAGCAGTTTTTATTTCCACTGGCCATGGTATCCTTCTGAGCAAATCTCAGAGACAGGACATGAAAGGCTTTTCAAGAGGGGAGAACCAGAAGGTGATACAGTACTTGGGAACTCCTATTAGCTTTGGCTGTTGGCTTGTGGTGTCCCTTAGAGTTCTGTTTTGTTTCCCATGCTATTAACATCTACATGAAACCTCCAGAGCTTTGAATTTTGGTGCTACCGGTATGCAGATTATACCCTATTCTATCTCTCCCTTTCCTCTAAATCTGAGGTAGCTGTTTCAGTTCTAGATCAGTGTCTAGTGTCAGTAATGGACTTAACGAGGTGAATAAACTTTAACTGAACCCATACAAGAACAAAATGATCCTGATCAGTCAAAAGGCAAATCAGGAATTGAGGCTCCAACCTGAAAACACAGGTGTGAAGTGTGGGTGTGATCCTGAGCATGGATCCAAAGGTTTCGGTGATGGCTAGGAGTGCCTTTGCATAGTGAAAACTGGTGCACCAACTGCATCTGTTCCTAGAGATTTCTAATCTGGCTACTGTGTCTTGGTTCAATTATTGTAACACATTTGGAAAGTGCTCAGAAACTTCAGCAGGTCCAAAATGCTGCACCATGATTGTTAACTGGGGGTGGTTGCAGGGATCACATAACACCCCAATATAACAGTTCCACTGGCTGTTTCCAGGCACGATTCAAATTGCTATTTCAAAATTGCATCTCCCTTTATGAGCCTTCCTGGGTTTTAAAACAACCAGGAAAGACCTTTCTTTCCATCCCAGTACTCTCACAGAATGGGCCTTCTCTGCTGTTTCTCCTAGAGTGGTGGCGAACCTATGGCATGCATGCCAGAGTGGGGATTCAGAGCTCTTTCTTTGGCCGTGGGCGCTGTCGCCCCAGCACAGAGTCCACCAGAATTCTGAGATCCCTTCCTCCCGCCCCTCTGCCCAGCAGCTCCCAGCAGCCCAATGGGAGCCTCCCCCCCCCAGCCTGAAGTGAGGTTGGTGCCTCACATGTGCCGTGAGGGTATTCAATATTCAGGTTAAATTGCCGTGTTGGCACTTTGCAATAAATAAGTGGGGTTTGGGGTTGCAGTTTGGACACTTGGTCTCTAAAAGGTTCGCCATCACTGTCCTAGGCCCTGGTACTCTGCCGCCCCACCCTCAGACGCCTGCTGCCCCACCTTCGGACTTTCACCTGCCAGGGGCTTCAAAAGCTGCACTGGCTCGGGCGGCAGAGGAGGGTCCCTCCCAAAGGTTGAGGACACCTGCTGCCCCACCCTTGGACTTTGTTCTTTGTTTGGGAACTTTTCTTAAGTGGTTATGACTTTATCATTATAATATTGAATTTTGTATGTTGTATTATTCTGTATTTACTGTGTATATTGTTTAATTATCACGTGAGCCGCCCTGAGTCGGGTTTCCTGATTGGTGGCATACAAGTGCGAAAATTAAATTAAATTAAATTAAACTCCCTCCCAAGGGAAATACTTTTCTGTTCAGACAAGCTTTCTCTTAATAACTGGCAGGCTGAGAGACTTTTTTTTAAAAAATGGAATTGTTTGCATTTTTGTTGCTTTTACAGTTTTTAAGATATTTTAAACTCTGTTTTGATAATTGTAATACTGTACAGTTGTACCTCGCTTAAAGAGCATAATGCGTTCCACAGGATTGCTCTTTAAGCGAGTTTGCTCTTTAAGTGAAACACCACTGTAAATGACCAATTGTAGGGGGGATTGTGAATCCCGATTTATTTGTTAAGCGAGTTTTTGGTTGGTTTTATTTGTTAAGCGAAGCAAACATTCAGAGAAAATTCTGCTCTTTAAGTGAGTTACTCTTTAAGCGAGATGCTCTTTATGTGAGGTTGGACTGTAATTTGTTGATGTTAGCTTTTAATATTGTTTGTGAATGATATAAGCCACTGTGGATTTGTTGAGTATGTAAGTGTTCGCCCACAGTGTTGGCTAGGATGTTATACTCAATACAAATGGTAGCTTATTGCTTTAAGGGAATGTATCCCATTTCTACAGGTGTCAGCCCTTGTGTGTATAATGACTAAGCGTCCTCTATAAGTTTAGTGCCTGGCTCACACTAGCTTAGCTCGACTGCTCATGCCTTCAATGCTATGCTAACTCTCATGCTCAGAGCTTCTATGCTCCCCAAGCTACAAGGCTGCATGCTACTACAAGACTTCTGTGCTGCTACAAGACTTCTGTCACCTGGAGAGGCTTCGACCTTGCCCTTCGCACTGCTGAGAAGGAAGGTGTACTTAGTGGTGGACAACAAAAATGTTCACTACCACACTGTGGGCAGAACCTACATCATGGGTGGAGCCTATGTCATGGGGGAGCCTACGTTGTGGGAGATCTAGTCATGCCTGCCATATGGCCATGTATATATCTGCAAACACAGGCAGCACTGGCCCTTTGGCTGTGAATGGAAATGAGCACTGCACCCTAGAGTCGGATATGACTGGCTTTTGAGCAAGGGAGACCTTGAACCACTTGCAGGAACAATTTTGCTACCTCCCCTGCCCGAAGGCCCCCCAATTTTGCCACCCCCTTTCCAAAGGCCACCCAATTTTGCTCCCCCCCCCTTCTAAGGGGTGTGTGAACCTGTTGCTGCCCACCACTGGGTGTACTCCAAGATAAGTTCTCCAGGCAAACTGCTGATTCATCGCTTTATTGCTACAGAAGAAACCATAAGCTTACTCACTTGTTTCCCAAACAGATTGTTGTTGTATCTCTCAGACTTTGTTTGCTATTTGTGGAACCTGGAAGATTCCAAGATCAACCAACTGCTAAGCACAAAGACTATTGCATTCTTATCTGTTATCACCGAAGTGACTGAAACTGTGTTTTGCTTTGCAAAGGGACTTTATCTACTTTGTGTTTGTCACTGTATATATTCTGAAGCACTTTATCCTTCAGCACTTCCCAGTAAACCTTTTCCCACTCAAACCGGCTCGGTCTGTGTAAGCATTCCTCAGAACTACCGCTCTGCTGTGCACTGCCAAGTGCAACTCTGCTAACACACCTCAACAGGGTCTTTTTAAAGAGAAATGCTGGGGAAGGAAGGAAGGAAGGACAGCCAGCCAGCCAGTTCCCAGGAACATTTGAGAATGGAAAGCAGAAGAAAATATTTGGAGTTGTAAATAGGCAAGCAGTTATTCAGCCAAAAATCCCAAGCAAAAATATAACAAGCCAGATTATAACAAGCCATAGTGAGCATGGTTTCCTTAAAGGTCCCCAAAATGGAATTTTGAGAGAGTCTCATGGATGCTGTCACAAAATAATTGCCATGGGCACAATCAATCATAAAACACCAGTTTCTCACAAGGCAAACTAGCTGAAAGAGATCTGTTTGCCAACAAACTAAGTAGAAGAAAGAAATCAAAGCTTAGATCTGAAAGACAGAAGCACTCTTTTGAACCCATCGTTTTCCCTCCGGTAACTATCACGTAGAAAACAAACTGGCTAGATCAAAGACTTGGCTAAGAAACTGCAGACATAGGAAGGGTGAATAGCTGATTCTCAAAGAAACTGACACAGGTAACACAACTAATGATGCTGTTCACATATCCCTCCACCACACACCCTGCTCAAAAGTGGGTAGGAAAAAGTACAGTTTATTATATTAAGCTGCCACACTAGCGTTAACCAAAATCAGTGTTAAAACACAAACGTGAATCAGAATGAACTTTAAGAAAAACTTTCTTAACAACAGATTTTTGAAGGAAATGTATTGATTTAAAAACAATTACTTAATAACTTTTCTCTTACAAGAAAGAAAGAAGGATTTTTAAAATAGCATTCCCCAACCTCCAAATATTTTGGACTACAATGCCTATCACCCTAATACTGTATGAGCAAAGCATATGATTGTGTGTTCAAATCCATACAGTTAATTAAGATTTCTGATACAATCATTCCAATTTTTCATTGTTCTTAAGGTTTAAGAAGTTTTTTTTTTACAACACAATCCTAAGCATGTTTACCAAGAAGTAAAGTCTATTGAGTTCAGTGAGACTTACTATCCTGGACTTTTGCAAAGTTTTTAGCCTTACTTAGTGAATTGTCCCATCTCAAAAGAAACAAATAAAGCTTGGATCTACAAATGTCAATGGCTTTTGCGTTTTGAAGATGACAGGGCAGATAGTGGGAAAATGCTGGTATGAACATTTGTACAGATTAATAGATTCCCATATCTCTGAGAAGCAGAACAGGTGCCAAACAATTATTTTGAGGTTTAGAATAGTCCATCTAAGGGAAAGGAGTGTGTTTCAGTTGTGAAAAAATTACTTTGCTGAGAACTTTTCTTTTGATTTGAACTTGTCCTCATATTCTGGTTTGGCAAGTAGTTCTTCACACATCAGAGACTGAATTGTGATGCAGTAGTTTAGAATTGAGGAGAGGTTGCCTTTTGCCACAGTGTGTGGCTTGGCTCACTAGCATGAGGGACAGAAAGTTTATGCCACAGAAGCATCTTTCTCAAGATTATGTAGATTAAACTACAAAGCATAGCTTTGTGGCTGAAGTACTTCACTGCAAAATGATTACTTCTTGATTGGCTTCTTCACTGAAGAAGGCATCTCCATAAAAAATTTTTTGGAGTTGCTATATGAGAGGTATGGGCAGTTTTGCTCAATTTTTGGGTAATATGGCTTCAGTTTAAATTATAGCACAATACAGAGACACTTGACATATTAACAAGCTATCTTGTGATTATGCAATGTGTTATGGGGACATGAGGGTACGGACCAAGCAGTTTTAAATGTTTTCCAAGGGCCTTATTTTTTGGGGCTTGAATCCTGTTTTTTAACTTACAGTGCATAAGGCGGATGATATAAGCCACAGTAATTTTTAGGAAAATCAAATTCTGATTGCCCTCTCTAAAGGTCCTGAGGTTGTTTTGGGATTGCTTTCGTCATGGAGAAGCAGTTGGGGGCCCACAGGACAGAAGGGAAGTCTTCCATTGACTTCCCTTGGATGAAAGGGATCCTGAGCAACCTTCTGGTAACAGGATTTTAGCTATTATCTTTCATGTTAAAGAATGTGAGTAGTTGGGTTAGTTTTTAAAAATGTATTTACCGTATTTGCTGGCATATAAGATGCATCAGAATATAAAACACACCTTGTTTTAATACACAGTTTAAAGGGGAAAAATAATTTTCTACCTTTTTTCATGGATTTCCAAAATGATTTATTGTACTAATTTTATAGTTATTTACCGTATATCTACAAAAAAATGTAACTAGGAAACACTGTAGTTAGGTACAGTACCATTTAATCGTCATCCTCTAAACCAGAAATTCATCTCCAGAGCTAAATGAAGAATCACTTGAAGCCTCTTCTTCAGAAAAAGTATTTGTATAACAAATCATCCTTTGTGCCATCAAGTGAGTTACTAATTCCACACTTTTTAAATGACTTTACAACTGTTTCATGTTTCACAGCATCCCATGATGTTTTTACCCATTCACAAACCTGCAAAATGCTAGGCCTCTTCCTGATGGTGTCACTTCAAAATCTGTGGACTGCATCCAACTGTTCCATTTCTCCTTCATGAATCCTTAAAAGGGTTTATTAAAGCAGACATCTAAAGGTTGAAGCTGGCTTGTCAAGCCACTTGGAATTACTGCCATTTGAGTCAGGAGAAGGGTGGGTTCAAAAGGAGCCCTCTTCCACATCTGATCCGGCCCTCTCTTGGCTCCTGGTGAGGCAGGTTCAAAAGGAGCTATCTTCCCCTGCTGATCCCGCCGTCCCCCAGCTACTGGCGACCAAAGCGTCTGTAGCCACCGCTGATCGCCAGGAACTGGTGTGTGTGTGTGACAGGATCGGCAGGGGAAGATGGGTACTTTTGAAGCCACCTCATCAGGAGCTGGGGGGAGGGGGGGATCAGTGGGGGAAGAGAGTTCCTTTTGAACCCATCCTTCTCCCAAATCCAGCTGCCGCTGATCAACATGATAGTTTTGATTGCTGGCACATAAGACACACTCAATTTTTCCAATGTATTTTAAGGTGAGGAAGTGCATCTTATATGCTGGCAAATACAGTATACCCTACAGTGGCTGGAGCAAGTAGAATATCTTTGGATACCTTGGAGTTGTTACTCAGTAAGGAGTCCTTGCATTAGCAGATGTCTCCGCAATGACATTTCGTGCATGTGAATGAACCCAGGAAATTAAGTCCATTTGCTTGCAGTTTTTTAGCCATTTGGAGGATGCTTTGGTGAGGCTTAGTCATGGCCTAACATCATTGACAAGTGATGGGCAACCCTGCCTAGTTAGACCACTCAAGTCCCTGCGCCTGGGAAAGACTCACCTAGCAGGGGCAGATATATATCATTTGGCCTTTATTCTTACCTAATTGGCAAATTAATGTCTTGATGGCCCTACTTGAAACTTCAACGAGGGATTCACTAGACTGGACGTGAGCTCACATTCAATAACATTACCGTATATAGAAAATAGTATTCAGTGTGTGCATGCGTGTATGCATCTATGTGTTTATGCACACGAGTGCATGTTTATTTGTGCTTACAGGGTGAATCTAGACTGCCATTTGCCCTTATATGCTGCATTTCCGTGTTTAGGAGTTTTGTTTCTTTTTGTTCTGGTGGGAAAATCTAATGCTATGACACAATCCCTGCAGTCTGAAATGGTACAGTCCAGATGCAGTTTGAGAGAGTGATGCCATAAATACAGAGTAAATGAGCTACACTCCACCCTGTCTCTCCAAGCTGGGTTGTCTCAAATGTTTGCTAGGTTAAAGGGCTCATAGTTGACCCTTCTGAGCCGAATTGTTCCTCTAGCTCTACATTTTTATTGGATGCTATCTTGGGTTCACTGTTTGTTTTTCTAACATCCTAAATTTTGTCTGAATAATTTGTTACAGTTGAGCCACCTCCTGACACATATGTGTGCTCCCTTTTTCTCTTTATTCTTGTGTTTTGCTCAACAGTCTTTTATCTGCCCTGTTTTATTTTGAACTCAGACGACATTTGCTTTTAATTACCATTCACCCTTCTGTCAGACTACTAAGTGTTGAAGTGCAAAGATAAGTAATAAAAGAATCTCCTTCATTTTTTCCCATGGTTTGAGGAATGTAGAAAGCATTTTTGGTCTGTCTGATGAATGGTCTGTGTCCCCCCCCTTCTTGTCTACATCCTAAAGCATGATTAAGAGCAATGTCTGGGGAACCCTAAGTGAAGCTAAATCCATGAGTGTGTGATACATGACAAAATATTTGCAAGCTGTTCAATCTGCAAATATGGTTGCAAGTTAAAATAAAAATAATAGATTGCTTACTGTAACATAGCACAAACAAAGGTCCTGCTTAGGCACTTTTCTCTCACATAACTTTCTGTCAGAGCCATTGTGATTAGACTACTGGATTAGAACAGGGAGAACTCAAGTTTAGATACTCAACCGGCCATAAAATTGATTGTGCAACTTGTGTCAGTTACTAATCTCTCAGTGTTGATGTCAGATAAAAATAGGGAAGAGGAACATGTACGTAATTTTGACCTCCATGGAAGAAAGGTGGATATAAGTGTAACATACAATGTTTGTAACAACAAAGAGCAGAGTCACAGGCACTATTCCAGGAGTTCTCAACCATTTTAAGCTGGGGTCCAGGCCACACTCCCGACAGCTTTAGGGGCCGGATGGCCATTTTGCCCTTCCTCCACCACATGGCATTTCCTGGTGTAGTGGAGGTAGTGATGGCCACATGAAATGGTGCCATGGGCCGCATCCAGCCCATGGGCCACAGGTTGACAATTCCTGCACTATTCCTTTCTTATGGTCCAATTCCATGTGCATTGAGAAAAGACATCATGTATGCATAGCTATAACCCTTGCAAGCTATAACCCTAATTTTGTAAACAAAAGGAAAGGATTAGGCAGATATACAAATTGGGAAGCAATGCATTTTTCTTTCTTTTGCAATTTGAAGTTATGACTCATATATTTTGTAATACATTTGATATAGGAATTTGTCAATTTAATTTAATTTAATTTAATTTTTAGACTTTTATGCCGTACCCTCTCACAAAAGCGACTCTGGGCGGCTTACAGGGATACAAGATACATTTACAAGTTACACATGATCAAATAACATCATACTACGGATTAGCATACTAAATGGTGCTTCAGCATTCTGTTTTGCTTTGGCCCCAGTATTCAACAGGCAAGCCTTCCTCCTCAGGAAGCAGAGGAAGCTGTTTAGACTTTGTAGGTAAGAGTCTGTATATTAAATGGTGAGGAACAATTGAATACATTTAATATTACTGTACAGCCATGTTTCCCAAAATCTGGTTCTTGGAGTTCATTTCCCAGAAGCTTAAGTCAGTACACTGGCTGATTAGTGCTTTGGGCGATTGGCTTAGGCTTCTGGGAATTGAAGTCCAAGAACTGAAGTTTGGGAAACACTGCTGTACAGTATATAAGATGTAATGAACCCAGAACAGGAAATTGTAACAAGAAAAGGAATCCAAGATAACAGGCAGGTTCTTAAGAAAGGAAATTCTAAAGGTGTAACTACAAACAATTCCAACAAAGAAAAAAGGTGAAAGAGAGAAAAATAAATATCAATGTAGCTTCACAAAAAGCTCAGAAGACCTGAATACAAAAAAGAGGACATATAGGACATGGAAGGAAGGCCAGGCCACAAAGAGCATAGATAAGCAACATAGAATTGTAGGGAATGCTGGCAGAAAAGCAAAAGCTGAGAATGAGCCAAGGTTAGTAAAAGATTATTCTTCTCCCGTGTCTAGGCCAGATGTGAAACTGCCAAAATGAAGGCACCTTTTGTGCAGTTCCTTTTGCCTGACCTAGCATGAGAAAGATTAGCCAGGAACACAAGGTTGCCGTTACCAGGGTACGCCCAATTATGGTTCAAAAGTACTATAATCTTCGAGGAGGCTCTTTCTGTGAAGTAATGTTATTAAAGTGCCACAATCTTCAAGGAGGCTCTTTCAGTGTACCCCATTAATTAGCTAGAAGCCAACATAAATTTGTCAAGAACAAAGCCTGCCAGACTGATCTCATCTCATTTTTTTAATATCAGGTAACTTCCCTGACAAACAGTGAGAAAGCTGTAGATATGTATTTTAATTTCAGCAAAACGTTTGACAAAGTGACCTAGGATGAACTGATTGGCAAGATAGCTACTGTTGGGCTGGATAAAACAATTACTGTATCAGGTAGATTCACCATTGGTGACAGACTCATTATTTATCAGAGTGTGCTTACCAGTATTAGCACCTTCTCAGACTGGGCGGAGGTAACATGGAGTAACACAAAGCCTGGTGCTCTTCAACATTTTTGTTATTGACTTGGATGCAGGGGGTGCAGGAAATGCTTATCAAAATTGCAGATAAGACTAAATTTGGTGAAATGCAGTCAAACCTCACATAAGAGCACCTCGCTTAAAGAGTAACTCACTTAAAGAGCAGAATTTTATATGAATGTTCACTTCGCTTAACAAATAAAACCCACCAAAAACTCATTTAACAAATAAATAGGGATTCACAATCCCCACCACCACCAGAAGTCACAACTGGTCACTTACAATGGTGTTTCACTTAAAAAGCAAACTCGCTTAAAGATCAATCCTGTGGAACACATTATGCTCTTTAAGCGAGGTACCACTGTACTGCATACCCTTGAAGAAAAAAACTAAATTTTAAAAGATCTTGATAGGCTTAAATACTGGGCTGAAAACAACAGCATTAAATTTAACAGGGATAAATACAATCATGTACACAGTGGTGGGCATCAGCAGGTTTGCACCAGTTCACCAGAACCGGTAGCAGAGATTCTGGCTGGCCCTTCTACCCACCCAAGTTTTGAAATAAAGTACAGTAGTCCTAATTCGGGTACAACACAGGGCTTTCCCCCTGACCACACCCACCATACCACGCCCACAGTGTGGAATTATTATTATTATTTTGTAGCTCACTACTGCATGTACACCTAGGAAAAAGAAACGTGATGTACAAGATGGGAGATAATTGATACAGTACAGTACTAGGGGACTGCAGTGGCTCAAATCACTAAGACGCTGACTGGGAAGCGGAAGGTCAGCAGTTTGATTCCCGAGTACTGCAGGACGGAATGAGTTCCCGTCTCTGTCCCAGCTCCTGCCAACCTAGCAGTTTGAAAGCAAGAAATTGCAAGTAGATAAATAGGGACCACTTCGGTGGGAAGGTAACAGTGTTCCATGCACTCTGGTGTCTAGTCATGCCTGCCACATAACCATGGAAACGTCTGCAGAAGCAGACAGCGCTGGCTCTTCTTAGAAACAGAGATGAGCACTGACCTTTAGAGTCGGATATGACTGGCTTTCGAGCAAGGGAAACCTTTACCTTATAGAGTACTATATGCAAGAAGGATCTTAGAATTGTGGTTGATCACAAGTTGAATATGAACCAACAGGAAGACACAGCTACAAAAAAAGGCCAATTCTGTTTTAGCTTGCATTAACAGAAATGCAGTCTCCAAATCCCGTGGATTTCTATTTTAACCTCTATTTTTTTAACTTGACATCAATTAATGAATAAGTGAACTTATTCATACATTCCGTTGAGTCAAATAGGCCTACTCTAACTGTGACTTATCATCTTAACATTAATTGCAGTTAGAACAGGCTCCTTTGAATCAATGGAACGTGTAAAGTTCTCACCAGATCCCCATTGATTCAGTGGGCCTTCTTTAGGACAATTTACTATACTAAAGAATAGGGGTCATTGTGTTTACCAATATCTTTTAATTGCGTTTGACTACATTGTTTTCATTCTTATTAGATTTTACTACCATTAACCATCTGGAGTGTCAGTTATTGGCAGAAGGGTGGGATATAGATTAAATAAATTAACACTAATGTATGTTTCTAGGGCAGTGAGTTGATGTTTCAAGCTGGCTGGCATTTCCTTTTTGGAGACCTGATGCAAAAAATGGGAACAGCAGTGCTTAGAAACATTAGCACTAACAACAATTTGTGGGCATTAAATTGTACAAGCAAAACAATTTCTTAAAATCTTAATAAATTAACTGTATTGTTAATTCGTTTGTTAAATCATCACATGGTTAAACAATATCACAGTGAATGATTGAAAATGACACTAATGCTTTAAGTGAATGATAAATGCTATTGTAGTGTCAGTTGCTGTTTTAACAGCCAAAATCAAAAGCCCTTTTCTTTTCTTGAGAGATTTTTCCCTTTGGAAGCTTGGCTGTAAATCAGCAGGTTAGATGCAGTACATCACAACAGAACATGAATCTGAGCATTGATGAAATGCCATGATTCTTTCGTTTAAATGGTTTTTTGGGAGAAAATGCTCAATATAAACCGATAGTTGATTTTCTTTAAAGATATGATTGCCCCTATTGGAGTAGAAGATTTGATTAGTACTAGCCAGCTATGCAAATAAAATAAGTAATTCTAGTATGAAAAAATTAATGCCCTAAGTTTTGTTATGCACACGGTACTTACATATTTATTTATTTATTTTAATTTGTATCGCTGCCCAATCCAAAGACTTGCTCATCTGAGTGACTACAAATAATGTTTTCATATTGCCTTAAATACAATAGTTTCTAGTAAAAATAATCATTATCATTACTTCAATTTGTATTCTTCACATTTTCCATTGAAATGTGTCCAAATCACAGATGTAAAGATCACTCTTTTGAACAACTTGCACCAGTCATGCTTATTATGTGAATTGCAGTTTTAGAAAGCAACTTTTCCTCTCCATGACAAAACTTTTCCCAACACAAGGATGATAATGAATATTAACAAGGCATTACTCAAACACCAGGAACCAAGCCAGATGCAAAACAGGAAACATGAAATATCTCCTGATGCTTTATTTTTACTTTACTATAGCAGCAGGGAGACTGCAAATTTGATCATAACAGGTGGTAGCGGTAGGGGACCTATTGTTTAAAACTTGCCTTCCTCTAATCTACTTTTTTATTCAACCGAAAGGAAAGCAGTGGTACTTAGTGCATAAAGAAAAAGTAAAAAAAAAAACCCTCACCCTTTTATTTTATTTGAAGTATTCCTTGGCTGCCTTTCAAGGCAAAACCGTCCAAAGGCAGTGTACATTAAAAATACAATTATAATATAACATTACAACTAATATATAATAGTAAGTTACACCAAGAGTTTAGGTATCTGACTATAAAGCCAGAAGTTGGGAGTTCAATTCTCTACTGTGCCTTTGTGGCCTTGGACAAGCTGCACAGTCTCAGGGTGTCCACAGAAGAAGGAAATGTTAAAACTACTTCTGTGTTTTCTCTACCTAGAAAAGCCTGGAAAGGGTCACTGTGACTCAAAATTGACTTGATGCCATGCAATTATTATTGTACCAGTTTAAAACATATAACAATCCAGTCCAACTTTGATTTGTTGCAATTGAAAAACAGCAGTAAACCATTAAATAGGTTACTTCAGCCATAGAACTGTATTTTCTGCAACATTGATGGATCCCACAAATCTCCCTTGCCATGTCTACCTTGGCTCTCAATGGAGTTCCCAAGTAAAAAGAAAGCAAATTTGGCTCTCAAGAGTCGCCCAACAAAGACTCCCAACTATACAGAAAGAAGGGTTGGTAGAGTGATCTCTGAAAACAGTAGGCTTCAGCAGTGAGAGCAGGACTGTTTCCAAGAAGAGCTGATGGGGCCTGCAGTGATAGCCAAACAATGACAGTATAAACTGGGTAGGGAATATATTTCCATAAACCTAGCCTCCTACATTTTAGTTTTACTATCTCTTTTAATAAATGAGCTATTTCCGAAATGCTCGACCACAACAGAAAGAAATAGGGGTGGGTTTAAACCTTTGTCAATTCTATCCAGGGAATCTACACATTTTAAAACTTTGAGGGTGAATTGGACACTTCTGAATTACAGTCAGGAGGACATACAAAGAGAACACACTCATTGTGTGACATGAGTCTTATTGAGCCGTTGGACCACATCAGTGGTGATTCTTACAAGACTTTCCTTCCCAGTTACATCATGCGCAATGGAGCAGTCCTTTGGTGTTCTGTGCAGAAGAAGGATACAGTTAAGGACAAGAATAGAGGAGCAATTGTCTGAATCAGGGGTCCCCAAATTATAGCCCATGGCATCAAGTAATCTGGCCTTCACCCTTGCTCTGGCCGCCGCTTCTGCTGCCACTATTACTGCCTCAATCCTTGTTCCCTCCACTTGGCTTGACATGCCCCTGCGGACACTCTGTAGCAGGGCAGATGTTGTAAGCCTTACAACATCCGCCCTGCTATGGAGCGCCAGCAGGGACATGCCAAGCCAAGTGGAGGGGACAAGGATTGGGGAGGCCAGGGGTGGCTTTCCCTACGGTCAGAGTGGCCAAGCACAGTGTTTCCTGCCTGAACTCATGGCCAAGAAGCCTGGACCTGTCCTTCACTCACACCATGCAGATCCTCCAGGCCAGTAAGCAGGGAAGGAGTAGGGAGCTTGGGGTGGGGGTGGGCTTGGGGTGGTCACCACTGTCACTGCTGGCAGCAGTGGCAGCAGCACCAGTCTGGCCCCTCAACAGTGTGAGGGGTCATAAACTGGCCCCTGACTTTAAAAGTTTAGGGACCCCTGATCTGCACTGTTGAGTGAACATGGAAGACACCAAAAGGCCTTTCCTGGGGGTGGGGGTGAGGAGATTATAAAAGTTTATTAAAATAATTTTAAAGTTTATAAAAATGTTATTTTAAAATTTTGGTTAAAATCTTGGAAGGTTCCAGTTTTCATTCAAAGAATGACCTTTTTCGTAGTATTTATTGTTGTTGTTGCTGGTAGATAAACATAAGTAAGGCATTTAGACTTATTCAGACAGGCCTTGCTTTCAACAGCAAAGTTAGATTTTGTCTAAAATGTATGTAATGCAAATTTAGGATCCAAGCTTTAACTTGGATTAGAATCCTATAAACTTGCCATTCACTGGGCATCTAAACTGTACTATCCTATTATTTTTATGTAGAAAAATAAAAGCAGTTTGCTACTGGTTAGTTCTGAAATGTACAGTCTCATGCAATTGCATCTCTTCCGCATATGCTAAATAAATAAATAAATCTTCCACAGCATGTTATGTTTGGTGGAGTCGGGATAACAATCCATAGGTATCATTAATAGACCTTGCCCCCATCTTTCCAGTTATTTCTGCTGATTCTGTATGAGCTTTCTGAAACTTGGACTTCAGTGTTGACATTCATTGCCTCTTCTTTGATGTGACTCTATTTATTTACTTTTCAGGCACTATCTGATATTGAAGCAACTAAGATGACATCACATAAATTGGTTATTAAGGTAAGCTGCACTTCAGGACATAAATAAATAGCAACTGCCTCAATATATAGTGAACTCCCACTTTACAGATGGCTCGTTTTCCAGACAACTCACTTCATGGGTAGAAATCCATAGGAAATGATGGTCCTCTTCACAGACAAACATCGCGATACAGACCGGGTTTCCCCAGGGTGCAAAGCTTTTTTATGCTGCTGGGGCACCCCCTGCTGCTTTCCGCAGTGGCAGGAGGGTATTTGGAGCATTTCCACTCTGTTTCTTGAAATTTTCGTTGTGTTTTCGGTACAATCCGGCAGTTTAAAAGTAGCATTCGCCACTTCCGGGGTGGTGGTAGGGAAAACAGATGACTGTCGGGCTATACCACAGCTGTCCACTAGAGAGCGCAAAGCACAGTTTCCTATAAGAGTGTATTGAAAATCAATTTCTTCTGTTCTGAAGGCTAGACAAAAGCAAAAAACAAAACAAAACCAAAAACCTATTTTCTCTGTTCAAAATTCTTCATAAAGTGTACAGTACTTGGGAATTTTTTGCTACTTTATAAAGAGTTTTGAACATTTAAACCATTATTTTTGGCTTTTTTCTGAGCTCCAGAACAGTTCCCCTCCCCCACGTATTCCGATGGGAAACCATAGTTCGCTTTAAAGACAAATCGTTTTAAGGACAAACTGGTGGGACAGATTAATTCCGTAAAGTGGGGACTCACTGTACTAGAAAGATCCTAACAAAACTAGATCCTAGAAAATTCCAGTTTGCTGGAAAATTAGCATAGCAAATTGTAGCATCAGTCCAGTCAGCTATCATTGTGGGACAACATGAGCAAATTTTGAAGACAGTATAAAGGGCTATGTACAAAGGTAAAGGTAAAGGTTTTCCTTGCTAGAAAGACAGTCGTATGCAACCCTAGGTTTCAGTGTTCATATCTGTTTCAAAGCCGAAGAGCCAGAGCTGTCTGCTTCTGCAGATGTTTCCGTGGTCATGTGGCAGGCATGACTAGACATCATAGCACACAGAATGCTGTTTACCTTTCCACTGAAGTGGTCCCTATCTATCTACTTGCAATTTCTTGCTTTCGAACTGCTAGGTTGGCAGGAGCTGGGACAGAGACGGGAGCTTATTCCATCCTGCAGTACTCAGGAATCGAACTGCTGAACTCCCACCTTCCAGTCAGCGTCTTAGCCACTTGAGCCACTGCTACATACATCTACAGGGAAAGGCCTGTAATATTCTGGTATTTGTCATCATAAAAAAATACCCTAAATGTGGCATACATATTTCTACCATCAGATTTGGGTGAAAGGTATTAATGGGTTGAATCCTGAGAACTATGAACAGAAGGAAATAACTACTTCAGCTAATCCTCAGAAATATAATTGGCATGAAATTCACAATCAGTTTATTAAGGATTTTGTTTGTTTAGGTGGAAAAAACTTTTGGATTTAATTTCACTCGCATAAAACAAAACAGCCTTCGTGAGTTGAAGACTCTTTCTGAATACAGCAAGCAGCTTTGAATCCAATCCAGTGATTTAGTTGTTTACCTAGGCGAGTATGTATGCATGTGTGATTATTAATAATGATAGGTTTGCTTTTGAACTACAAGTCTGTTTTCCTATTTGATTTTCCTATATCAGCCGTGCAAATCTTATATCAGATCACACATAATGCTGCTGCCTTGGGAATAATTGCACTCCTGGGTGGTCAATTTGTATTACTTCACTATTGCCTAAATGCAATGTTTTGTTTTTCCTTTTGTAGCTTGTACAGAGATGATAAAAATAATTGTGTGCTCTCAAGTTCTTGTTTCATGTCCCAATCAAACCCTTTGCTGCCAAAATGAAGCCACTTTCATGGCTTTGTCATTGGCTAAACTTAAGTCCTGATCTGTGCATGTTTCTTATAGTAAATGGTAAGCTGTCAAGTTGATTCAGACTTATGGCAATTCTTTCCAGCATTTTCTAGCTAGATAGACAAGCTGTGTGGACAAGCTAGCCCAGCCATAAAGACCTTGTTGCTGTTGCTGCCTTCATGACCACTGCAGGAACATCACAGAACTCTCCCTGCCTGTTGGAGAGGGGGAATGAGGGCCAACTGTTTGGACAAGCTAGCCCAGCCATAAAGACCTTGCTGTCTCTCTTGACTGTATTGTATTTTTACATTGTATTTTATTGTATTGTTTTTCTTTTTATGTAAAATTTATTGATTGTATTATCTGTGCTGCATCTGTTGTTATATTTTTATATTATGCTGTATTTATATTTGAGATTGTGCTACTGTATATGTTGTTTATGTTATGTGAGCCCCTCTGAGTTGCCTCAGTGAGGTGAGTAGAGGGGCATATAAATCTAATTTAATAATAATAATAATAATAATACTCAGAAGTGGTATACTATTCCCGTCTCCTGGGCGGGCCCTGTGACTGTGCAGCTTGCCAAGGCTACACAGTTAGGCTCTTCTCCTAGGAGGCATAGTGGGGAATTGAACTCCCAAACTCTGGCTCTGCAGCCAAATACCTAAACCAGTGAGCTATCCAGCCAGTAACAGTAGATATTGTTATTTTAATTCATGTGATGAAGTTCCAAAACTTACTTACTTCACAAACAGTATAGTTCTGTTGTCTCAAGAAGCATGCTGGACCCATCCTTTACCCCATTAGATATGTTCTAACCCATTATGCCTCTGAATCCATGATGCTGCCTCTGTATTTTTGGACTGATAGTTAAAAGGAGAAGAAAACTGAGAATGGGAGGTATGAATGGCTATGACTTGACAGGGCTACACAATATCAAAATTGTGTGATATGTCCCTTCAAACCACTTGCAACAGTTACTTTTTCATGATTACACACACCCTCAATGCTACTAGGGCAGTGATGGTGTACCTTTTGGAGACCGAGTGCCCAAAGTCCCATCCAAAACCCACTTATTTATCACAAAGTGCCAACACACCAACAGGGGAGGAAGGAAACACTCCCATTGGGCTGCTGGGCAGAGGGGCGGGGTGAACTCTGTGCTGGGGGGGAGGGAGGAAGCACTCCCATTGGGCTGCTGGGCAGAGGAGTGGGTCAAACTCTGTGCTGGGGTGACTGCATGGATACCAACAGAGAGGGTTCTGAGTGCCACCTCTGGCACGTGTGCCATAGGTTTGTCACCACTGTACTAGGGTAATAATATTTTTTCTTTTTTTAAAAAAGTGAACAGAGTGAGAAAGCAACAACAGACAAAAATTTCCAGCACACAAAACTACCTAAAGAACAGCTTAGGTTTTCTGCTTTGCTCTGTAACTGTCAAATGCAGGGAGTAGCAGCTGTAAGGAGATACATACTTGGAGACCTCGGTATGAGCCCTTCCTAGCACCTTAGTAGTAAATAAAGTTGAAGGGGGGGAAGGGTATTTGCTTTACTGGGGGTTCAGCTGTCACTCACCTTTTCCTTTGGTGATAATAGGCCTGTCCACTATTACTGTATTGCTTTCAATTTCTGTTTTGAAAGCAATACAGTAATAGTGGCACTGAGGGGGCATCGAGGAGCCCCCCAGCAGGCACCCTCTCTCCCAGCGGCATGCCCACATGGCTGGGCGGCAGTGAGAGGAAATCAGGTCAGTCTTGGGAGATCGTGGTGGGTGGATGCCGGCAAAAGGGGGGACGGTGTGGGCTGCAGCATTTCTTGTGCATGCCAGGGGATTTGCCAGTGAGAGGCTGCCACCAGGTTGAAGACCAGGTGAACGGCCTTGCCAGCAGGCCTGTGGAGTGTGTGCAGGAGTGAATTGGGAGACTCCCCGGTGAGAGGAGGAGAGTGGAAGAGGTGCGTGTGCACGCCACTGCCCTTGCTGGGAATCTCCCTTGGGGCATGGCATGTCCGGCTCCAAAAAGCCACCCCTCCAAATAGCCACCCCACCCTCATTACTCCCTGTCCAGCGCCCTTCCAGGGTGTCCAGCACAGGCTGCGCCTAATGATATGAAGGATTTATTGTGATATGGCTCTGCTCTGGAAGAGAAAAGTGCCCCCTTGCTCCACCCATAGTCACTCTAGGATTGCCGAGATGTTTCTAATTTGGTCTAATTTTATACATTGGTTTGAAATCAGTACATGTTTGTGCATGCAGTGACTTATCTTTGAGCATGTACAGTGTCCCCCCCCTCCCCATATTGATAATCACAACCCTCTTTCTTTTTTATATAACCAATGCCAATATAGCTCATACAGAAACACTGTTCTTTTGGAATGCAGATCATGCTCATCAGAAACTATGCCGTTTAGTGCAGTTCCATTGCATTTAGCGGTAGCGCTTTCATGAATTGTGTGAGCTGTTCGGCTGAAATATTGCATGTGTCATGTGTTGTCAAGGCAGAACTGACTTTGAAGGTAGTTTATCAGTTCTGCTCCAACCCACAGCTCCACCTCCAGTGACTTTGCATGGTTGAACAACCATTCCAACCCAGGTCCCCGGAGTCCTTGTTCATCACTCTGTTACACCATACTGGGTACCGTTTAAACATTAAATTCTGTTAAACCACAGGCAGTACATATACTTCCTTGCCTAAATGCAATTCAATATTTTTAATAACATTTCAAGCTCTACATAGTTTGCTTGAAATTCTAAAGAGGAGGTATGTTTGTTGGCAAAACAATAGTGCTGCATCTGTAAGCATTGCAGGGGGAGGCAACTGGTATCTGCCAGATAAGTCTGTGCTTTAACCCCTATAGTTCCTGGTTATTGAACATGGTGTCTGGTGCTTACTAAAGTTGTAGTCAAAAACAGGAAAGATACAGGTTTGTCTGTCCAGATGAAGAAACTAAAAGTGTCTTTAGCATGAATTTCGTAGATAACAGCATGTTTCATTGTGTCAGTCATGTAGGCAGCTACATCTCTGTTCCCAAAAGAAAACTGATTTACTCTAGAGAAACATGTGTTGTGTATATTTAATTTATTATTTTTCTAGCTTTACTATCAGGGATGGTGGGAGGATGCTTGTGGAATCCTCTTTCTGATGCCATAATAACTTAGCTGGCTTTGGCCAATTTATCTTTAGACTTTTGTGGTAATGGAGATGTGCTGCTCAGCCTCAGATAGCAGAATGTTTTGGGATGGGTTTGATACCATCTACATGACTTTGGTCTGCCCAGCAAGACATGAAGCAAATTGATATCCTTTCATTCATGATGTTTAAATGTGACTGAGGGGAAAGTTAAATCCCTTAACATGGATGCAAGGAGTTATTTCAAGACATTCTGTGATTCAGTTATTGAATAATTCTGGGAGGAGGGAGCTCAGTGGACAAACATTAAAGGAGGATATGGCTAAGGAGCTCAATCTCCCCTTTGTCAATTGGAGGACTTTGAATAGGCTAAGGGTCAGAGTGCCTAAACATAAGACCAGCATGCTCAGGGGCTGCTGGCAGACAACAACACACTGTGTTAAATGTGGAGAGATACAGAATCCAGCTCATTTACTGATCTGCCGATTACTACCAAAAATATGTACCAATGAAGATTTAATTTTGGCCAACGACAAAGTCAGGAAAGTGGCTTCATTTTGGCAGTCCAAGTTTGATCGGGGCACAAAGAAGAAGAAGAGTTCTGGGGGAAAGTTCTGAAGAATGCCCTACTGGAGTGAGATGTCTTTTCTTGTTCCAGGTGGTGTGGTAGCTTTAAACACATGCATACTGCTCCTCTCTCTCTCTCTCTCTCTCTCTCTCTCCATGTATAGCTGCACAGTAATAGATGTAAACATTTTAAAAATCCAGAATCTTTAGAGTATGGGTTGCTTTAATGCAGGAGTTCTCAACCATTTTAAAATGGGGGCTGGGTCACACTCCCTCAGACAGCTTTTGGGGCCGGATGGTGATTTTGCCCTTCCTCCATGACACTTCCTGGTGTGGTGGAGGTGGTGGTGGTGGGCCACATGAAATGGTGCAGTGGGCCACATCCAGCCCATGAGTCGCAAGTTGAGAATCCCTGCTTTAATGTGTAAACAGGCTTTACAGTAGCCCTGGCTAATGGCCTGCTTTCTGCATCACAGCTTAATTTGAGCAGTGCCTTGCTCACTGATTACTGCAACTCTGAGCTTCCACCACTGTTCTCAAAGGAAGGCATGACAATCTATGGTCCTTAGTTTATATTCAGGATTGTTGCATTTAATTTCTACCAAGGAAGCCTTCATCTAGAGATAGGCCACTCTTGTCCTTTTATCCTTAACTGAGCAGAGCAAAGTTTACCGTGGGCATACCAACTCCCACTCTGGTCTTCAGACCACTGATACGTAAACACTAAATGCAATTCCTGTGATGAGAGGAACAATGTAGAGGCGGGTCTATGAGGTTAATGAACTGAATCCTCTCCTGGTTTCATTAGGAGTTAGATAGTTGCCAAAATAAATAAGTGGGGTCAAGTTTCCACATTGTATTAGGAGTCAAGAAATTGTTATGATTGCTGGTCAGCAATCTTGTGGGGACTCCTGGTACAATATAGAAATTCAAGTGCTCATAGTCTTTCTCTCTATTTATTTTGGCAGTCAGCTTTACCAGTGACATCAGGGTAGGTTAACAAAATAGCAGCTTCCTCTCCAGGGCTGATTGCTACCACACAAGTTAAATACACTCTCATCGTGGCTTTTTAAGAATGATAGATACAGTACTCATTTTAAAATGTGTATCTCTGTATTTAATCAAAACAAATCCACAGAGTATTGTTATGTGGGATGAGAGTTTTAGATGAAGAATTGGAATTGTTTTCATTATAAAATTGTTTATTTTTTATATTTCTATACTGTATGGTAGCCAAAGCTATGTGTGAATTCTTTGAGGACCTTGGGCTAACTGATATACCATATATACTCAAGCATAAGTCGACCCGAATATAAGCTGAGGTACCTAATTTTGACCTGAAAACCCAGGAAAATAGATTGACCCGAGTACAAGCCAGGGGTGAGAAATGCAGCGGCTGCTGGTGACTTTCAATAATAAAAATACAGGAAAATATGGTAAAATTAATTAAATTATTTGTGCGTCTCAATCTGTCATGGTCTTGGGAAACTCGTGGTTATTGACACAAATATAAGCCATACTCCCTTTTAGGGCAAAAAAAACCCTCAGCTTATACTCGAATATATACAGTAATCCTTTTACTGTGTGCTCTCTTATGCAGCCTGAATGAATGTGATGTGACTTTTGAAGAGGATATATTTCAGTTTCAAAAATGTTTACCAAAAATTTACTGTTGCCAAAACAGAGGGTGTAACATGGGTGTATAAACCTATTCGTGAGAATACGTTTGAGATTACAAACTAGTGCCAATTTGCATTGTAATGCATTTAGTGTCAGACATTGGTCTTTGTCTTCTGGGTAGAATTGGATCACAGTCTCATGCTCTGTAATACATTATCCAAAATGTTTTCAGTAAGAATTATTTGTGAGACTGTGGAAAATTCGTTTGCTCAACTGTTTATGTCTCAGTGGTTTCAAATGTAATTTAGGAAGAGGAGAACACCTACAGTCTTAACAGCTTTGTTTTGATGAAGCACATGGATCTTATTAGGTATCTCCATGAGGATTTCAGAACATTTTCTAGATGCAATAATGTACTGTTTTCCCTAGAGGGTGTAGTTTATCTGTGTTTGAGCTGCAAATCTTTGGTTTAAGGTTAGCAACACATTTAGTCAGGATTGTTCTGCTAATCTTATGATGCGTTATGGAAAGCTGTTCTATTCTAAACTGATAATTTTGTGATGCTCCTTGGATAGAATGCAATAATGTGTAGCAATAATTTACACTAAAATGTGAAACAAATAGATTTGTACTGTAAAGTGGTCCTCAGCTTACTGACTTGGATGTGAGCCTTACTGATGTTTTTTTTTGGGGGGGACCCTACATAATTGTCTAGATTGTCTATGGCTTTGAAGCAGTGCTGTTGCTTTTCAGAACAATGTCCATGACTGTCCTTTTTTCCAGTTGTGTGCTATCAAAATGTTATAACAAATCAATATAGATTAGTTGTGATTGGCTCTAGGGCATGTGGTTTTAAAAAGTTGATATACAGTCAGTTTGTGTCATGCAGCATCTGCTATTTGTGTTAAAATAGAAGAAATTGAAAAAAGTAGTGCAGATTGAGGCTGTTATCCTCTATTATCTTACAGAATGCTGTACGGAACTTATTCTGTCTTACATCTGAGGACACATCCATTTGGGTTTTTAATATAATTTTATTAGTAAAATTAATATTGCCAGGCCCACTAATTTAAATTTACTTACTTGGTTGATTCGTACTTCACATGTCTAGTTTGACGTGGTGGATCGAAGTTTTGTCTCCCACAATATTTTAGCGGGCTTTCGCCATTGGGAGATCCTACAACTACTGTAGCAGGGTCCGATGGCATGTGGGGGACTGAGGTTTGTGTTTTCAATACTCCTTTAGCCATTTTAAATGTGATGACACAGCTGGCTGGGCTCATGTCAAAGTTGGCCATGTTAAAGCAATGCACTGGCTAGGTGCATTGCCTAAGTCCCCAACCCCACTTAGCTGACCTGTGGTTCCAAAATGGAGAACTGTTCTGGACTGCTAGCAGACACCTTTGTGGCATGGTTGAGCCATAGCTGTCAGACGGTAAGGGTCACCACTTTACCACATTGAGACGTGAGGTGGGATTTGCAGCGGAATTTAAATTTAGAAAACCATAAACTATGAGTTCTCAATCTTTTAAAGCCGTGGGCCGGGCTACGCTCCCTCAGACAGCTTTGGGGGCTGGATGGCCGTTTTGCCCTTCTTCCACCACATGGCACTTCCTGGTGTGGTGGAGGCGTTGGGGCCCCCACATGAAATGGTGCTATGGGCTGCATTCAACCCGTGGGCTGCAGGTTGAGAATCCCTGCCATAAACAAATTTCTAGTGATTATTGCTTCTTTATTTGGTTCTTAATGTATTAATTGAAGGGTTTTTTTTAAGGACTGTGTATGGTTTATGAGGTTACTAGTGTACTCTCTTCAGGATCAAGATTTTAAAAAGGACTCAACACATATGCAGTAATACCTCAGATAATGCTAAGACTTGGTTCCACAAGTCTTGGTGTTATCCGATTTTTAGTGTTATCCGATGCATGTTAAAATCCTATGGGATGTATTGGATAACGTTAAAGCTCCATAGAGATACATTGTAACCGCACAGACTTTAGCGGTTGTTATCCGATACATCCCATAGGACCTTAACGTTATTCGATTCAATTCTCCTCTCCAGATTACTTAACGTTATGCGATTTTAGCGTTATCTGAGGTAAACGTTATCCGAGGTATTACTGTACTGTGAATTATCAAAATAATTTTGTTTTTCTTTCACCTGCCAAAACTCTTAGTTTGTAGGTATGCCAGTGTGTTTTGTTCTTGGTGCTGTTTTCAAAATCTGGCTCGATGTGGCTGATAAAGTATTTGCTGCCGGTTCCCTTGAGGGAATATTCCCCCATAAACAAAGGCACTGTTGCTTAACAGATGAATGTGCTCTTACAAACTCTGATGAAAATGATAGCTGTGATTAAAATATGAAATATTAAATACTCTCCCACATAAGCAAGTTTTCTTTGCACTTCCTGAGGGCACTCTCTTGAAGGCTTTAAAGTAGGCTCCTAATAAAACTGGGATTATCTGCTCGTTCTCTAGCTTCCCTCCTCATTCCCCTGAGAAATCATTCCCTTGCCAGACTACATGCCCTTCTACCTTCTGGATTCATATCAGTGAACTGTATGTCCTTGGCGGCAGAGTAGGCCTGGATGCAAGCAACGTTCTGTGTTAGAAGAGCTTTGAGGTTGGAGCTTGGCTCCATTGAATACAAAACTAAGCATATCCTTTGGCTGCAATCCTGTTATAATTTTCCCTTCTTTTTTAAATTTTGGTTTGCATTAATTTTTCTGTTCTATGTATTCTAGCAGTTAGGTGTCAACTTTATTTCCCCCCAAATATTGGAAACTTAGATTGATTTATTGCATGATACTTATTACAGCAAAGACTAATATCTTTGGGTCTAAAAATCCGAGGTATGGGGGTTCTATCTGATACCTCGATCTGGTTTGCCTGCAACAAACTCATTGTTACATTTTCCACATCATGAACTAAACAGATTTTTCTGTCATACATACTTCAGTTGACCTGACTTTCCATTAAACCAGGGGTTGCCAACCTACGGCCCGCGGGCTGGCCCTGGCCCCCGATGCCATTCCATCCAGCCCATCGCTGCCTCCGCCGCACCCGGAAGTGGAAGCGGGCATGTTTACATCATCCATAAAACATGCCGGCACATGCACAAACATACCCGTTGCTTGCATAATTGTGAAAGCGGGTGCATTTGCGTTAGCCTTAAATGCATCCGCTTCCAGACGGGATGGTCAGGCTCACAATGGAAAAAGTTTGGCCACCCTTTGATTAAACCCTTACAGCAGGGATTCTTAATCTGCTGCCCGTGGGCCAGATGCAGCCCATAGCACCATTTCATGTGGCCCACCACCACCTCTACCACACCAGGAAGTGCCATGTGGTGGAGGAAGGGCAAAATGGCCATCCGGCCCCCGAAGCCATCTGAGGAAGCGTGACCCGGCCCCTAGCTTAAAAAGGTTGATAACTCCTGCATTAGAGAATGGATAATTGATATTTAGTTACTTATGTTTATCTCTGAGATTTGATTGTTTTCTTCTCCATCTTGTTTTCAATTGGCATTGTTGTTGATGGGGCAGGTAGAAGGACAAGTAAGATAGCAAAAAGTTTCTAGCAAAAAGCACTAAGAGAAAATATTGGGTTTCTAGTACAGTATATACATGTCAACCTTTGGATATGAAGGAGTGATGGTACTTGTAACATTGGTTCAGGAGAATTGATATCTGTTTGGAAGTTCATCTTTCTATGATGGGGAAGGACACCACCTCCGCCACCCCTGCTAAGGTCTTGTAGCAGCAAAACATCTCTCAGATCCCATGGAGAAGGCAGACAGAAGATTGTGATCTACTCCTGCAATTCAGCTTGGCAGTATCTTGTATGACCAAGGGACCTTGAATATTACACTAGTTATGTGGAGCTGTAATTTCCCCCCCTAAGTGGCTTTGACATGGCTGACTTTTTTTTTCTTTAAAAGTTGTAGCCATATGAATGGGTGGCTGCCAATTGCTGAGACATTGACTGCAAAATCACAGGGTTCGGGGAGGCAGATCCAATTCCATGTGAAAGACTTATTCCATCAACTTCTGCTGTGAGATTAGGTCATGTAAATTACGTTCGAATGCATGAGAACTGCTGGAGGAAAAATGGTTCCTGGGCTGATAAACAGACGTTCAATTATAACCACACAGGAGTGTGGGTGTGTTATTGTGTAGCAGCGCCAACCCACATTCTACGAGGCAGTTCTAAAAATGGGAGCACTCAAACAGAAGATTGTAACGTTGAGACTGGACTTTTGGATCTGCACCAAACTTGGCAAAGATGTAGCAGTCAATCTGTTCTTGCTACGTACCAAATTTGTGCAAAGGGTTTTAAAATTATGATTATGATTTTATTTTTATTTATTTTTTTAAAAAAGTAGAACTGTTTTACCACATTCAGAAAAAAAGCAGTCTTTTATGTCCCCAGATTTAAAATAGTTCATGTAAAATGTAAAGATAAATCTTACTTATCTTGATGGAAAACAATTGGTCGTACTGTACCTCCTTTTAAAAATTGGAATAAATCCTGACTTCAAGGGCTGAAATATTGATCCTTAAAATGAGCTCCTGTGGTAAATTAGTGACTGTTATAAACTCCTTGGAACAAGCTTAGCTCTGGGGCTATCTGAATGTTTGACCCTGTCAATAAGGACTTAATTAGCTGATAGTCAGGAGGTGAACTTTTTAATTGTTTTCTAGCTAAACAGGCATTAAAAAGGAATTCTGCCTCTGGTTGTAAAAATATTTAAGAAGATATTTTTAAAAGTATAGATAGCAAATATTCAAAAGCTCACTTATTTAGACTATAAAATTACTGTTTTTTGCTTCATGGCTGGGAATGGTCTTACTTGATGTTAGCAGAGTTTTGGTGCCTGTCCTACTTGTCTTGTCCCTATACAGTTGTTTGGCAATTAATTTTTTTTTTTGGGGGGGGTGTTGACTCTAAACATGCTGTGTACCATTACATCACTTACAATATGTACTGATTATATGAGTAAATGGCTTCACAATGTTATGTCATTAACACCTCTCCTCATATCTTGCAAAACAGTAGAATCTCAGATTAGGTTGTTCTTTCTTCCCATGCCCCACTTTCCTAGCACTTTCCTAGGGGATCCAGGGCACAGTGCTGTCCTGGTTTTCCTCATTCCTGAGGGACAGGACCCAGTCGGTGTGCCTGGAGAAGGAGATGTCCAGCCCTAGGCCCCTGCAGTATGGGGTGCCTCAGGGCTCGGTACTTTCTCCTCTCCTATTTAACATCTATATGAAGCCGCTGGGTGAGATCATCCGTTCCCACGGGGTAAGGTATCATCAGTATGCTGATGATACCCAGTTGTACATCTCAGCCCGTGGGGACCCAGGCGGTGCAGTGGAAGTCCTTTCCAGGTGCCTGGAGGCTGTTAAGGTCTGGATGGGGGAAAACGGGCTACAGCTGAATCCCGGCAAGACTGAGTGGCTATGGGTAAGGGGCCCTGCGCTAACACGGGAGTTACCAGCTTTGGTTCTGGATGGGGCAGTTCTGCCCCAAACAGACCCGGTGCGTAATCTGGGGGTCCTCCTGGACTCACGGCTACTGTTCAATGAGCAGGTGGCAGCCGTGGCCAGGAGGGCTTTTGCACAACTTCGTGTAATACGCCAGTTACGCCCCCTCCTAGGCCGGGATGCCTTGCTCATGGTCACGCATGCTTTGGTCACCTCCAGACTTGATTACTGTAATGCGCTCTACATGGGGCTGCCCTTGGCGACCATTCGGAGGCTTCAGCTGGTCCAGAATGCGGCAGCCCGGGTAGTGATGGGGTGCGGGCGTTATGCTCGGGCCTCACCACTGCTCCGGGAGCTGCACTGGTTGCCAGTTTGCCTCCGGGTGCAATTCAAGGTGCTGGTCATTACCTTTAAAGCCCTACATGGTAGTGGGCCAGGATACCTAAGAGACCGCGTCACCCTAAGAATGTCTGCCCGTCCCACCAGGGCGGACCGGAGGGGCTCTCTTGTTACTCCATCGGCCAGGGAGGCTCGTCTCACGAGCACCAGGAAGAGAGCCTTCTCTGTGTTCGCCCCGGCCCTTTGGAACCTCCTTCCGACAGAGCTGCGCCTGCAGACGGAGCTTCTGCCCTTTCGAAAGGGCCTGAAGACATGGCTGGCGGGTCAAGTGTGGGGACATAGCAATGCAGGTTCCCATACGGGATGGCTAATTTAAGAGCAGCCATCCGCCCCCATCTGGTAGCTGTTATTATGGGTTTCTATCCGTTTTTACTGTTTAACGTTTTAAATTTTTTATGAATTCTTATGAATTTTATGAATTTTAAGGCCATATATATTATGAGCTATGCTGTAAGCCGCCCAGAGTCGGGTCCGCCCGATTGGGGCGGGATATTAAATGCAAATAAATAAATAAATAAATAAATAAATAATAATAATATTGTCTTTTCCAGTAAATTCTGGTTAACTCTTACAAACTAAGAGCTGTGGATTCCTTTATTGTGTCAACCCATCTCATGTTTAAGTCTTTCTATTTTTCTGCTGCCCTGCCCCCCACTTTTCCTAGCAATATTATCTTTTCTGGTCAGTTCTGTGTTTTCGTTATATGTACATGATGGGGTAGCCACAATTTAATTCATTTTGTTCTCATGAGAGTTGAGATTTGAAATGATTCAGCATCCACTTTTCTGCCTTTCTGGCTGTCTATGACATTTGTAAGGCTCTCTTCCAGTGTCCCATTTCTATTGGGTTTAGTATTGAAACAAATTAACTTCATGCATGATTAAAATTCTCAGTTTGTTTTTGATAAAAACACATTCACCTGTTTTAGTGTTAAACCATGGCTGTTCGCCTGCCAAAACTTTGCCTGAGGAAGGCTTATGATATTACGAACAGAGGGAGACTCTCCCATGGCTTTTCAGACTTGCAAATAATCCCTTTCATCATGTGATTGTTATGGGAGCTGGGGCACAAGAGGAGGAAGTCTTTCTTGACCCAGAATCTTTCAGTAATGTAACGCATTCCAGCAATTGTGATTTTTAGTAATGAGATTTTCTCCCTTCCCCTGGCTCTGATTAAAGAGAATATTTACAAGTCAGAAAAGTCACATGAGCACATGAGAGAAGAGAGAAGTCTTTCATTACCAATAATCTCCCCTTGCTGGTAACATTGTCACCCTTCAGCAGGTGCCACTACACCAAGAGTAATTCAGCCATTAACTGTGTCAAATGTAATGACAAGATGTGTTTAGTTTAGGGTTGCCATTACATCCCGAAAACTGGGATTGTCCTGGCTTCAAGGTCCAAAAAAATTATCCTGGCCAGTTCAATAAAATTCATGTTAAAGTCCCAGATTTTTAAAACTTACTGATTTTGTATTATAACACACTATTAAAACAATGTTGTGCTACCTTGAAGACTCACTTATAGCAGTTAGTCTTTAACCCGCCCATCCACCACCCCTGCTGCTCTGTTGATGCTCCCGGGGGAGCAAGGAGGCAGCACCCGTTTCAGCCGGTGCCATCCCCGGCCCTTCCAAGAGTCCATTTAGGAGAGTGCTCCTGCCCCATTCACAGGGGAAGGTGCGCCAAGTGGGGCGGACACAAGACCAGGCTCACCCTCACGGGACTGCATGCTTTTGGGGCAGCAGCATCTTTCTCCCCATGCATGCATATACCCCTGCCTCATCCATCATACTCTCCTCTCCATTCCCTCGCTCTTCCTCTGGCAGTTTTGGAGTCGCCAAAAGGGGAGAGCCGATGCTTTGGAGTCTGAGATAAATTCTTCTCTCTTAGACAGGGGTGAGAAGAAATGGGGTGGAGGGGGGCTTTCCCCTGCCTTTCCTCATAAGGATACCTGCCTGGGGAAACATACTCGCCCATTTTTGTCAAGTATACTTCTGTCCCGGTTTTGTGGGAGAGAATTATGGCAACTCTATTTTAGTTAAAAGCAGAAGTGGATGTTTCCAAACTTTTTGTGATCTTGCAGGAGGAGATTGGGGGAAAAGACAATGTATAAATGCAAAAACATGTGAATTAACCACTTAATAGTGCCTTAGTATTATGTCTGAACTAAGATATTTTGAGGTGTTCTGTCTAAGTGTTATGTCATAGAAAGGCAAACAGAGAGAAGATGGTTATAACAGACAGAAGCTGAAACCCAGTGGAAGGAATTCAAATTTGCAACTTTTTCATATGGACTTCCTTTATGCTATTTTCTCCTTTTTGCTGACTAATTCTGCACTTCTTACAAATGGGGTACATTCATTCACTGTGTGGTGTGAATGTGGGCTTAGTTTCACTTCTCTAATAATCATGATGTTCCCGAACATCACACACAAACTGTGTGGTTCTAACACAGTACCATGACTCTGCAAAATGTTTTCAGACTTTGTTTCAGCAATCTTTAGTTTTTCCCCCTTCTGTCAGTGTGTATAAGCATTCTGAATCATGATTATGCTGACTAATGGTCAGTTGATGCCAATAATGTGTATTCACTCAGTGTTTTTCTTAGTATTAGATACTCTAATCCAAAAGCTCACACACTTAATCTCTACTATGGATTAATATTTGTACAAGTTGATTCATTGCTGTTATCCATGGTAGCATTGATCCTCATTGCTATAAGAATTGATAGCAAAGGTGATAAAGTGGGAAATAATTATCAAGTAGATTGCCACTATAAATTTCATTTGTTAAAAATATAATTAGATAATGGAAGATCTGTCTATAAAAATGGCATGGAACTATGTTCTGCTTAATGCTTCTACCATGAATGGTATGAATAATATAGGGCTGATTGTCAGCGACTTCATAGTAAACAAAATCTCTGAGAATTATAGATTACTATGAGCAAGCAAATACTGTATGCCAGTGTGATTATACCTCTTTGCTTCCTCTTGTCATCATCACCTCTATTTACAGTTTGTTTAGCATTTCATCCAGACTTGGATTCCTGGCTTTTGTTCTCCCAACAAGTGAGAGGCATAAATGGAAAATGTACTGATATGCTTCTGGCTTCTCAGTTTGGTAACAAGGCAAGGAGATCCATTTGGACAGCATTTTAAACAAGCTACAGACTGAAGTTGCTTGGTTTGTTTAGTAATTTCTCTGTTCCAGAATTGTAACTTTCAGGTCTTGGATAGAGTGGTAGATTGACGTGATTTGAGACAGGTTTCTCTGTGTTGCCATTCTGATTTGTGTCCATTAATTCTTTTGTGTAAAGATTGTCCTGTTCATCCTACATAAAGCGCAGACACATTTTTGGCAAGCGATGGCATAAATCACATTGGCAGAAGCACAAGTAAAACTGCATTTAATGTTGTGTGTGTTGATGGTTTGTTTAGAATATGATTGCTAGTTTTAGCAACTGTGTGTCTTTGAAGCTGAAGTGAACCCTCCAATTAATATTTTGCCTTTGTAGGAGATTTGCCTGTTAACCCAGCCTTTTGTCCCTGGCCTCATGTTGTATTTCTGGTTGCTATTATGAGGTAGGATTCATTTTGAGCTAGACACAAAAGTGTCATGTTAATGGCTGTCTGTAGTAATGGATGTATAATGTAGCAACGCCTGTTCATTTATCAGTTGGATCCTGTTAGTTGACTTCATATTGACTTCTGTGTGATCAGATATTCAGTGCAATTGAGAAGACCACCTTTTCAAATTTCATCACTGCACTATCTGATAGCAGAGCATAGTACAAGTGAGGTTCTGAGGATTAGTAGTGGCTGTTGGTTATATCGGGCTTCAGGTAGATGAAGCTTTGGTTATTGGGCAGGAGGTTACACTGAGTGGCACACTTTCTTCTTTAGGTCTCAGCGTATTGGGAGGGGTGGCGGGGGGGATGACTGGATGGAGTGTGAACAAAGCAAGCTTTCTACTCAGCCAACCCCAAGAATGGTAGACTACATCAGTCAACCTGTCATTTTGTAATACAAGGTGAACAATTTGAAATGTCTCAGTATTGGGTTGAGAAAAAGTATCAAATTACACAGATTCTTGAAACCTCCCCGCTATATGTTTGTTTGAAAGTTGTTTTAATCAGTTTATTTAGAACTAATGATGTAGAAATAAAAATGCAAATGCTGTGGTCTTGTTGTTATGAGTTGTCAAGTCATCTCCAACCTGTGGTGACTGTACAAATGAGAGATTTCCAAAATGTCCTGTCCTCAACACCCCTACTCTGCTGTTGCAAACTCAAGCTTGTGGCTTCCTTTAGGGCAGCGATTCTCAATGTTTTCAGGCCATGGGCCTAACCACACCTCCTGGGCAGCTGATCAGGCTGATCATGTGGTTACTCCCACCTAGAAGTGGAAGTAAAATGGATGCCATGCATGCGCAGAATGCATTTAGCTGTGTTTTGTGCATGCATGGCACACGTTTTACTTCGGCTTCCAGGGGTGGCGAGAGCATTGGGGACCAGATGAAATGGCTTTGGAGGCCGGGTCTGGCCCACAGGCCGTAGGTTGCAAATGCCTGCTGTAGGGAATCAATCCATCTCATATTTGGTCACCTATGCTGCCCATCTCCCCCCCCCCCCGGCGTCCTTGGGCACTCAGTCTCTAAAAGGGTTGCCATCACTGGGCTAGTGTGTTTCTGTCTCTGTTTTGTAGTGGTGAGGGAAATATTCTTTCTTTTTTTAAAAAAAAATTAAACACAATTATCATATATATATATATATATATAACACAAAAAACCAAATTACAAACTTAAAACAAACTACATTATCATTGTAGCGACACATATGAAGATTGACAATACGACTAACATTAGAGATCGCCCTGTGCTATACATTGAAACTTGTAAATTTCATATTTGAGAAGAAAAAACCTAATGTTCCCAAAATTTACACATTTCCGGGTCTAGCTTAACTCCATCCTCGTTTGTCAAGGCAGTGCGAAAATCATGGAAAAAACGTGAAAATGCCGTGAAAACAACACAACAAATTCAAAAAATGACACAAAAATGTGCCACCATTGGTACCTCCTCCAAGAGGAGCTGTGGAGGTGGGGAAAATGCCCCAAAAGGGACATTGAATTGACAACTGCTGCTGCTGCCACATGACCAACCTACTCAGCTGTTGGGGGTGGGGGGGTGTCAGGCCCCTGCGAGGAAAAGTTTGGGCACCCCTGCTCTAGCTGATGGAAAGATCCCTTAAAATCTTTAGAGTGAGAAGTCTTACTCATGCCTTCTGCATCCAGGCCATTGCTTTTTCAGTTATATCTATACAGTCAAACCTCGCATATAGAGCGTTTCGCTTAAAGAATAAATCGCTTAAAGAGCAGAATTTTCTCTGAATGTTCGCTTCACTTAACAAATAAAACCAACCAAAAACTCGCTTAACAAATAAATCGGGTTTCCCAATCCCCCCCACAATTGGTCACTTACAATGGTGTTTCACTTAAAGAGCAAACTCGCTTAAAGAGCAATCCTGTGGAACACATGATGCTCTTTAAGCGAGGTACTACTGTACTGTATTGATGCCTAACTGCAATGCACTTTAGGAAAGTAAAATATTTGTTGTTGTTGTTTAGCATATATTGATTGCATGTGTAATAGACTTGCTTCCCCCACCACACACACCTGCCCTTAGGATATTCTGAACAAAATTATATGTGTAGTGCAGAAATTAAAATCTTTAGTATCCCAAGTGACACCCTGTTGTGGTACAATGAAATTTCTGTTCTTGGTCAATTCAGGATATCATGAGCTGTAATTTCTCTACATTTGAGAGATTGTTTCTTTGAAAAGTGCTATTTTCATGCCTGCCACATGACCACGGAAACATCTGCAGAAGCAGACAATGCTGGATCTTCAGCTTTGAAACAGAGATGAGCACTGACCCCTAGAGTCGGATACGACTGGCTTTCGAGCAAGGGAAACCTTTATTGAGGGTTGAAATTTCATTTTTAGTCACATGGTTTGGAAGAGAACTCTTTCTAGCCCACAGAACAGCTCTTTAACAAGCATGGGAAATTCCAGTTTCTGCTGCTATAGCAATTGAAACATTATCCTAGTTCACATTGATAGGGTTTATTTTTTACAGCACAGTTGTATACGGTTGTCTGTAGCCAGGAAATGCCATCTTTCATTCTTCCATATATTGAATCATATGAATATCGTATTACATTTGTCTTGGTTGTGATGCAGGAAATATTGTCTTATCCTGCAACATGAAACACCGTGCGAAATAGTTTTCAGATAAAATGGGTTGTGACAAACGGCTACTCGCAACTAGTTCATGAGAATTTTGCTAAGTAGGCTAAAATAAATTATATCTTTAGAAAGCTGCCAAGCAGCTATACAAAAATAAACTTCATAAATTCATATGCTATGTTTGTTTGCTTGCAGAACGAATGAAAAATAGTAGAGATTAACCTCTGTTTGCCTACGGGATGGTTTTTGATCTGGCTGCATGAATGCATACTTACCGAAGATGGGATGGGCAATTTGTGACCCTCCATATTTTGTTGGACTGTTATTCCCATCAACACAGAGGTGGGGAGGTGTGTTTCTTTTTGGGTTAAACCAGGAGTTCTCAACTTTTAAAGCCGGGGGGGGGGGGAGTCATGCTCTCTCAGACAGCTTCAAGGGCTGCATGGCCATTTTGCACTTCCTCCACCACATGGCACTTCCTGGTGTGGTGGAGTCAGTGGTGGGCCACATGAAATGGTGCTGTGGGCCTCATCCGGCCCATGGGCCACAGGTTGAGAATCCCTGGATTAAACTCTCAACCATGCTGTCTGTAGAATAGTGGGAGTTGTACTAAGAGGAGAGAGAGAGTCATTTTCCATTTGTTTCATCTTCTAGCCAGCGTAGCCAGTGGTGAAGAAGAATATAAAAGCTGGCATCCAACATCAGGCAGAGGGGCTACAGATTGCCATCCTTGCTCTGTTTAGGGACAATCCTTTATTAAGATAGTCTTTAGCAAATACATTAGGATACACAGAAAGACCCTCCTTGAAGATGGTGGTAATTTGAACAACAATTTTTCTTACAATAGGTCAGCTGAAATAAACTGCAGAACGAGCTCGCCAAAAGGTGCCTTCATTTTGGCAGTTTCACGTCTGGCCTAGACATGGAAGAAGACCAATATGTTATTCTGGCATAATAAATCATACGAACATATGGAATCTCTTCACAGTTATGCCAGTGTAGTGACAGACATTATGGAAGAAATCCTAGACTTTGTAGTAAACCCTTTGCAGAGTTGAATTCTTCAGCTGAAGACACATTCTTCCTTATTCGCCCTGGAAAACTGGAAAATATTTAGGAAGGGAGCCCTAGTATAAGAAACAGCCTCATAGGATTTATTTCTGGGAAATCTGGGGGAGAGGGGAAGGTAAATTGGGCAGAAAATGGAGTCCAGAAAACTGAGGTGAATGAAACTGATCCGACCATATGTGTAAATGTGTGGCAGAGTTGTTTTTTAAGTATCAATTTACATGAACAATCACATTTTCTTATACTCAAGAGCATGCCTACATAGACAAGGTTGTATGTAAGACTCTATGCCAGGGATTGCCAACCTTTTTACGCCACAGGCCTGACAACTCCCCCTGGAAGCAGAAGCTGGCACATTTACAGCTGTTGCAAATGTGGCCAATTCCATGTTTGCAACAGCCATGGGCACGTTTGTACATGCGTGGGCACATTTTGCAGCTGATGTAAATGTGTCCACTTCCACTTCTGGGTGGGGAGGAGTTGGTGAAAAGGCTGGATGGAATGGCATTGTGGGCCAGGTTTGGCCCACGGGCCGCAGGTTGGCAACCCCTGCTATGTGCCATTGATCTTCTACATCTTTTGGGAAATAGGCAGGTGTTAGCCAAGAAAGTGTGGAGTATTGACTAATCTTTCATTTGGGTTGAATTTGTTTCTCTTTAATTAAAAGAATGGAAGAAAACAAGGGAAAGGCAAAATGGCACAAGACACATTGTCTAATTCTGATATGGCTGCTGTTTTTCTGTCTAGATTAGTGTCTAGATCAGTGGTTCCCAGTTAATAACTCATTCTCAAATTGCACCCCTTAAAAATCAAACTGCCCCACTGTGGGCCCATGCCCCATGTTGTGAACCACGGGTCTAGATGGAAGATGTAAGCATTTGAATTTTCTATGAAGTATCATGGGCATTGTCTCCAAATGAATGCCATAGTATTCACAACAAAACTAAAATTATTTCCAGAAGGTAAATATGTAAAGCTAAGGAAAAATCATTTGCCCAGGGACCTGGATATTGTGCAGAGACGGAAGAGAACAGAGCGTCAGAAAAACACCATTCAGTTGAACGTAGCATTTTGAGCTCCTAAACCTATTTCACAGAAGGCAAATTGATGAGGTTTACTGACAAATAACCTGATTAGGAGGAACCTGAGTCCAACCTGTCAGACCACATGCTTGGCCTCCATAAAGTACAGCAAAACAATATTTTGCATCAAAAGCAAACCAAGTAGTACCCATGTGCAGACAGAGAGACACCCCACTTAAGTGATACAGGTACAATATCTGCTCAAAACAAAAAGATGCAAAGGCAAAATCACTTTCAAAGATTCCCCTCTTATCTTCCCCCCTCCCCCTGCTCATATAATTAAGTGCTAGACTAGAGCTGATTGCCATTTTTATTCTCCCAATGTGGTATTAAAATGGAAACAGGACTAACTAGACTTGCATTGCATGAATCCAGACAATTGGTCATTTTGCCTATAGATCAACTCAGTAATGTCGCGTGAATTTCAGCCACCCGGGGCTTAAGCCATATTTGCTACCCCCTGGTGGACGCTGGCGCCCACTAGGGCTTCTGGGAATTGCAGTCCAAGAAAACCCATAGCCTAAAAAGCACCGCCTGGGGTGGGGGTGGGGGCGGTCCCCCCTACGCGATGCCACTGGGTCAGCTCTGACTGGTGGCATTCTTTGTTATTTTTTAAACCCATGTGGAGATGATGAGGATTGAGCCAGGAATGTTCTCAATGTACAGCCTATAATGAATTCTGGTTATTAGAACTACATACAGTTATTTCAGCTCAGCCTAATGGCAACGTAACTTTATGGCTGTGACAACACAACTCACATTACCTCGCTTTAAGTTAGAAATAACTTGTTTCATTCATCATCTGATTTATATGCGCATATCACTTATAAAAGTGGTATCAAATACTCAGCCATTTTATACCACCCACAGTTTACACACGGCTAAGTGATCCAGTCAGACAAAACTTTTCAGCAGGATTTATTTTCTTAGTAACTGCCGCAATAATGGTGATACCTGTTTCAAGCAAGTAGAATTAAAATGGAAAACTGTGCCTCTTATCTGCTGTTCTGTGCACAGTTGGAAGCATCTTAGTTTAACTTCTTGTCTTCAGTAAACCCTAAAATCACTTATTAAATTTCCTGTCTGTAGTCTATCTTCTGTTGAATCATTTTTCTTCTCTCTCTATGTGTTTAGAACATGCTTTAAGTTGTGCTTTGAGTAACCAAACTATGGCCTCTTTTGCAAGTAAAATTATTTCCATGCTGCTCTTCTTTATACTTGAAGTTGTAATACTTAAAAACAGACCACACACAGTCAAATCTCTAGTCACTTAAGCATGTAAACAGTCTGGCTTCTTACAAAGTTTTTTTTTTTTTTTTGGGGGGGGGGGAGAGAATTGTGCAGGGTTCTTAATGTGACCAGCATGTCAAAGTCTTGCGTGCACAGCTATGTCAGCATTGCTTGGCACAATCTTCAATTCTGCAGCTTCCTGATAATGTGGAACTAAATTGTTTATTAGTACAGATTTTCTGTTAAATATATATATATATATGAGCATCTGCAGAAAGTTCCAGTATTTTCAAAAGATTCAGAAATTTGTATCAGCAATCTTTAAATCACAGAAACATGAAACTTTGTGGGTGTCGTGCCACCAAAATCATGCGTGGAATGAACCGAATTATGAGCACTCTCCTGGAACTCTCCGTTTGGTCACAAAAATGTACAGAGGTATCTTGCTTAAAGAGCATAAAGCGTCCCACGGGATTGCTCTTTAAGCGACTTTGCTCTTTAAGCGAAATACCATTGCAAGTGACCAATTGTGACTCCTGGCAGGGGGGATTGTGAAACCTGATTTATTTGTTAAGTGAGTTTTTGGTTGGTTTTATTTGTTAAGCGAGGCGACCATTCCGAGAAAATTCTGCTCTTTATGTGAGGTACTCTCTAAGCAAGGTGCACTTTATGCGAGGTTTGACTGTGTACTTGGCAAACAGGGCCTTAGCCAGGATTCTAGATTTGGGGGGTTTTCAGGAGGGGCAACAATGTCACACACACACACATATATAACATTGGCATCCCAGGGTGGGTCGGGCGTGTGTGTCTGTTAGCTCAAGAGGCTTTTCTCCCCCTCTGGCTACTGCCCTGTTGGCAACACTCAGTTGTGAAGCTCTCTTCCATTTCTGATATTGTCTGTATTATATTGGGAAATACTTCATCAGAGTTCACACCTGAGATTATAATGTTTCCCACTCCAGAGATGCCCTTCTTCACTCTTCTTTGGGTCTCAGAATTTCAGGATTTACTGGAAGCTTGCAATGAACAGATAATGATAACATTTTATTCTTCTCTTGACTTCAGGCCAAGTTCTGAAGAGACTTTATTAGTTTTTAATATACTTAGTGCAATATAAAAAGACTTTCAAAGATTGCTTTTATGAGGTTCATATGGGACTAATTTAAATAAGGACCTAATGTCTTTTTGAATGATGAAGACTCTGTCAGTGGGAAAATAAATATGATAATTCATTAGGTTCAGTGGAAAGCTTGGAAAAACTAGTTTATTGTATCACACAGCCCAGAATGCAGTAGGATTCTGGAGTTGTTATCCACAAAGTTCACTTTCCCAGTAACAGTATGGAAAGGATGATAGGAGAGGGAGCAGCAGGAAATAAGAGTTGTCCTCTTGCTGAGTCATATGTTTTTGCAATAACTTCTGGTTGTTTTTGTTTCTGGATGATACTGACTTGTATTCAGTAGAACTCTTTCTTTGTATGCAATAACATATCAGGAGTGCACATTTGAAAGCCATAATGCACAAGATAGCATGAATATTGGTGCTTATACCTCCTTACTCCAGGTTGCTCCAGATCAGGGGTGCCCAAACTATGACCTGTGGGCCAGATCCAACCCCTCCCCCATGCCAATTCATCTGGCCCATGCCACCCTTGCCACTCCTGGAAGTGGGAGTAAAATGCTCATATGGAGCAACGAGGGCAGCAGGGGCCGGATGAATTGCTGTAGGGGGCTGGATCTGACTTCTCAACATTTGGTTTTTGGACTTCAATTCCCAGAAGCCTAAGTCAGTACATTGGTTGATCAGGGCTTTGGGAAATTGACTTAGGCTTCTTGAATTGAAGTCCAAAAACCAAAGGTTGGGAAATACTGATCTAAAGGAATCTAGGTTGAGAAAGACAGTTCTAAGTGATAGCTTTGTAGCATCCTTCATGTCCGGAAAGGTGATGACAATCTGCTTAGTCTTCCTAATGAAAGACACAAATAAGTGAGATTTCAATGTACTCTTTTAGTTGGTGAAAGTCAGCGAGTCAAAGAGAGGCAAAAAAAGTTGTGTATTTTTGCTAACAAAATTTTCAATCTAATTTTCTATAGGACAAAACTGAAGATATTCTGTGCAAGATCTGTTAAATTCTGTCTCTAGGATCCAGTATCAGGTGCTGACTAATGTTGTTATGCATGGAGACTCATCTAAAATTTGTGCTGCAGAAATAGCCTCATAAATCACATACACCATTGATGGGAGATCATTATCTTCAGTGATGGGATGTAACAGGTTCTCACCAGTTCGCCAGAACCGGTAGTAACTTTTCCCAGTGTCCCGGAGAACCGGTAGCAGCTTTTGGGGGGAACCACCTTCGGGGCTTACTTTTTAATTGGTGTGCATGCATGCCTATAGTGTTTGGCGTGAATGCACGGCCTCCTTGCTGTTCTCCTTGCTGTCTTGGTGTTGTGGGTGGGTGGATTGAGGTGTGTGTGCTTATTTTTATTTTATTTTATTATTTTTAATTTTTTTATTTGGCTCTGCCCATGTCATGACATCATGATGTTAGCTCCACCCACACTGTGATGACATCACAGTGGGGTAGTAAAATTTTTGAGATCCCACCACTGATTATCTTGTGTTGTTTTTATTGCCACAAACTGTTGTTGATGCACAGTATATTCTGTTCTTATTGGTTTACCTCTTTCTGACATCACTTGGGTCCAGAGGCTGGAAAGCAATCATGTATATTTTGGCATTGTATTATAGAAGGAATCATCTCAACTCACAGGCTATCTTTGGCTCGCTGAGGGCTGTTGCAATTAATCTAACAGTTCCCCCCCTCCCCATGGAATGAAGATAGTCTCTGAATCTTGTCCTCCTGCAATTGTTTCCAAATGTCCATTAAATATGCCAAAGCTACACTATGATCCCTGGCACAGTGGGAAGTTCTGTTCATACATCAAAGGACTTATTTAAATTGTGCCCATAATGTAGGGCAAGGGAACTTGTGACCCTCCAAATTTTACTGGACTGCAGTATTTATTTATTTATTTTTATTAAATTTATATATCATCCATCTGGGATATGCTTCTGCTCTGGGTGGTGTACAACAGTTAAAAACAATAGACATACAATTAACAACAAATAGCAACAATTAATCAGTAACAATTGGTGGTGTCTGAGGATGGCAAATCAAAAGGTAAAACAATTCCTAGCTGGCAATGGGGAGAATAGCCCTTAAATGTCTCTTTTAAAAGTACAATACTGTATCTGTCAGCCATAGCGAGCATGAAGGGAGTTGAAGTCTATCAACTTCTGGATGGCCTCATGTGGCCCATTCCCTCCCTCCTTGCCATAAAAGATAATTGCAATAGAAATTATAAAAAAAATCAAAGCCAAACTTGATAGCAAAAATCATTAAAATTGACTAAGTGAATAAACAGTTAAAAGCATTGCAGTAAATTAAACAATACCATATAAACCAATTTACAAAGATGTGTCTTCACACCTGCTCTAAATGCAGTGAGAGTTGAAAGTGATTGCAGCTTCGAGATACACTCTAATTCAGATTGAGACTGTCTCTTGGCTGTCAAAAGAATTGGATTTCCATTTTTAATGGGTTACGGTCATGTGGTGGTTCTGGTTTGCCCAAATTTTGTGAAACTTTGCCTGAAAAGTTGGGTTTACCTAATTGGGGCGGGATAACAAATTGGACAAATAAAAATATTAAATAAATAAATAAACATTGCAGCCTCAGTCACCAAGCAACTTCCTAATGTCCTTCTTCCCCTCTGGCCCCCTTTAATGTTTTGCTGGGTTTGCCTCCTTTATCTCTGCCCCCGACTCCAGTCAGCTGTTAGGTGGCCAGCCTCCATTTTGAAGGGTGGTGGTGGTATCTGCTGCTGCCTCAGTTGCCACTTCTACTTCCATCTCTACTACTGACCCATTTGTAGCTACACCACCTTTAGGCACACCCCCAATACCCTCCAGCTTCTTCATCTCCTTCTTCTCCTTTATTATTATTATTATTATTATTATTATTATTATTATTATTATTATTATTATTATTATTATTATTATTATTATTATTATTATTATTATTATTATTATTATTATTATTATTCCTCAGTATAACGTGAAACTACCTAAATGAAACCAACTTTTGGTGACTTAATTCTGCAGTTCCTTTTGCCTGATCTAGTGTGTGAAAGATTTGCCGGCACAACAAGGTGACTGTTGTCTGGGGTACACCCAATTGTGGTTCAAAACTACCACAATCTTCAAGGAGGCTCTTCCTGTGTACCCCTTTATTGTATATAACTGTTACAATGCTGCGATAGTTTTTTGGTGTGGCAATAAATGAACCAGTAAACCATTGTAGTTATAACTGTTAAAATGGGGAGGGGAAGACTATTTTGAGGCTGCAAGGAATCTTCCAAACTATAGGTGTTGACACACACGCGTATACAGAAAAATGCAGCAGTTCAGGAATTGATGCAAAATAAATGACCCCTAATAGGTGTTTTTTTGATAGTCTGACCAGGTTACCCTGCTATGGTAACAGAGTAGACCAGTGGCACCCGGCCCCTGGGCCTTAGTGACCAGATCCCTGAACCACATGATCGGCCCACGGCCCAAAAAGTTTGGGCACCCCGGAGTAGACCATACAGCCAGCAACTCAATGCTGAGTACCAGGCAGCGGTTAACTAACCTGACCAACCTGAGGACTAACGGACTTGGGTACTGAAGTACATAGGGAAGGGTGATGGTCCCCAAGTGGATTAAATCCTAATTGAATCCATCTTGATGGAGGGCTGATGAGGATTTTGTGTGCCAAAAGGGCTCAGGACCAGAAAGTTACTTGTGGAACCGAATCAGTCTTATGGGTGTCATGCAGAAGGCAGATGAAAGGCTACTGCATTATACTCTCAGGATAGTCTTCATTGCCAATGTTTTGAGTCTGATATGGGAGAAGAAGAAGAATAGATGGTTTAAAATAACCCTCATTTTGACAGGTCAATGCACATGTTGGCTGTGCATCATGTATTCCCCGATCTTTGAACTGATTTTGAGACTGGCAAAAAAAGACACAAATATAGAACATTTTGCCAATCAAGATGCAGCCCTAGTTATGAATATCAGTTTGGTGTCTTTAAATGTACAGTAAAACCTCAGATAACACTAAAACCTGGTTCCACAAGTCTTGGTGTTATACGATTTTTAGTGTTATCTGATGCATGTTAAAATCCTATGGGATCCATAGAGATACATTGTAACCACACAGGCTTTAGCGGTTGTTATCTGAAGCATCCCATAGGATCTTAATGTTATCCGATGCAATTCTTCCCCCCAGATTCCTTAATGTTATGCGATTTTCGTGTTATTCGATACTAATGTTATATGAGGTATTACTTGTATTTCCAACAATTTTAAATAGCAGAGCATTTTGTGGGTCTTTTCTAGTGGTGAATCAGGAAACGTGTTCAAGTTATTTATACCTGATCTGTGTTAAAATCATTATATAGTTGTACTGAAGTTTCACCAGAATCAAGTTATGTATCATTGTTTGCAATTAATTTCAGTATCAATGATAATGATATATTTTCCAGTATAATCAACTGGAATTTCAGTTTAATTGAATTCTACTGAATTATAGTACAGTTAATAAAAGTGAAATACTGTTTGTGTCTTTTGTATCAAGATGCATTTATTGTATAAATAAGGATATTCAGAATAAGAAATATTCCCGACTATTAATATTACCTATCAGAAGCATACTTTTGCAGGTTTTGTTTCAGAAAAAGATTGTCTGGCTATTTCCCTACTCTGTGTGACTGAGAACTTATATAAACATTTACAGTTAATTAGAATGCTTCAGTTTATGTGTTCAGATTTGGAAATATGTTCTCTTAATTTCAAAGTTGGATGAACAGCATTAACATGGTGAACAAAATATTCAGAGCAAGTTGGTTGGAATATAAAATGGATATTATGTTTCATTAAACAGAAAAATGTTTAATAAAAAGTAAATTTCAAGATGACAGATTTCCTGCAGTGTGTGCAGTACTAGAGTGATGCCTCTGGTTTTTTTTGTGAGATCTTGGTTATCATTTGATTAAAATACTAAAAGACAATTAAATTCTAAGCAATAGTCATGAACCTTCCCTTGTTATAAAAAATGGGCTCCTGAGAACAAAAACCTCAAAAGAGATTAGCACAAGTTTAGGGGCACTTGGAACCTAAGCTGATGTAGACCAGAGCTATATTTCAGGAAGTATGAAAGAGAAAAATATTCATTTAATTTTAATGTGCCAGCAGTTCTCCTTCGTGTATTCTGTGAATCCCCACTTTTGGGGTTCTGCACCTGCGTGGAGCCATTACTGGAGCTTTCACGCTAATTGGATAAAAGTTTGAATGTTAAGGCCACCCACCGTACCGCCCACCCTTTGGCGCCATTTCACGCTCTTTCCTCAGTTCTCTTTTTTCCGCCTCAGCAGCAGGAGACCGTTTAGAGATCCCTTTAATTTTCCTGTCGATTCTTCAGAAAAGACTTGCTTCATTCTCAATTTTTTGCTTGGTGACCTTGTCCTTAGGGCAGGATCACCTACCTCAGGGCTGTTCCTCCTCGTAGGAAAGCTGTTCCTGGCATTTTCTTCATTTTTTACCTCACGGTTGCTTCTTCCTTGCGGGGGAAGAAGCCTTTTCCCTTTGGGAACAATAGGATCACCTACCTTGGAGCTGTTCCTCCTCATGCAGGAACAGTTCCTGGCATTTTCTTCAATCTTTACCTCAGTGTTGGTTCTTCCTTGCGGGGGAAGCAGCCATTTCCCTTTGGGAACAACCTAATTTTTTTCTCAGTAACTCAACCCTTGCAGGTTGGGCAGTGTCTATCTACAATTTTTCTTGCTTGTCGATCTTTTCTCCAGGAAGGACTGGCACCCCAGCCATTTGCTTGCTTCACGGTGGGCATTTGGGCTGTTTTTCCTTTACCATGAAGTAATTTTTGATGGCATCAGCTGCCTATTACCCTTGCACTGTCTGCAACAATAAGTTTCCCTCGTCAGACAGCCACAGTAAGTGTTTGCTGTGTCTTAGAGAATCCTATCAAACCCAGACATGTGTTCACTGCAAAAAATTCACTTGTGGTTCAAAATAGAAATAATCATCTCAGGGTTTATCTAATGGAGATGATGCTTTATCCGGCCACGACCTCTCAGGCCTCTCAGTTTCCCGCCAAAACTCCAGCACCCAAGATGGCTGCCATAGAGGGAGAGGGCTCAAAGATGGCTAAGGTGAGGCAGAAGTCTACAAAGGTGTGGTACCATTCTCTTTCACCTCCTCCGCCACCGCCTTGAGGGATGTCTCTGCTCCGCTGGGTGTCTATCTTGCCACCAGCTCGACACACCCCGGCTACTGTTTCGGTGTCCATTTTACCACCAATTGGACCAGCTCTGGCTACCATTTCGTCTCCACCGGCTACATCTCAGGCAGTTCAGCTGGACTTCTTGCAACCACTTCTTGAGATGGTAATCAAGAAGATAGGTGACCAACTTTTGGCTGCCATGACTCAAGCTCGGCAACTTGGTCCCGTGAGTACTGTTCCTCTTCCTCCTTCACAGGACTCTGAACAGACTGTTGCTCCGGGCCAAGGAATGGACATTGTTCCACCACCTTCTAGGGTGTCGAGCACCCGCTACATTGAACAGCCCAGGCCGTACTGGTGCAGTTCCGTCATGGAAGCGAGGCTCCCCCCACTGTGTATGGATGAGTCCGAGTCCTCTTTGGAGGATGAGGATGTGGACATTGCACATCCACCACCTTCAGGGGTGTTGAGCACCTGCTCTGTCAAACAGCCCAGGCCTTACTGGTGTGGTTCCAATGTGGAAGCGAGGATCCCTCCACCTTCTATGGATGAGTCCGAGTCCTCGTTGGACGAGGAGGATGTGGAGTTTGAAGCAGACAAGACACTCGATCCTGTTATCGGAGCTGCTGATCCGTCCTGTGGCGAGCTCCAGAATTCCTTTACGGCCATGCTGACATCTTGGGACTGCCTTAAGCCTTCCATATTGCCGTGTTGCCGTTTCTTCTCAGCTTTGCTAAGGCTGTGTGGAAGAACCCATTTCGTCCCACACGGTTTTGACGAGAGTCGACGGTTTGTACCTGTGTGATGATGTGGAGTTTCTACAGGCCCATCTCCTGCCGAAGTCCATGGTTGTCCAGGCTTCGCAGAACAAGAGAGCAGTCAGCAGTTTCTCCATGCCGTATTCATCCAAGGGCAAGAAGCTTGATGCATTGGGGCGAAAGCTTTACACCACCACGTCATTGTCACTCCATACAGTGAAGTGTTCTACAGCGATGGGGCTTTACAATCCCCATCTCTAGGAACGGGCGAAGTCCTTCACAGTCAAGTTGCCCACTGACCTGCACACCGAGTTTAACTTCCTCTGTGATGAGGGCGATTACCTCTCTAAGCAACAGGTGAGGACAGCTCGTCACATGAATGATGTAGAGGCAAAAGACATGTCCATGTCCATTCTGTTGTGTTGGCATGCCTGGCTTCATTCCACCGAGCTTGAGGAGCCTACCAAGAAGCTAATTGAAGATCTGGCTTCTGACGGCCAAGGTCTGTTTGCCCAAGACATGGACAAGGCCCTGAACAAACTGCGGCAAACGAAGATTACAGTGAAGTTCTTCGGTTTGGCCTCACTTGGACAGTCCACTTCCAGACCACAGTACAGGTTCCTTGAGTCATCAATCTCTGTCGCAGGCTTCCATCGTCTCACCTGAAGGAGGAAATGGCAACGCTACTGTCGAAAGGAGCCATAGAAACTGTACCAATGTCGAAATGGAGCGATGGTTTCTACTTGAGCTACTTTGTGGTAGAAAAGAAGGCCATTCAGGACATCACTTACATGGTACAACTCATGGAGAGTCTCTGTCTATGGATCAACTTCGACAAGTTGAAACTGGATCCATCTCAGCGCGTCGAGTCCATTGGAGCGATACTCAACTCACTCAATGTCAGAGCCTACGCCTCTCTAAAGTGCCTACAGGACATCACCAAGCAATATTTCAGCACAGGACTTATGTGCCGACGAAGAAGGCTCGGAGACTGCTAGTGCTTATGGCATTAACTGCAGCTGTGGTTCCTCACGCCAAACTGCTAGCATGGTGGACATCACCTCTAAATACAAATAGTTTTGTGCCTTCCTTGACTCCAAACCAGTGAGCCCCGAACCGTGACTGCCTCCAGGACATTATGGGGTATTTATTCCATTTGGCAGAGATTGGCTTAGGACTTGCATACATCAGAATCCATTTGGCAACCATTGTGGCACACTCTCCAATGGGCTCCATAGCTTCCACAGTATTCAGGGATCAAATGGTGAAAAGGTTTCTAAAAGGCCTTTGTAACGCTTTTCCACCTGTAAGGTCTCCAGCTGCACAGTGGTCATCCACTGTTCTGACTGTGCTTACCAAAGCTCCATAGGAGCTCTGGCTACTGCCGACTGTCGTCTTCTGACATGGAAAGCCACCTTTCTGGTGGCCATCACATCTGCCAGAAGGACATGTGAACTTACTGCACTTTGTGTGGATTCACTGTTCACCAAATTTTTTAATGGTGGTTTTCCATCCAGACAGCACCTTTCTCCCTAAGGTTGTCTCTGAGTTCCATTTGGGACAGTCTATTTCCCTGCCAACTTTCTTTCCAAACCCAACCTGGGACCAAGAAAGGGCATGGCACACACTTGATGTAAAAAAAAAAAGTACTGTATTCTGCATCAGCAGGACAAGGGAATTCAGAAAGACACAATGCCTTTTTGTGGCGCATGGAGGAAAGTCCAAGGGAGAACCCATCACATCACAGAGGTTCTCCAAATGAGTCTCATCTGTCATCCATCTTGTTTACGAGATTGCTTCTTTGCCTCCTCATCCTCACATCAGAGCACATTCTACCAGGGCTGTTGCCAACTCCACTCCCTTTCTGGAGGGCACGCCAATTGAATACATTTGTAAGGCTGCCACCTGGTCCAGACCTTCTACATTTGTCAAGCATTACCAGATGCACCAGAGCCCCTGCAGATCTCAGACTTGGTCGTGTCGTCCTTGCCAGAGGACTCCAGGCTCCATGCCCATGAGGTTCCATCCTGCCTACCTGATGTGACTCTGTGTGTGTGTGTGTGTGTGTGTGTGTGTGTGTGTGTGTGTGTGTGTGTGTGTGTGTGTGTGTGTGTGTGTGTGTGTGTGTGTGTGTGTGTGAGAGAGAGAGAGAGAGAGAGTGACTGTGGATTCATCTCATCCAGCTGCCCGCCTGCTATTTAAGTGTGAGCTTGCTAATCTCCCAAAAGTGGGGATTCACAGAATACACGAAGGAGAAAGTTAAGTTGTACTTACCAGTAATAACTTTCTTTCTTTTAGTATGTATTCTGTGAATTCACACTTTCCCACCCTTCCTCCCCGCTTGAGCTGCATGGATGGGTGAGATAACTTATTTTTATCCTGTGCTTGGCTTAAGCATTAACTGAGGAAAGAGGGCAAAATGGCACCAAAGGGTGGGCAGTACGCTGGGTGGCCCTAACATTCAAACTCTTATCCAATCAGCTTGAAAGCTCTGGTAACAGCTCTGTGCAGGCACAGAATCCAAAAGTGTGAATTCACAGAATACATACTCGAAGAACGAAAGTTATTACTGGTAAGTACAACTTAACTTTCTCTGCTGAAACCCCGTATTAAAAATTGTGTGTGTATTCCTGTAAAATGCCTTACAACCTTGAAAAGTACTTATTAAGCTTGTGAATATTTATTACTCACAAGGATTCTACCAACTAGAGTTCCTCCACTAAGCAAAAGCATTTTGATCCAGCGAAGGCATCCGCTCATGAATCAGGAAAATTTCTGGGGACCTCCCTCTATAATCCCTTTGATATCCCTCCCACACACAGTTCTGAAGGGCCCCTCATCTGTCAGGGGCTGATTTGAGAAAAGGGCAAAAACATAGCTGAAAATCACATCTGCCTCATTTTTCTGATGGAAGACTCAATGGATGAAAAATGTTTCTCAGAAGAGGGATACAGATCAGTGCATTCTACACTCTTGAATTGTTTGAACATCTCTTTTGTGGTTTTCTTGATGCTCCATGGTCTGGAGAAACTTTTGCAGTAGATTTACAAAATCTGATATTATGGAGCAGGTCTTACAGAGTTCTGTACAGGAGAGGTCCCCAACCTGTGGCCCACGAGGTGCATGCAGTCCCTGAGCTCTTTCTGTATGATTTTCCAACATGTTTTTTTACTCCTGTCACTTTCAAGGAATTTCCCTTAGACCCACATTGTTCTTCCTCTCTTGAGTGGCACAATTTTTAATGAGACATTGAACTGTAACCTTATTTCATGAATTACAGCAGAACTGTACTGATAATACCTCATTTTATACAAATAATGCTGGGAAAAGTGTCTGTAGAGTATAAATATTCTGTGCATTGTTTCCAAACATTGCTGCTAAAGTGCATTTTCCGATATCCAGGTTTTCTCTTTGTCTTCCTTTCTTACAGTTTTGCTTTCAGTTGCATACAGTTTTTGTGCAAGTTTTATTTTTGTTACTATCAGTAGTTGAACAGTCACTTGGAAGTCTTCCAACACCATCAAAGCCAAAATTCCTTGTAACTGTTGGCTTTGGTCCCGAGGTGTCTTGCGCAAGTAGGACAGGATGACTTCTTGTGTAAGATAGGCAGAATTGATTTTTCTCATCCCATTGTACCCCTCCATGCACTGTTAATTGCCATTCCACAGATCCTCTTGATCATTAGAAATGTATCGGGGGTTGTACAAATGGTGAGATTAACTAGTAACATGCCAGGTAGAATCCTGCATAAAGTATATTTGGTACGTCAATATGTTGAATTGCTACTAACTAACAAGTCCCCAATCACATTACTGTATGCCTGCTTGCAGTGCAATTAGGTGTTCACCTTGTAGCATGGTGGGTGAAAGATGCTTTTACTCATGCACATGTGGATCACCAACAGGATTCTAGCCCCTGTTGTATGAATTGGTTTCCACTAGTCCAGTGATGGCAAACCTTTTAGAGTCCGAGTGCCCAAACTGCAACCAAATACCCATTTATTTATCACAGAGTGCCAACACAGCAATATTGGAGCAAGGAAATACTCCCATTGAGGTGCTGGGGATAGAGGCGGGGTGAACTCTGTGTTGGGGGAGAGGGAGGAAGTGGTCCCATTGGGCTGCTGGGTAGAGGGGTCTGTTGAACTCTGTGCTGGGGGAGGGAGGGAGGGAGGAAACGCTCCCATTGGGCTGCTGGGCAGGAAGTGGGGCAAACTCTGTGCTGGGGTGACTGCATGTGTGTCCACAGAGAGGGTTCAGAGTGCCACCTCTGGCACGTGCACCATAGGTTCACCACCACTGCACTAGCCTTATCTCTAGCTTCTAGAAGCCTGGAGTAATGAAGCCAAGGGGTTGAAAATGGACAGACGCTACCATGTGACTGAACAACAATGTCTAGCTTCAATTCATTCTTTTTATTATATTATTAAATATAATATTGCAAGAAAGTGGGTCAAAACACTGTTGGAAAGAACACATGTCAGGACAGTCATACAACATTGTTTCCCTCTTCACTCGCTCTCTACTCACTTACTCCCAAGCATGCAAGCAGGTCTGTAACTACAGTACTTCCTTAACTTAAGGAAGCAAAGACATTCAAACCAGTGCAGTTGAGCTTACTTGCATGATTGCCTGCTTTCACTGCACAAAAATAGGCAGGATTCTGGTCGCAGGTATTGTGCAGCAGTGCAGAAACAACATTCTACAAGGAAGTTATAAAAACGGGAGCACTCAAAAAGCTGTAACTTTGATACTGGATTTTCAGATCAGCGTCAAACTTGGCACAGATGTAGCAGACAATCTGCTCTTGCTCTGTGCCAAATTTGGGCAAAGAATTTTCAAGTTACGATTTTTTAAGAATCAGAAATGTTTAACTCCCATGCAAAAAAAGCTATCTTTTATGTCCCCAGATTTAAAATAGCTCAAATAAATTGGAAAATTTATTCTGCATACTGACTGAACAGATAAAGGTATAAAATCCATCCTTTTCTGACTCATTTGCCTGTAGAAAACCATTTTGTTTCCCCATGTTTTGTCCTAATAGTAGCTTCCTGTCCAAAATATAGTTTACACATTAAGGCAATCAAGTGTTGAGGCATCCCCATTTCTGCAAGGAATAGTATTAATCAAATATGTAAGTTGAAACTGGAATATTACAAGTTCATGCCTGTATAATCAACATATCTTTTAATGCACTGAAGTATCGGCATAGGATTTTAACATCTGTAAGTATTTTATGTTAGAATATGGTGTTCATATGATGATTTAATGAGTTGATTGCTGCGGTAGGTAGCTTTTTAAAATAATGGGGCAATGTAGAGAATCCCCTTTGTCAGTTCAACTGGGAAGCTGACATTTTGTGAGAATTAATTAGTACAAGGTCTGAGGAAGCCGTTCCCAGGGGAAACCTTTCTTGGCAAGACTGAAAGGGGAACTTTATTTGCTTTCTTATGTTTTATGTATTTCCCAAACAATATAAATAAGGATGTTTTATGGAATGTAAATCTTTCCAAAGTTACCTGAGGGGTGTGAGTCTCCTATGTTTCTCTTCCATTTCATGCTAACCTTACATGAACTTAGCATTCCCCAGGCTGTGTCTAATAGATGTTGATTTTTTTTAAATAATAATAATGCAGATGAAAACCTGTGAAGATAATAATCTGAAAATCATGTGTTTTATTATTTCATTATTGAATGTATTGTACCCCAATGAAAAACTGGTAGCAGAATCCATACTCCTCTTGTTTCATGGTTTAAATCAGGGGTTCTCAACCTGTGGCCCATGGGCCAAATGTGGCCCGTGGCATCATTTCATGTGGCCCTCCACCGATTCCACCACACCAGGAAGTACCATACAGTGGAGGAAGGGCAAAATGGCCATCTGGCCCCCGAATCTGTCTGAGGGAGCGTGACCCAGACCCTGGCTAAAAAGGTTGAGAACTCCTGGTTTAAAATAATCGACTGGCATGTGAATTAAAGATAAAGAAGAATTTTTTAAAAAGAACATTTTGAAAGATTTGGGGAGAATTTATTGAGCACGTTCTATTGAAAGCAAAAGGAGTAAGACTGGGACAAGAATATTCATCTTTTTGGAAAGACGGGACAATGTATAAAAGGAATGTTATATAATATAATGGGTTGAAGGTATATATCAGTAGTGACAAACCTATGGCACACGTGCCAGAGGAGGCACATGTGCCATTGCCCCAGCACAGAGTTCATCCCCCCTCTACCCAGTGGCCCAATGTGAGTGCTTTCTCTGCCCCCCAGCACAGAGTTCACTCTGCCCAGCAGACCAATGGGAGTGCTTCCTCCCTTCCCCCAGCATAGAGTTTACCCCGCCCTCTGCAGTACAGATGGCAGCCTGTTGAGTATGGCCACTCGATCTCTAAAAGGTTCGCCATCACTTGTGTATAGAGTCCCATTGGTGGTGGGTGCACATATTAAGTTATATAATTTTTGTTTCTTTTTTGTTGTTTATTGTTATTGTTTTTTAATTTTATGGTTTGTATGTTCATTTTATAATCTGTTTACTTTTGTTGTATTCAATTAAAAAAAGTTTTTAAAACCCTTCCTGTTGTTTCAGATTTTATATTGTATTTGTTTGTTTTAGTTCTGTACATTACAGTCAGGATTTCCTAAGCATTGATGATCTTGGTGTTGGTCTCTAGCAACATGTCCTTCCCTTAATTATCTTTTCTAGTTCCTTTCTAACTGTCTTCCCAAGTCTCAGTCTTCTGATGTCTTGCCTGCACTCTCTGTTTTGTCTAATAATGATTGAGCTTGAGTGCTGAACAATACAGAGTTTTTCATTGCCAACCTGAAGTTATGTAAATCTTCTGTAATGATGTTTAGTGGCCATAATCCTATTGGGGTGTTTTTCTGGTGTAAGTGTAGTTGCATACATTGTAGTGGCAATTAATTTTTTAAAAGAACTTGCCATTCTTATTCATGGTCATATGCCAATTGTGTGATTTGTCATGCATCCATGAATGCAGGAGCAACATATTAAACGGCAGCAGTTTACTGTCATTTTATTTTTTGACAGTCTGATATCTTTGTCATCCTATTTCCTTTTATTCTGTTTTAACAGTAGCCTTTGTTCAGACAATCAAATGTTGTTTCACATATTGATACACACTCATTTTCTTTTGAAACAATCTATGTCATTTTACAATTTGTCTAGTCAAAGACTTTATTGTAACCTATGAAGCACAAACTTGTTTTCTTCTGAAATTCTTTGGTACATTCTAGAATAGTGTAGATTTGTATTTCCAAAAATGTGTGGTTTTAGCCAAAGGAATTTGCTCACCTGTGTACCATGACTTACAGTCTAAAGTTGACCCTCAGGGTCTAAGGAAATTGAAAGCACTGACTGATTGCTTATTATTTCTTTGTTTATGTATTTACTTAGCATAATTTCCAGATCACTGATCATATACCAATGTATGAGCAGTATCCTGCAGTAAAAAAAACAATAAATTGGAAGCAACAAACAGTGTTCAACATCTAGACATTATAAAATTCACATCAAGAGATAGGATACGTTGGAGCAAACAACTGTGCTTTCAGGAGGTACCTACAAAATATAAGAGATAAAACTTTTATCTGTTGCAGCAGAGGATGTATCCCTAAATAGAGGCAGCATGAGGAAAAGCTCACTTTTCAGTGACAGCCAGATGATGGCCCCATGGTCATGATATCATAGACCTGGTGTCCCAAAGTGATCATCATGTGCTTGTGGTTCTATAGAACATTAAATGTTCCAAAGATGGAAAGGCTTTTTCAGTGGAGAGATTCAGTTAAGTCGTGGAAGCCAGAATAAAAGGCTTACTCTGATCTTGTGAAATCCTGCCTACATGATAGTGGAGTGACAGAAATGCTATTATTCATCAGTGTTTCTATTTCTATAGCAGTACAAGCTTAAGTAATGTCCTTGATACTCTGATTACTTTTATACCTTTATACTGGAATAGGCAAAACATAGACTACCTGCACTTCTCCATTGGCATTGGCAGCCTTCTTTATGACTGCACTCGTTGTTGGTCTGCTAACAAAAATATGGGGAAGAGGGTAAAGAGAGGCACATTTCTGTTCAAGAACAAGGTATGGAGGGAATGGGTACCCTATTTTCAAGGACCACTATCTAAATGGAAGTGGAATCATGCTTTGGAGGTGGGGAGAAGGGGTGTGTTGCCCTCGTACCTAAAATGATTTTTTTATCCCTTTGTGCTCAGCAGTGCCAGATTTTGACAACAGATTCAGTACAAAAATTGCCAGTGGGGTGCAGGCCCATGTGGTCTTTGCAGGCAGAATGTTGTGACCTCTAGATTCGTACAGGCTCCCCCTGCCCTGTACTGAAGACAGGTTTAGCTTTTTGATCCCTGAAAATGAAGCCATTTTTTCTCCATCCCTTTGTCCACACTTATGGAAACAATGGCTCCCGACCTTGTAGACCCAGATGTTCTTTGACTGCAACTCCTAGCATAAGCCCTGGCCAGCATAACCTCCGCCTACAATCAGATCTCCCAGCATATAGGAAGGGCCTGAAGACTTGGTTGGCCCAGTGAGTGTGGGGTGCCACAGCGGGAGCTGCCTCCCCCTGCTAGCTTATATAGGTTGCTTAATAGTTATTTTTCATTGTGCTCTATTTTATATAACTGTGAGCTGCCCTGAGTCGCTGTGGCGAGTGCGCAGCGATACAAACTTAATAAAATAAATAAATAAATAACTCGGGCTTCTGAGAGCTGTAATCTGAGAACATCTGCTGCCTCAATTTTGAGATTACAGTGGTAGATGAGACTGATCTCAGAGTCCAATATATGACTGTTATTACATTCCTGTGAAATTGAATTGATTTTAACTGTGTTAAATAGGCTTTTAATTGTAGTTTGATTTTGATTTTCAAGTACAGAAATATTTATATTTTTATGTTATGTGGACTAAAAGGAGAAGTCTGCACAGTGGAATTATCTATTCTAAGATGTTCGAGCAGTTCCTCTTTGCTCAATGAGGACTGATCCCTTTCAGAGAAGACAATTTTATCCATGTTGGGTCTTGGGAATTAGCAGAATCACCAGTGATAAAACACAGCCTTCAATATCTTACATTTTTCAAAAGCCCAATTAGGGTCATTGGCTATCTAACTTAATTGTGTACAAGAGCTAGCATTGCTATGATAAATCGTTGCCATTTTCCCATTTTCGTTTTCAGCATGCATGCATTTGGAAGTGATTGACAGCACTTGATTCTTTTACACATTCCTTCTTGCCTTTTCCTTCTGTTAATAACTAACCAGACTGCAGAGGGGGGAAACAGTCCGTTGCTAAGGAGACAATGGTTTCACTTCTGCTCTCATTTGTGGCCAGTCGTCAATGATTTCACAGTTCATCGGAGCATAACTTTAGAAGGAAAAGGTGAATGTACCTTATTGATTTCTTATTGGAAACTCTCCAGAACTGACTAAAAAGGGAGGGCGGGATAACCGTATTGTATCCATGAAGAAAATACCCAAATAGTAAGAGTAATGTAATACGTCTCTTAGGAGCAGCTGAAAGTCAAAAAGATGTTAGTTAACTTTCAAATTTCTAAGAACTCTGAGTAACTGCAAACAATCTTGTAGATTGCTACATGCCAGCCTCCAGGAACAAAAGACCATCCACCCTGGCCGGGGCTGAAGAGCCGCTGGAGCCGTGGGTGGCAGAGGATGCCAATGCTGACCCCAGGCCCCATTTAAGTCAGAGACCGGGTCACACTCCCTCAGACAGTTGAGGGGGCCAGACTAGCAGTGTCCCCCCCCCCATAAGCGCTGCCACAAACACGTCTGCGGCTGCTTCCAGAGGTGGCGGTGGCTGGAATGAGGGTGGGGGCTGGATGTTTTGGCACCGTGGGCTGTATTTAACCTCTGGGCCTTAGGTTGCCAACCCCTGCCCCAAGAGCTTCTCTGCTCTCAAGATGATGGAACAGAAAAAGCAAAAACTCCATGGTAAGTGAGAGATTGCATAGCCATTGAATATAACTGGTTTGCAAAATCTTATCACAGAAAAGGAAAGTTGGGGAATATTTCATTGGACTGTTCTAGGACTGGATCAATCCAGGCATATGCATTCAATGGGGGTAAGACAAGGGTAGGAAGAGTATTGGTACAATGCTTCATCTGTCCCATTCAAGGAAAAGTGGTACCATTCATCTTGTTTTATACTTCCTACTTGGGATTATAATATGCTCGTGGTGTTGACAAACATCTCTTCATTGTAGCATATGACAAAAATATAACCTAGATTAGAAGGCATATATTGCTCATGGAAAAGTACAGTTGATTTTGCTGCTAATCCAAGATGCATCATCATGTAATTTCAGTTAAAGCAGTTGTATATACATACATACGTATTTTCTTGGACTTCAGTTACCATAAGTCCAAGTCAGCACACCTGTTGATCAGGGCTTCTGGGAATTGAAGTCCTAGAACAGCTGGAGTGCCAAGGTTAGCCATCACTGTTATACAGTGTGGTGAATGTCTGTGCCCTGATCCTATGACTGTAAGGATTGAAGAAACAACAGTTAGAATTTGTCCTTTAATTTGGTTCTTATTCATTTGCAGATTGCTCAAATTTCTGAACACTTAAAACTATACCAGCAGTGGAACTTTTTTATATGCAACTGGGTGCTTGAGAAGACACCTGAGTGGTCAGTTTAAGCAGCTCAACTTTTTGTTGCAAACTGAAATAGGTGGAGGCTTGCTATACTTTTTACTTTTTTCATATTTGAAATTTAAACCAGGCTCAACTACAATTCTGTGCTGCAATATTAAGCTTACATTTCAGGTCTTATGTAAAATTTACTTTCATCACAGCCATTTAACTACATATGGGATATAGACTCACTGAGTTGGAAGGAACCTATTAGGCCATTGAGTCCAACTCACTGCTCAATGCAGGAATCCAGATCAAAGGAGATATGTCAGATGGTTGTCCAATTGTCTATTGAATGCTTCCAGTGTTGGAGTGCTCACCATCTCTTGAGGTTGTTGGTTCCGCCGTCATACTGCTCTATCATTTAAGACGTTTTTTGCTGATATTCAGCAGCATTGTTATGTGCAATTCTCACAGCCTAATCTTAGGGTACACAGGAAAAGCCTTCTTGAAGATTGTGGTATTTTCGAACCACAATTGGGTGTACCCTGGACAACGACAACCTTGTTGTGCCGGCTAATCTTTCTCACACTAGGTCAGGCAAAAGGAACTATGGAATGAATTCACCAAAGGTGACTTCATTTTGGCAGTTTAAAGTCTGACCTTGACACGGAAGAAGAAGAAGAAGAAAAAGCCTAATCTTCAATGTTGACATAAAAGCAACAGATAAGCAGAGTCATTGTACTCTCATAGCTGGGTTATAGCCTCAGCTTGCAATAGATTCTTCAGTTGAGAAACACTTCTTCCCAGATAGAACCTTTGCCCATTTGCAGTGTGGAAGATAAACTACAGCTGTGTTAGAATTTGCAATGAAAAAGTGTTTTGTTTGGCAGTGTTTGACACTAAATAAGTACAGTACTGAGTTAGAAAGGTCAGAAACTTTTCTCTTTGCTGTAACTTTTGGTGATGTGCTAACAGTGGCAGTGGCAGTCATGGGACACTGTTACACAATCCTAGCTACCTTAAAGTTTTTGATTTCTCTCCTGGTCTCTATTGATTTTGCTTGAGGTTTCTGAGATCAAGATAGTTGGGTCTAGAAATTATTAATAATTAAATTTAGTTGTGAATAGATATGGACATTAGCTCCACTTCTGGTATAATCCAGGGGTGGCTGAACAGGGGTGCCTGGAGGGCAATGGTCCATGGGGTCGCAAAGGGTCGGAATTGACTGTGTGACTGAACAACAACAACTGGTATAAAAAAGTACTTTACTCAGAGACACTTTAGCTACTATTTTATAGTAGGGTGATGAACATCAAGTTCTAATGAAAAATGAAAGTGGTTCTTGTTAGCCTAAATGCTGCCCAGGCCTGCCCTAGGAAAAAGAGCCTTTCAGAATCACACACTCACAAATGTTGCTTGTTGACAGTGGTGGGATTATTATTATTATTACTACCTACTCTGTGGGAGTGGTATGGTTGGCTTGGCCAGGGGGAAAGTCCTGCATTGCACCCAAATTAGGACTACGGTACTTTATTTCAAAACTTGAATGGGCGGGGCCAGCCAGAACTTCTGCTACCGGTTCTGGCGGACTGGTGCAAATGTGCTGAAGCCCACCACTGCTTGTATACCACTTCATGATGCCTTTAGGTATGCCGAGAAGTACAGAAAATGGTGGTGGTGGTGATGAAAATCTGTGGGTATCAGTTTTGGATGGAAAGGGAAGGGGCATTGGCATTGAAGAAGGCAAGATGAACAGTGGCAGTTCCTCCCCAGCTGGCTTTGGGCCGCTTCTGTTTCAGCAGCTGTTTCATTTTCTGTACTAGAATGGGCATTCTTTGTCCCAGGTAGTACCCTCCAAATGACTGTTTAGTTTGGCTTTGGCGGAATCACTCACTCTTGCTAACTGAGCAGGGCAAAATTATCTGTGACAATGTGAAGTTATCTGAGTACTATAAATATTGTATCAGTAGCTGGAATGCATCCCTACAACTGGGTCATTGTGAAATTACTTTGGAAAGCCTCCATGCTGCAAGTATCACTCAGTGAAAGAACAAAATGCTTTGATCTGTTTATCAAAAGCCTTCCTTTGGTTTTTCCCCTGAATCAAAACATGTCTTTTTTCCTCCTTCAAATTTGAAGACATAAAAACTTCAAGAAAAATCTATAGTGAGTCATGACCACCAAATTGATCCAAATGTCACCAAGAGTTCAGTGACAATTTCAGAGCATGCTGCCGTTTATACATGTGTTTCCATAAAAAGCTTGGCTTCTTGAGTTTCAAAAGTGGGACCTCCAACAGAGGGTTGGAGGGCAAGGTGCTATCCTTCAGGATGCTCCCTTGATTTTCCTGCCCCTCCTTGTTTTCCATTTCCAGCCTTACAACAGTCAGAGAGCCAGTCTTTGGTGCCTATTGAGCACATTCCGTCTTCATTGAGTCTCTTGGTTTCTCTTCTTCTGATAAGTATGTTTTTATAAAGGCATGTTGTCATCCTACAAAACTTGAGGTTAATTCAAGGCTGCTGATAGCTTACTTTTTGTTTGTGCATGTGGCCATTTTCTAAGATATGAGAATTCAGTTTACTACTAGTTTGTACGATATAAGTCTTGAATACTTGTACAGTATATATGATACTAGGAATGTGTTAAGAATTATAGATAAACAAGTACAGTTGTACATCATACAATTATTTTAATCCGTTCCACGGGGCTCATTGTTATATGAAACAATTGCTATATGATGGATGCATCGTATAGCGATTTTCCCCATGGGATGCATTGTACAATGATTTTTTCCGCTAAGTGGTTATTCCCATTGAATAATTGTTGTACATTTTTTTCCATAGAGAAAATTGTTATGCTGGATGCCATCCCCCCCCCCACCAAAAAAAACCCAACAACCCCTAATTGTTATACGATTTTGTTGCTATACGTGGCGATTGTTGTATGAAGTTCCACTGCACATGTATTTGCTTTGCTATTGCACCAATAGAGAAACTAACATTAACGTGAATGGTTAAATGTTAAGTGTTAGCAAAATACTGTTTAAGATTGTATCCTAAATATGCTAGGGAAGGAGTACTTATTGTGATGAACAGTTGGGATGGGTTTCTCTCTGATATGGCAGCTTGATGATTTATTAGTACTGCTATCTGATGTCTGCTGAGCTCGCTGAATGGATGGTCAGAGTTTGATTCCCGGGTACTGCATGATGGAGTGAGCTCCCATCTCTGCCCCAGCTCCTGCCAACCTAGCAGTTTGAAAGAAGGGAATTGCAAGTAGATAAATAGGGGCCATTTCAGTGGGAAGGTAAACAGCGTTCCATGTATTTCCGGTGTGTAGGCATGCCTTCCACATGTCCATGGAAACAACTATAGATGCAGACAGTGCTGGCTCTTTGGCTATAAACAGAGATGAGCACTGAACCCTAGAGTTGGATACGACTGGTTTTCGAGCAAGGGCAACCTTTACCTGATGTTTACTAATTAAGTAGTTCTCCAGGTGTATAATATTTTGCTGTGCTGTACCTCTGTGCACCTGTATCATGCTTGTGAAAAGGGAGGACAGAATTTAAACCTTCAGTTCTGCATTGGCTTGTAATTTTTATGTGCAAAAGTTTCAAACCAGCCTGCAAAATTTTAGGACTTGACTCTTGATTTGTTGGCATTGCTTAAATCCTGCCTCATGCACCAGCAATGATGAGAAACAAGATACAGAATAATAGTAATAGCGGTGCTACAAATGACTCACTTTGTCATGTTTTAAAAGACACATGTTTCGTCTGGAAAGACTTAAAACCTTCATTTTGTGCTCCTTGATTAAATTCTGGATTCTTTTTGTCATCTCAGTTTACATAGTGATTAAGGAGATGACAGAGGTAGAAAAGGTTTTCTCTTGTCTTTTTTCTTTTTTGCCCTTTCATGGAGTATTTATTTTTTAATTAAACGTTTAAAACAGATGGCAGGTAAGCTGAATGGTACCTGTGGATATTTTAGCTGTACGGAGACAAACTGTAAAGGAGAAGCTTGTCTATCTTCTCAGGGCCTGTTGTCTTAAAGGAATGGAGGGAGGGGGCAGTTGGGGGGAGGAGAAGGTTAAAGAAAGGTTGCCCATCGAAGCCAACTACTGCTTGCACAATTCAAAGGTGGCTTTAGTTTGTTTCCATTCCTGTGGATTATGCTCAATGTAATTATAATTGTGAAGAGAGCAGAACATTTATATGACAGCTTGTATGTAAATAGTACTTACCAAAGGTTCGTCGCACAAACATGCTCCTCTTCTTTCGCAATTGAATTTATGGAGCATGCGTGCATAAATCTTCATTGTCCTGTATTGCAAAGAAAAACACCAATCCCTGCGATTGTGAAATCAGCTGAATGTGTTTTGACACCTGTCTTCAAGAAGAGTTCCCACTTGTGTCATCCTTGGCTGCAATTGCTCTCCCTGTAAATGTGAACTTTTGAACCAGTGTTGTTTCATCTGCACATCTGCACAAAATTCAAATTCTTCTTGCAGGTATCTTTGTGAATCACTGAAGTGATCCCCCTCCCCCAAAAAATATCTGATCTTATCCTGAAACTGTGGGAATGAAGTAGTAGGCTTTGAATAGAAGAGAAGCAGGGAGCCTGTGCAGTGGTGGGATGTCAAAAATTTTACTACCCCACCATGATGTCATCACAGTGTGGGTGGAGCTAACATCGTGATGTCATGTCATGGGCGGGGCCAAAGAAAAAAATACAAAATAATAAAAATAGGGAGCTTCAGCCTATAGGGAGCTTCAGGTTAGCAGCTTCTCTTCCTCCTCCCCATTTGGGAGGACAGCAAGGAGGCCGTGCATATGTGCCAAGCACTAGGCGTGCATGCACACCAAGTGCTTGGCATGCATGGGCAGTGGGGGAACCAGTGAAAAAGTAAGCCCCGAAGGTGGTTCCCCCCAAAAGCTGCTACAGGTTCTCTGGGACAGTGGGAAAAGTTACTACCGGTTCTGGAGAACTGGTGAGAACCTGTTACATCCCATCACTGAGTGGCCTTATCGTTTGATTTTTTGAGGCAGTCAAAGTTTGAAGGCTGCATTGTCACTTCTACATGGATGTGTGACAACATCATGCCTGTAGTGTTGTGTATAGATCAGTGATGGCCTAAGGCTACCCAGAGGCTAGAAAAGTGACTTTTTTGGATTCCTAATACCCAGAATTATATAGCCAGCTTTGCTGCTGTTGAGTAGCTGAACCCCATTGAAGAATGGGCTGGTTTGTTCATACAGTCAAGATGTTCAGTGACATCTATGTCTGATTAGCAGACTGTCCCAGGAGTCACTCCAGAAAGAGGGCAATATCTAAAGAAGAATTTATCAACTCACCTAACCTATAGAAGGGATGCTCAGAGTCATTCAGTACAGAGGGACTACAGAGTGCAGAGGGTTATATCTGGAACATATTGATATTGACACAGGTGGCAAATACAAAACTTCACTTTGCCTGTTGCATGAAATGTAAGGAGTCAGAAGAGTGATTAACCCATGATTCTGCATTGTTATGAACTCTTTAGGCCAGCATGTCTTCCAGGCTGGTATAAAGCAAGCCAGATCTCTTTTAATCCATGTAAACAGTTCACTACAGCAATAGGAAATGTTTGTTGAAGTCTAGCCAAAGAAGAATTCAACTGACTTAAAATTGTGAATGGGCAACATATTTTATTGTTAATTCTCAAGCATTTCAGTTCATACATTAATGTAAAATTTATTAGGTTTGATTTTTTTTAATTGAAGTTTTTATAGCATACATTGTCTTTAAAGAATGTTGCAAGTCTATATGAGATTTCTGTGGATTGATGTATCAATGAAATACAACATAATTTTTTCCTCTTCTCATTGCTCCCCCCCCCCTCAAAAAAAAATCCCAAGTGTGGAAAATATGCAGTCCTGGTTGATTTCCACCTTATGGCACAAGACTCAAGTGATCACACTGTATGGCTTTCTGATCAAAAGAGAGAGGTAAGTTTATCATTACTCTTTAATAAAACCACATAGTTTAAGAGGGTGAGAAGAAGCATAGCATTGCATTACCTTACTTGGCTTGTGAAAATGTACTCTTATATCATCATTGATTCTAGGTTGCAGGGTTTGGTTTTTGATTTCTTGCCTTTGTTAATGGCAGCAAGTCAGTTGAGGTGATAGGCCAGGGATTCTCAACCTGTGGCTCGTGGCACCATTTCATGTGCCCACCAACACCACACCTGGAAGTGCCATGTGGTGGAGGAAGGGCATGATGGTCATCCGGCCCTTGAAGCTGTCTGAGGGAGCATGACCCAGCTGTCAGCTTTAAAAGGTTGAGAATTCCTATGATAGACAATCTAAAATTGATTATCATTCTATTTACAAATTTAAATTAATGACCTGCATGTGTTCTGAAATTCCTGATCTTACATTTGTGTGCATACAGAAGTGGTGTGTGCCACTGCAACAAAGACATACTGAATCTCCTCTCTGCTGCTTGTTTCATTCATTAATTGCAAAATTCTGTCAGTCTCATCAAGCCTTCTTTGTTGCCCAAACCCATGGAATGGCAGAGGGATGTTAATGGTTGGAATAAGAAAGGAATAATTTAATTTTTGAATTGATCTACTGGAAGATAGGGATATTTATTTATAAAAGTATATTCTTTTCATTCAAAATTGTCAAGCACTGATAGATATCAGCCAGAATCCTGCTTACATATACAGTATCCTGTATACATTTGTTGGGTGTTACACTTGGCAGCATGGAATTGTACTATCAATTTGCACTAATAATCATGTATCCCTGGCACAACCAGTTGTGCAGTACTCCAGTGGGAGTGCTTTGGGGATAGCATGCTCCCCCTTATTTGTAATGCAACTATTGTGCGTACAACCTCCGATTTCAAGCAAGTAGTTGCGCAATAAGATTTTGGCCATGATTATCACCACCATATTAGGTAAAGGTAAAGGTTTCCCTTGCTCGAAAGCCAGTCGTATATGACTCTAGGGTTCAGTGCTCATCTCTGTTTCAAAGCCGAAGAGCCAGCACTGTCTGCTTCTGCAGACATTTCCATGGTCATGTAGCAGGCATGACTAGACACCGAAATGCATGGAACGCTGTTACCTTCCCACCGAAGTGGTCCCTATTTATCTACTTGCAATTTCTTGCTTTCAAACTGCTAGGTTGGCACCATATTACTCTTCTGCTTTTCTTTGTCCACTTTCTTTTAATTGTGTGTATAGTCACTTGTTGTCTACTACAGTATCTCTATTTTTTCTTTACATGTCTAAAATATAGTATAAAATAATTGTTTGAATAGTTGCTGGTTACTGCTGGTCTTAGATATAAGTTTACAGTAAAACCCCTACTTACAAAGAAAAGTCCATTCCGTAGGCTTTTGCTTAAATTTGTTTTTTATGTAACTTGAAGCAAACCCATCAGTAGCGTAGCGGGGGGGGGGCGCCCCAGGCGGCACTTTTTGGGCATATGGGTGTTCTTGGACTACAATTCCCAGAAGCCCTAGCAGGAGCAGGAGCCGGTGTCCTAGGCCCTACCCAGGGGGCAGCAAATTTGGCTTTCGCCTCAGGCAGCTGAATCCCATACTACGCTACTGAAACCCATAGGAAAAAGTATTTTTTTTTACTTAACTCAAAGCAAACCCATAGGAAAAATGAAATTTTCATGTAAATCGAAGCAAACCCATAGGGAAATGAATTTTTACATAACTCAAAGCAAACCCATAGGAAAAATAATCTTTTTGTAACTCAAAGCAAACTCAGAGGAAATCAGGACATGGTTTTAGCACAAAATCATTATGTTAGTTGAATTTTATGTAACTTGAGGCATATGTAAATCGGGGTTTTACTGTACTTTGAGATAAGTCACCAAACAATTTTCTACTTTTTATCCTTTCTGATGCCCTGTTCTCCCAAGTATTCGAACTGTGATAACTTTGTCCTTCAGAGACATATAATATGTCTCGTTATATAGGTGATTTAGGAATATTTATAATAATGTAGTTAAAACGAGTTCCACCCATACCATGTTTGAGTTTCATATCAAGTACAGGTATAACATTGTAGCCTATAGCTTAACTTCTTTCTAGAAACACATCTCTTGCAAAGGACACATTCTGCTTCAGAATAATTTGAGAATTTATGATTACGAAGACTTTGTAGTATATATATAAAACTGTGCAAAAGACTTATGCCACCGCCAGCTGGTCTGGGGAAAATTCAGTGAGCTATTGGGGTGCATAACTAAGGTCCCAAGCTACCTAGAGACACTGATATTTTAGAGAGTCTTCTGTTGACTCTCATGTCAACCCTCTCCAAGTTTGGTGAAGTCTGGAGTTAGGATGGCCAGGTTAGAACTCCCCAAATCACTCATTGAATTTTCCCCAAACAAGCTGGTGGTGGCTCAAGAGTTTTGCACAGTAATATATTTTCATATTTTTTGTAATGTGTTATTAAATTGTCTGCAATTTATAGCAAATAGGGATGACAGGTACTTCAGGAATGGTTTTACCAACATCAACCATCTGGATAGCTCAGTGGTTTTAGTATCTGGCTGTGGAGAAAGAAGTTGGGAGTTTGATTCCTCACTGTACCTCCCATGGGAAGAGCCAACTTGCGTAGTTTTTGGCAAGCTGTACAGTGCCAGGATGCCACCAGAAGAAGGAAATGGTATAGCAGTTCTGAGTACTCACTACCTAGTAAATCTTGGAAAGAATCAACATAAGTTAAAGTCATCTTGATGGCACACAATTATTATATTTACCGGCACAATTAATATTATACTTACCAGCAAAATCCCCAAGTAAGTTTCCATGGTCAAGCAAGGTTTTGGGCCAGGGTCTTCCAGTCTATCCACTACACTATATTGGCTCTATTTCAGCTTACTTGGAAACAAATTTTCTTGCAGGAGATTTGTATGCTTTTGAAAGACACTGTTGAGTCAAGAGTGAACCAGCACCTGAGAGCTCGTAAACGACGTGAGCAGGGGAAGCAAATGGAATACATCAAAGCAAATCCTTTGTTTTTGCAAGGTAGGAACTCCTTATAAAAATGAATACCTCAGTTCCATTTCAAGTAGACTTTTGAGTACTGTATTGCCATACAATATACAGTAGTTGCTATCAGATAAGCAGAATACACACCTTGGAAATAATAAACAATATGGTGTTTGTAGTTTGTTAATGTAATATGTTGATATGGATGGAGATGCATTAATTGTCCAAAATCCTGTTAGTACAGAAAAACCTCACATAAAGAGCGCCTCACTTAGAGACTAACTTGCTTAAAGAGCAGAATTTTCTCTGAATGGTCACCCTCGCTTAACAACTAAAAACAACCAAAACCTCGTTAACGGGGTTCACAGCCCCCCGCCCCCGAAGTCACAATTGGTCACTTACAATGGCAATGCTTTTTCCAAGTGTTTCACTTAAAGAGCAATCCTGTGGAACACATTATGCTCTTTAAGAGAGGTACCACTGTACTAGTATGCCTACACAGGCATAACAGCAATGATGGCATCAACCTGTAGTGTTATTCTTCACTGTAATTTAGTTTGGTCTAAAGCTTCTTATTCATGCCTTGCCTCCAGGCTTCCTAAAGATTGCTTTTGATCTGGGGAAGCTCTTTGAGCCACAAGATGGGTAGGAAGCCTTTAATGTCCAGAAATTGCAACTCAATCACTGACAGCAGTCCCATTCCATGCAGTGGCAATCTGGCTGTGATTTTTGGCTATTATAGTCCTTCCTCTCCTCCCCAAGTTTCCCAAAGGCTTCCCCAAGGAATCCCTAGAGAGCTTCAGAATTTAAACGGCTCAGGCAAGAAGCTTACAATTAAAAGAGCATTGCCACAGGCTGGTGACATTACTGCCAGTTATGTCCACATAGTTACACAACAGACTTCAGCCAGTGAATCAGGGCAGTGCTAAACTTGTCAACTTAAAGAGCATTGTTGAGATTTTTGTGTCATGGTTTAAAGATAATATCAAGTTGCTTTGTAACGATATTGGCTGATAGAGTCCTAAAAAGGGGGGAGAGATGAATTACCTCGCTTAAAGAGCATAATGCATTCCACGGGAATGCTCTTTAAGCAAGTTTGCTCTTTAAATGAAACACCATTGTAAGTGACCAGTTGTGACTTCTGGCGAGGGGGGAAATTGTGAACCCCGATTTAGTTGTTAAGTGAGTTTTTTGGTTTTTAGTTGTTAAGCGAAGCAACCATTCAGAGAAAATCTGCTCTTTAAGCGAGTTAGTCTCTAAGCGAAGTGCTCTTTATGTGAGGTTTTACTGTATATTATAATCATTGTGAAGTAGTTGGTGGATGATATAAAAGATTACCAAGAGCCAAGCTCCTTTCATTTTCCTTGGATATCTGGATAGTGATTACCCTAGCTTTATAATTGCCAGAGGAAGTAGACTTGTCCAGACAGAATAAAGGCAATATGACAAATCTGGCTAAAGCAATATTTGTTCCAAAGATAACCCACCATTAAGCAATGGTAAGGCAAATGGGTAAGCCTGCAGCTATAGCTTTAAACTTTTTTAAAAAAAATATTAATTCCAGTTATTCTTCCCAAAATAGCAAAACGAAATTGCATCTTGCTTTACTCCTAGAAGTCTCCGCTTGCAAATTTCCCATACCCCAAGTCATATCATCCAGCCTTAGCTTTTCAAAGTTACTGCCAATTACTGCCAAAAACATGCAGTGATGTGGACTTAAGTTTGGCCAGTGACAAAGTCAAGAAAGTGGCTTCGTTTTTTCAATCCAGGGTTTGATCAAGACATGGAAGAAGAAGCTTTTCAAAACAGCACAATTCTCCCTTTTATTCCCCAAGAAGACCCTGCACCAAGCTCTTGTCTCTGGGAGGACTGCACTGCCAACTGTGTCCTTCTTGAACCTGTCAAAGATTTAAGATAGGCTTCAGAATACCTGTTTGCATGTTTGCTCAGAAGGGAATTTAGTCTGACAAGTAGGACAGACAGCTTTGTCTATGGTTGCCCTGTATGTACAGCATTCCCCTGCCTCAGGCAATATGATAAGCCCTCTTCCTGTTGTTTTTTAGATGGGAGCTAAACTGTTGTTGTTCCAGACTACATCTAATTAAAAGTTTTTTCTTAATTCATCCTCCGATTGAATTAGAATCAAATGACATGACTTTAGGGTTTCTGTGATTCTTATTGTTTTATTAGGCACTTAAATATTGATAGCTTTTTGTTGATTTTATTATATCTTGAGTGCTGTTTTGGAAGAATACTGCAGTCAATTCCTTATTCAAGGTTACACTGAACAAGCTTGTAAGTGGATGCTGCAAAGGATAAAAAGAGAATTGGGAACTGTTTTGGTTTCGTTGTGTGTAGAAGCATTCAGGAGCTGTGACAGAAACACATTGTGGAGTTTCTGTAGAATAAATAGAGATGAGAGATTTACCAAGCCTGGGAGAGCTTCAGGGAATAGACATGGTCCCACTTCCAGATCCTTTTATCATGGATGAAAGAAAGAGGCATGTACCTTCAACCGTACACCATGGTCTGGAGAGAGAAGCAGTAACCTATTTAGCATCTGGGAGGACTAAGGTACATTTCTAACACTTTTAACAGCTGTACATAATTTCAAAAGTTAGTTTTTAGGTGGATTGAGTGATGTGGCAATAAATACAAGGATCTAGAACAGGGCTCAGCAAACTCGGCTCTCTAGGTGTTCTTGGACTTCAATTCCCAGAAGTCAGTACACCAGCTGATCAAGGCTTCTAGGAATTGAAGTCCAAGACCATCTGGAGAGCCAAATTTACTGACCCTTGATCTAGAAGAACACACACCCACAGAATCTTGTGTGAAGTTGGAGAGTTAGGGGAAACATGGCTCCTGCCTTCAATGTTGTTGTCACTTCTCATAGTCTGACAGATTGACTGATCTTGGAGGTAGCGATTATATGTTCACTCAGAGATTATTCTACCGATGAAGTCCTGTTGAGTTCTGACAGAGTTTACTCTCAAGTAAGTGTATGCAGGATTGTGGCTTGGAGTGTGTCTATATATGAATCTTTACTTCTGACTGGAGGTGTCTGTCCAGATACTTAAATTTACCATTACATGATTTAACCCAGCTGAAAGATGGTTTGTAAGATTGTGTGCAGTTGTTAAAAATTAGAAATATATTCTAACCATTGTATAATGTATATTTTAATCACAGATTAACCAAAAAAAGTCTGCCCTTTTCACTAGGATGTTAACACTTTAATAATACAGTAAAACCCCATTTTACAGAAGCCTCATTTTACAGAAACCCCATTTTACGGAAGGTTTTTCCCCCTGAAAACATGTCCGGTTTTACAGAAAAACCCCATTTTACAGAATGTGATTTCCCAGAGCGTATTGTGTCTGGCAGGTTATAAAAGACCACTCACAGCCATTCTGGACCCTGTGGGTGGCAGTAGAGTGGTCTGGAGAGGGGTTAGAGTGTTATTTATTTATTTATTATTTTGGGTGGGGCATTTCACAGGGAAAAAAATGAGTTAAGGAAAAAGCTACAGAACGGACTTTTTCTGTAAAACAGGGTTTTACTGTAACTGTGTGCCTTCAAGTCCATGCTAACTTGTGGTAAACCTTTTCAGGGTTTTCTAGATAGAAACGCTCAGAAACTGCCATTCTCTACAACCCTTTAAAATTCTAAATATTCATGGATGTTCTCTTAGCATTAGAATTAACATAGCAAAATGAAATGCCTGACATAGTTTTAAGAGAGAGGAAGTCTTTCAGAATGTTACAATCACTAATACTGGAAAAGAGAACTGAAAAGTCATTAAAACTTTCTTGCCTGTTAACTTTTAATTTGGAGGGGAAAGCAAAACCCACTTCCATTTTCATAAATAACTTATAACTGTTGAAAGAGGAGGAACAGTTGGAATGAATAGGGTTTCAAAGTCATATAAAGTTATACAATATATTGGCAGCTGGCTAGTTACACAATGTTCGATCTTTGCCTGTCGTTTTCTTCACTCCACTAGTTATAGAGAAAGATCTACTATAATAATACAGTAAATAATACTAGTTATAGAGAAAGATCTAATATAATAATACAGTAAAAGATCTACTAGGGCACAAGGATGTAGTTATCAGGAATTTTGAATATTTAGAATTTTAAATATTCTCCTAGGCTAGTCCTTCCTTCCTACCTATTTATCTACACTCCCACCTTGCTGATGCAAATTGAAAAAATTGCATTTGTGAATTTTCATCTACTCATCTCTTTTAATCCTTTTCTCTGTTTTCTGCGCTGCTCTTTAAATTAACAATTTAATTTCCTTTGGTCTGCTCTTTTTTTTTTTTTTTGCTTTTCTTTTCCTCAGTAAAATGCAGTGTACATTTGATGAACCTATAGAACTAAATAATAAGACATGTCTGTGTTGCAGATAGCTGCTTTGGTATCTATTCTGGCTACACATTATTAACTGGCTGAACATCTTCAAAACTAAAGTAACAGGTGCCTTTGCCTTACCTGCAAACAAACAGCAATGAAGATTTTAAACTAATTTAGACTTGACCCCCAACAGGGAAGGGCTCATGTGGATGCAATTTCATCATCTTTCCTGAATATTATGGAGATTTGCCACATTGCTGACATTGCTAATACTTCCAGAGGAATAGACTTTAATTATTAATTTATTTAAAATATAATAATACAGTAAAACACTTGGTTCCACAAGTCTTGGTGTTATCTGATTTTTAGTGTTATCCGATCCATGTTAAAATCCTATGGGATGGATCGGATAACATTAAAGCTCCATAGAGATACATTGTAACCGCACAGGCTTTAGCGGTTGTTATCCGATCCATCCCATAGGACCTTAACGTTATTCGATCCAATTCTCCTCTCCAGATTACTTAACGTTATGCGATTTTAGCGTTATCCGATCCAATCGTTATCCGGTGTTTTACTGTAAATGATAAATTACTATTTTTACTTTGTTTCTTAGCTAAAATGCCTCTTAGGGAGACTTCAACAAAGGCTGAAATTCAGTAGCAAGTCATAACTAGAGTAGGCCCATTGGATCAGTGGGAATTTGATGAGTCAACTTCTCTGTAAGGTTCACTGATTTAGTAAGCCTGCTCTTGTTGCAAACTCTGGATTTCAGCCACTATCAAGTTAAGAAACAAATGTCTGTGCCCACAGGTTTATAGTCTAAAACAATATAATATATGGTAGAAGGGGATGGAGAGCAAAGGAAGGGGACCAGGTAGTCATTCAGCTTGATGATATCTCACCCCATGGGAATGGATGATCTCACCCAGAGTCTTCATGTAGATATTAAATAGGCAAGAGCACCGAGCCCTGAGGCACCCCATATAGGAAGGGCCTCAGACTGGACCTCTCATCTTCCAACCACAATGACTGGGTGTGGCCCTTCAGAAATGAGGAAAACCAGGACCACACAGTGCTATGGATTCCCAATCCTTGGAGCCGTTCCAGAAGGATACCATGGTCGACGGTATCGAAAGCTGCTGAGAGGTCAAGAAGAGCAAGGATGGATTGCTTCCCTCCATCCTGCTCACACCAGAGATCATCCAACAGTGCAACCAGTGCAGTCTCAGTACAATATCCGGACCTGAATCCTGACTGAAAAGGGTCCAGATAATCCGCTTCATCCAGAACCCCCTGTAGCTGTCACGCCACTGCCTTCTCCAATACCTTCCCTAGAAAGGGAAGGTTGAATACAGGCCAAAAGTTAGCTAATATTGTAAGGTTGAGTGATGGCTTCTTCAGGAGGGGACACACCAACGCATATTTCAATGGTGTGAGAAATACTCCCACCAAGAAGCATTAATTATCGCCCTGACCCAACCACCTGTCACTGCCTTGGCCATTTTAAGCAACCAGGTGAGGCATGGATCCAATATTGATATTAGATATTGAGCAAGGAACAATAAGTAAGGGATAAAGTATAATAAAAATTCCTGAAGATATACAATATGATAGACAAGTGATACTCAATACTAATACAGTAATACCCCGGATAACGATTGCATCGGATAACACTAGAATCGGATAACAATTCTGGATAATGATTCTTAGCGTTATCCGATGCAATGGTCTGCGGGTGTGGGGTGGTTTGGGTAGAACAACCCAATCCACCAGCCATGCGCAGTGGTCTCTGCGACTGCAGTAGGGTTGGGGAAAAGCACCCGCCTTTTCCCCGACCCTACTGCAGTCGCAGAGACTCCTTTTCTCTTTCCCTCCCTGTATTTAAACTACAGGGAAGGGGAAAAAGAGAGACGTGATTGGTTCTCTAGAGAGTTAGAGAACCAATCTCTAGAGAACCAATCACGTCTCTCTCTTTCCCCCTTCCCTGTAGTTTAAATACAGGGAGGAAAAGAGAAAAGGAGTCTCTGCGACTGCAGTAAGGTCAGGGAAAGGCGCTTTCCCTAACCCTACTGCAGTCTCAGAGACCGCTGCACATGGGGAGTGGCTTTAAAGGCAGGGAGGTCTCTTTCTTTCCCTCCCTGCCTTTAAAGCGGTTTGTCCCTGAAGTCAGGGCTTTTTTAGCGTTGTTCGATGCATGCATCGGACAACGCTAAAAATTGGATAACGTCATGACTTGTGGAACCAAGTCATAACATTATCCGGGGTATTACTGTATACCTGTGTGGTAAATAAATTTTATCTGTAGAAAAAGCAAGACTATACAGTCAAGCTATTTAAACATTTAGCTGTGATTCCCACGTTTAAAAAATCAAGCATGCCTATGTTTTACAAATTTAAGAGGTTTTTGAGCTTCTACAGCAGGGGGTTGCAGCCCGTGGGCTGGACCCAGCCCACAGCGCCATTTCATGTGGCCCACTGCCCTTGCTCCTGCTGCCACCAGCGGAAGCTGTGGAAGTGGCAAAAAGAGCAGAAAACATGCTGCCCTCGCTCCCACCGCCAGAAGTGGCAGAAGCCACAAAAACAGCCAAAATGCGCTGTAAATGCACCTGCAGCTGTTGTAAATGCTTTTACATCAGCTGTAGATGCATTTTACAGCAGCATTTGTGGCGGGGGGAACAACATGTCTGGCCCACTCAGCTGTCTGAGGGGGTGTGGTCCGGCCCGCAGCACAAAAATGTTGAGAATCCCTGTTCTACAGTACAGTAAAGAAGAAAACACCTATCAATTAATTATTTCATAACAAAGAACAGGGTATTTGAAATGTAACGTAGTTGAGTTTTGCGAAGAAATATATCAGTTGGAAGTAAACATGAACAAAGCATTATCTTCTTAAACCTGGGAGTGTCAGGTTCATGATGCATTTTGAGAACACTCTGAGCCTTCTGAGACCTGTCTTGTGGTTTTGGAGAAGGCTTTACTGAATCCAGTCACACATTTATTCAGGTGCCAGATTTTGCTGACAGATGAACACCTGTCAGGCTACTTCAGATAAGCCAGCTTACAAAAAGGCATTTTCCCAGGCATCCCAGGTGAATGGTCTTCAACAGCCATAGGAGACCAGCTTCTCACAGAGTTTTCGTGACAGCATTAGAGATGCTCAAGTCACCTTGATTCTCCCTTCTTTGGTAAACATGTGTTGCTAGGTAGCTTCACAGGGTAGGCTGACAGGAGGTGCAGTGCTTCCTCAGAGCCTTCAGATTGTGAAGGCATACAGAGCTGGTTAAATTACAGTTCCTTTTAAAATACCTTACTTAGGGTGAGAGTCCCCTGGACAGTGAGGAGAACAAATAGGTCAATCTTAGAAGAAATCAACCTTGACTGCTCCTTAGAAGGTCAAATAGTAAAGATGAAGCTAAAGTACTTTGGACATCAAATGAGAAGAGAGGATTTGCTTGAGAAAGCCTTGATGCTGGGAAGGGTGGAGGGCAAAAGAAGAAGGGGCGTCCAAAAATGAGATGGCTAGATGGTATTGTAGACACAATGGGCACAGAGCTGAGCGAGTTGAGGAGGATGGTGGAGGACAGAAGTGCCTGGCGGACAGTGGTCCATGGGGTCGCAGAGGGTCGGCATCGACTGTGCCACTGAACAACAAGGGTGAAACCCTGTATCACTTCCAACACTGAGTTTAATCTTTCTCAAATTGGTTTTTGTAATGTATGTACGTATGATTGGGGTGTTTTAGGTGGGAAGCTTAGTAGGTTTTTAAATGTTGAAATGGTTGCCAATCCTTACCCTTTTAGCCTTGATTTCTTTGTTCTAAGACACACAGTTTTTAAGTGACGCACACCCAGATTTCTTTCTAGTATGCATTTGCACCGATTCTTGCTGATGTTTCAACAGCAACTATGTGTACCATTAGTGTTGGCACTCCCAGTGCAGCCATGGACAGAGAGCACCCTTTGGTTTACCTCCTGTTTTGGGATGCCTAACAGACAAGCCCATTTATGGGGTCCTGTGTTTTGTGGCAGGTTTGCATGAGGTGCATGAGATCATCCCCAGAATGGAGAAGCAACCACACCCTGCTTCTGGTGAATTTGAGTCCTAACTCCCATAAACTCCTGTTTATGATTAGTCATTATGGTACTCAAGTTGTCTTGCGTTTGCTGCTGTAAGACTCAATGTCAAAGCCCTCCTTTACCCCAAATTTGTTCCTCACACTATTTTTTTCCCTACTGTTGATCAGCCACTGTCTTAATTTGCTCATTTCTAACTGCAAAGGTGTAAACCAATTCAATTCAATTCAATTTTATTTACAGTCCATGACCAGCATAAGGTGTAAACCAGAGTGACCATCTTCATCTGTAGTTGTCATTTTTAGGCAGTTTTCCAAGTGAAGTTTTAGGCAGTTTTCCAATTGAAGTTTGTGTAAATGAGCTCTGAATCCCAGAGGAAACTTTTCTTTTCCTATGGTGTAGATCTGGGGTAAGCATCCAATGGCCTGCAGGCCAGATATGGCCAATAGCACCAAATAATCCGGTCCCCATCTTCACTCCAGCTGTCACAGCCGCCATAGGAATTGGCCGCAGACTCGTTTACGGCTGCTGTAAACATGTTTACAGCAGCCGTAAACAGCAGGGGGACCACCAGTCCGGCCCCCTCAACTGTCTGATGGAGCATTACCTGGCCCCTGACTTTAAAAGGTTGGGAACCCCTGGTGTAGATCATCTACTTCCCTCTCAAGCTTATATGTAATTATGAGGAACTATTTCTGTGGCTATTTTTAAACTAAAACAAAACAAATCTTTGAGCTAAGCAGTTACATAATGAAATTTACATGGACTGTTAACTTGTGCCCCTTAAGTGCGAGTTTTTAAGAAGAACCAATTGAAGAATTCTTGTAGAAAAAAGAAGTGTTTCTGATTAAAGTATGACTGATTTGAATGAATGAACTGCTTGGTACAGAACAAGTAGACTTGAAGGAGAAGACTAGGAGACTGTTTATTATGCTTACCCAAAATATGGCTCTTATATACTGTATGTCTTGTCTATCTCTTTGTAGCCAACAGGCTTTATTATCAGTGAATAAGCTTTTCTAGAGCCCAGAAGGCTTGCTGGTATCAATTTAAATCAAACATGTTAGGACAAACTTTTCCTCTTGGAATGCTCTATCCTGCTAGAGTAATTAGTAAAGGTGACCCTAAAACTAGAGTTGTACAGTCAAACCTCAGGGTTCGCAATCCCCCCCGAGGTCACAATTGGTCACTTACAATGGTGTTTCACTTAAAGAACAAACTCGCTTAAAGAGCAATCCCGTGGAACGCATTATGCTCTTTAAGTGAGATACCGCTGTACCTTTATTTGGCCAACAACAACAAAAAAAAATACGCCTGTATGAAAAGTATAGAGACCATCAGAAAAGACTTAAAGATCTCAAAAGTTTGCAAGCATTTTTGTCCCCTATTGGTTGGGTTAATAAATATGTTTCCAAAATATAGATTTTGTCATTTGGACGTTTTTTGGCTGCTTGTATAGTTTTCTCTACCTTTTTTGTTTTGCTTCTACAAGTTTTTGTTTTAATACAGGATGACTTTGGTTGGACACAGATGGTGTTTGTGAGAGAGGGAGATCTCCCAGGGGTGTTTGAATTGTCTCTACTCTTATATATGGCTTTTAACATCTTGTTTAACTTGTGCTGTTTGTGTAAAGGTTGCTGGACTAAGTAACCCTGTCTTCTTATGTTGCAGGGAATGACTTTTACATTTCAGCTTATTTCGTCAACAGATGGGTCAACCTGCTATGTGTTGGAGGACAGAAGGACAGTGGTAAGGAAACTTTTAGTTATTGTTTAGCATTTTAGAGAAATCAAAAGAAAATATATCATACAAAATATATCATACAAAAAGACTGTGCTTACCACAACTTTCCCCCTATTGTGATGTCCTCTCTAATAGTGCAAACATTTATTTATGTATCTAATAATTTTGTATACGAATATCCCACTTTTAAATTGTAATAGGCCTTGGCACATTCTGATACTTGAGTAGAAAAAAAATCAACTCCTGTGAGATGGTTGATGCAGAATAGCAAACAGACCATTTTGTAACAAAAAACACTGTGCTTTATATTAAAAGACATATTTTGTGCCAACAGTGCTAAAATTTTGGTGCAAAATACAAGATTTTGGTGTAAAACCATTTTGTCATCGTTGTTGTTTTGGGGAGGAGGGATCGCTGAAAAGCATGATCACAAATAACATAGAGAAAACTTTTGTTCTCTTCATTTTTACCTTTAAGATCAAAATAAGCTCTGATCCTGGCTTTCATTTGGAATTAAGGGTTATTGATTGTGTTGGTTTGGAATTTATCTTTCTGTATACAGTAAAACACCGGATAACAATTGGATCGAATAACACTAAAATCGCGTAACGTTAAGTAATCTGGGGAGGAGAATTGGATTGAATAACGTTAAGGTCCTATGGGATGGATCGGATAACAACAGCTAACGCCTGTGTGGTTACAATGTATCTCTGTGGAGCTTTAACTTTATCCGATCCATCCCATCCCATGCATCGGATAACACTAAAAATCGGATAACACCAAGACTTGTGGAACCAAGTTTTAGCGTTATCTGGTGTTTTACTGTATTTTGTTAAAACTTATTGTAAGATACCTTGAGAAGGAAAGGGATATAGATGTTCTAAATCAGGGGCTTCCAACCTAAGGCCTGTGGGTTGGATCTGGCCCCTGGTGCCATATCATGTGGCCCCTGCCCCTCCAAGGGCATTCAAGAAATAAAATGGCTGCTCCGTTGAAGCTGTTGGGACAGAATGGCCACCCCCATTGTGCAAGCAGGGCAAAATGGCCATCCTGCCCTTTGAAGCTGACTGTGAGAGCATGACCCATCCCCTGGCTTGAAAAGGTTGAGAACCCCTGTTCTAAATGAATAAGCACTTTTATTATGTGTATAAAACAAATGACAGAGTTCAAATACCTAGGGACAACATTTACTGAAGATGGCTAAATGGCCAAGGAAATTAAAAGACAGTGCAGTAAGGCAAACAAAATACACTAGTACCCCGAATAATGCGAGTATCATATAGCGTGAAAACCGTACAACGTGACAAGATTTTCAGAAAAATCTTGTATCAAATAACGCGATTTTCACGTTATTCAGAACAAGCGTATGCATGGGGGACAGTTGGATTGGGTAGAACATCTAGCCAAACCAACCCCCAACCCCCCAGCGCCTGCCCTCATGATGTTTGGAAAGGGTATGGGGATCCTTACCCTTTCGAAACTTCGGGAGAGGAAAACATCGTCTCCCCGGCTTGGGAAAGAGGCAGCATGGCCGAAATTCCCTCCCCCTGCGCGGGGGTGAGGATTTCGACCAAGCCGCCTCTTTCCCGGGCACGCTATAGCAACACGGATCGTGGGATCCCCGTTTCGCTCGCCTAAACATGGGTCGGCTTTTTAAAAAGCCCCCATGTCGGCATCTCCCATGGGCGCGGGCGCGCCTGTCAGATGGGGGCTGCAGAGGCTACGGGGAAGAGCTCCGTAGCCTCTGCAGCCCCCGTCTCACATGTGCACGCGCCCATGCGAGAAGCCGACATGGGGGCTTTTTAAAAAGTTGACCCATGTTTAGGCGCGCAAAACGGGGATCCCACATTAAGGTAAGGGATCAAAGTGGGGGGTGGCACCCTCGCTTTGATACTTTGCCTTGACGCGCGCGATGCCCTAAACATGGGTCGGCTTTTTAAAAAGCCCCTGTGTCGGCATCTCCCGCGGGTGCGGGGGCGTGTGAGTCGGGGGCTGCAGAGGCTATGGAGCTCTTCCCCATAGCCTCTGCAGCCCCCATCTGACAGGCACGCCTGCGCCCGTGGGAGATGCCGACATGGGGGATTTCGAACTCCAGGCCCCCCCACCGCAGGGCAGCAAAAAGTCTCCGAAAGCGCCTAAATGGGCATCGCACGCGTCAAGGCAAGGTATCAAAGCGGGGGTGCCACCCCCCACTTTGATCCTTTACCTTAACGTGGGATCCCCGTTCCGCGCGCCTGGGCAAGGCGAGGGTTTTCTGAATTCTCCCCTCCCCCGGGGGAGGGGGGGAATCGGAAATGCCGACAGGCGCCTTGCCATGGGAGTTTGGGCACCCCAAGTCCCATGGCACAGCGCCTGGGCGAGGCGAGGCTGTTCCGAATTCCCCCCTGCCTTGACGCTATACCCGTTTGGTAGAAGAGGCTCCCGCTGGAGCGCCTTTTCGCGCACGTGCGAGCGCCTCTTCTCAGTTTTTTTTAGCGTTGTTTGATCAACGTATCGAACAACGCAAAAAACCGAACAACGTCTTGACTTGTGGAACCATGTCATAACGTTGTTCGGGGTATTACTGTATTGGGATAGTTGGCTCTACTCTTACAAGATAAGGCAATTGCAACCAGCAAAAAGAAATATCTCCTACAAAGCATATTCATTCCCAACTTATATTACCAGTGTCAAACATGGACACTCACAATAAAACATAAACCAAAGTTGGTCACCATGGAAGTGAGATATCTGAGGAAGGCTGCTGCAGTGACTAGAAGGAATACAATTAGGAATGAGATTATAAGAGAAAATTTGGAATAGAACCAATTTTAAACTACATAATTGGAATAGAGCCAATTTTAAACTACAGTGGTCCCTCGGATAACGTTTACCTCGGATAACGCTAAAATCGGTTAACGTTGGGGAATTTGAGGCAAACATTTGCATTACATAACGTTAAGATAACACTGTGCGATGCAAATGTTTCCCTCAAATTCCCCAACGTTGATCTCTGCCCCAAAGCCTGCAGAGCTGGAGAAAGGACTTCTCTGGCCAAAGGCAAACCAGTGCTGTTAGCTAGAGAGATTTATCCTCCCCCCCCCCCCCCCCCGCTGAAACAATAGGTTGGGCAGGGTGAATCCCTGCTGTTAGGTTTGCCTCGCTGTTAGGTTTGCCTTGCTGTTAGGTTTGGAGAAGCTGGTTTCCCAAGGGAAAGGGCTTCTCTGGACTAAGCCGGTTTCCCAAGGGGAAAGGGCTTCTCCGACCAAACGCAAACCTAACAGCGAGGGATTTGCCTTGCTCACCCTGTTGTTTCAGCAGGGTGGGCAGGGTAAATCCCTCGCTGTTAGGTTTGCTTCGCTGTTAGGCTATTAGGTTTGCCTCGCTGTTAGGTTTGCCTTGCTTGGCTTGATCCCCCTGCCTCTTTGGAAAGGGCAGCGGGAATTCCACTCATGGAATCCCCATTGCCCTTTCCAAAGAGGCAGGTGGATCACACACACCCGTTCCCTTTCCTCTTCCGAAAGGGAACAGGGCTTTTTTTTTTAACTTTGTGCAATTAATGCATCTCACAATGTTAAAAACTGGATAACATTAAGACTTGTGGAACCAAGTCTTAACGTTATCCAAGGTACTAGTGTATATAAAAAGACAACAAATAAAGATTAGAATGATCTTGTTCATCAAGGGAGGAGTAAAGAAAAAAGAAAGACCAGATGTAGATTCAGGGGGAAACCAAAATGTGGCGTACTGTATGTTAAAAATGTAATTGATGGTTTAAGTTGTTTGGCTTTGAACACAACTCAGAATTTGTCACAACACACAGGAAAAGTGCATGACAATAGGTGTAAAGATGAAATCTGTGTGCTTTCTTCTCTTGCAGAGTTGCGTGTATTTCCAGAGCGCTTTGTGATTTGTGTTACAAAACTTGAATCCAGTCTACCTTCTTGCATCAGTGAAAGTGTAGCATGGGTATGTATGACAGACTAATAACAGCTACAACTACATTTTCCCGTGCACAGGTTAAAATTATGAGTACAGTATTTTTATAGAGGCCTTTGCCATTTCTTGATATGTGCTCTGGATGAAAAATGTTACTTGAATACTTGAACCAAAATGTTTAAACCATGGAGTTAAAACTCTTCCCTTGAGTTCACAAGTTAACATCCAGGTAGAGAAGATTATGAGACCTTTCAGAAAGCTGGTCAATTCAGAAAGTCAAGTTGTTTGTGACAACTCAGCTCAAAAGTAAAACCAGATTTGGAGACAATTGGGGGGCTGCTCATTACTGGCAAGGCAGATTAGTTTTTTAATAGCCCACATTATAGCCATAAACTCTTTTAATGGATCAGGCAACACACATTTAAATGGTGGTTGTTCCTTGTTCTGCTCTTTCTACTCCTGACAGTGAAGTTGGACCCAGATCTTGGGGCAAATTCCGGCCATGCTAGCCTGGAGATTTAAAAGCTGTATTTTAGAAAAGTAACTTCTCAAAAGCCTGATATGGTGAAAGAGAAAGTAAATACACTTCTGAACAAGTTTTATCTGGTGATCTTCATGAGACTCCATTAAAAGCCAATTCAGAAGCATCGGAAGAGACTATCTCCCCTCCCCCACCCAACATAGAAGTTCTTAAAGAACTCAGTTGGTGAGTCACTTATAAATCCAATTGAAGGGATCTTAGCAATCACTACTTTTATTAAACAAACTGCCTAAAGTAAAAGTATACACAAGTTTTGTCACTTCCTCCAATTACATTCAGAGAGCAGATACTTTACCAGCATTCCTCTTTCTTTCTTTCTTTCTTTCTTTCTTTCTTTCTTTCTTTCTTTCTTTCTTTCTTTCTTTCTTTCTTTCTTTCTTTCTTTCTTTCTTTCTTTCTTTCTTTCTTTCTTTCTTTTATTTTCTTTCTTTCTTGGGAACAGTGGAATAACCTGTACAACTCTCAGCCAAATTATAGGAAGAGTAACTACCGTAATTGAAACCAAGTAACATGTACACATTGGCACTACAGATTGCACTTGGGTGAGGTCCTTATAGACAGCTTCCCACATACATGTACTAGATAATGTCTGTTCACCTTGTCTTGATGGTCTGATATATACACACACACCTGCATGCATGCACACATGCAAGTGCACAGAACATGTTTTGGCATTAGTTTTGCCAATTTTCATGTAAAATGTTGCTTCACAGAACATGCACATGCATGAAGGCATAAGAAAAGATTTACGCATTATGGGCTGTAGTGATCTCCTAAGTAATGAGAGAGAAGGACAGAACTCCCCCACCCCGTCCAGGTTTGTTGGGATACCAACCAACACTGCTCTTGCCTTCCCATCACTTAGCATTGCAGTATTCTTGGACCACAACAGCTTCCAGTCCTAGGTAGCATGAGCAATGGTAAGAGATTTAGGGAATTGCTGAAGAACATCTAGCCATGGTGCTACACTTTTTCCAATTCTCACTAAGATGGATCTTGTTAAATTATGTACACAGTCATAGAAAATGTCGTTGTAAGACCAACATTATATATTTGGTCGATCTGACATAGGATTTATAACTGATTCTTAAATAGATTGCTTTGAAAATGGCTAAGATCCTGTTTTTCTTATTTTCCTGATAACACATCAGTCAGCTCAAGTTTGCACAGTGATTGTTTGCAGTGGTGGGCATCAGCAGGTTCACACCAGCTCACCAGAACCAGTAGCAGAAATTCTGGCTGGCCCTGCCTATCCAAGTTTTGAAAGAAAGTAGTCCTAATTCAGGTGCAACACAGGACTTTCCTCCTGGCCATGCCCACCATACCATGCCCACAATGTGGTAGCAAAACTTTTTGGAGCCCACCACTAGTTGTTAGATAACTCTTCTGGTGCAGCCTTTCGAAACAGTCTCCTCCTCCATTTTAATGTCCCTGATTATTTTGTTGCTTTCATTTAAAGATCAAGGAAGATAAATGAGCTTGATCTCAGGAAATAACGATGCCATACGAAATGCAGACTGAGTTGTATAAGGTTTTTCCTCTCTCTGGTATAGAATTCATTCATTCATTCATTCATTCATTCATTCATTCATTCATTCATTCATTCATTCATTCAGATTTATATATTGCAGCCCAAATCAAACGAGCGACTCTGAGCGGCATAACAACAGTGAAAACATTACAGTCATAAAACATTAGAAACCCTTAAGAGACCTTAAAGATTACCCTTCCCCTCTCCATGAATTATTTAAAAAGTATGGTTAAAAGAACAGAGAAGCCTACACTATATAAGAATGAAATTGAACACCAGAATTTGAATGTAAACCTTGCTATCATTCCATCATAGCTATGGACCTTGGGTAAACCCTGGGGCCTCTTTATTCCTGGCTAGCAAATGCCACATTTTGGAAAATAAAAATACGGAGTGATCCATTCTATTATTATCGTTTCTGTTCTATAAAAACCTAAGAATGCATCTTTGAAGTATGACAGATGAGCAGCAGTTTCAAGATAGTTATCTGTCCCTAGATATAGTCCATGTGATCTGAAAAAAGCAAGAATTATTCTGTTATTTTGCATGTTAAGAATCCTTTTCCAGCTTTTACTTTGTTCTTGTGTGCAGGCAATATTTGATTAGGATTGTTGATTTTTGTCAAAAAAGTGATATGTAACAATGTACCGAACTCATGCCACATATACTTGAAACAGAGCTGTTTTGTCTCCAGTGGTTGGTGGAAATCATTCCTTAGAAGTAGTGGTGTCTAAGGCTGTTATTTAGACTGCACACTTCTATTACACAATTCTAAACATGCATCAGAGTCATTTATGTGTTTTCCCTTCTGTTCAAAACATACACACAGCTTATTTAGCAAAATCAAACGGCAATATTTTTCCACCATGGCTGCAATTAAGTTCTGTTTTTGTTACTCTCTTAAAAACATTCAGAGTATGAAAGGAAGAGGTGTTTTGATCAGCAACTTCCATGTATGATTATTATCATTGTTCAGAATTTTTTCTCTTATACAATCAAACATAAGGACCATCTTCATCCAGTAAACTTAATGGTACAGTCTAGGAAGAGCTTACCACTATATTCTGCTAAATGAGTAAACTGACTCTTGAAACATCAGAAAACAGGAGGAGTTGAAATCAGGCCTGCATAATTTAAAGTTAAGGTGGGTAAGGAAAGATCACAGATATTATGTAAGGAATTGCACGTAGACTACAGTTCAGATGCCCTGCCCCTCTGAGGTATAAAAATTGCTCAATAAATGTTTTCAGTTTTTCTGAGAAATCTGTTTTGTATCTGCAGTAACAGTAGTAAAGTTGGAAAATGAGGAAACGTAGATGGCTTCTGAATAAAACAAAGCTATTTGTACTTAGGGGATGTATCTAGGAAAGAACTACAGTTCTAAGAAAGAAATGATAATGTCACTGTCTAGAACAGTGGTGGCGATCCTATGGCATACATTCCACAGGGGGTACTCAGAGCCCTCTCTGTGGGCACACTGCCATCGCCCCAGCACAGAGTTCGCCCCACCCCTCTACCCAGCAACCCAGTGGGAGTGCTTCCTCCCTCCCCTGTCTGGGGTAAGGCGGGCGGCTCACATGTGGCGGGAGGGTAAAGCGTGGATTGCAGTTTTGGCACTCGGTCTCTGAAAGGTTTGCCATCACTGGTCTAGAACTATGATTCATTGTGATCAGTCCTTGAGGATGGATTACATGCAGGTGGGACACCAGAACAAAAAATAGTTCTTTTCATCACTAGTTCGGTGGTACATCTCACATAAAGTGGACTTTGTTTAAATCAGCAGCCCTTCTGCTGCTAAGAAATGCCAAGGCTGTGAGGTGGGCAAAACAATCACCCGTGGAATTCTGTTACTTAGTCCTATATATTATGTGGTATTTCTCCTGCCTGAGTCCTCTTGTTGCCTTTGTCAGACCTGGTCTCTCTGGTACTGAACCACTTTTTAAAAATTAAAGACATAAAAAAAACTTCCTGGAAGCCCAAGGAGTGAGGAGGCAGGTAAAAGCTTTCTTGCTCAAAAGCCAGTCGTATCCAACTCTAGGGTTCAGTGCTCATCTCTGTTTCAAAGCTGAAGAGCCAGTGCTGTCTGCTTCTGCAGAAGTTTATGTGGTTATGTGGCAGGCATCACTAGACACTGGAGTGCACGGAACACTGTTACCTTCCCACCGAAATGGTCCCTATTTATGTACTTGCAATTTCTTGCTTTCGAACAGCTAGGTTGGCGGGACCTGGGACAAAGACTGGAGCTCATTACATCCTGCAGTACTCGGGAATCAAACTGCTGACCTTTGGCCTCCCAGTCAGTGTCTTAGCCACTTGAGCTACTGCAACAAGGAGGGTTTTTGTTTCCTTTTTTAACGGTCTGGTCACAAACCTGCCTGATTTTACTGCGTTCGGGCTGTACAAGCAGGCATAATGCTCATTGCACCTTACTTTTCAGCTCAGAGCCTTTACTGCATTGGCAGTCTGGAAGGTGTTAATAAAATAACCCATTGTCCTTCCTTCAGGATAAGTTAATCAGGGGGTGTTCCTAGGTGAATACCATTAAATCTTGCTTTTGTAGTAACAATTAATTCCACTAGTTCTGTGCTATCTTTTATCTCTCTCTCTCCCCCCCCCCCCCCCCAGTTTCTTTTCTCAGAGGAACAGAATAAGGCCAGAAACAGCTAGCTAATAATTGGAGGTGAAAGCGGGTAAATGCCTTAAGGATTTACATGGAAATCTAGACATGTAACATAAAGATGGAAACAACAATTTCCAATCTTCTAGCTAAATACCTATTATTGTAATCTTGTTTCACTGGCAAGCAGCAAGGGTGATTCTCAGCTTCATTCCACCAGAGCTAAAAATATGAAATATGCAATTTGTCTTTGGAAATTGTTTTCTACTTTAACCATGCTGCTTATCTAGAGCCATTTGATACTAGAATCTGGCATAAGAAATCTAACTATAAATGGCAAGATCAAGGATAAGTACCATTAACCTTTAAAATCAACAGCAGTTATTGTTCATGCTGCCAGAATTAGATCCTCAAACAGTAATGCTGTTTTTTTAACCAAAAAAAATCTGGCCTTGTGAAATAATGGAGTTTATTTCTAGCAGCAGTTTCTGAATTGCATATTGGGGTGGTTTGTTTTTTAAAATTTTCAGTACATAAAGCATCTCCCCCCCCTTAGATAAGATGAAGGGAGTGCAGCTGTTCTGTTTAGCAAGGACTAGTACGTAGCCATAGAAGACAGCTTATACTTCTGATGTAAAACATTACTGTGAAGCAGGTTGCACACAGAACTAAACTTTAACCTTGAAGATATGAAAGACAAGAGTACTTGCTGTTAAGTTTTAACTTTTGACCCCAATATCATTTTAGCTCATAGATATTTCCTGATCAGTGGCAACGTAGGAGGCATTTGCAAGGACCAGTCAACAGGAAAACCATCTAATGGTTTTACCCTTCATCTCTCAAGACCTCCAACCAGAAATGTAGACAGTTTTGGAGTTTGCCGAAGAGAAATGGGGCTGGTACAGGAGGGTTTGGCAGACTCTTGATATGGACAACTACAATTAAACATCCTTTTCCTTACCATGGCAAGTTCCCTAGTGTTTTAATATGACAAAGCTCAAGAGTGCTGGGGATCCTCTTTCTGCTTTGTGTGTAGTTTTCAAATGGTAATAGGAAGTTCATGTTGACATTTCTTTAATCAAATGATAACAGAAGCCTTAAAATCACTAAACCAGAAAAAAAACCAGAGTTTGATCTTCCTTACTTTCTAATCACCTCTCCATACTTGCTTCACTAAAATATGTCTATTAGGGGGTTATTTTGATAAATTAAAGACCACAACAACCCACCAGGAAGGAAGGATACCTGAAACATGGCAGTGGATTTCTCAAAAAAGTGTACCCTCTGCTCTCTTTTGTATTGTTATGAACAATACAGTAAAACCTCATATAACACTAAAACCTGGTTCCACAAGTCTTCGTGTTATATGATTTTTCGTGTTATCTGATCCTCTATGGGATCCATAGAGATACATTGTAACCACACAGGCTTTCGCGGTTGTTATCTGAAGCATCCCATAGGATCTTAATGTTATCTGATGCAATTCTTCCCCCCAGATTCCTTGATGTTATGCGATTTTCGTGTTATTCGATACTAATGTTATATGAGGTATTACTGTAGATCCATTATCTCCAAATATCTCTCCAAACCCACAGTTTGTATTTATGTGACCTCATAATCTTGCAATCAGAAGTAGTCCATGCATCAATTAGCATCTTACTCCAAAGTGTGTCTTGCAAATTTGAGTCCAGTCTCTCATGTCTTCATCTTAGGCTGCTGTTAGACCAGGGGTTTTCTACATCTGACTCATGGGCCAGATCCGTCTGCAGCACGATTCATCTGGCCCATGACCTCACTCCCACTACCACCGCCTTCTCCTCAATCCTTGTCTCCTCTGCTTGGCTTGGTGTGTCCCTAATGGCGCTCCATAGCAGGATGGATGTTGTGGTACGGAGCGCCATTAGGGACACACCAAGTTAAGCAGAGGAGACAAGAATTGAGGCAGCAGAAGCGGAAGCAATAGCTGGAGTGAGGTTGTAGGCCAGATGAGTTGGTATCATGCAGCTCCTCCAGGCTGGTAAGCGGGGAAGTGGTGTGGGGGGTGGCTCAGGGTGGCCGCTGGCAGTGACAGCAGTGGGGGTGGCTTGGTGGTAGTCCCACTGCTGCTGGCAGTCATCCAGGCACTGGACCACTGGACATCCCAACCTGACTTACTGTTTCAACTGTGGTATCAAGATCCTGACAGATGATCTCCACCTTATTTCTAAAATGAGTTGCAAACAGTTCGCAGCTCTGTCAATTTTGGTGATGACTGGCTGTAGTGAGGCTGCGGACAATTTTATAAAGCCTGTTTGTTAGCTGCCTCCTTTATACAAAGGGCATTATAGCTGTTCCTTAACTCCTAATATAGTGCAGGTAGATAGAAGTGGACTGTCTAACCAACCTAAGGTTATCATCCAATGAGTCCTGTCTCCACCTGGTCGCCAACCTTCTAAATTACTTCATCACTCAAAGTTCCTCTGTGAACCACAGGGATGGACGAGCTCTGCAAAGGAGAGGGTGCTTAGGAGTGATCATGTCTACTGCTTGGTTGCCTCATGATGATACCATCTGGCAACCTGAGCTTTGACTGACGCGCAGACCATGTCAGTCAGAAACCCACCCAAGTCAGCTTGGAGACCTTTTCGATCCAGCAGCCTCTGTGGGTGGACCATCTTAATTGGTCCTAGCTATCATGGGGAAAGGGATTGGAGTCACGAGCCTAAATCTCAGCAGTTAAGGAATAAAATCCTGCAAATTGTAGAAAAAATTCATTTTCCCAGCAGTAATGTGGTTGCTGCATTTTGAGTGCTGAGAAGTTAAATGTATTGAAAACAAATGCTTTCTTAAAGAAAGATCTAGGGATTTTGGTGGGGCACTTCTTGACTAATAGCTTCATAATCTGGATATGCTTCTCCAATCTTTGATGTCTCATTTCGGTTATGATCATAGTCATGGTCGTAAGGAAGAGGTGTAAGCACCTAAATGTTTAGAATAGAAGTTGCCTGATGGGGCTTGTCATTTGAAGGGGCAACTGTTTCTATGCTTATCCAGGTCTCAGACAAATGTAAATATATCTGTCACTAATCATTTGTCAAGGAATGTCTTCTTAATTTGTTGCTCTTAAATCTCAGTCCTTTCCTCATCACTCTTTCAAAGTGGAATATCAGTTTGATGGTAGGTTTAGACATTTTACATGTAGACTTGCCAGGACAGGTCTGTTAACTGCGATGCAGCATTCTGCTTACAACAGGGCTTGGCCAAATACTTTTATTATACTCCGCCTCAAGACTGGCAATGAGACCAATAGCCTTCTTCCATTGTTTGTGCCTCCTCCTGCAACTCTTACTGGGAGAGAAGGAGAGAAACAGCCCCTGAACAAGGAGATTTGTTGTTGTTGTTCATTCACACAGTCGATTCCGACCCTCTGCGACCCCATGGACCACTGCCCGCCAGGCACTTCTGTCCTCCACCATCCTCCTCAACTCGCTCAGCCAAAGTGTATTTTCTGTCAGTGCCTGGCCATTGTGGTGCTGCAGGTGGCGAATGGAATTTGAATTGCAAATCTTTGCTCACCTTAGGCCCGCCCAAAGCCTGAAAAAGCAGCCATTTTGGATTATAGCTCCCAAACCTCAGGCTGGAAGATTGTGGGAGCGGCAGGCCAAAAAGGCAACTAATAATATTTTCATGTTAGAAATTATTCTGGGTTGAAAGGATTTTTGCAGGAAAACCCCCCACTCAGGGAATGCCCAAATGAGACTCCTTTCATGTCCCCAAGAGCTGGGACAAAGACTGGCACTCAACCCATCATACAGTACCTGGGTTTCGAACTGCTGACTTGCCAGCCTTCTAGCTAAAAGGCAAACTTCTTAACCTCTGAGCTACCACAGCCCCTACAGGCAACTGATCCAGGCTGTTTAAAAATGCCCTCTTAAAAATAGCTGAGCTCAGGGCCATCGCTACACCTCTGAGGCATTGGATTTATTGGTTAGTGATATCTTGTCAGTCACCTGGTGGGTCCAAGTTCTAGTATTTTGAGGAAAAGAGAAAACCCCACGTACTGCCATCCTTCATGTTAATGGTTTTAAAAAAATGCTTTCTTTCATGTTCCTCCTTCCATGACCCCAGTCATTTTTTAATATATATATTTTTACTAAAATGAAAGTCCACCCCCTGACTCCCCAGGCATTTCCTCATGCAGAATATATTTCACTCCCTTGATCGTCTGAGCCATCCTTTTCTGTTTCTTTTCCTGCCATGGTAACATTGTCCATATAACGTCTAGCTGTGCAGTCATTTTTTTAAAATGCCTGCAGTAAGTTTCTTTATTTTACTGACTGAAGGAAGAATTTGGGATTACTGAACAGGATGGGAAGAGATTTAATCTGTTCAGTTTCTTCCACAAGACTTGGCATTCCCACAGGAAATCAACAAAAGCATTCTCAAAACAAGCTTCCCCCATTTCTCTCCCTCCGCCCCTCTGCTAATTAACAAATTGTTAAAGCAAGAGTAAGTACTAACCCTCCCCCTTTAGATTCTATAGTGACCTTATGGTATATGAAGTGTCTGGGAGATTTTTATTTTACTTTTTTGCTCCCCCTCCGCTGGTGTAGAGTGATTTTAGCCTCCAGCCATTTCCATCCATTCTAAAAGCAGAGGCTCTCTGGTTCCCACAGAGTGGTTCAAAGAATGACTCATATTCCTTATGATAATTGTTCATTTCTCAAAATATAGCACTTTCAGGGTGTGGCTGCAAGAGGAGAATCTACTGTACTTATAGGGCATGTTGAGATGCGTTTCATATATACATCATCCTCTCTTTTTAATTCTCCCCCCCCCCAAAGCTTTAACCCTTTTTTTGTCATGTCTTGCAGGAGTAGCCATTTTAAAGCCATGCAGAAGCTCAAATATGCATTACCTCTGTACTTGGGAATGGAGAATGACTGGTTTTATAAAAGGTTTAGGATACCAGTGCAGTATTGTACAAGACACAAGTGTGCCCTTTCCAGACTGGCTCGACAGTTTTTTGTGGGTTGCATTGTTTTGTTTTGTTCTAACAGGCGTGAGAGGAATCACTTCTATATTGGGATTGGAACAGAGATAGATAGGAGGTGCTTAACTTCTTTCCTGAAAGTTGTTTTTCCTGTCAGGATAGCTCCAGGTAGTTTTCTCCTCCACAGAAGGGAGAAAGGACAAGTGGGTAGAACAGCTTGTCTTTCCTCAGGTGGGGAGGTAGTTTGGGCAGGGAAGCAACTGAGGAAAAAACTGATTCTGTGGATAAGATTAAGCATTTCCACCCTCTGATCAAATTCTGAAACCTTTCTGCACATGTACTAAAGTAGGCTTTAGAAATAACAACTGGCCGCTACTCAGATGTTTCTGCTCAATCGTGTTTAAATTTAATCATTTAATCAAACTTAGCCTTTGGATTGAACAAGAGATTCCCTTGTTATTTCTCAAAAGCCCAGTTCTAAAGAGAGAGGGTTAAGATGTCGGTGGCTCACCTTACTGAATGTTCTTCCATACAGGAAACTAGAAAACAGACAAAATGGGACAATCTCTCCCTGACATCCTGATTTTCTATATGGAAATGAGTAGGGGTGTGTGTGTTTCTGTATAGTATAAGGCACCATTCAGACATATTGAGCTGCCTTCCCTCAGCAGGCTAAAGTAGTATAATCTTCTTTCTTGGAGCACATTGGCCAACTGAAGGAGAAGCAGGTGAACATCACATCAGTCTCAAAAGCAGTTTCCCATGTGGCAGAGCTGCTGTTTGACAACTCTCACCACTTCCTGATAAGTGCACAAACCTGATTGCATAGGTATTTGGACTCCAGGAACCGATTTTCATTTACAGTGGTACCTCGAGTTACAAATGGCTCGAGTTACAAAATTTCCACAATACAAATGAAAATCAATTGAAAATAATGGCTCAAGTTACAAATTTTTCCAGAACAGATTAATTGGTTTTCAATGCATTCCTATGGGAAACCATGTTTAAAGTTATGAATTTTGGTTTTCAATGCATTCCTATGGGAAATTCGAGTTAGAATTTTTTTCATAACATGAAAAATCCCTGGGAACGTGTTAAATTTGTAACTTGAGGTACCACTGTATTAATAAACTTCAGGATCGTATCCATGATGTGGAATCATTACTCTTTCTAGATCGATTGCTGCTTTTCCTTAGGTTGTATATTTGTTATTGCTTTGAGACAGAAATATGCACAGCACTTCCGATGCCTTGGAGCATTAGCCTACTCAGACGTGTTCAACCATAGTGGAGGCATGAACAAAACAGCCCATTGGAGTTCAGATTGTGCTCCATTTCCGTGGAGTGTTCAAAGGTGGGATCACAGATTGGAAAGTTACTTTTAAGAAGATGGATGCCGCAACATGTTGAAGCTCTAACTGTGCAGTGATAGGTTGATGCACAGGTTCTGAGAGCATCATACTGCAGCTGTTGCTCAATTATGGATAGCCTCAGCATGCCATCTTATATTCATTCATCTTAAAAGTAACTACAGCCTCTGAATGTGAGGGAGCACCATCAAGCTCACAATGTAGGGGGGTAATATTTACAGTAACATGCAGGATACATTATATCCCGCTTTAATAATGATTAAAGCAACTAGGGGAGTATATATGTACAGTATTTCATATAGATGGATTTAGTTGTCTCATTGTATCCCTTACCATAAACATGGACAGTCACAAGCCTCCTTCAGAGAATTGTGATGGAGACACAGTACCATTAAGTCTCTTCAACAGTAACTGACAGAGCACGCTGCTGTTGTTTGATGCTCAGATTCTTGGCATTTGTCACAGTTTGAGCTACGGAGACATGGAATATTTGCCAATAGTTTCTTCATATGGCCTGGAATCTAGTCTATCTTTTGTTTGCTTGTGGTTCAGTTTAATGGCTGAAAAATGTACAGCAGAAGGATTGTTGCAAGAGAGGCACCCCTGGGTTTTACAGGATTAAGCACTTTTCTGATGGGTTCCCCGTTATTTGGGGGAGTAGACATTGCATTAAAGAATGCTTGTGTTTCGCAACATTGGGATAACTGCATTGTTGATGGATTATGCTTCTAAAACGTATGCTGTCTTTTGGGACAGAAAGAGAACTTGCCTGTGGCAACATCAACCTATTTTGGAGAATCAGCTGAAGATGAAAAGTACAAGACTTCCCTCACTCAACAGAAAAAACATGACATCCTGAAAAACATGTAAGCGTTCCATTGCAATGCGCACACAAAGATACACAGAATCGTTGGCTGTTTAAAATTGGGAATACAGAACTTGATAATGTAAAAGCACCAGCAGAGCACAAACAGGCAGTGTTGCCTCTCAGTTCCCACCATATACATGAAAGTTTGGAGTGAAATTAACATTGAATAAAATCAATTGTCTAGAAATAAAAAGGCCATTTGGAGCCTGCTGGAGTAAAGAGTGAAAGAAACATTCTAATAATACTTCACTTTCCCCTTCCCCTCATGGTTAAATTATTGGAGAGAGAGGGAGACAAGTAACATTCTTAAGCATTTTTTTATTAATCTACTGTATATACTTAAATATAAGCCGAGTTTTTTAGTCCCAAAAATGAGCCCCTAAAAGGGGACTCGGCTTATACTCGGGTCAATGCCCACGAGGGTCCCAAGACTGTGTCGGATTCAGATGTGCTAACAATTTAATTAATTTTACCATATTTTCATGTGTTTTGATTGTTGAAACTCACTAGCAGCTGCTCCATTTACCACCCTCATCTTATACTCGGGTCAATCTATTTTCCTGGGTTTTCAGGTCAAAATTAGGTACCTCAGCTTATTTATTTATTTGTTAGATTTGTATCCCGCTCTCCTTCCTGAAGCAACTCAGAGCGGTTAACAATGTTACAGCTGTGCTACAAAGTCAAATATAAATACAGCTCAGTATAAATAGAAATACAATACAAAATAGAAATACAGTACAAAAAAAATCAGCAACAAGACACCCAAAGCAACAAATCCACCGTGTCTCTGATGGAGCCTGGGGCTCGACGTCCGTGACAGAGCTTGGGCTCAACATCTTCGGCAGAGCCTAGGGCTCCACGTCATCCTCAATATTCAGGTTGGCTTATACTCTAGTATATACAGTAGTTCACTAGGGTAGGAGAAGATGTGAAGGCAGGAGGTGGACAGAACAATTGCTTTGAGCAGTGCAGAACTGCCAAAGCAATCACGGAGCCAGGGAGAATTGGTACCTGAAGACCAAGCCCACTTCAGATATAGAAGTAGGCCAGTTCTTTCCATACCTAAAATAAATACCTCAGGTGGTGATGGTGAATCTTTCTCATAAAAACTGGTGAAAGAAAGGCTCCCTTCCCCCATCCCCAAAATTAAGTCCTTTCTTTCCATCCCATGGCAACCTGTGATCCTGCAGTTGTTGGATTATGATTTCCATTATTTCTAGCCGTCATTAAAGAGTTCAGAGTTTTAGGTATCTGGCTGCGGAGCCACAGATTGGGTGTTTCACTGCAAAGAAAGGTGTTGGTCAGCAGTATTGGAAGGAGCAAGACAAGGGGATGCGCTGGCCTCCTGGGGAGGAGAGTTTCACATCGTAGGAGCAGCCACTGAAAAGGCCCTGTTTTGCATAGTAACCAAATATGCTTGCGAAGACAGTTGTGCAAGCAGAAGGAACTCCCTCAAAGATCTTATAATTGAGAGAGACTCGTATTCAAAGATGGAATCCTTCTAAGCCTGGAAGCAGGTTCTGTTGGGCTTATTGGTCATAACCAACACATTGAAGGGAGCCCTAAAACAGAATGGCAGCCATGGATGCTGATGTTACAGGGGAGGCATGTCTGAATGTTCTGTTGCTAAAGGGCAACGGAAACTGTGTTACCTGGGGTTTAAATATTTTCTACCAGTGTATACTGCAAGATAATTCTAACTCATTAACACTGTGACTCCCTAGCTGTGTAACTGAAAAGCTCTGACACCAATCTTGCTTTGGCTTAAAGTGGTAAAATAACTCTGAAATATCCTTAAGGTTAATTATAGCATACTATGTTCTACAACAACCTTCCCCATCCTACTGCCTTCCAGATGTGACGAACTCTCATATCATCACATTCTTAGCCATGCTGTTTAGGGATAATGGAAGCTCTGGTAGGTGCCAGCCAAGGGAGCACTACTTTATTGAACAAAAGCAAGCCATGGTAACTCGTATGCCTAGTAAGTTATGGTAAGCCACCTTCTGGAACCTTGTTGCCATTATGTAAATATCACCTGTCTATCCTTCACAACAGGATACAAATAAACTAAGAGTAGAACAGAGGAAATAGGAATACACTAGTACCCCGGATAACGTTATGACTTGGTTCCACAAGTCTCGTCGTTATCTGGTTTTTAACGTTGTGCGATACATTGATCACACAATGTTAAAAAAAGCCCTGTTTCCCTGGAGGCTGCAGCAAGCCAGAACGTCGGGATTTGAATCCTGACATTTTGGCTTGCTGCAGCCTCCAGGGAGGTGGGGGACCTTTGGAAACAGCTTGGATCGGGTCTCCCCACCTCCCTGGACCCGGCCGGGGGGGTGTCAGAGACCCCAAAATTGGTAAAAAAAAAACGTCCTTTTTTTAATACCAATTTTGGGGTCTCTGACCCCCCCCCCCCCGCCGGGTCCAGGGAGGTGGGGAGACCCGATCCAAGCTGTTTCTAGGCTTCCCCGACGTCCTCAGCCAGTGCAGCAAGCCAGAATGTCGGGATTCAAACCCTGACGTTTTGGCTTGCTGCACTGGCTGAGGACGTCGGGGAAGCCCAGAAAGAGCTTGGATCGGGTCTCCCCACCTCCCTGGACCCGGCGGGGGGGGGGATCAGAGGCCCCAAAATTGGTAAAAAAAATGTCCATTTTTTAAACCAATTTTGGGGTCTCTGCCCCCCCCGGCCGGGTCCAGGGAGGTGGGGAGACCCAATCCAAGCTGTTTCTGGGCTTCCCTGACGTCCTCAGCCAGTGCAGCAAGCCAGAATGTCAGGATTCGAACCCTGACGTTTTGGCTTGCTGCACTGGCTGAGGAGGTCGGGGAAGCCCAGAAACAGCTTGAATCCTGTCCCCTGCCTGCTCCAGAGAGATCAGAGGACCCGATCTACAGCTGCAGGGTGGCTGGGGAAGCTGACGGGGACTCCCTGTCGGCTTCCCTAGCCACCCGCCCTTGCCTCCGCAGCTGTGGGGTGGCTGGGGAAGCCGACGGGGGAGCCCCCCGTCAGCTTTCCAGCCTCCCCACCCCTGCCTCCGTAGCTGCAGGGTGGCTGGGAAGCTGAACGGAGAACCCCGTATCGACTGTATCGGATAACGTTAAAAATCGCGTTATTCGATACAAGATTTTTCCAAAAATCTTGTAACGTTATGCGGTTTTCACGCTATATGGTACTCATGTTATCCGGGGTATTACTGTACATAAAGTAGAAGTAAAACAAAATAGATTTTGGGACATTTGGAAACCTTTTTTGCAACACACACTGATGGATAATAAAGGAGAAAAACCTGCACCGAATACAATGTATTTTTGGCAGAATGAATGAGTTGTAAAAGGAGTGGCTGGTAGACTCAAGGACTTTAGTGCACTGGGTGCTAGTTTCTATGTATAAAACAATAAAGTAGTAACATTGTGGTGAAAGAGGATAGTTGATACAAAGGTGAAAATATATAGTATAGTAATTGTATAGAAAACAACTAATGTAATATGAGATTATATTATACTATATTGATTTGCATTTTTCTTCTCTTTTTTTCCTTTCTTCCCCTTCATCTTTAAGGATGTAAGATGTACTTGGGAACTATTTCTTTTTTTTTTGTATCTACCTGTTTTTTTTCTTTTTCTGTTCTGTTGTTTGTATGTTTTGTTACTTTTTTAATATTGCTAAAATAAAAAAATAAAAAATAAAAATTCTATGATCCCAAAAAAAAAAAAGTAGAAGTAAATACATATAATTTCCTAGTCCTCACTGATGAGCTGAGCTGTGAAAAGTCTGGACACTGGAACCAGCTATAGAGATAATCCTGACATGAGCCAGTGGTCTGACTTTGTGCTTTAGTTGTGACTGGAAAGGTTAGTAGTTTAGATATCTGGCTGTGGAGCCAGAGGTTAGGAGTTGCCTCCTGGGAGAAGAGCCAGTAGAATTGATTTGATGGCACATGATTAATTATTTACTGTAGTCATCTGTATAAATCTTGATAAGCATCTGCTAATATGTTATTGAGATCCCATTTGTGGCTGCAGTGTAATGTGCCTTCACCAAAATGCTGTCCCTCAACTGTACTGGATTACAGCATGCTGTAGTGTTGTTGTGTTTTTTAAGGATGGTGGAGCATGTAGTTAGACACGTTGGGAGAGAACTGGATGAGAAAACTGTTCGTGTTCATGAAAATGACATATCATACAAGCAAGTAAAATATCATTAAGGGTCTCAGTACTGAGTGAAAATTGCCCACTCCATTACACCAGAAGGAGTCTTCCTCCCTGTACTTACGGTATCTGTATTTAACTTCTCTATATGGGAGGATTTCAAGACAATGTGCAATGTGGATTATAATGTTTTCTGTGAGTATGATCTCACTCTATCCATTTACATTTGAAACCTGGCACAGCCTAGTCTTCAGTAAGTAACTATGCACATAAAATTAAGTTCACTGTTGTTCTATAAAATATAAGTATGCTCTCTCGCCGAAGATAATAAGCAGGCTCCTCCTTTTCAAAAGTGGAGACTTCCAGTACCTTCTCAGAATTGACAGAGAGACAAAAATGAAGTTGTCATGAGATCTATATTATAAAATAAAACTTTTAAAATTTTGTTTCATTGCCTGTTTCTGTTAGAGTGAAGAGGACAGCTATCAAAAACTCTAAAGAGAGCAGAGCTCAACCCAGCAAGGACTCCATGGATGTGTCTCCTGACTTACTTTACTCAGGCAGCCAGTAGGAAGAATGCATTTCAGGCTCCTGATGCTCATCTGAAGCAAAATAGCATGACCAAAGGATTGCATAAGTACGGCTGAGAGCAGTTTGAGGCTTCCTGTTTCAGAACGGGACAGCGATACGGACTGGAGACAGACAAGCAATACTAGCAGCCAGCAAAAACTTCATTTTGCAATGTGGTTAGATATGACTTCTGCTCAGAAACCCCTGGCGGTACTGTGAGTCAGCACTGCCGTATCCAAGCCAAAGTCAAAGGGTGACTGAAAAGGCATTAAATGCTATTCTGCACATGCAAGAACTGGAGGGGTTAAGAGGCCCTCAGAGGCAGGATTGCTCATTTCCCAGACAAGCAGCCGTGCACAATGTTTGGAGCCATCTTTGGGAGACGTCCCCACCAAATCCCACATTGTTGTTTAAGTGAGGCTTGGCAAGATCCATGTCTGATGGAAGAGTTGCTTACTTGAAGAAAAACCTTCTCCTGGGACTTGTATTTATGAGAAACGTCGCAGCTGTTGTGCAGACAAACCCAAACTAACCACAGTCACCAAAGAGTAACCCTTAATGTTTCTTTCCTCATAAGCTAAGATTAGAGAGAGAGAGAGAGAGAGAGAGAGAAAGCATACACATTCAACATGGGGTGATGAAGGAGAGAGAGTTGGGCAAGAGACAGGAAAAAATAAGCCACATGAAGTGGCTGCCAAAATCTAAAACTATCAGGAGAAATATTTGCTCTGGAATTGCAACCAATGATCTTGTCTACAGCAGATGATTGGAGAGTGGTTGATCTAAATGCATTTATTCATCATATTGTAAATCTAATGTGTATATTGTAGTAGGGAGGGAATGGGGTGGTGGTGGTGGTGGTGTTATATAATTTTGCCTATTTTTCTCAGGTTTTAATTTTTACTATGTAGTTTTTCTTGTGCAGAAGTCATGCATAATAGGATGTATTGCTTTTATTATCAATTTGAGAACCAAAACAGCAATTCAGAGAGTGACATCAAACCACATTTGTACCTCAGATCGACTTAAATTGCCTTTAAGATATGTATATACATTACCTGATTTTATGACCTTTGTCATTTATTTGACTCATTTGTCACTCCTTACTCTGCTGCAATAAATGTTTATGTGGAAATAAAACTTTAGCTTCTTCTTCCATGTCTATTCCAGACATAAAAACATTCTGCAGTTCATGAGCTCATTCTGCAGTTCCTTCTTCCTGATTAACCAGCAACGCAAGGTTGCTGTTACCAAGGGTACACCTGATTGTGGAAATGATATACAGTAAAACACCGGATAACGATTGGATCAGATAACGTTAAAATTGCATAACGTTAAGTAATCTGGGGAGGAGAATTGGATCGAATAACGTTAAGGTCCTATGGGATGGATCGGATAACAACCGCTAAAGCCTGTGTGGTTACAATGTATCTTTATGGAGCTTTAACGTTATCCGATCCATCCCATAGGATTTTAACATGGATCGGATAACACTAAAAATCGGATAACACCAAGACTTGTGGAACCAAGTTTTAGCGTTATCCAAGGTTTTACTGTATTTGGCTGGTATCACCCACTGGAAGCACATCAAGAGGTGCTAGCAAATAGCAAATGAAATAAGATAATACAGCAATAAAACTATCAATTTACTCTTTAAGCGAGGCACTCTTTATGCGAGGTTTGACTGTACTTGAGGAATTAAAGACAGACTCTTTGGAATGTATGTGCAGTGGTGGTGAGCGGGCAAATTTATAGTATGATTTAATAGAGTGCTTTTGGCTGTACAGTAATACCTCAGATAACACTAAGACTTGGTCCCAAAAATCTTGGTGTTATCCGATTTTTAGTGTTATTCGATGCATGTTAAAATCCTATGGGATGGATCGGAGAACGTTAAAGCTCCATAGAGATACATTGTAACCGCACAGGCTTTAGCGGTTGTTATCCGATCCATCCCATAGGACCTTAACGTTATTCGATCCAATTCTCCTCCCCAGATTACTTAACGTTATGTGATTTTAGCGTTATCCGAGGTAAACGTTATCTGAGGTATTACTGTATTCTAGACTCAATGGCAAAAATAACTACAATGGCAATATTACATTTTGTAATGATATATTATCAACTTATTGTGAAGGCACACACATGTACTGTATATACTTGAGGATAAGCCTAGTTTTTTAGTCCTAAAAATGAGCCCCCAAAAGGGGGAACGTCTTATATGCGGGTCAATGACCACAAGGGTCCCAAGACCGCGTCTGATTGAGACACACTGAAAATTTAATTAATTTTACCATATTTTCATGTATTTTGATTATTGAAACTCACTAGCAGCTGCTGCATTTCCCATCCTTGGCTTATTCTCAGGTCAATCTATTTTCCTGGGTTTTCAGGTCAAAATTAGGTACCTCGGCTTATATTCGGGTCGGCTTATACTTGAGTATATACAGTACATGTCTTTTTTGTAGTTGCAGAAATCTTTTGTCTTCAAAGGATTTGGGTTACCATTACTTTGGATTCAACTACACTGGAAAACTGAATTGGCACAATTTGGCTTTGCTGCAGTTTGATTTGCAGATGCTATTATGTTTGCATTCACAGCCAGTGCTCACATGGAGCTGCAGATTATTATTATTATTATTATTATTATTATTATTATTATTATTATTATTATTATTATTATTATTATTATTATTATTATTATTATTAATTAAATTTAATGCCCCGCCCCAATCGGGAGGACCCGACTCTGGGCGGCTTACATCCAAAATAAAAACAAAAATAAAACCCAACACTAAAACGTCAGAGTTAAAACCATCAGAAGTTAAAAACAACACAGGGCTATATTCCAATGTTCCCAGAATCCAACCCAGGGTGGCAGTCCTTATATGAGCCATTTGGTATGGGAACCCATGTTCCCGGGTCCCCAAATCTGTCCTGCCAGCCAGGTTTTTAAACCCTTTCGGAAGGGCAGGAGCTCTGTCTGAAGGCGCAGTTCGGTGGGCAGGAGGTTCCAGAGGGCCGGGGCGGACACGGAGAAGGCTCTCCTCCTAGTACAGGCGAGGTGCGCCTTTCTCGCCGAGGGAATAACAAGGGAGCCTCTCCGATCCGCCCTGGTGGGCCGGACAGATGTTCTTGGGGTGACGCGGTCTCTTAGGTATCCTGGCCCACTACCATATAGGGCTTTAAAGGTAATAACCAGCTCCTTGAATTGCACCCGGAGACATACTGGCAACCAGTGCAGCTCCCGGAGCAGCGGCGAAGCATGAGCATAACGCCCACACCCCACCACTACCCGTGCCGCCGCATTCTGGACCAGCTGGAGTCTCCGGATGGTCATCAGGGGCAGCCCCATGTAGAGCGCATTACAATAATCAAGTCTGGAGGTGACCAACGCATGTGTGACCATAAGCAGGGCATCCCGGTCTAGGAGGGGGCGTAACTGGCGAATTACACGAAGTTGTGCAAAAGCCCTCCTGGCCACGGCTGCCACCTGTTCTTCGAACAGTAGCCGTGAGTCCAGGAGGACCCCCAGATTACGCACCGGGTCTGTTTGGGGTAAGACTGCCCCATCCAGAACCAAAGGTGGAAGCTCCTTTGTTAACACAGGACCCCTTACCCACAGCCACTCAGTCTTGCCGGGATTCAGCTGTAGCCCGTTGTCCCCCATCCAGACCTTTACAGCCTTCAGACACCTGGAGAGGACTTCCACCGCACCGCTTGGGTCCCCACGGGCAGAGATGTATAACTGGGCATCATCAGCATATTGATGATACCTTACCCCGTGGGAATGGATGATCTCACCCAGCGGCTTCATATAGATGTTAAACAGGAGAGGAGAGAGTACCGAACCCTGAGGCACCCCGTAAAGCAGGGGCCTAGGGCTGGACTTCTCCTTCTCCAGGCACACCGACTGGGTCCTGCCCCTCAGGAATGAGGAAAACCAGGACAGCACCGTGCCCTGGATCCCCAGACCCTGGAGCCTTCCCAGAAGGATGCCATGATCGACCGTATCAAAAGCCGCTGAGAGATCGAGAAGAGCAAGGACAGACGGCTCCCCTCCGTCCCGCTCTCTCCAGAGATCATCCACCAAAGCGACTAGTGCGGTCTCAGTACCATATCCGGGCCTGAGTCCTGACTGAAATGGGTCCAGATAATCCGCTTCATCCAGGACCTCCTGCAACTGCTGCACCACAGCCTTTTCCAAAACCTTACCTAAGAAAGGTAGGTTGGACACTGGACGGTAGTTGGAAATTACCGTGGGATCAAGGGACGGCTTCTTCAAGAGGGGGAGCACCAAAGCGTGTTTAAGCGGTGCTGGAAAATGCCCCTCTTTTAGAGAAGCATTAATTATCGCCTGTTTCAGGAATTTACCGTTCATACTAGATGTGATTCCAGCCCACAACCACTCCTTCTTTACTCTGTTTCTGCCTCTGCTGATCCTTTTATGGTTAGCTGCCTTACTGGTTTTGTGTGTGGAGTTGATATAACCTTAGAATTGATCTAATTAAAACCATAAAGGGGAACCATCTTCGCAATCTTATTCATACCAGACCTAAAATGTTAGAAAATGTCCCACAACGGGAAAGCAGTCAAGGCTTTGAAATGTGCTTGAGTGCACGCTCAGACTGCATGTCAAACTGTGATTTCCCCCCTACCCCTTATCCCTATTTTCAAGTTGAATGTCTTGGATTTCTCCCAGGGTAAGATGATCTTTTCATCTGAACTTCTGCTGAAGAGTATAGTAGAACCTTGGTAAACGTAATTAATGCGTTCTCTGGGATGTTTCTTGCAGTGAAAATTACTTTAACTGAATTTACCACAGGAATACTGTACATTGAATGCAATTTCCCATAGGGATGCATTGAAACCCAAAATACTTTAACCAAAACATGGTTTCCCATAGAAATGCATTGTAAACCAATTAATCCATGGGGAGGAGGGTGTCTGTAAACCAAGCCACTATTTTCTATGGATTTTTTTTATTATGCAATTTTTATGTTAACCGAGTATTTGTTAACTGAGGTTCCACTGTACTGTTAAAAATTCAGCCCATTCCATTTCCTTCCTTTTGGGTGGCAGCAGAACTAAGTTTCCTTTCCTTAACACTTGGTCAGGGTGCAAATTTTTGGTAAGAATAAATTCTCATTATTAGTTATTCACTCTCTCTCTCTCTTTTACTACAATGCATAAACACAGCACGAGTGTGTACTCAGTGATGGGATGTTCCCGGTTCACACCAGTTCACCCGAACCAGTAGCAACATTCCTGGGTAGTTTGCTGAACTGGTAGCAACCACCTGGGATTGTTGTTGTTGTTGTTTTTTAGGAGTCCGGTTCAGACACCTCACTGGCAAAAATATATATTTAAATTTGGAGCCAAAATGGCTCCTGGGTACTGCGCATGTGTCAAACCTTCATTTGACGCATGCACAGTTCAATTTTTTTACTGTGCATGCATCAAATGAAAGTTTGACACATGTGCAGTTCCCGGCAGCTTTTGGCTGCCAGGAAAGGAAGGGTGCAGGGAGCACCTGAAGAAGTGGTGGCGGCCTTTCCTCACCTGGCCCCGCCGTGCTGTTGTGAGGGATTTGTGTTTGGGGTCGGTGGGTGGGTTTATTTGTGTTTCAGGTGGGTGGATTGGTGTACAGTAATATCTCGGATAACGCTAAGACTTGGTTCCACAAGTCTTGGTGTTATCCGATTTTTAGTGTTATCCGATGCATGTTAAAATCCTATGGGATGGATCGGATAACGTTAAAGCTCCATAGAGATACATTATAACCACACAGGCTTTAGCAGTTGTTATCCGAGCCATCCCATAGGACCTTAACATTATTCGTTGCAATTCTCCTCCCCAGATTACATAACGTTATGCGATTTTAGCGTTTTTATTTATTTATTTACTCATATTTATTATCCCGCCCCAATCAGGTAAAACCCGACTCTGGGCGGCTTACACATAAGTTAAAATCAGAACTTAAACCCATAATAATATAATACTAGTTCTAATTTAAAACTTTAAAAGTTCACAAAGAGCATTAAAACAAAACAGAAAGGGTGGCTGTCCCTTAGATCAGCCACCCTACGTGGGATCCCGTGTTCCCGGGTCCCCACACTTGCCCTGCCAGCCAGGTTTTTAGGCCCTTTCGGAAGGGCAGGAGCTCTGTCTGTAGTCGCAACTCGATTGGTAGGAGGTTCCAAAGGGCTGGGGCGAACACAGAGAAGGTCCTCCTGGTGCCAGTGATGCGTGCCTCTCTGGCCAATGGTATGACAAGAGAGCCTCTCTGGTCCGCCCTGGTGCGATGGGCCGATGTTCTTAGGGTGACGCGGTCTCTTAGGTATCCTGGTCCACTACTATATAGGACTTTAAAGGTAATGACCAGCACCTTGAATTGCACCCGGAGACCTACTGGTAACCAGTGCAGCTCCCGAAGCAGCGGTGTGGCATGAGTATAACGCCCGCATCCCATCACTACCTGGGCTGCTGCATTCTGGACCAGCTGCAGCTTCCGAATGAAAGGTAAACGTTATCCAAGGTAAACGTTATCCGAGGTATTACTGTACTTTTATTTAATTTTTATTTAAGTTCTTTCTTTCTTTAATTTATTTACAGGTTTGTGTTGTGGGGGGATTGAGATGTGAGTGTGTGTGTCCGTGTGCGAGCTGTGTGCGAGCTGTGATGACACCATGGTGTAGTAGTGAAAATTTTGACCACCCACCACTGCGTATATGTAGTAAATGGAGGATAATTGGGAGGCAGGAAAAATGTTAGATGTGGTCTCCTGGTTCTAAACATCACACCCCAACTGCTTATGTTGCCAAAACACCACCTACAGCCATGTCACACACACCTCAAGCTTTAGAATATCAATTGCACATGAATCATTCGAGGTTGAAATTAGAACCCCTCACTGGTAGAGAAAAAAAGCCACCACATTTGATGAGAAAAAGGTTGGATGGATGCAGTTCAGCCTTTGCATCATGTTTTCACTGAAAACACATCAAATCTACCTGTTTTATACATGGAGCCACCCAACCAGTATTTGAGGGTGTAGTTAGGCTCCTTGTATACAAGACCCATTTAAGTTACATGTTAATTCTGTTGTTATTATGTTCCATCAGGTTGCTCCCAACCTGTAGCAGCCCCATGAATTGATGACTTCCACATGATTTCATCATTAATGGTCTTGCTTGGGTCTTGTAAACTCAAGGTTGTGGTTTTCCTTTATTGAATCAATCCATGTCATTTTATTATTTATATGCCACCTTTATCCCAAAAAGAACCCAAGGTGGCTTACAATTTTAAAACAAAACATATAAAAGTTAAAATTCCATAAATTGTTACAAATAGCACAAACCAGACAGGAATGTAAAATACACCCTTGTGTGACAAATTTGCCTTTTGGAAGCCATTGTGTTGTCCTATTGGAATTCAGAAGGTATGTACATACGATAACGGTGTAGAGAGTCACACCACCTTAAATAATTGCTGAAATGTGGCTGAGAATTTGAGCTGTATGATTTATTTGTACTGTTATACATCACGTTCCATAATTTGGAGCTATTTACTTAATACAGCCTACGTTTTCATAGTTATTTTCACACTTGTTTTTATGTCATATATTCTCAGAATCCTATTCCTTTTTTGGAACACTAGTCCATTTTTTATTCTCCTTTTCTTCCCTCTTTCTTTTTAAAGAAAGCTTCAGGGGAAGCAGTGAATAGGTCAGTTGTAATACACTTACACAATTTAGCATGGTAAGGGGTTTTTTTAAGTTGCAAAATTTGGGAACATTCAGAGGTTGTTTTGAGACAATTATTTGAGTGGTCTCAGAGGGAACTCAGTCAATGACAGAAGCACTGAATGGAAATCTCCTTCAGGGAGGCGGCTCTTCCTTCCTGCAGGTTGGTGGTCTGAACAGGCTCATCATGGGTCTTCATTTGAAAGCTAGTAATAGAGAGGATAATCTTAACCAACAGTGTTTTGCTTTGTTCTGTTCTGTTTATTTCTTCGGCAGATACACGGAAGTTGAAGTTGGGCAGGGAAAGGGAGTGAAGTGAGTGGGAGGCAAAGTGTAGACTTTTGACCTAAAATATGTATAAGTCTGGGTGGAGGTTGATAGGATGTGAAGCCTCTGCTCCTTTCTCGAGGGTGGAGATGGAAGGAGAGACAGCTAATGGGTAAAGCCACTACTAAGGAAAGGTATCCCAATCTATCCGGACAGAAGTTGATACACATCATTTCCAAATCACACAGGTTACTCTCAACTAGTGATGACTACAACTGGTGTTCAAGTGCTAAGCAATTTTTATTTTATTTTCCCTACCACTCCAATGTACATCTCCTTCTCTCCTAAAAGAGGAACTCACCTTCAATGATGGTGATTCAACCTAGACCATGAAGCATGCAGAAGCAGCAGCAAGTCAGTGACAAGAAAGAAGGGGAAAGCAGGGCTGGTGCAGGAGTGGCCAAAGGTGAATAAACATGGTTTCTGGAAGGCAACATTGGTTTTCATTGGAAACATCGGAATTCAGCTACCCAGGGCTGAAGCCAAATTTGCCGCCCCCTGGTGGATACTGGTGCCCGCTCCCGCTATGGCTGCTGGGAATTGTAGTCCAAGAACAAACAAAGCCCAAATAGTGCTGCCCAGGGCCGGAGAGCCCCCCTACCCCCCCCCCCACGACGCCACTGGTTGGGTGGAAACTGAACCTGTGCTTCCCTCTCCATCCTTTTCTGCCCACCCATCCACCTCCCATTGGCTTTTGCCTTAGCAAGAAGCTATGATGGGAATCCAGAGAGCTTCTTTCAGTCTGTGTTTGAGGCTGAGAGAATTAGGCTGTGCAATGGATGGAAGTAACCTCCTCTTCTGCCTCAAAAATAAGTCCAAATGTACATAGCAATGATGTGCATGAAAGAAATGTCTGTATTTGTTCCCTTTTGGGGTTTCTTTTTAATTGTGGGGCTGCCTCTATCTGTTTGCTTGATGTATCAATCTTTTTAGTTTTGGCAAAAGGGACCACCATTTTTGAGTCATTTCATGTAAGGATTCCCCATTTGTGTTTACTGGCCCATAGCTCTGCTGACTGGAAATGGTGGGATGCTGTGCATCTCAGAAGAGCCATCCTGTGTAGCCATGGGCAAGCTGCGCGGTCCCAGGGTGCCACTAGAAAAAGGGAATGGTAAACTACTCCTGCATATTCTCTACCTAGAAAACCCTGGAAAGGGTCACCATAATGTAGAACTGACTTGGAGACACAACATCATCATCTTGGCTCAGCACTTCCAGAGTGCATCAAGTTTAAGAAAAGCTGGTTTAGCCGCATATCCATTTGTTACTGCTGCTGCTGCTTATGACTAATATAACTGTTGTTACTACAAATGCTAGAATAGTTGTTATTTCCATTTGTCATTTTCTGTTCTCTCATTATTAGTGCAACAGTTCTTGGACTGACTGAGAACCTCTGGGAAGCTTGGCAATGACAAGAGTGACTTCAGCTTTGGTATCCTCAACCATTTGAAGCCGAATCCAAGCAAGACTCAAGTGTGTGCTTTCCACCTTCAAAATTGTGAGCCAAAGGTTGAGTTGGATGTCACATGGCAAGGGAATTGACTACAGCAAGGGTTAGCAACCTACAGCCCACAGGCCGGATGCAGCCCATGGTGCCAAATCATCCAGGCCACACCCTTGCTCCAGCCACTGCCACAACTAGAATCAGCCGTGGACTTGTTTATGACAGCCATAAATGGGGGGGGGGGGGATACCACCAGTCCTGCCCCCTCAACTGTCTGAGTGAGTGTAACACAGCCCATGACTTTAAAAGATTGGCAAGTCCTGGACTACAGCATTGTTCAGCACCCAGGGCCGTGCTGGCCATTTGGGACACAGAGACAAGTCCCAGTGCACCCCAGTGACTGGTGCCTCCCAGAGGTGGGCAGAAGTATATCACTTGGTGGCTACAATCCATGACATCATGCAGTACCCCCCCCCCCAGGTGCCAGCCCTCCCTCCCTGTCCAGCACCCTTTTAGCATAGGCAGCACACCCCTGTCAGCACCGAAATACCTCGGCGTGACACATGACAGGACACTCTCTTTTAAGCAGCACTGCCTGAATACCAAAGCCAAAGGAAGTATGAGGAACAACATCATCAGGAAACTCACAAACTCAGTGCCTCTCTCCGTAGGTAGGGGCGGATGGAATGGATTTCTCAAGAGCAAAGTTGACAGAAAACAAAACTGTTGATGAAGTAACTCTAGAGGCAAATGCTTTCCAGCTATGGATGAATCATTATCCAAAGCACAAACAATCATGACTTTGTATGAGGCTGTCCTCTGACATAAATATATATTTTACAAAAGAAAGAAATTCAAAAGACAACCTGGAAGTTTTTCCAGATTAGTATACTGTGAAACGACAATATGCAATTTCCATTCAAATAAACACATCTCTATGTCTTGTTTCTTAATCTGAACCATCCTTTCCCTTGTTTCTACAGCAATGGAAACTACTAACCACAATGTCAGTGTTGTATTTCAGAGTGCTGTTTGTTTTGAATTCATTCCTTCGGCAATTGTGGAGCTGCTGAGTATCCTGTCAGTCTTTCTGACGTGATGGCATGCTGCTGGTAGCATTCATCAGTGCAACCCTTTTTCTCATTGGAACTCTCAATAAATGTTACATGAAGCAGCCACATCCAAGCCATTGTGCAGATGAAGAAATAGAGGCCTGTATTCTTCACTCTGTTCCCTGCCACGAAAGAGAAATGCAGTCCCATATGACTTGCAAAAGCCTGCCTTAAAGGAGAGGGAAGCTTGACAAGTCTTGTTCTTTCACAGCTATTCATTTTAAGCACAGGTTTGTCCTTTATATCCATATGGTATTCAATAGCAATTAAATTTACAGTAAAACCTCACATAAAGAGCACTTCACTTAGAGACTAACTCAAAGAGCAGAATTTTCTCCAAATGGTCACCTCGTAGAATAACTAAAAACTTGCTTAAGAACTAAATTGGGGTTCTTACACTCACAGAAGTCACGACCAGTCACTTACCATGGTGGCTGCGGCACTTTTTCCAAGTGTTTTGTTCAAAGAGCAACTCGCTTAAAGAGCAATCCCATGGAACACATTATGCTCTTTAAGTGAGGTCCCACTGTATATATTGCCTCATAGCACATAGAACACTCTGTGAGCAGTTCACAAGGTAATTAGCATTTTGCCCTAAACATGCTGCGTACTCATTTTACCAATCTCGGAAGGAAAGGATGGAAAGCTGAGTCAAACTTGAGCCCTGGTCAAGATTGAACTTATAATGTCAGATGTTTTTGGTGCAGTACAGCAGTTTAATCACTGCACCCGGTGGTGGGCAGCAACAGGTTTGTACACACCCCTGGAGGGGGGTAGCAAAATTGGGTGGCCTCTGGGCAGGGGGGCGAAATTGGGTGGTCTTTGGGCAGGGGGGGGAGTGAAATTGGGTGTCCACCTCCCTGCCCTGCCCCATCAGGTTTTGTCCCTGCGAGTGGTTCAAGGTCTCCCTTGCTCAAAAGCCAGTCATATCTGGCTCTAGGGTGCAGTGCTCATCTCCATTTACAGTTAAAGAGCCAGTGCTGCATGTGTTTACATGGCCATATGGCAAGCATGACTAGATCACCAATGACGTAGGCTCCGCCCATGACGTAGGCTCCACCTGTGATGTAGGCTCCGCCCATGACATAGGCTCCACCGACAGTGTGGTAGTGAATTTTTTTGCTGCCCACCACTGACTGTATCATAAGGGCTCATTCAACAACACACTCTGCCATCCTCTCAAATCCACCTTCCTATGAGCAAGAGATGCAGAGACAGAGGAAATACTGTCAATTTCTCTTCCCCCAGCCTCAGCTTCGCCACTTCCATTGCTCCAGCAGGTTGTTTAAGATTGTGCTGACAACAAAAACCCAGGATATAGGAGAAACAACTGCACCCAGGTAGCTCTTGAGATATCTATCTGCCCTAGGCATTTGCTACCCAAAACACTCCTCTTGCATGGAAGATTTAGCACAGGGAATTAAGGGCATGTTGGAAGCTCTGGGACACCATGGAGGTATTGTTCCAGATGGTCAAGAGGTGGGATTCCAGCATTTCACATTCTAGAGGGAAGGGGAATATTTTAAAGTAAATCTGAGGGAGCTCATTTGTTTCTAATCTGTGTCAACCTAGAGCTGCCATATGTCCTGATTTCCCGGGATTTTCCCGGGTTGAAGCAGTCCTGGCCAGATCAAGAAAAAAAAACATGTAAAGATCCTGGAAACAAAGGGTTAATTTCATAGAGTCGCTATTTCTAGAGAGGGAAGATAGAAAGTGAAGAGTTGTCCATTGCAAAATAAGTCCCTTCCTGTCCCCTGCTCTTCTCCTTCCAGAGGTAAACGGAGGCTCCATGGGCTGCATTGCCGTTCCAGGCCCCTTCTTAGAACTTTCTTCCAAGGGATCTTTGTGGTGGGTTTGAGGGTGAGTCTACCTCAATGGGTGTGCATGTGTAAATATGTAAATTTTAAAAAGGTAAAAGTCATCCTTGCTTGAAAGCCAGTCATATCCAACTCTAGGGTTCAGTGCTCATCTCTGCTTCATAGCTGAAAAGCCAGTGCTGTCTGCATCTGCAGATGTTTCAATGACTAGACACTGGAGTGCATGGAATGCTGTTTGCCTTCCCACCAAAGTGTTCCCTATTTATCTACTTGCAATTTCTTGCTTTCAAACTGCTAGGTTGGCAGGAGCTGGGGCAGAGATGGGAAAAGAAATAAAAATAGAACCATCAAGAATCATCTTTTGCAAGAAGAATCATATGGGAAACAACCTGTTGACTACAGCTTTTTTTAAATGGATGGTGGCTGCACGCCCTGGACGGGTCTTAGAGCTGCAGTCTCTGACACATGCACAATTTGAAGAATACAATGATGTCACATGGCTGTCCCGGTTTGGTGGGAGAGAATTATGGCAACCCTATGTCAACCTCCCATCACCTTTGCTTCACATGTATGCTTGCCATCCTAGAATAGGCATAGGTCACCACTCATAGTCCTTCTCAGTAGAGCAGAGATTCTCAACCTGCGACCCACGGGTAGGATGTGGCCCATGGTACCATTTCATGTGGCCCCCTCCACCACACCAAGAAGTGTCATGTGGTGGATGAAGGGGGAAATGGCCATCCAGCCCCTGAAGCTGTCTGAAGGAGCGTGACCTGGCCCCTGACTTTAAAAGATTGGGAATTCCTGCGGTAGAATCTGCTTTTCTAAGAATGCCTGCTGATCTTCCATGTCAGGTGAAGAAGACAACTTGCAACTCTGGCTGATGTTGGGCTACAGACAGAAGCGTAGCGTGCCTTGGCGGGGCCCCGTATAAAAATTTGTTTGGGGGCCCTTAGGAAGGGTAAAGATTTCTCACAAAAGAAAAAAATGCATAAAATTACTTAAACGGGGAAATCCCGCAGCCTGCGATAACCGATGTAGGGTGTTGCCAACTTTTGAACGCACGCTTTACAAAGCTGGCTTGAGACTAAATATCAAGAAAACCAAGATCATGGCAACAGGCCCTCTCAGTCCCTGGAAAATAGATGGGGAAGAAGTAGAGGCAGTTACAGATTTTACTTTCCTAGGATCAAAGCTCACTGCAGATGGAGATTGCAGCCATGAAATAAAAAGGCTACTGATTCTCGGGAGGCAAGCGATGAGAAACCTGGGGAACATAGTGAAAAGTAGAGACATTAAATTGCAAACAAAGATTCGCATAGTCAGGGCAATGGTATTCCCTGTGGCAATGTATGGTTGTGAGAGCTGGACCATTAGGAAAGCGGAGCGCAGAAAAATAGACGCCTTTGAGATGTGGTGTTGGAGGAGAGTTTTGAGAGTACCCTGGACAGCGAGGAGAACAAATGGGTCAATCTTAGAAGAAATCAAGCCTGACTGCTCCTTAGAAGGTCAAATAATAAAGATGAAGCTAAAATACTTTGGACATCAAATGAGAAGAGAGGATTCACTTGAGAAAGCCTTGATGCTTGGAAGGGTAGAGGGCAAAAGAAGAAGGGGGCGGCCCAAGATGAGATGGCTAGATGGCATTGTGGAGACAATGGGCACAGAGCTGAGTGAGTTGAGGGGGATGGTGGAGGACAGGAATGCCTGGAGGACAGTGGTCCATGGGGTCGCAGAGGGTCGGAATCGACTGTGCGACTGAACAACAACAACATTTGTTTTGCTTACGCACGTTGGGGGGCCCGTGGCCCTCCTCCCACCTTTGGTCCAACTTTCCTCCCCTTTGCGTTATCTCTTTGCTTCCCGTTAGAAAACCTGTCCAGGGCGGGCAGGCAGGCGCTGAAGAGCAGCGCCACCCTTTTGCGGGTAACGGGCAGGAGGAATTGGGGGTTGGGGGGGGCACCAAAGGAGACCGTCCCTTCTCAGGCCTTCCCACAATGACGTTGGCTTCGGCAGAAACAGGAGAGGTGGGAACCGCTGCAACCCGCGCTGCTGGCTGCTGCCCGTGGCCTTTGCCACCATTGGCAGGGCGGGTCCATGGCCGGGGAAGCAGGAGAGACCGTCAAAGCCCTCCCAGCCTCTTCCCGGGCCAGAGTGCCCTCTGCTGCTGTTGCTGCGGTCCCTCCGGAGGCGTCGCCAGCGCTCGGCGGCCTCTCCCCGTGCCGCCCCCTCCCCAGTGAAGGTCCCAGAGCGTCCGGCGGTCCGAGTGTCCCTGGTTCATCAGGGGCCGCGCGCGCACCCCCGCTCTCTCGCGTGAGTGGAGGCGACAGAAGCAGCGGAGAAAGGAGAGCCCTGCTCTCCCTTCTTTGTCCTGGGCAGGTGGGAGGGGGCAGCCCAAGGCCTCCCAGAAAGGCACCCGCCCCCAGCCCGCTTCCGGCACCCTCTCCCAAGGCTCCCTGGCCGTCGCCTCCCTCCCGCTCTGCATTTGTTTTGCTTACGCACGTTGGGGGCCCCCGTGGCCCGGGGCCCCCGTATAATTGATACGGCTGATACGGCGGTAGCTACAGAGTCCATCCTCTCTGACTAATGGTCCACACTGTCTGAGATTAATGAAAGTTGGTGTCCAGCAACCTCTGAAGTGCCAGAAGATTGCCATATCTTTGTGAACAGAGGTGAAATCTGAGTACAATATGTCTGTCTTTCACAAACTCAATTTTGTATGCTGTAAACAAGCCTCCTCCTCCTCCTCCTCCACTCCCAAAAGAAAGGAAAACATTCAAAATCAGGAGTTAGCACATACCTCTTTCCCAAAGGAGAAAGTGAACAGCAGTCCCCAGTTCCTGGTAGGAGGTTCAGAGACAGAGCATTATGGCCTTGGGCTTTCTCCCCCCACCCCTGCTTGTGTGGAGCCACTAATCAGTTCACCGCCCCAGTGCAGTGAGTTCTTCAGTTAAAGTCCACTTCTGACTGCAGTTTCTGTGGCAAAAACCCCCCACCTTTTATGAGGAAAGGCCATAATTTGAAACCAAACTTGTGGTTAGCTGTGAACCTTGGAAGAACTCTGCACAACACATGTCAAGTCTTAATCAGGGCAGCATTAAACGCCAAGGTACCTTTCTCTCAGTCACCCCCTTCACTTCATTGGAGTCTAGTACAGACATTGACTGGTCTGCAATGAAATCCTACCTCAGCTTTGGCACCTGGGCAGCTTCTCCCACCAGAATGGAAGGCAGCAGGCTGGTTTGGCACATATATGTGCAAGGCGGGTAGCACAGCACATAGAGTTCCTGTCATGTTGGCAATACTAAGAGGAAAAAGAAAAGAAAAAACTAGAAAGGCAAAATGTTGTGACTCTTGAGGGACTAACAGATTTACTTTAGAGGGGAAAAGCTCAGAAAGAATGACTGAAGGAACTACTTGCTGCTGCCCACCCACCCAGCCCACCTCCTGATGGAGAAAACATGTGAAGCTGTAATGTGAGGCTGTAATGACCAACCTTTCTCGCCATTTGGCAATAAATGTTTTGCCACTATTGGAAGCTGCAGCCCAACAATATCTAGAGGAGCGCATCTGGGTCAAAGGAGCTGGTGGAGAGAGCTCAAAACACCTCGCAATGGCCTGGATGATGGCAGCAACCTACATCTCCATCTGGTTCACCCTAGGTGAGCCGTACCTGTCATCCTGCTAGAGCTCATTATCTCTAATTGGTTTGTTTAAACGTGTAGGAGGAAGCTCAAATGTCACAGAGGAGCAGGCCTTGTGACTCTGACAGATACAGTTGGATGGGATGAGCCAAGCTGCTCAAGCAGGCAGAAAGAATCCAAGGCCATGGAACTGAGTGTCATCTTCAAGATCACTTCTTCAGGTAAAGTGGGAAGGCTTTTCTGAGAATGCTTTAGGTGAGGAGGAAATACCACACCCATTAAAGCCCAAGGACACTTTGTAGCAGGAAAAGACCAGGTCTCTAAGCGGAACTTGACTGTACATTGCTCAAAGCCATAGGACAGAGCAAAGTACCAGGTGAGTCAGAAGGTTAAGACCAATCCTTGCGCGTCAGCAATCTTAATGCTTGCTCTCACTGTGCAGCATCCCAAGCGCTGTTCATTGGCTACGTGGGATGGCTACCCTAGTTTCTTACTACAAATCCAAGTAAGCCTCTTTCTGAGGATCCCTCATAGAGATCCCAAATGGGAAAGATAATTTGACTGAAGATGCCCAGTAGAAAAGAATACCATATATACTCAACTATAAGATGTCCCGAATATAAGTCAAGGTTTCTAATTTGCACCTCTAAAACTAGGAAAATAGATTGACCCAAGTATAAGTCAGGGGTGGAAAATGCAGCAGCTGCTAGTGCGTTTCAATAATTAAAATACATGAAAATATGGTAAAATAAATTAATTTAGACATTGGTGTGGGTATGTTTTTGGGTGTTTACACTGACCCGAGTATAAGTCGAGTCCATTTTTGGACCTCATTTTGGGGGCTAAAAACCCCGACTTATACTTGAGTATATACAGTATTCAATTCAGAATTGTTTTTATGATTTTTCAAACCAAATCATCCTCTAGCAATGCACTTTATGGCATGGCCACATTGCATAGTGCTATGGTAACAACCAATAGCTAGTCTTGAAGACAAACAGAAAGGATGTCACTATTACTTATGTGGCTCTGCAAACCTTGGCTGTTCCACCTCCTCCTGACTTCCTTTTGTGTGTGAATGTTTGTTTTATAAGCATGGGTCCATACCCACACCCTTTGGCAGATGCTCTTCTCTTGATGGCTGCAATGTGATAGTTTCATTATCTATCCAGACAGCCCACCACACTTTGATGGGAAATGTATGTACATCAATTGTGGTAAGTCCAACTAGGCTGACACTGTTTAACAACATTATCCTGGGAAGGTACAGAAGGAAGCGGCTTTATACTAGTAAAGGATCATGTTTCAGGCTGATTCAACGGAACAGTGATTCAGTTCACTACCACCACAACAACCTCTTTTGCCTTTTGAGAGCTTCAGGCAACTGTAACAAATGTTGCCACTTAAATCTCATGGCCTCTGCCATGGAATTGCCATTGTTACGATCACCGAGTTACAGACAGGCAACCTGCAAGCTCAGGAGATGTTGCCATCATCCCCAGCCAGTAGTGGGGGATCAGAGGAGTTGGAGTCCACTGTCACTTGGTGGGCCACCCAGTTACCCATCCTTGCACTAGGCAGGCATTTAAGAAGTTAGTGAGTGCCGAGGAAAAGTTTTCAGCAGTTGAGGACTGTGGCATTTTTGCTATTTCACTTTCTCACCACTGTTGACTGCAATGAAATCCTACCTCAGCTTTGGCACCTGGGCAGCTTCTCCCACAAGAATGGAGGGCAGAAGGCCAGTTTGGCACATATATGGGTAGCACAACACATAGAGTTCCTGTCATGTTGGCAATACTAAGAGGAAAAAGAAAAGGAAAAAAACACGAGAAAGTCAAAATGTTGTGACCCTGTTCTAAGATGTGGAAAGCTCCAAATCTGTAGGAGAGACATCCTTACCCTGGGTGTCCATGCAAGCATGAATCCCAGGTTCCTTCTGCTTCTTTCTCACTCCTTTTTCCAGAGTGGTTATAGTGTGGTAATCACAAGAGGCTCGAAATTGAATTGGTTAAGGTAAATCATGTCATCAGTGATTGGCAAGAGGTGTTAAGGTTGTGTGGCAGTCAACAGACTTTCAGCATGCAAATGTTTTAATAAATCACCTATTTAGGGAAGAGAGATTAAAAACAGCTGTTGAGGGGACACCTTTTTGAACAAATGGGGAACTAAGCAGTCAGCTACCATAAACTATGCGTAAAGTGATGGCAAAAAAAGGTAAGATTCCAATAAACTATTTTAAATAATATCCTACATACTTGCTTACTAAAGCACTAGACTAGTTGATTGTGCATGCAGATCTCATTTAAAATAAACGTGTTATTACTGTTTTGTCTTACTTAACTTTTTTTTTAAACATCCAACTAACTTCTATGAAAGTAAGGGAAGGTCCAATTTAAATACTCTTGCCTCAGGCACAAAATTACTTATGGCTCTGAGCATATTCAGTAGTTTCTACTGAGTCAAAGCCAAACTATACAGCTGATACAAGAGACCTATAATCTAGTACTGTATCCTAATACGTTGTCCTCTGGGCCCACAACAACGGCCTGACGGGAGTTAGTTTGTGTTCTGGTTTGGTTGTTTATGTGGTTGCATTTTATAATTTTTATTGTACTGTTGTTGTTTTGACTGTAAGCCGCCCTGAGTCGCCTTGGCGAGTGGGCGGCAATATAAATCTAAATAAATAAATATTTATTTATTTTATTTTTTGGATTTGTATACCGCCCTACTTGGTGTGACCAACTCAGGGCGGTGTACAACATAATAAATAAATAAATAAATTAATAAAATATAAAATACAGACAGTTATGATCTAGGGCAGGGGTGCCCAAACTTTTCAGGCTGTGGGCTGTTCACATGGTTCAGGGAGCCGGTCACTGTGGCCCAGGGGCCGAATGCGGCCCCAACACTAATTCATCCAGCCCACAAAGCCCTCGTTGCTCCTGGAAGCGGAAGTAAAACATGTTTTACTTCCACTTCCAGGAGTGACGAGGGCTTCGTGGGCCAGATGAATTGGTGTCGGGGGTGCATCCGGCCCCCAGGCCATAGTCTGGGTACCCCTGATCTATGGGGTGCAGAGGATGCTTAATAGTTCTCTATACCCATTCCAATTGATCTTTATTATTATAGTCATAGACCAGTACAGAATAAGTTACATAAAAGAATTACCGGTATGTCTAAAACACAGATTAAAAGGCCAAAGCTATAATAAGAGGACACCCCGCGCCCTTCCTCCAGGCCCCTGCCACCTTGGCCCGGAGAGGGAAGAAGACACCAACTGATGCGGGCGGTGAGGCGCCGCCCCCGCCTCCTTCTGGGCCCATTCCATCGGCCCGGAGCCGATATAAGGAACTTTGGCGGCGGGGAGGCAAGAGGACGGCCCCACCTTTCCGCCGGGCCCCTGCCACCTTGGCCCGGAGAGGGAAGAAGACGCCAACTGCTGCGGGCGGTGAGGCGCTGCCCCCGCCTCCTTCTGGGCCCATTCCATCGGCTTGGAGCCAGCTCGCCCAGACGTCTCGCCCTCCCCCGGACTCAAAACACCTGTCCGGGGGAATTGACTTTGCCCCGCCGGCGCCCAGAGTCTACCTGGGGATAGGGGGTGGGTGTTCGCCGCAGCCGTACCAGGACTGGATCGCAGGTGTGTTGGGGGGGATGTGTATGGGTAGTAGGATGGTGTTTTGTATTGTACATTATTGAATTGATTACTGTATGGTTATTTTCTTTGTATTGGATATGAATTGTATTGTGAATATATTGTTTATTGTTTATTGTCCATTCGGTATTGTATACTGTTTATGGACAGTATTTTGATTATATAGTGTTTATATTTATGTTGTTGCACTGCATTTTGGGATGCTGTGATTTTGTATTGTTGATCTGTTATATTGTGTTGTATTCGATTTTATGTTGTAAGCCACCCTGAGTTAGTTTTCACCAAGTAGGGCGGCATATAAATCGAAATAATAATAATAATAATAATAATAATAATAATAATAATAATAATAATAATAATAATAATAATAATAATAACTAATTTCATCTAAGAATGTGACAATCTATAATTGTAATTGGTAACTAATGAAATTTAAAACAGATAATGCAGTTTAAGATTTATCTAAAATTTCTAAATTAAGTCTAACTTTATCTAGACACGGTATATAACATGTTAGTTTTACAAAATATGGCAATACATATGGGATTAAATGTTTATTAAGGATTTTCCTTTAAATTTCTGTGAATCTTTATGCAGAATCTAGCCACCTGCGCAGTGACTATATTCCGCTCATCTATAAACAGAAATTGAAGATAATCTGTATCAGAGCAACTGGGAAAACCCTTGGTCAAGGAAAGAATAAATTTGATTCTGGTATCACGGCAAAAGGAACAACTAAGAAGGATATGACCAGTAGTTTCAATTTCACCAGAGCCACAGAGACAAAGTCTAACAGTGATTTTTTTCTTTTTGGGGAGAGGGGGGTACTTGCCCTCTAAAATGGCTGTGGGGTGTGCATGGCCTCTTACGAGCAAAAAGGCTTTTTGATGGTTTGTGACCTCTAACTGCCTAAGATATCTGGCAGGGACAACTATATATCTAGTAGCATCTGGCGCAAGAATGGAGTTTCCTCTAGATCTGATTGCCTTTCTATGTTCTCTACCCTGATGCCTTGTCATTTTCCTTGCCTGATCGAAGTCAGACTCTAACAGAGAGTGGATAAAGACCTAATTTTATGAGGCTGGATGCAACAGCCCTGATCCAGGAAGAAGCAAATTTATTTTATAAGATTAAGGGTGTCATACCTTGGGGGAATAGTTTGAGTTTTAATGATATTATGCAAATTCTTGCTTGAACTTTTAACAGTCCTGTCTCCAGGCGCAAATGGACGTTAGAAACACAATGGAGCATCTGGAGAATTGCTCTGATGAACTTAGATTGTACTCTTTCTAGGGGGCTATAACAAGAGGTTGGGGGACCAAGCTGAGACCTGTAGAAGTTCTGTGTTAGGGACTTGGTCTGGGAAACCTGAACTGTGGTAGGAACATAGGACCCTCCTTTTGTATTAGAAAATTTTAGAATGGCACTGCTGATCTCTGACCCGAGGCTGCTGCATATTCACAATGAGCTTTTCTTGCTCCATTAGCTTGTATGACCACGCCTAAGTACAGTGGAACCTCATACAACAATTGCCCTGTATAGCAACGAAATCGCATAACAATTAGGTTTTGGGGGGGAAATGGCATCCCACCTAACAATTTTCCCTATGAAAAAAATGTACAACAATTTTTCAATGGGAAAAACCACTTAGCAAAAAAAAATTAATAATCGTTGTACGATGCATCCCATAGGGAAAATTGCTATATGATGCATGCATCGTATAGCAATTGTTTCGTACAACAACGAGCCCCGAGGAAAAGATTTAAATTGTTGTACAAGGAGCCACTGTATTTAAAAGTGGTCACTTGTTCGATAGTGTGTCTGTTAAGATACCATGGGTGCAGCCTTGTCTTAGTTTTCTGATAGTTTATTTCAAATATATCTTTTGTGCAGTATTGTGCCAGGGCTCTCAAGGTTCTTCTAAGGGTTCTTGGTGCCCTTGAGAGGATTACCGCATCATCAGCATGAAGGAGTAGGGCTATCTTGTGCTCCGCTAATTTGGGGGTGATTTGGTTTGTTTATCCAGTTTATCATTTATATAGAAATTGAAAAGCAAAGGCACCAAGCTACAACTCTGTTTTACTCCCATTTGTACTTCTACCAACCTCAATAGCAACCCTCACAAATTACACTTAACCTTAAGGGACGTGTTGGTGTGCAAGGCACGTATTAAATGGAGAAATCTGGGCTCAATAGAGGCAGCTTCTAGCTTCTCCCATATCATGGACTTGGTAATGGAATCAAGGGCTGCCTAAAGGTCTATGAAGGCAGCACATAAGGATACTGTTCTGTTGGACACATACTGTTTGATCAAATGTTGTAGGATCAGATATTTGTCTAGTACAGTGGTGCCCAAACTAAGGCCCGGGGGCCAGGTGTGTTTTACTTCTGCTTCCAGGATTGACGAGGGCTTCGCGGGCCGGATGAATTGGCGTCAGGGGCCACACCCGGCCCCCGGGCCTTAGTGACTGGCTCCCTGAACCACATGATCGGCCCACGGCCCAAAAAGTTAGGGCACCCTTGGTCTAGTGCCTATTCCTTCCCTGCTTGTTCTTCTGCAATTAAACTTTTCCAGTCCAGCCAGTCCTTAAGTTTATGTTGTAGATGTTTGGTGTAAAGTTTACTTATTACATTTAAAAGATTTATAGGTCTGTAGTTTTTGAAAATTGGGACTATACTCATTTCTCAACTGGAATCAACAGCAGCCCAGACATACCAGCTGTTGCCAACTCCAGTTGTGAAGACAAACCTTGGGAGTCACAATTTGTCCTTCTTCCGAGTCTATTGGCAATTGGAGATAAAGTGTTTCCCCTGTCGTTATTACAATATTATGATTTTTCAAAGACTGGCATATATACCAAACACAGTTCCCCCACATCACATATATAGTTTAACTTTCCTTATTTCTGCTGTGGTTTGTTTAGACAAAAGTTGTCACATGCACAAGATAGATGTGAACCACAGCGTTATCAAAAAACCCTTTACAAGTCTCAGGAACAACTATGTGAACGCACATTACAGTCAACAGGCCATCACTTATTAGGAAGGTTAATTTTCTCTAGATTCCAAATAACCATCTTTGGTCCTTAAATTGCATGTAGAATTTTCTCTTGAATGCCTCTGGTGTTGGAGCCATCACCACCACCTGAGGTAATTAGTTCCATTGTCATACTCCTCTAATTGTAACAAACCCACCCACCCTGCCTGGGATATTCAACCAAAATCTGGCTTTCTTTCCTGATCATCCTTGTTGTCCTCCTCTAACTTGTTTCAGTTTGTCAGCCTCCTTCTTAAAGTGCAGTGTTCAGAACGGGATAATAGTACTCAAAAATGAATAGAGGGGAGGTAGTACAGTAAAACACGATTGGATCAGATAATGCTAAAATTGCATAACGTTAAGTAATCTGGGAAGGAGAATTGGATTGAATAACGTTAAGGTCCTATGGGATGGATTGGATAACAACCACTAAAGCCTGTGCGGTTACAATGTATCTCTATGGAGCTTTAACGTTATCCAATCCATCCCATAGGATTTTAACATGGATCGGATAACACTAAAAATCGGATAACACCAAGACTTGTGGAACCAAGTTTTAGCGTTATCTGGTGTTTTACTGTACATGATTTGGAGAATGCAGCCTATGATAGCATTTGCCTTTTCTGCAGCTGCACTGCACTTCTGGCTCGTATTTAGCTTGTGAACCACAATAATTCCAAACTCCTCCTCCTCTATCTTGTAACTATACATTTGATGCAGAATTTTGCATTTATCTCTGTTAAACGTCTTATGTTTTCAGCCCAGTGCTCAAACCTATCAAAATCTTTTTTCTGTTTACTTATTTCAGAAACACTGCGTTTGCAGATTTTAGTCTTCCTAGGGGTTTCTTGATGTTTAAAAAATATTAAGAGCCCTGGGGCTCTGTGGTTCAATTGCTGTACTGCAGACAAAGCATTGTGAGTTCAGTCCTGATGGGGATCAAGGATGATGATTCAGCCTTCCAAAGTAGGTAAAATGAGTACTCAGCATGTTGGGTGCAAAAAATGATAATTAACTTGTGAACCACCTAGAGTGCACTAAGCGCTATGGGATGGTATACAAGTGTAATTGCTATTGCATGATGTTTTATTAACTTGGGTCTTAGAGCTGCAAGTTATTCTTTTTAAAAAATGAAGAAAAAAACCCAGAAACAGAAAAATCCTGTTTAAGAGCAACCTGTTGTTTTGAGTAGTGGTACCAAGCCCCTACACTATGGGAGGAATAGAACTGAAAGGGTTCATGTCACATTTCCATTCAATGTTTTGTTCAGGGATCCTAGATAAATATGAAAATATCACAGGAAGGTAGATTCAGTTTCTGAAGGTCAAGCCCAGGCACACTTGTAATGGCAGGTACTCTTCTACTGGCTGCAGAAGAGGATTCTTGTTGAAAGGAAGCGTATGGACCAAAGGCATACGAGGCAGCAACCCTGCAGAAGCTAACCCAGTCTAGTCAGCGCCTGGCAATCTTGTGAATGTCCAGTTGTATGAGAAATGGGCAAAATATAAATAAATCCTCAAGGTAAAGGAAATCAGTCAAGAGCCACTAAGACAGGGGCTCCCAATCAATGGCCCATGGACTGGCCCCAGCCTATGGTACCATTTCATGTGACCTGCCACCGCCACCATATCTGGAAGTGGAAGAGTTTATATCAGCCGTAAAACATGCCCATGCATGCGTAAACGCACCCAGGACTGTAGTAAACACAGAAATGGGCACATTTACGCCTGTTGTAAACATCCCTGCTTCTGGGAAGCATGGTCAGGCCTGCTCAGCTATCCGGGGTGTGTGGTCAGACCCATGGTTTATAAAGGTTAGGAACCCCTGCACTAAGAACTGCTTCAACTTTCTGTGCAAACGTACTGGACAGAACCCAGAAATCCTACTAAACAAGTAGAAAATAACCTTAACCACCCAATGACCCTTCACTAACAGATAGTCAACCTCAATGTTTGCAGGTCTAAGTACAGTAGATCCTTTTTTGGAGGAGGGTATCTCAAGATGAATTCCACCATCCACAAATGTAGCCCATCAAGGTTCATTCAGGTAGAAATAGTGACCTGTAGACACATTGACCTCATGAGAGAAGCTGCATGACTAGATAGATGTGGTCCTTAGAACTTTGACTTCTTCATCATGGTTCTACATTCTAGTTATTTGTTGCAAAATGCCTTTTGGCAGACCATCACGCTGGCGGCATCACAATGAAACTCAACCTTCACACTGTTTTTATACAAAAAAAAATTTAATAAATATTTTTCAAGATTTATTGCCAGGAATAACACATCCGAGATGCATTTCCATGTTCCTGTAACACTAATACTACCAATACAAGATATCCTCATGATCTCAGAGGCTGGTCCACTGAGAGTACAATTTTTGAAGCCTTTTTTCTTGGAAAAAAAATTGTTTTGATCTTCCAACTCTTGTAATAGCACTTTGATTTCCTCACTTTTATTTTAAGGCGGGCAGTGGAATCTATGGCAATTCTACACAGCGATTTTACTGGACGTTCTACTGTAAGTATTCAGCAACTTGCTTATTAGAATACTTTCTACATACTGTAGATTACAAAGGAAAATCAAATCTACAAGTGGTTCTGCATTACTTATTTGTGGCGGGGAGAGAAAAAAATCAAGAGTTTACAAAACAAGATTTTGGTGCTTCCAACTTCACACACTAATTCAGATTTTTTTAATTACATGCAACCACTCACTTCTCTCATGTTTCCTCTACAGAAGGTTATAGCTCCTTTGTGTTCTTTTAAACTGCTCTGAAGCAGATCATCTGTCTGTCATCCTTTCTCCCTCCCCAATCCCATGTCTAAAGCAGCCAGGGGGAAAAAAAAATCTATTCTAATGCTAAACTGCCTCAGTTGGTACTTTACAAATAGTCTTAAAGTGATACTATGGAAGGTGTTTTTCAAAGGAAAAAAGACATCACACCTGACATTGTACAAAACCAAACAACCAGCATCAAAGGCCTGAAAAAGCCACTCCTACGCTTAAAAAACAAAACAAAAAACACAAAGTTGATTCTTTTTTCAGAACACCTTAAATTTTGGCATGTAGGCAACATGTAACAACAAGGGGGAGGGGACCCACACGCACGAAAGGAAAAAAATGATGGAAATTTAAAAAATTAAAGAAGCCATAAGCTTACAATGCTATGAAAAAACAACAACCTTCAACTCTAAACACACACATATATATAAATAAAAAAGGAATGATATTTAAGGCTCTTGATTATTAAGTTAATAAATCAAATATACACAGTGATTAATAAAAAAAGAATTATTTACATGACTATACAAACTTCTACTTTTGACACATTTTACTCTCAATTCTTCATTTTTTACCAGCAACTGCTGACAAGAAACCCACTGTTCCCACCCCGCTCCCTCCCCAAACAAAACAATACAAAAAATAAATAATAAACTTTTTTTTGATAGTTGCTGTGGTTCTGAGCTGCAAAGGCACTTTCAAATACAGAACTAGTTGTACGTCGCCATAAAACCAATATACAAAAGAACTCTGTTTCAATAAATAAATAAAATGCATTTTCCTAAGACTATAAATCATGAAATCTCAAGATAGGATGATGATGATGATGATTTTTTTTTTTTGGGGGGGGGGGAGGAGATGGTTGTTGGTTTTGCTACTACAGGAGAAACAAAATGCTAAATAAAAGGCTACATGATACCTTATGAAACCTTCCCAGGACACATCAGCTGATGATGAATTGACACAGGGGCATTTTTTGACTAGTTTTGCATAGATGTGAAATGCAGCACATGGTCTCCAGCCAACCACAGCAACTATCACTGCCAGTGTAAGCCAGCTTGTCAAAACTTAAATTAATGCAGGGATTCTAAGCAAATAATAGCCTTAGACTCAAAATATTACACAACTGTTTTAAGAACTACAAGCTCTGAGTTGCCTTGAACTGATAGGTAAAGGCCCTGCCCGGCAGCACCTGCGGTCTGCTATACAATGTACTCCATTCGGTTTAAGCTTTGTGCACTTTCCAAGTCCCGGTTGTCTTGTTTGTTTGTCCAGTTCGGGTGTTTTGTGGGCGTGCCATTGGGTGGCTTTTCATCTCTGTCTACTAGCGTGTAGGTCGCCTGCTTGGCAAACCGGGTCTTTTGCTGGTGTTTGTCCATGTCGTCTTCCTCCACTTCAGAGTTGTGTGTCCTTATTTTGGCAATCTTGGAATTCTTGTTTTCATAGTCTTTGATCGGGACGGCATTGGCGCCAAGTTTTTCGATAGGGTTCTTGATCTGGTTCAGCTGCTCCCGCACATTGTTGGTGGTGTTGTCGTCTGATGCCGTGCGGGTTTGGCTGCTTTGCTTCCGGCGCTTCCGGATGCACCAATAAAAGGCGGTCACCAGGCAACAGACCCAAGCCACAGTCAAAACAGAGCTCAGCAACGGAACCAGGAAGTCTGGAAGGCAAATAGGACTCTCATGACACAGACATAGATCCACCCAGGCTACATGGCATGATCGGGCACAGTAGGGGCTCTCATGAATACTTTCAAATATCCAGTACAGGGAAGGAGCCACAGCTCAAATGGAAGAATCCAGGCACTGCATTAAGGTCACAGGTTATAACCCTGCCAAGGCAAGGAAATAATTATCTCTGAAGCCATGGTGGACCAGTGCTCATGTTGGGCTACACCAGGGTTTCTCAACCTGTGGTCTGTATGCAGCCCGCAGCACCATTTCATATGGCCCCCCTACGGCTTCCACCACACCAGAAAGTGCAATGTGGTGGAAGACAGGCAAAATGTCTGGCTAGCCGGCCCCTGAAGCTGTCTGAGGAAGTGTGACCTGGCCCCCAACTTTAAAAGGTTGAGAACTCCTGGGCTACACAGACCAAGCATCCATCTCAATGAAGGGAAATCCCACAACGTTCCATTTGTGCTTGCTTCTGGGAAAGAAACCCAGGCAAAGCAATCCCTTAACCTTTCAAAACCAACAATTTAACAAAGTGCCATTTGGGATATTTATTTATTTATCATACCTTCCGACTGCAGAACCAACCAATCAGAAGTGTCTAGAAAGGTGAGGTGGGCATGCTACCATTATTCTTATTGTTATTCCAGTTACTGTTTTAAAATGGAAAGCTGCTAGGCCGAGAAATCAAAGGAAGACTCCTTTCTCTTTTGTAACAGGTTCAGGGGTGACAGGATGAACTCAAGGATTTGAAGGAGCTTTCTCAGCCTTTGGGGCAATTGGCTCCAAACCTCAAGTTTCTAGTGTTGATCTTTCTGCTTAAGGGTTATTGACATATCCTAAATGGCATTCAGAGAAAAATATGTCTCTTCTCAGAATGACCATTAACTAAGAAAACCAAGACCATTCACAACTCCTTGAAGCCTCAGTCCCCAGTCAGCTAGTATATAACTGGTAGAGGTTGAAGAATAGATCAAAACTTTAATTCTGGGCCACATGGATGGAACAAACATATCGCTGCTCCATATGCTACTGTCTCAACTTTAAGCTTCCTGCAAGAATCCTTTTTATTAGGCCAAAACCAATAAAACCTTCAGCAAGCTGAGCAGACTGGAAACATAATAGAGTAATTTCAAGCCATTAATTAAAGCTCAGACAGACACCTTCCTACATTTGGTCGTACTTACATCAAGCAATTACTCAAGCCACCTTTTTTAACGACAAACTTAAGTGATATATTGATTTTTCTTTTTAGTCTGGAAGAAGGATACCATAATTCAATGCTCCTTTTGAAAAGATTTACCTGTTTTACTTTTAATTGGTCGCCTTTGTATCCGGACCTCTGCGACAGCTGCAATAAGTGTACTATTCCCATCACGCTTGCTGACTAGATCAATAATTTTATCAGTTATTTCTTTTATTGGGTTTTCATTCTCCTGGAGATCTTCAGCAGACTATGAAAGGAGGGATTACATTGTGTTAAGAGTAGACAATGGCTTTAACATGTTATAAGTCACTGCTTGCAACAGGAATAAACCCCACCTACACAAACAGAAAACTTTTTCCAGAAAAGCGTACAATACAATGTAGAATTTGATCAGTACTACACAAAGGGAAGATATTGGCTTCTACCAGCATAGTCATGGGATGAAATCTAAGACGATAATATCTGGTGCCAACATAAAGCTTGTTGATTTTTAAATTAAAGGAGTCCTGCTGTTTTCTAGAATGGCTTGATTAAGAAGAAAACATCACAGTATTTAAGGCAGCAGCTGTGCCAAATTATTGCCCTTCCTCTTTCGTTCACATGCAAACAAGCAAAAGATGTTAATAAGAAAGGAAAAAACGGAGTTGCATAAATAAAATATGAGAAATCACAATATAGAAAAATAAAAGTGAGAAATGGGAAAGTCTGCTTATATGCTTAAAGTGGCTACATCAACTGCTCAACGTGGCTACATCACAGAGGTCAACAGAGAGGCCTTTGGCTTAAGTCCTATGGAGAGGTTGATAACTTTATCATTTCACAAGCCACCATGCACAAGAAGACAGACTTACAATTGCAACATGAATTTCATTGTTCGCTAAGTGTGATGGCTCGCAAGTAATGTAGATGGAGTATTCAACAGAGACATTCTTCAAAATGCTCAGATTTCTCAGCTCATTACAAATATGCTCAGTAGTGAGACCCTGCAGAAAGCACAAAAACACAAAAAGCCATGAGCTCTCAAGGCAGGGGAGGCTGTAGAAAGCACATGATTCATCTGCATTTTTCTCATTACCAATTGTGCCTGGCTGCAATTACCCAAGACATCATGTCTCTGCCATTATGGGAGAAGCAGCAATCTCTTTATTTGCCCTTTAGCGGGGAGGCTGGTTTATCTGTAGCCAACCACCAGGTAAAACAGGTGTATGCTCAGCTCCCTGATGGTAGGAGTCTGCAATTCCATTAACAGTATTCAGATTTCTTGGTTTTCAGGCAGGTATTGTGGCCCAGCGGCACTCAGACGAAACTACGGTTATGTCAATGTTTCCCAACCTTTGTTTTTGGACTTCAATTCTCAGAAGCCTACGTCAATTTCCCCAAAGCACAGATCAGCCAATGTCTTAGTCTTAGGCTGAACCACTGGGTTATGTAAAACCTGAAAGGTATAAACTTGGTCAAGATGTTTCTTCGAGGAGTCACATATCTTGGCCTAACCAACCTACATCAAAGGACCAATGGAAAGATATGGCAATAGAATCAAGTCTATGCCACCCAGAGCAACTGATGAAGGGGAGGTACACCTGGGAAGAATCAAAGCTTTTACAAGGAATTCTGGACTAGGAACATAAATTGGGTTATACTTTGAGAGTTGCTAGTAAAGATTAATTTGTACTTGTCTGGAGTTCTTTAGCTCCTTGTAAGAGGCAGAGGAAACCTTACGTACCGGAGTCATCATTTCTTTGTTAAAGGTGAAAGTGATGTTAGCACAATTATCCTGATAGTAAGAGTCAGAGTTGCATGTTGTTTTCACTGGCTGTTGATTTGAAGGCCAACATTCACCCGTGTTGTCACAGGGATGGACAAAACAATGGTCCTCTTTAATAGGATGGCAGGTGTTCCCTGGAGGGCATTCAGAGTGACCTTTTGCGTTGATCAAGCAAGGCTTTGGACCACACCAAACCTAGAAGATATTAAACATCTAGTTGACAACTAATATTTGAACAGAAAAGGAGGAAGAACAAGCTGACAAGAAAGCTGTGGGACTGTACCTTGGAACAAGTCACCTTCCCATTGACACACTGACAGCTATTGCATTCATCATCCCATTTTGATCCATCTGGAATAATGTGTCCACTGGCAACACAGGGCCTTCCTGAAACTAAGAAGCAAAGGGATTAGGAAGTCATCCATATAAATTAATGCAACTCAAGAAAATACAACCTGAGATATTGTGTATCAGGGTTGGGAAATGAACAACCCCTACGGATGTTGCTGGACTTTTTGGCCATGGAGGCTGTGGCAGATGGGAGGTGCAAGTCAAGTATTTTGAGGTGGGGGGGCAAAAGAAACCTAAGACACATCCCCAGTATGCCTATAATTCTATGCTTATTGCAGAACAGCTCATGAGAGGAGAAAACATAAGGAAAATATCCAGATGTTGATCTCCACTGGCATCTGCAGACTGATCAACCTCATTCATAGTTTCTTTGACCTCAATTTATGTAACACTAGCATCCCTCACTTAGCATAGCCAAAAATTAACATTTCAAAGTCTCAAACCCACTAACTATTAGAAGGGTAGGAGTGGGGGGTACCTTTATACTGAGGTTCCAGTACAAAGTTAACAAATACAAGTTGTTACAAATGGTGATGCTATGTAATTTTCAATCTCTTCGGAGTTACCTTCTTGGCATCTTGGACCACTGCGACCATTTGGGCAGATACAACGGTATCCATTGATTTCATCTATACATGTGGCTCCAAATGCACATGGGGAAGACTGACATTCATTGATATCTGGAGTAAGAGTGGGGAGACAACAGAAGGAGGGGAGGGCACACCATTATTTAATGGTCATGGAAATTTATTGCAAACAGAAATTTGTTGTTGTTCAGTCGTACAGTCGATTCCGACCCTCTGCGACCCCATGGACCACTGTCCGCCAGGCACTCCTGTCCTCCACCATCCCCCTCAACTCGCTCAGCTCTGTGCCCATTGTCTCCACAATACCATCTAGCCATCTCATCTTGGGCCGGCCCCTTCCTCTTTTGCCCTCGACCTTTCCAAGGATCAAGGCTTTCTCAAGTGAATCCTCTCTTCTCATCTGATGTCCAAAGTACTTTAGCTTCATCTTTATTATTTGACCTTCTAATTAGCAGTCAGGGTTGATTTCGTCTAAGATTGACCTATTTGTCCTCCTTGCTGTCCAGGGGACTCTCAAAACCCTTCTCCAACACCACATCTCAAAGGCCTCTATTCTTCTGCGCTCAGCTTTCCTAATGGTCCAGCTCTCACAACCATACATTGCCACAGGAAATACCACTGCTTTGACTATACAAAGCTGAAAATCTTCTTCAAACTTTAAAAGTTGAAGAATACCAGGTTCTGAGACAGCATTATCTACTAAAGAATTTCTTAAATGAAAGGCTATTTGACATTTAGGGAAACAGGAAGTTTCCTTACAATGGGTCAGTCCCAGAGTTTAGTTGTTCGTTGTTTTTGGGAAGTCTACAACTTCTACAGTCCCAGCAAGACAAATGGCTATGGGGATTCTGGGTACCTTATGCCAAAAATAAAGGTTTCCAAGCTCTAATCCTACCCCTTTCACAACTTCTTAAATGGGATCTTGGACAGAGATAATGGAGAGTGAATCTGAGACCTTCTTTAAACTAAACAATTTCTCTGCCACTGAGTTACAGACCTTCCCCCCACACAAAGATTTCTGATAACAGTATCAATTTCCAATTATTATTTGCAAGAGCACATTATTATTTGCAAGAGCTCCTAAGAAGGAGTGTAACTGTGCTCTTGTCTGTAATTTAATAATAACAGGGAAGGATGTACAGCACCCTTAGGGTCTCGAGCCAAAATTGATTACTAATGTTTTATTTCCCTGACACAAAGAAAGCTCTTTCTCAAATGCAAGGAGCACCAAAATGGAATATCTCAAAGCCTCTTGAAATGGCTACTGCCAAGAAAGCTAAAGCTATTGACAACCAAATTCCATTGAAATAAGTGGTATGTAAAAAGGTAACATAACATGCACTGCAGCTAAATAGGGTTAGAAAGAACTTCTTTAATAAAACAAAACAAAATACAGCTGGAGGGCTTTAGAAACCGCCAATGTTGTAGAGGATGTGGAGCCCCAGACTCCGTTGAGGACTGTGAGCCTGGGCCTCATTGAGGATTTTGAGTGGCAAATGATTTTTTGTTATTTAATTGCTATGTGGCATTTTAGTGTTAAATTCCATTTTATTATGTAATTGTATCTTATGGTATTTCATCGTGTTGATGTATATTGTGTTGAGGATATGTTTGTGAGCCGCCCAGAGTTGCACTGTGTGAATGGGGCGGCATATAAGTCGAACATAATAATGATGATGATGAAATAATTTATGTTATGGAATTTGCAACATGACATAATGATTGATGGCCACTGACATAATCAACTTTAAAAGCAGGCTAGACAAATTTATGGAGGAAAACAACGGCCAATAGCTATTAGTCACAACAGGCAGAACCCCAAGGACAAGATAGGTGAATGTACTGCTGTGACTTGCATGATTCACCCTAAGCAAGAATAAATCACTTACAAGATTTTGGCTACTGACTGTGTATTTACTACCATGGGCAACTACTTGGCCGCCTGAGTATACACAACATGGAACCAGATAGTTCTATTCCATCTGATTCAGCAAGGCGCTTCTTCCACTTAGTAACACACCCAACTGGTTTCAAGGAGACTTTGGTGTGACTCATGTTCTCTGGCCCTGGGGCAGAGATTTTAAAGTGAAGTGACTGATTTAAGCCAACTACATCGCAATCTCTAAAGAAGTTATATAGAGGGACCAGTTATATGAAAACATTTTTAACTGAACAAAACTGCATTAAGTTTCTATCCAACTTCAAATGAAGCTAAAGGACAAAACAAATAATTAATAAGAAGCACATACTTATCCGGCAGTCGGGACCTGCAAAACCTGGAGCGCACTCACAACGGTACCAATTTTCCCCATCCACACAGAGGCCACTATTATAGCTGTTGGGGTTAGGAAAGTGGAGGGGGGGGAGAAGAAATAAAGAAAAAGTTATCATCATCCTCTCTTCCTGCCACAGGAAGTACAAAACTAAAGCATAGAAGGAGAATTCTAAATTCCATTCAAGTCATTCGACATATAGGCTAGTTTGAGATGTTGCCTGGCCAAGTTAAATGGAAAGACTGCTTAGCTGGCTGATTAGGCAATTTCTTAGGAATTACAGGTAAACTGAGAAATGTAAATACAGTAGGAAGGAAAGTTTAGGCAGCTGGGTAAGAGATACTCAAGTTGTTCAAACAAAGGATCACGGAGAATGGGATACCTTTTTACCCAACCAAGTGGTCTCTCACCCCAACCCAGGGGGAGAGGATGGGGTAGAGAAGTTACACGTAAAATATTTCCCCAGACTAAAAGTACCCTTCCAAGAAAGAATATCTGAAACACCAGCAAATAAAAGCAGAAAGTGGCTCCCAGATCCTGATACTTACCAAGGGTGTGGACTGCAATCGTTTGTATCTGCAATAAATAAAAATAATCAAAGAAATGCAAAATCAGAAACTTTTCCTGACCATAAAGCAACAGAACCAATTATCAGCAAAGGTAGCAGACTTTAATGCTGAATTTCCTTGCACTGAACTGAAGCCATCCACAGTGGGAAAATATCTCAGATGGGCGGGATATAAATTTAATTATTTATTTATTAAATAAATAAATGTTAGCCAAGATTACTTATGAGCCCTCTCTATACTCCTATGAGTCAGTTAACAGTTGTCCTGGATGCCTAAAGAGAATGATAAACAGCCCCCCCCCCCCCAAAAAAAAAACATATTGCACTTCCATTGCTCCATCCTATAATGCAGTGGTGCCCAAACTAAGCCCCGCGTGTGGCCCCCGATGCCAATTCATCCGTACAGGCACGTTTTATTTCCGCTTCCAGGAGCAACGAGGGCTTTGCGGGCCGGATGAATTGGCATCGGGGGCCGCACCTGGCCCACGGGCCTTAGTGACCGTCTTCCTGAACTGAATGATCGGCCCATGGTCCCAAATGTTTGGGCACCCCTGCTATAATGTCGTTCAAGCCAAATGATTCAGGTGATGCTAAGCACTCACACATCAAACAGAGCATTCCCTTTCTGGTTTCAATCCCAAATCCCCGTGGGCAACTAGATGAGCCAGTTTTCTTACCAGCCATCCTTTCACAAGCGTTAGGGCATGAGTGTGTGTGAGTGTGTGAGAGAGAATGCACTTACTCTGAGTACAAGTAGGTCCTTCCCAGCCCTCCTTGCAAACACAGGTAAAAGAATCGCCACTGATGACACACGTTCCACCATTATTACAAGGGTTTGGCAGGCAGCTGCTGTTTCTCGCTGTAATGGGCAGAAGTAGAATAAAGAGATTTAATGTTGAATTTTCCAAAAATGCATTGCCGGAAACTTAGTGGGTAGCAACAACACAGAAGAATACACAAGAGCAATTACACATATATCCCGCCCCATAGCACTCTCTGGGTGGTTCACAAGTTATTTAGCATTTTTGCTCCCTACATGTTGGGTGCTCATTTTACGAACCTCAGAAGGAATGGAAGGCTGACTCAACCTTGATCCCCCAGAAGGAATGGAAGGCTGACTCAACCTTGATCCCCATTCACAACATCAGCATTTATGACCGCAGTACAGTAGCTCAACCACTGCACTACAAGGACTCCTTTTACACACACACACACACACACACACACTCAAGTGGAACTCATCTTGGAACTTAGACGTGTGCACACACACGCACACACACACACACACACACACACACACACTCAAGTGGAACTCATCTTGGAACTTAGACGTGTGGAGAGACTGCGAAGAGGGCAGCCAGAGATATAGAGGAGAAGGAGGGTTAGGAGCCAAATTGGAGGAGGGTTTTTAATAGCCATTTTGCCCCCCATGAAGTAATGCCTGACGGCGGTCCCGTGGGGTGGCAGGGCGTAATGGGAGGTGGTTTTAGTGGGTAAAAATCCCATACACTGTGAAGCCAGAGCAAGGGCTCACAGTGTCTTTTGAAGATTTCCACCTGCCCTTAAAAAAAAAAAAAAGCACACCTCAAGTGGCTAAGATGCTGATTGGAAGACAGTTTGATTCCCGAGTACTGCAGGACGGAATGAGCTCCCATCTTTGTCCCAGCTCCTGCCAACCTAGCAGTTTGAAAGCAAGAAATTGCAAGTAGATAAATAGGGACCACTTCGGTGGGAAGGTAAACAGCGCTCCGGTGTCTAGTCATGCCTGCCACATGACCACGGAAACGTCTGTAGAAGTAGACAGCACTGGCTCTTTGGCTATGAAACAGACTTTATTTATTTACAATAGATTTATATACCGCCCCAATCAATAAGACTCTGGGCGGTGTACACAGTCCAGCGAGCATCTCACTGGCCACTCTGCAACAATTAAAAAACAATATAAAAACAGTTAAAAGCCCTTTCAACATAACAATGCTGCCCCCTCCGCTGTGCCTTTATTGATCTCTTAAAACAGGTATAAAAACAGCATGACATTAAAAATGATATAATCATTAAAAATAATTAAAAACCAATTACAAGAGGGGGGAACTTCAGATGGACCAAAAAGGGGAACTTGTTGACAATCCTGGCCCCCAAACCAGTTTCGCTAATCACGTTTTCAGTTATCTCCTAAACAGTAGCAACTGGGTCTGGAGGTGTAATTCTACTGGGAGAAGGTTCCATTGTGTGGGGGCTACGACCAAGAAGGCCCTTTTCCTCATGCTGGAAAGGTGCATCTCCCCAACAGATGGTACCTGAAGGGTGCCCTCTTGGTTTGTTCTCATGGGATGGGTCGATGTCCTAGGGACAATGCGGTCCCCTGAGGTATCCTGGTTCACTACCATGAAGGGCTTTAAAGGTGACAACCAGCACCTTGAATTGCACCCGGAGACATATAGGCAGCCAGTGGAGCTCCCGCAGCAGTGGCGAGGCATGGGCGAAATGACCCCACCCCACCAGATGAGCACTAAACCCTAGACGGATACAACTGGCTTTCGAGTAAAGGAAACCTTTACACACACGCACGCACGCACGCACGCACGCACGCACGCACGCACGCACGCACGCACGCACACACACACAGACTTTACCTATATTGCAAGTGGCACCTTCCCAACCAGCAGGACACATGCATTTGAAGGCATCTCCCTCATCATAACACGTCCCTCCATTGTTGCATGTAGCTTCATCGCACTGGCTGTCACCTGGAGATGGAAACCAGGTGAATCAGAACTGGCAAGTGAGGCTCTCCTTTGGCTTGCCCTGACTTCAGTCTAGGACCAAGAAGTTCTCTTCCTAGTGAATTATTCAGGAAAACCTCAACCTTACGTTTTGTTGTCCCACCTCCCATCCCTTAATGCAAACATCTCCCAGCTGTACCACCTACTCCTCAGAAGTTGCAGTTCATTGAGGTACCACAGGTACAACGAAAGGTCCTGTGGTGGACCGAACAGCATCAGGTCTTGGCTGTCCTTCCCCACCTCCACCAGTCTCTGTTCCTGCTGCTCAGTGACTGGCTTGTCAAATTACAGGCCCGTTGAAAGAAATTTACATTAACCGAGGCGGATCAAATAAAATAAACTTCTATGTTACTGCGTGTAAATCAGCCAAGTCTAGGATCTCATCTGCTGAACGCTAAGAAATGTTGCAAGGGGAAGCGAGAACACATTGCTTTACACTAAACAGGGCTGGGCATTCTGAGCTCATTCGGTCTGTGTCTGCTAAAGATGTTTCTGTCCAAACTTCAATAGATGTTGATGGGGGGGGGGGGGAATGGAAGCCCTTCTCCAATACTCACGTGAGTGGCAAGTTTTTCCTTTCCATCCATTTTTACATTCACAGAAGAAATCGTTGACCAGGTCTCGGCAAGTCCCTCCATTGTGACAAGGGTTTTTACTGCAATCGTTTATATCTGGAAGAAACAGAAGTGCTCAAATGTTTGCAGAAACAAAGGATTTTAGAGGTTTGCTTTTTCCACATTTATGTTTCCTCCTCCCTCTTTCTGGCCTCCAGACCCAGATTAAGCCCCTGAAGACCTTAATGCCACTACTGACGTTTTCATATTTACTCTGCGTTATACCCTGTGGTTAATTTTCATTTTTTCTTACCAATGAACATTATTCCAGCTTCCTTGGAACCAATATACCAGTTAAGGCTAAAGGGAAAGGAAGTCTTATTATATAATTACACTAGTTCCAGGCCAAAGGCTAGAGCTTCATATTTTCCTTGGCTTTTTTTTAAGCCAAAAAGTTCCGACCCTTCAGGAAAAGCAAACTCTGCATTTTGAGGGGAACAATGCTCAAAACTATCCTGAGGACAACAATACAAGGTTACCTTTTAGCGTCTTGATAAAATGCATTTTGGTCATGCTATGCTACTGAGAAAGAAACATACTATGAATTGGGACTGTCAGGATTTCAACTTTTCCTACCTGACTTTCCCTATCTGCTCATCTGTTTACAGCCATAGAGCCAACAGGCATGACTAGACACCGTATGGAACTCTGTTACCTTCCCACCAAAGCAGCACCTATTTATCTAATTGCAATTTGTTGCTTTCCAACTGCTAGATGGGCAGGAGTTAGGACAGAGACAGGAGCTCACTCCATCGTGGAGCACTTGGTTCTCCAACTGCTTAGCTGCCGGACCTTCCAGTCGTCACATTCAGTGTCTTAACCACTAAGCCACCGCAGTCCCTTATGCTGCTCTACCGGTTAGCAAAAAGAAAACTCTGGATCTTAAGCTAACTATTTTCTAACTCAAATATTTCGAAGTCCACGTTTACCGAAACTGAAACATTTGTTCTTGGTTTAACTTGAGTTACTAAGGTGAATCTGGCACGATGATAAGAGCAGCCGAAACAAAAAGGGAGAAAATGGACCAAACAGCCCTAGGTTCATAGCAACCCGAGGCAGTTTGCTTCCTATGAGCAAGCAGGGACTGGCAATTCATAAAGCACAAGGCCAGGTCTAGCAGGGAGCCTTCCACCTACAGCAGAATTATTTCCTCCTGGTGGAGGACCTTGCTTTACATCTCCTACTAACATACTCTGTGAGGAAACAGTCTTCCATTTTTCTATTTGCTTGGCAAATAGAAAATCAGACAAAGGACTCTAGCACACCTGGAAGAACTAGATTTCCCAAGATACCTGCTGCCTGCATTCAGCTTACAAAGATGGACTTCTAACCCAGCCTGTTAACAAATGGGAAGGTGGCATCTGCAAAACGAGGACACCTAACCAGAGCTCGAACTAAGTGGCTGTTTTGGCCAAAGTTCGGCGTGAGAAATTCCAAATCAGCGAGGGGGAAGGAGCATGTCTCTTACCCTAATCTTTACCTAACACAGCACAAGAGTGCAACAAGTCAAGTTACTTCCACTGTGCCACAGCCAGCACAGGTCAGCAAGCTGTTTGTTCACCTCCTGGACCACCTCCAGGTTCAAAATACTAGCTAAAGGTGGAATAAGCAGTTTCTTCTTTAAATTCACAGAGTCCAAACATCTTCAAAAGGCTATGTGTGGCCCCAGCCACCTCCCTCAGGTGGTCAAGAGCCAAAGCTCTTTGGAAACACAGGCTATGTCCCCTCCTCCAGGGTCAGTGAGTTGCCAAGAACTTTCTCTTTTAGCTGGAGAAAGAGGACTTGCTTACTGGCTTCACAGAAGGTGCCTTCCCATCCATCGCTACAGATGCACTTGTAGGAGTTTATGCCGTCAATGCAGGTGCCGCCATTGTTGCATGGGTTGCTCTCACAATCATTGATGTCTGCAATGGGGGGGGGGGATTATCTTGTTTAAAATCACACTGATAAATGACAGATGTTTAAAAACTAGGCAGCAGATTAAGATGCATCGCTTCATGGAATGATGCTACTTCATTTATTATTTGCAAGGGACAACTTGGGTATAGGTGCCTGCCCCCATCTAGCCTGGGTGCTTCTTCCAACTGGCTACTGCTCTCCATGGTGCTAAGCAGAGGTTGGGACCAGAACTTGGAAGAAAGTTACTTTCTTGGACTACAACTTCCAAAATTCCTCTCCAAAATCAGTCGGGTGGCTGGGGAGTTCTTGGAGTTGTAGTCCCCAAACTTTACTTGTGGCATGCTTTGATTTCTTCCCAGCCCCACAACTCACCATCTTTGAACTAAAGATGCCCAAGAATGAGACCTAATTCATTCTTGTATGCAAAATACCCAAGCTTTCTACCACACTGCTTAGCCTTTCCCTAAAAGACGTCAAGGAGTAGGGATGGAGGGTGGGGAAACCTAAGCTAATAAAAACCCAGTTTATTCTTTAATATCTATACATAGCTCTATATCTATCTATCTATCTATCTATCTCTATATAAGGCAGACAGTAAAACCTACAGTATGCTGTTGCTATGGGTTACCCAAAGGATATTTGTACATAACACCACGTAAAACGTGCCATTTATAAAAGGTTAATATAGGCAGAGGGCTCTTAAAACGAACTTCCCCAAGGCCAAGGTTATGCCAGTCCCAATTTACAAGGGAGGACGGAAAGAGCTCAGAGCCGACTGCAAGAAAAAAAAGTTCTGGGGTATTACAGTCAACTCCTGGCTTCCAAGGACGAGGAGGCTATTATTATTTCCAGGCTATTTGCACAGAGTGCAATAAACTCAGGCTTAAACAAAATAGAGGGGAGGACTGCAAAACTTACTTTCATGACAGTAGGTGCCAGTAAAGCCTTTGTTACATTCACAAGTAAATTTGCCCCCAGCTTGACTCTTGCACTTTCCATGTGGGCCACAAACATTGGAAGAGATGTAGCGAACCCCTTCCGGAGTGCTGTTGGAAGCCACTGCAACTGTGCAGCTGTCAATGACTGTAGGAAGAAGACGAGAACCAAGACATGCATATGAGGTGACCCTTTACCACTCTCTTCAAGATAGTAAAGTCCTTTGAGACGCCCCCTCCTAGCCTTCTGGGATAGGGTACTTTGGAACAGCCAGCACTTCACTCAGACACCCACAAGCTTCAGCAAGGAGATTTAGCGCTGAGGAGTACTAGTACTATATGCCCCAACCATATCCATGTCATAGGATCAGGAATAAACCAAGTCCAGCACCCTAAATTTAGGGCACAATCCTTATCGCTGTTTAGGACTGATGAAAGGCTGAAAGGCTGTGCTGTTCTTCACCACGTGGCACAGGGTAGTGCCACTCTGACCCCCACTTGTGACTCTAAAGGTCTTTGGCACACCAAAGGGGCAAGCCCTGATGCAGAAGAGCCAATCTGCCCACAACCCAACCTTCAAAACCAAAGGCAGCAACAAACCAATTTTGGCTTTCTGTATTACACAGCCAGGTTACACAAACCCTGTCCACTGGGCTGGCCAGCTGTATATTTGTTTCACTGACTGGCAACAACCTGCCATAACCAGAGGTAACAAAGACTGAATTCGGGTGGTGGGGGTCATCTGCATGCAAGGTGGAGTCACTCTCCCAACCACTCTCCCCAGGCTCATGGTGACCCTTGGCTGCAAAGTATCATGAACGGCCACCCTTCAAGCCTACCTTCACAAGGAGTAGAGCGGCAGTGATCTTTGAGGTGTGAACAGTTCTTCCCTTCATAATCTTCTGGACAGTTGCTGCAGAAATAGTCGTTCTCGTAATTGAAGCACTGGGCCCCATTCTGGCAAGGGTTGGGCTCACAATAATCTACGTCCAACTGTAAAGGAGTGAGGAAAGAGAAAGGTAGTAGAGGACAGGGAGTCAGCCTAAGACAAAGGCTTTATTATTCCTGCTCCCACAGGCAGGAAGCTCTCTGGATGGAAGCCAACCTCCCTATCTGCTGCCTCTACTCCTTGTGCACAACACAAACAATGCAATACTCACCAACCTTGCTCAAACAGAAAAGGTTATCAAGCCACGTGGGGCACTTTGGCACACAAACTTTTCACAAGTCACAGATTTCTCCCCACCGCCACCATTTTTAAAATTCCGGTATGATGAAGCACAGAAGGCTCCAAAACAGGCGGGCTACCCAAAACCTGTGTTTCCCCTGCGCTCACCTGACAGATATTTCCTGAGAATCCAGCAGGGCAGAGACACTGGAATCCATTGATTTCATCTTGGCAATGACCCCCGTTCAGACAAGGATTGCTTGCGCATTCATTGATGTCCCTCTCGCAGTGATCCCCTGCGTAGCCAGCTGGGCAGACACAGTGGTAACCATTAACCAAGTCCTGCAAGGGAAACGGGGAAGGGGTGAGGATTATGATCTTACCTTAGCCCCTCGGAAGCCTGCCCCATCTTCAAAGCTTTTTACAGACACACAGGATACTGGCTAAGAACGCTGACTGTCTGGGGTGGGGGGCCTCCCACGCCCAGATCAGAGACTGAATGGACAGGATGGAAGTGCATGTATTTGTTTATTTGCATGCATGGCCTATTTGCATATGAAGCAAAGAGATGGGGTTTTGAGACATAAATGGCAAGGGCGGGAGAGAGCTAGAACTCTTTACCTCAACCCCTCCCCACCCCCCACCATTTTAGCTCAGGGAACTTTTCTCCTTTCGCCATTCTAATCCCAAAACTGTACTGGGAATACACCTTGGCTCCAGTGCTGGGGTAGCACAGAGATATGAAGCAAGGAATGGGGCAACAATTCCACCTGTGCTCTTCTTGATACAAACTCATCCCCTCCCCCCCCCCCCACACACACACTGTATGTGTAAAGAAATAAGGTTGCCCTCATGAAGCCAAAAAAGAATATAAATTACTTCCAAACATTTTAAAGAGTTAGCCATGTTAAATTTCTTGCAACAAAGAGTCTTGCGATACCTTGAAGACTACCAAGTTTTTGTTTGGGGTCAGGTTTTCTGGAATGTAACCTATATGTCTGGAATTTCATGAAAATTTGATCTCTTAACCAACTCATTAATCTTTAAGGTGCCACCAAATTCAGACTACTTCTTCTTCCGTTTCTAAGCCAGACATGAAACTGCCAGAATAAAGGCACCGTTTGGCGAGTTCATTCTGCAGTTCACAGTGTGAGAAAGATTAGCCGGCAACACAAGGTTGCCGTTACCAGGATACGCCTGATTGTGGTTCAAAAAATATAACAATTCTTGAGGAGGTTCTTTCATGAAGTAATGCTATTAAAGTGAACAAGTGTTGTGGGAATGGGAAGGGAGTTAACTGTTCATTTTATCTAGTGATAAGGAAAAGAGGGAGCCCTAGATGTCAAAGGTGGGGGAAGAAAAGAACCTGCAGCCACAATCAAATAACACAATAAACAGTGGGAGGGGAGGAGGAAATGGAGGTCACAAAATCTGGTCCCTTATAGATTTAAAAAAGAACCTGTTAGATGAGAAATTTGGCTGGGATGATTTGGAGATGGAGGTGTTGTCCTAGAATAGAGAAAACTGTCTGAATACTTTTTCAGACAATAACACAAAACCTCCAAGAGACAAAATGATGTGGCACCTTAAAAACTAACTACAGTAATACCTCGGATAACACTAAGACTTGGTTCCACAAGTCTTGGTGTTATCCGATTTTTAGTGTTATTCGATCCATGTTAAAATCCTATGGGATGGATCGGATAACGTTAAAGCTCCATAGAGATACATTGTAACCGCACAGGCCTTAACGTTATTCGATCCAATTCTCCTCCCCAGATTACTTAATGTTATGCGATTTTAGCGTTATCCGAGGTAAATGTTATCCGATGTATTACTGTACTCTCCTTTAAGGAGAGCTTTGTGGATCAAGTCCTCTTCCTCAAGACATTAAGAGTTGTTTCCCTTCTGAACCTAAGTGGCAGTCCTCTGCTCTGGAAACACTCCAGGACTTCAGTCTTTGGGAACGCCAGAAAGAACTGACATGGAATACACTTCCTAATTTGACAGGGGATGAGAACGTAAGATACCTAGTCTGCTTTCCAACTTCTCCCAGGGGTCTATTGTTCCCATAGTTCCCAGATTAAAATGTGATTTTAAACATCAGACAGAAATGCACATTTTGATAGCAGTTCTATGTAAGAGTGTGTGTGTGTGTGAGTGTGTGTAATGAAACATTGAAATAAATTTCAATTAGCAAATTAATGTAGAAATGGGATGAACCAACCAAACTGATACTGATCAAAGTCTACTGAGCTGCACATGCCTACTCTGCTCAAACAATAATTATGTGTCATCAATATCAATTCTGACTTGCAGTGACCTCTTCCAGGGGTTACTAGGTAGAGTACTCAGAAATGGTTCACCATTCTCTTCTTCTAAGTCAGGGATTCTCAACCTGCGGCCCGTGGGCCATATGCGGCCCACGACACCATTTCATTTGGGCCCCTTCCGCCTCTACCACACGAGGAAGTGCCATGTGGTGGAAGAAGGGCAAAATGGCTGTCTGGCCCCCAAATCTGTTTTAGGGAGCATGACCCTGGCCCCTGGCTTAAAAAGGCTGAGAACTCCTGTTCTAAGTGCATCCTGGGACTGTACAGTTTGACCAAAGCCACACAGGCCAACTTTTCTCCCAGGAGGCACAGTCGGGAATCAAACTCCCAACTTCTAGCTTCACAGCTAGATAGCTTCTTCTCTGCTCTATATTCAGCTTAAAAAATATTGGCCTTTTTTTCTAGAGCCTCCAGTTTTTCTTTTAGACTATAATTCCTAGCATTTTTCATATGAACTTCTCCAAAGATTCCCAGTTTTTGATATTTTTCCCATTTAAAATATGATACTAAAGCTACATTTAAATTGACTTTTAAACAAAAGGACACCCGGTCTCCAAAAAATCTAACTTACCCTGCATGTCCCTCCATTCTGACATTGTCCAATACAGTCATCAATATCTGCAATTAAAGATAAATAAATAAATAAACCACAACACTCTGCATTAACAAGCCTGCAGGCAGCTACGCTGAAGTCCAAGAGAAAGAATCCAAGTGTCTCTGTAGCAATGGCTAGATAAACCCTTTGTCAAGTTTCCTGCATGCTTTCCTCCAGATAAGGTTATTATAATGGGTGGGAACTTTCGGCAATTCTTCCAGCCGAGTTCAGCTGAAACTTCACATCATTGTTTCAAGTCACCTTATCTGAATATAGCCATGTTGTGGGACTAATGGGTTTGATAAAAAAAATTGCCTCTTATTCACGCCAGACTGACTACTCCCTTTCTAAAAACATCGGGACGCCAGGCCCCCTCCCTTTGCTGGCCAATGCCAAAGGCTACGCTGAAATCTCCACGTTGCTTGTGTAACAACACAGCATGGTGCTCCTTGCCTTTTGCAACCCAAGAAGACATCAATGACGGACACACAGGAGAACAGGTGGTCCTCAGGGCAGTTCAGCTTCAACTCTCTCTTCTGGACCACTGGCCATGCTGTCTAACCAAAGACAGAGTGCCCAAGAACATGCAGAGGGCTGTATTCTCTGTTCTTATTTCACACCCACACACAAAATCATCTACATACACTTACTGATATCACAATTCTGGCCAGTCCAGCCAGCAATGCAGTCACAATAGTAGCCGCCAATTAGGTTCCTGCAGGAATTAGCATTAAGACAGGGTTTGCTTTCACACTCGTTCGCATCTGAAAAGAGAGAAGGAACTGTTTATAGTTTAGCAAGAGCAGAGTTGTTGTCGTCGTTCAACTGCACAGTTGATTCCGATCTTTTGTGACCCTGTGGACCATTTTTCTCCAGGCACTTCTGTCCTCCACCAACCTTTACAACCTGCCCAGCTCTGTGCCCATTGTGTCTACAATACTATCTAGCCATCTCGTTTTTGGCCGCCCCCTTCTCCTTTTGCCCTCCACCTTTCCCAGCATCAAGGCTTTCTCAAGTGAATCCTCTCTTCTCATTTGATGTCCAAAGGACTTTAGCTTCATCTTTACTATTTGACCTTCTAAGGAACAGTCAGGGTTGATTGCTTCTGACCTATTTGGTCTCCTCGCTGTCCAGGGGACTCTCAAAACTCTCCAACTCCACATCTCAAAGACCTCTATTCTTCTACACTCAGCTTTCCTAATGGTCCACCTCTCACCACCGTACCGGGAATACCGTTGCATTGACTATGCAAATTTTTGTTTGCAAGGTGAGGTCTCTACTTTTGATTATGTTCCCCAGATTTCCCATAGCTTGTCTCCCAAGCAGAGGGGAACAATTTAAAAAAGAAAAAAAAGGGGGGAGGGAGATACAACCCTCTCTTCACTCATTTGCTAAGCCCATAGCGCATGTTCATTAAAGACATATAAATTTCTAACGCTTCCAGGAGAGCACTGGCCAAACTTTAGAAAAAGAAATGTTATTAACTTTGAAGGGCCTTCCGATTTCTCCCCAGCTATGGCCTCAGTCATTAAGAGCAGCTTTCTGGGGAAAGGGGGGGGGGATTTGGAAGAGAAGGAAGCGGGTGAGCTGGATAATGCCAAGGCAGTGGAAAGACCTGAGTCACTGGAATTAACGTGCTGCATTAAGACAAGACGGCTCTTTCTCCATGAGATCACCCACTGCTGGAATGCAGCTGTGAATTTTCTCGTCAGAAGGAGTTAACGTGACTGGAGAACTGGAGCTACTTTCCCACAAGGCTGAAAGGGAAAGAAAAGGGAGGCAGGAGAAGCTGCAGAAAGAAGTAGAGGGTGATTTAGGCAGAGAAGTCTGCTGTTAGGCTTAGGCCCTCATCAAAACAGATCCTGTGAAAGATAAGCAAACTGGCTTCAAAGACTGCCACTTCTCATGCTGACAGTGTGGGACCAAAGACTGCTTATGAGTGCCAGTGCATGTAGGCAGATTTCCCCCACCCCACCCTACACCAGGTACCCTAAACAGGTGGCAAATCTGTCACACCATAAGCCTACAAGACACGAAAAACGTTCTAAGGTAGTTTATAACTCCTGCTCTAGCAGGAAAGGCGATCCAACACCCACAAGCCCACCAGATTCAACTAAGTTATAGCTGCCCATTGGATTCATACACAAATGTTGTTACACCAAAGCAGGCCTCTCTAGAACTGCAGCTTCAAGGGTAGATACTGTATATACTCGAGTATAAGCCTATTTTTTTAGTCCCAAAAATGAGCCCCAAAATGGGAAATGGCTTATATTCGGGTCAATGACCACGACGATCCCAAGACTGCGTCGGATTGAGACGCACCAACAATTTAATTAATTATACCATATTTTCATATATTTTGATTATTGAAACTCATCAGCAGCTGCTGCATTTTCCACCCTCTGCTTATACTTGGGTCAATCTATTTTCCTGGGTTTTCAGGTCAAAATTAGGTACCTCAGCTTATATTTGGGTTGGCTTGTACTCGAGTATATACGGTATATGAGCAGAAGATAGCCCATAGGCCATATCCTCCCCAGGTGCACTTTGTCTCCTATCCGTAGAGCAAATGTGATGTGATGGATAAAGTTACAGCCTAGAACTTCGGAGACTCTATATCGTTGGAAACTGCCACCCTTGCGCTTGGAGTAACTTCTCCAATTGCTTACTTATTGTCCCTATAAATCCATAGTCATCACTTACCTATCTGGCATGTCTTCCCAGTCCATTGAGGCGGGCAAACACATTTAAACCCATCCACTAAATCCTGGCATGTTCCTCCATGGCCACAGGGGTTGGGAGAACAGTCATCGATATCTGGCAGGAAGAGATTTATCTTTATGTCAGGCAGGCAACACTCAGCAGCAAAGTCAGCAGCCCTGACACCTCCAGAAGAAGAGGTTCTGCTTCTCAATCAGTCCTGGCACCCAATTTTCATCCCCTCCTGCCACCCTCGCATTTGTTCTTGCTTGCACTGACACCATCAAACTTTATAAACACATTTGAATACAAAATACTGTATTTGCCAGTGTATAAGACACACCGGAGAGTAAGACTTAACCTGGTTTTTAGACACATTTTAAAGGGGGAAATTTTTTCTACATTTACTCATGAATTTCCTCCTCTCTCTGTGTATGTGTTTTTGAAGCTGCCCTTCACCCGACTTCAGCCGCTGCTGATCAACAAGATAATTTTGATTACCAGCACACAAGACACACTCCATTTTTCCAGTGTATTTTAAGGGGGGGGGAGGAAGAGAGTATGTATTATATACCAACAAATACGGTACTTCCAAGCACTGAATCTTCACACAGATCCAGCTTTCACAAGGGAAGAAGCTTCAGAGGGGATGCCCGCTTGACAACATCACACTGCCCCAACAAAGTAACCGTGAAAAAGTTACTTTTTTGGAGTCAAGTTCCCAGAACCCCCCAAACAACAAGGCAATTGGTAGACTCTGGGAGTTGTAGCTAAGACGAGAAGTCTCCATGGCTCTTCCCCTGACAGTAAGGTGCTTAAGTCCAGAAGAGGACACAAATGAAAAATGCCCACCTACAAATATTCAAAAGTACACACCTTCTTTGCTTGTTCAATAGTGGACAGGGAGTTGACCTAAGGTCCTAGTGGCTAACCTTGGCACTCCAGCTCTTCTTAGACTTCAATTACCAGAAGCCCAAGTTAGCACACCTGCTGGTCAGAGCTTCTGGGAACTGATGTTCCAGAACAGCTAGAGCGCCAAGGTTAGCCATCACTGACCAAAGGTGAGTTTCACATAGACTCAAATGGACTCACTCACGAAAGCTTGGGGTAGGGTCCAAAATCAGGCCCAACAGAATTACCCACCATGACCTACAGTTTCAAAATTCATGAATGACGATGTCTCTCTTTCTTGAGGCCCAACAGCTATCCGTAAGGCCTCTCCATCAAGAAGGGCCTCAATCACACCAAGGTCATTGCTAGTAAAGAGCCCCTTCTGAGACAGGCTTCCATCTCATCACAGGGGAAGCCAGAGTTAGAACATGCTTCCACTCATCTCCTTCCAGCCTCCTGTTTCCACCTCAAAAACAAAGACTTGAAGAAAGTGGAAATTTACCCCCAATTTCTGCCAACCAGTCAACTGCATCTGGGAACATCACAAAAGGAGCAACCATCACAAGTTACTTGAAACTCTGTTTAACAATAAAGTAGCATGCAAGTCACAGTGAGGTGAAAAAAGGCTGGTAGACTTACTAAGTGTGCATGTTGGCGCTGCCCAGCCTGGAGCACAGACACACTCAAATCCTGTAGATGTTTCAAGACAGCTTCCTCCGTTGTGGCATGGATCCGAAAGACAGGCATGCTCCGCTGCAGGAAGAACAACATTCCTTTCAGTTTATCCAAGACTAGCAATAAAAGCAATTGTGGTCCAATAGGGGCTCCTTCAAATACCACGTGACCTAAAGTAGGCCACTTTTTGATCCCCTCCCCCTCTGTGACTTTCCGTGACCTATGACCACCACCACCCCATCATGTGGTTTGAAGACAGATTTATGGCCAGCTGGATGCAGAAAAGCAACTGATAATTTTGAACCCCCCTCCCCCATGACTTTCTGTGACTTTTGGTCAACCTTCTCCCCCCTTAAAATGGTCATGTGGTATTTGATAGACCTCAAGTGGATGCACAACTCTGCTTAATTTCTTAAACTAGTAGCTAGGTTTACATAAAGAACTCGTGCCTGCTTACACAAAACTATCCCATCTCTTGTTACTCTACCTCCATTCCCCACTTTTAAGTGACAAAGGATTATCTAGAAGGGGAGAGCTGGTTGGAGATGCCAATCAATCATTGTGCAAATATTTCTGTCATCAAGTAAAGTCCACACTAAATCAGAGTTTGGCAAGTGGAGCGACTGGGAAATTCTGAGGGGCTACAGTTTGAAAAAAGGACTTTCCCCAAATCTGCACTAAATACAGAACACAGTTCAAGACTTGAGCAGAGAGCATCTCCTCGTTTCTCATATACATGGACAGTCATGTATATGAGAAATGAGTCATAACCCTCAGGTATTAAATCTGTATTCGCGAAGTATTCTAGTCAACTGCAGAGGTAATTCAATTATAAGCATGTGTGGTCTTCCAAACGTTGTTGGACTACAGTATCCATCACCACAGGCAAAACAACTAAGGGAAGAGGAGAGATGCAGCTCCAAGAAGATTGCGCAACTACAGCCAGTGCCAACTCTAGCCTGCATCCCCCAAAAGATGTTCTTACTTTCCCCTCTCCACCTCTAATACTGTACTTGGGACACCCTAGGGCCATTGTGGTGAATCTTGGCATTCCAGGTGTTCTTGGACTTCAATTACCAGAAGCTCAAGTCAGCACTCGTGCTGATCAGGGCTTCTGGGAATTGAAGTCCAAGAATAGCTGGAGTGCCAAGGTTCACCATCACTGCTCTAGGGAATGCAACCCATAAAACACAAGATCTGTCCACAATGGCAGCCATGTACTGGCTTAAGTCTTTACCGATTTCACAGTTCGGTCCTGAGTATCCCTCTGGGCAAGAGCACTGATATTTGTCTGGTCCAGTGTTGCTACAGGTACCTCCATTCAGACAAGGAGGGTGCGTCCCACAGTAGTTGAGATCTGCAAGAGAACAGCACAAGGGCAAGAATGAGCAAGTGGCTGCTTCCCCAGGAGTGACGCTTGCAAAACAAAACAACTGGCCACCTGCAATGTTTCAGCTCAGATGGGAAAACAAAGCCAGTCTATGGAAGAGCAGGATTGTTTCCCAGGTTATCTTCTGCACGTAGCCCCAACCTCCATTATAGTCATACATACACAGCCCAGCATTTTATGTATCACCCGTGGCTCCCTGTTGGTTGAGCCTACCTTTATTGCAGAATTGCCCACCCCAGTTGGTTTCGCAGAGACACTGCCACGGTTCATTGCAAGTGCCATGGACACAGCCGGGGTGTGGAATGCATTTGTCGCAGTACTGCCCTTGCCATCCATACTGACACCTTCAAAGAGAAAGAGCTTGTCATTATTTTCTTTAAAAAAAATTGCGGAGAGGAGGGAACTTCTATTTCTTAGGGAAGAAAAATTATTTCAAGGACTCACTGGTGGTTCTTCTAAACAAACAGTCTTAAACCAGAGGTCTGTAAATTAGTCAGCCAACTCACAAAAGAAGAGCTGTTCTTGAGAGGCAATACCATGCCATTCTGAAACTTATACAAACGGAGAAGGGGGCAAAGAGTGGGTGGGCTGCACCCTACAGATCCATCTCAAAGGTTTGACAAATGGATTATTTAAAAAATGGGGGAAGGGGAGAGCAAGTGTCAGAAAAGTCTGGGGGACTCTTTAACAGGAAGGGGACACAAATCAAAGAGCCACTAACTAGAGTCATGATGGCGAACCTTGGCACTCCAGCTGTTCTTGGACATCAGTTCCACGAAGCCCAAGTCCCTGTGAATCCGCACAGATGGGTTTACTGAGTGGAGACTTGGGATTCTGGTAACTGAAGTCCAAGAACAGCTGGAGCGCCAAGGTTTGCCATCACGGAACTAGAGCATTCCTTAGATATCACCTCAATGCCACACTGGTGTAATTACTCTTTCTGGTGCACTGTGTGTCACATGTTAAGAGTTAGAAAATGGGGAAGCAGTTTCTTAGACAGAGATATTAATCTGTGATGGCTGTCAAAGGAGAGTTAAAAGTACTGATGTTTCCCTTTTGATATTGCTTAGCTGCATGTATGCTACAGTGTAAGTTATTTGCTTTCGTTAAAACTTGATCTAACAGGCATCTCTTCTTCCACATAGAGCTGAGCATAAATGGCTCCTGATCCAAGACAATTTTATCTAAAGCTCAGCTCTAGCACTACATCTTCCTTCTCTTGGCTCATGAAACCATCTGGATGCAATTCCAAAGTGAAAAGAAACAAATCCATCATCCAAAAAACAAAACAAAACCCAACAACCCCAAAACAAAACCCTGACACCTCTTCCCTCCACAAAAACAAAAATAATAAGGCATTGGAAAGAGAAATCCGTAGGTTGAATTCAATCCAAGACAAGACCTTGCCATTTTTTCTTTTAAGATGTAGCAAAACTTGAGTGAGAGGGTGGGGAAATAAGGTTGAAAGCATGTAATCACGGGTTAACCCAAAGTGCATTTCATTACTAAGACCGGGGAAGATCTGATCAATGGCAATTACTCACTAAGTCGGTCCCTAACTTATCAAAATAAACCTTTCCCATGCAAGTCAGTTAGGCTTTCGGTTTTCAAAGGGCCCCCTTGCCCAACAAATCCTTGTCATGGGAAAAAACCGATAGGGGATCTTTACAGGGGCTAATCACTCCCAATAAGCAGCAGAGGTTTAACTCGCCTTCTCAAAAAACCTCCCAGGACAAAGATGCCTCCCCTTCCCCTAATTAATTTTTTTAAAGAGCAGCTCAGAGAGAGAGAGAGAGACCCATTTCCAAAGCCATTTGATGTCTTGATGCCTCCGATAAAACAGAAAGGAAGCAAAACATCTCAAGGCTCAGTGGTGCAGCCGCCTTCCTGAGCAACATGGCCCTGGAGAGAAAAAAGTGGCCCTTCCTTCACCCTCACCCCAGGCACACTCACACAACTCTCTCTCTCTCTCTTTGGTGAAACCAAAGCCAATGAAAACTCTTAAAGAACAGACTGCATTCATAATGCCATAAACTCTGGGCAGGTCTTTAAATTGTTGCCAAAGAAGTGTTCACAAAACACATCCTGTCCAGAGCCCAAGGGAACAAGTCATCTTCTAAAAGCACCATTTAGCCCAGGGGTGGTCAAACTACAGCACGGGGGCCAGACCAATTCATCCGGCCCACAAAGTCCTCGTTGGGCACGTTTTACTTCCACTTCCAGGAGCAATGAGGGCTTTGTGGGCTGGATGAATTGGCGTCAGGGGGAGCGGATCTGGCCCCCAGGCCACAGTGACCGGCTCCCTGAACCTCATGACTGGCCCGCAGCCCGAAAAGTTTGGGCACCCCTGATTTAGCCTTTGGAGAGTATCTGTATCTCCAGGATCCTGACTTGAATGTTGCTCTCAACACAACTCCTGTCGATAGAAGGCTTCCAAAAGCTAGCCATGGACAACTTCGGCCAAAACCCAAATCTGTGCTAATTTTAGCAGATGAATTTATTAAGCTGTCTCACATTAACAACATACACCAGTCTCTTCTCAAATGAACACAGCCTGGTTCACAAAGCAAGACTGATGAATCCATTCTTTTCTTTGACCAGATGGGTCTTTTTGCTCCAAGTTCCTTCCAAAAGGAATGAGAAAAGAGAGACACCCGCTATCTGGGGACGGGGGTGTAGAAAGAGAGAGGAAGACTTCTATGCCTTATTATTTCAGATCTTAGAGCAGCTTCATTTTTAAATTGCTGCATTTGTAACATAGTAGACTGTGACTCATCCCATCTTAATGGGGGGGGGGGGAGAGGAGAGAATTACAATCTTGATTCTCCAAATCCAAAAAAGATAATTGAGGCTGCAGGGAGGGGGTTGGTATCGGGAAGGACAGCACAGCCACTGGAGGACTGTACAAAAAAGAAGTGTGGGAAAGTTGCACCTTAAGTAAATAAGGGCACTAGTGCATGTCTGGGCAGTGAGTGGGAGGCGAGAGACACAGGAAGGCTTGAACTCTGGAAACAAAGCCTGTTGTTCTGGCTAGCAAAGAATGTGGGCAAACCCCAGGAGGAACTTTGAGCTGGGATGACAGAAGCACAAATCTTCTGCAGCCCTGGCTCCTGCCTGCCATCTCTTCGTCTCCCAACCCCAGCTGAAATTGTGCACACTCACATGTGTAAACCAGCACAAGAGCCTGAAGCAGCAAGGGTAGTGGGTGGGAAGGGGGAGAGAGAAAAAAACAGGGAAACCCATGATCCTCTTCTCTTCTGCTGTAGGGAGTGTCAAATATTAACAATACTAATGTTTAACAGCTGATTCATGTGTTATCAAGGGACTGGGAGTTGGGGTGAGAGAAAGTTAAGGTAGGTTTATGTTCAACTAAGAAGGGGAAAGAAAAAAAGGAGAGGGATTGAGAGAGATTGAATCCCAGCTCCCTGAAATCTCAAGATTGGAAGAATTACTTTGGGGTGCTAAAGCTGCCCTTGGACCCCCTCCTTCTCAGCCAGAGCGGATTTTGGGAAGCGTCACCCAAAAAGTTGTTTTTCTCAGCTCTGATCATGGGCGCAGGTCTCATCTAGTACCTGTTCAAACTACACAATATCTGAGTCCTTCTCTCCCTCCTGGACTTAGGCTGTGCATAGATCAGAGAAGGAAAGAGGTACATTTCCCCACCTCTTGAGCTGCAATTTGCTTAAAGAGCATAATGTGTTCCATGAAATTGCTCTTTAACTTAATTTGCTCTTTAAGCAAAACACCATTGGAAGTGACTGATTGTGACCGGGGTGATGGTGGTGGTGGTGGTAGTTTTTAGTTGTTAAGTGAGGCAACCATTCAGAGAAAATTCTGCTCTTTAGGTGAGTTAGTCTCTAAGCAAGGTGATCTTTATGCAAGGTTTTACTGTATTTCTGACTGGAAAGTAAACACTGACTTAATCTACAAATGTCAAGGCACTGTATCTCCGAAGAGATCCTACTTTTGGATGAAAAAGAAACAGGTTAATTGCAGAGAACACACATTCCACCATAATGCCTTTGAGGCAGATACTATATCAACCTCAAAGAAAAATAAAATAAAAGATGTCTGGCCAACTAACGTCTTGTTCTCAAAGAGAAAGGAAAAGCCAACTCCTGATATGAGAAATACTGAAGGAATATGCCATGATTCTCGGCTTTCCAAAGGAAACACGTCAAGCACTTGGCTCTACCAGGCAACCTCTTTCCCCCAGAAGAAGAGAAGAGAGACTTCAAAGAACAACAATACTCAGCCTTCATCGGTATCTATGGACAAGATTCCATCCGAGCTATTAACCTCTCATCACTCCAAAGTCTGGCTCCCAAGAACAGAAGAACCAAAAGACCGGATTAATCCTATTCTAAAGAAGGGCTGACTTTTGCCTACCGATGGGAAAACTTGAGGGTGGACGGCAGGGATGGGGCCAGTAATGTAATTAAACTTACTAGAGGAAAATGCCTTGATCAGCAGATTACACACAAAAGTTACATGAAGAATTCAGCCATAGCTCATTACAAAACACTACAAGCGCACTGGTCTCCTTTCCTTGATGGTTTACAGCATGGGTGCACAAACTTTTGGGGCTGCGGGCTGGTCATGTGGTTCAGGGAGCTGGTCACTATGGCCTGGAGGCCAGATCTGGCTCCCAACAATTCATCCGGCCCATGAAGCCACTGTTGGGCACATTTTACTTCCGCTTCCAGGAGCATCAAGGGCTTTGTGGGCCAGATAAATTGGCATTGAGGCTGGATAGAGACCCCGGGCCGTAGTTTGAGCACCCCTGGTTTACAGTGTATAAAACCTGTCCTTCAAAGCAAGCTTTCCAAAGGAAGGTTTCTGAGGTATTTATACTTTACCTTCAACAACATTGGTATGAAGAACATGTACTTAACATTGAGAAAGTAGAGCAAGACAGACAGCAAGAAAGGCGGGGAGAGAGTATTCCCCCACTGCGAACCCACTGTTTAATTTGAACAGTTACGATTGCTTAGCAAAAGGAAAGTTTGTTTGGTTTACCTGCACTCTCCAGGAATTTTGCAAGTGCCGTGTTTGGGGCTGCACCCTTGACGACAGATTGCTGCAAAGGGAAAAGAAGGGGCAGGGGATTTTCTTTTTTTAAAAAAGAAAGGCGCTTTAAAAAGGCAACACAGACCCATTTCCTGGACCCTTTGCCCTCGTGGGAATGTTTTAATCTCCACCAAACTCTGTAATCAAACCAAACCCAGAGTTTAAACTGGTCCGCTGGACCTAGTCTACCGGAAAAGGAGGTAGGTCAGTGCAATGTGATAGTAAACGCAGAAGGTCACAAAGATGGGAATCACTCAATAATCTCTACAAAAGGCTTTCCTTTAGAACAGAAGAAGCTATGTGGAACTCAATTTTGAAAGCATTAAAGCCTTTAGTTGCCTGCTTCTCCCCAACATTTATTTATTTATTACATTTTTATGCCGCCCATTTTAGACACTCTTTTAAAAAATCCACTACATGTGAAAACACACATGACTGCTCCTATAAGGACAATTCTCACTGTATGCTGTCATAGTATTTTCACCCTTGGGAGTCACCCTGACAGCCGTTTTGGCTCTTTGAAGGCAATATAATAACCCATTAAATTTAAGAAGAAAATAAATACAAAAGAGCCTCCCCAACTTTGCCCAGGGATGCAGCAAAAGAGTTTTTGCAAGTGGATGTCTGTCCTATTGGCCTTTACTATTCTGAGTGAGCCTGAAGCAATCATGGGGAACCAACAGTTTAGTTATTTGCAGTTAAATAATCTGGGCCATCACAAACCTTTGTTACAGTCTGGGCCCATCCAGCCTTCCAGGCATGTCTTGTTGCCGTTTTGATCACAAGTGTAGTGTCCAAAGAAGTCATCTCTTGGTCGACAAAACTTATTGCAGCCAAAACCATAATAATGCTCATCGCAAGTCACCCGGATCTGGTATTCAAAATGAGCCACGCCGGCATTTTGCTTTAAGACCTGCCACAGGCGGCTGGGGTTGATCATCCCAGAGTGCGAAGCTTTTTCAATAATGCTATCCGCATCTATAAAAAAAGAGAGAAAAAGGAGGGAAATCCCCCAAAGTCAGTAAGAATGCCTTCTAAAAAGCTCTTTGCTTCCTGCCATTAGACTGGAAAGGGATGTAGCTGTTATCTCTTTTCCCATTTAAGACCTAAGAATAAAGCCTGGCTGGAACTACATATTCCATGCCATGATATTGCCTGAAGAAGTAACTATGAGTTACGAAAGCTTGCACAGTTTTGAATTTTTAAAGTGACCTAGGAGAGGTACTGTCTCACTCCTGCATTTGTATGAATTTATGGATGGGTCAAACAGCTGGATTTTGTTTATTCTAAAAAGCTGATAGCTGAAGGCACTGCAAGGAAAAGCCAGGGTTATAAGTAGACTGAGGAAAAGCTAGTTTTGGACCAAAATGTATAGAATCCCATCCACCAACATAACTAGTCCCCAGCCTGTAACCTCACCCCAATAAGTTCTATTGACAAGAATACTTTCACTGGGCAGATGCCATCTATTGTAGGAAAAAGTAAGATAAGGTCCTCCAGATATTGTTGGGCTGCAGCTCTGATTTGTCTTAGCGAGCATAGGCAGTGGCAAGGAATGATAGGAGATGTCCATCATCGTCTGGAACGCCACATCCTTCCCACTATTCTAGTGGCTAAGCCTGTAATCTGGAAAAGAGATTTCATCTCTTCAAAGCTCAGGCTAGCTGGCCACAATCCTTTCCTTCACAATCATCACAGCTACTCATGGTTTTCTACACATTACACATGCACAGACCTGTGCAACCAGCAAAAACCTTTCGCTCTGCATGCACACTACAGAAAGTCAGTTGGTAAACACACAGACCTTCTGCACTAAGGAAATAAGTTTAAGTACAGCTACCTTTAGCCACACAGCAAGATAGCTAAACCATCAGCAGTGTTCGTTATGCAACATTAATCTACCTGTAGGGACAGCACATAATATTTATTACCATTTCAAAGGTAAATCATCAAAGGTAAATCATCAAGTGTCTTGAGATCTGGGCACTAAACAAAAATAAAGCTTGTCTTTCCTATACACTTAGAATTAGATGAAGAAAGAATATTGTGCATTAAACACTTAAGGTTACACCCAAATATGCCCACTTCCCAGTGGATATGAATCTGGATAACAGACTGGATCCACCTTTTTGCCTTCCATATCCTGCCCCACAAGCATCTGCCCTGAAGGATTTGGGAGATCTCTAAACTAGTGGCTCAAGTTGTTAAGATGCTGACTGGGAGGTGGCAGGTCAAAAGTTCAAAACCCGGTACTGCATGACAGAATGAGCAACTGTCTCTGTCCCAGTTCCTGCCAACCTAGCAGTTCGAACGCAAGAAACGGCAAGTAGATAAATAGGGGCTACTTTGGTGGGAAGGTAAACAGCATTATGTGCACTTTGGTGTCTAGGCATGCCTGCCACATGTCCAAGGAAACATCTGCAGACGCAGACAGCGCTGGCTCTTCGGCTATAAACAGATATGAGCACTGAACCCTAGAGTCGGATATGACTGGTTTTCAAGCAAAGGTGACCCTGAAGTAGATTTGGAGAGGTATGTAGGAAGACGCCAATTCACATGACACTAGATAATCCCCTTTCTCTCCCCTTTGTCAACTCTGCCCATTGCTACCATTCTCTAAGCAAAGTGACTCCCAGGGCTGAGTCAAGAAAGAATCGACAGGTAGCCAAAACACAACCCCAAACTCTCTTGTCTAAACTTTGAAAGCAAGGAGAGAAGGAGAAAGAAATGACAACTAGCAACAAGATGTGGACAGGACTCTCTACTTGTTATGCCTTGCACTTGGTTCTGCCAGTTCAGCCAAAGAGCCAGGCCTCCTTTCACATGGCACTTGGAAAGCCCTGGGGCCACATACAGTAGTACTGTTTCAACAGCTGATTTGCTCTTGACAGGCAAATGCCAAGAGTTTCCAGATGCACAAAGGTTGAAGCTAAAGACACTCTCTTTTCTGAGCAGGGGAGTGACATGTGGTATTCGGGCTTGGTTTCATAAGCCATCTCCTTTAATTGTTACAGATCCAAACAAAAACACCATGTTGTTAATCACCCTTCTTCAAGAATTTAATCCTCAATCCAGACATTTACATGGGAGAAATGTGTGGGGCCTAGTTTAAAGCAGACATGCATGAGGTTGCACTGGGGGCATGGCACAGGTGTTAACCAAATATCTGAAGATTTTCCCACAATTTCCTTCTAAGTTTATCCAAAGCAATTCTTCTCTGACTTTTAAACATTGCCCTTAGCAGCAATGTAATATACCTTCAACATCCTAAATTATTTCACATATGCTTGGAACATTGTGTAGGTATCTGTGGCATTTTACTTTGTAGTCCAGCCTCGTGACCTTCATGATCTGACACTACCTTACGACTGACTGGCTAGCAGCACTTGACTGCACCATGAAAAGCTAACACAAAACAGCCAAAAACCCAAAACAGAACAAAAAACTGGATAGCTTGCAGTAATGCTGTGGTACAATTAAGATGTCAGGGGGACAATGTCTAAAATGTCTAATAGTATTAATATATTAAGAAATATAACTAGATATCAGACAAACATTTAGGCTGATTTAACAAAACAAAACTGAACTTGACTTGTTAAATATAACTTCTGTTTTACTGAGTTTTGTAATTCCAGTCAAGGATATGCATATCTATGACCTCACGTTTTAATGCCTAAAACATCTAGGTTAGTTGGTGTAAACAATGTCTCAATGTAAGATGTCTAAACACAAACATTGCATTTGTTGTATTTCAAAATAACTCGCATCTAAAGGCTCAAAGAGAAAGATTTTGCTGCCTCAAAATTGCTCCTCTACCATGTGATCTTGACACTTCCAATTTTCCCATATTTTTAGAGAAAATAATGAGGCCTGAAAGCAACATTAGAGATAATCCTTAATGAGAACGGAAAATATGTTGAGAAGGCAGAAAGGTGATTAAGGCAATCCTTCTGTGTTTATGAAATTTAGTGCCAAAGGAATCCTGAACATCAACCAAGCTCATCTGCATAATCCCCAAAGTGAGAAATATCCACACTGTGACTCTTGGATTCTCATAATTTAAGGATTTCCCCTTTCCAGTGAAGAGTTATCTCTGATGTCTGTTTCTGGACCTGGGTGTGGAAAATCTATGGTTCTTTCTTCTATGATACATTACCTTTAAAGAGACCTACATCGTAGCGGGCCAGGATACTTAAGAGACTGCGTCACCCCAAGAACATTTGTCCATCCCACCAGAGAGGACCGGAGAGGCTCTCTAGTCGTGCCATCGGCTAGAGAGGCACATCTCTCTAGCACTAGAAGGAGGGCCTTCTCTGTGTCCACTGTGGCCCTATGGAACCTCCTGCCAACCGAGTTGCATCTCCAGACAGAGTTGCTGGCCTTTAGAAAGGATGTGAAGACCTGGCTGGCAGGGCAGGTGTGGGGTTCGGGCCAGTCAGCTACCCTGGCCGGCTGGCTAATCTGACTGTTCCCCCATCTACCTCATAATTTTAATTGGTGACTTTTAACTTTTAATCTCTTTTTAATTTTTAACCTTTAAAGTTTAACTTTCTGAGATGGGTGGGTATTTTATCATGGGTTTTATTGTTGTGTTTTTAATTGTTGTTCACCGCCCTGAGTCATTCGTGAGGAGGGTGGCAGAGAAGTGTGACTAAATAAATAAATAAATTTTGAAGCATGTACGAAGCTGTCTTATACCAAGTTAGGTGATTATGGAGCCCATCAATCCAGTAACCATGTTGGCCAAGGATTAACAACAGTTTAAACAGACTGAACAAAAGGATCTTCTGGAAAGAGAAAAAACATCAGAGGCGAGAAGCTTGGATGACTAAACTGCCCCCTTTGTACTTGACATTACTGGCTGACTATTAGCTACCACACAGAAAAAACAGACACATACTCTCATGACCAGATGTGGTCAATACATTTTCTGCATAGCCTTCCCACCCACACCCCCATCCCCGCTCTGGCAGCACACACTAACCAAAAGGAAATTAGTTCAGTGCTGTGCAAACCTGCCATTAGTCCACCACAAAGATGGAAGGTTAATGACTAGCAATCCCATGGCGGCAGACAGAGTATAAGGATAGTCAGCTGACGGCCTACAGGGGAAAAACACACCAAGCTTTGTGCTTCCCTTCATCCATACAAGAATCCTAAACTCTGAATCAAAGAGGGAGACAAATGGGGTGACCAGACATTTAGATACACCAGGCATTCTCAACCTGCGGCCTGATGGGCTGGATGTGGCCTACAGCACCATTTCATATGGCCCATCACCACCTCCACCACACCAGGAAGTGCCATGTGGTAGAGGAAGGGCAAAATGACCATCCGGCCCCAGATCCTGTCTGAGGGAGAGTCACCTGGCCCCCGGCTTTAAAAGGTTGAGAACTCCTGAGATATACTAAAGAATTTTTTTGATTAAGTTTCTTTGGAAAATCTACTCCTGCTGCTTGTACAAAATTCACAGCAATTGCACTAAGGCTTTGATCAAAGGTTGCAATTTAATTCTAGTGCATTACTGCCTGAGATACAGTGCACAGATCTATCTACTAGATCATTAACCTAGCATAATGATATTTTTGGCTCACTGGACCAATAATGCATACTCTAACTTGTAAAAATCCTTCCAACCTTCACACTGGGGTCTCTCTTAGGCAAGGTCACAAACAGGGGTCTCTTCCAGCCTGGCTGATTTTTTTTTAAAACTGGGATCCTTTAAACCAGTGTTTATTTACCAACCTTTGGTTTTTGGACTTCCAATTCCCCAAAACCTAAACCAGTACATTGGCTGAACAGTGCTTTGGGGAATTGACTTAGGCTTCTGGGAACTGAAATCCAAAAACCAAAGGTTGGGAAACACTGCTTTAAACTGAGATGACAGAGACTGAACCTAGCTGGTTTTCCATACCCACAAGGTGCTCTAGATCAGCAAACCAGACATCTGAGTAAGGATGCCCTTCAAACACCTAATGGTGTCTCTTTTTAAGGCAAGATAAAAGAGATCAAGCTACTTATAAGATCTCCCCCTTCAGGTCATATAATTGTGAGCCAACTGTTATATCTCCAGATTGAAAAGGACACAACAGAATACACTCAATGGCTTTCACTATCCTTAATTATAAAACAATGGTCCTGTACTTTTCTATCTCCAGTAGAAACACAACACTGAATAAACAATTCTCAGACTCAGATTTGGAGAGTCCCATGTTTCAGAAATCTGACTTTAAAAAAAAGACCTATATCCTGATTTCCTTCATAACAGACTGACATGCACTGATTAGTAAAGGTAAAGGTTTCCCTTGCTCGAAAGCCAGTCATATCCGACTCTAGGGTTCAGTGCTCATCTCTGTTTCAAAGCTGAAGAGCCAGCGCTGTCTGCTTCTGCAGATGTTTCTGTGGTCATGTGGCAGGCACTGATTAGCAGCACCCAAATTTAAAAGCACCTGGAGCTCATTGTGATGCTAACCAAAAAGCACATCGCTTTCATCTTTTTAAGGCACCCAGGATTGTTAGGAAAGACACCTAGATCAGGATAACCACACACCTCCTCAAGCCTAATGTCTCAAGACTGCAACCGGGAGGAGAGACTTGCCACAAGTACTCTGTGTTCCAGTAAGAAAAACCACCTCACCTGCATCTCTCATGCTAAAAGCCTACCCACCTTCATGATCTATTGCCACAATCTCATTTTGGGAGAAATCTCAAGTGGTTTTCATTTCATGGGGTCTTGTTGCTCCTGGTCGACTCTAAAGATCAATATAGCAATTACTTTCTAATGGGAAAAAGGCAATGACTCCAATCATAACACAGACACTAGCATGAGTCCTGTTTTGCTTCCTCTGAAACAACTGAAGAATGGCACCATTACCCAGCTCTACATTCGGCAGCAAAGGCATCGTGAGCACTCCATCTTGCTTAGGAACCACACCATGCCAACTCATACCCAGATAAGTAGCTGGAAGTTTTAAAAAAACCTTAACAGGCTTTGCAGAGGCAACCCTTCGAAACATGTTCAAAAAATGACTTCTAAGTGAAAAACAAATCACAATATCAAACGTACATCCTTACAGACGTGTTCGCAGGAGGAATGGGCATTATAGAGCCCACAAGTCTTAAATGGCTCCCACAGGCATTTCAGGGCATCTCAGTTTAAAAATACTGAGGGGGAAAATTGTTTGTATTGCTTTCCGTGTTCCTTGAGGTGGCTGGGAGCAGTTGCTACCATTCTGGATGACTTGGCAACATCTCCTAATTTCTCTACCATCTTAAACAACAACAAACAAACAAACGTGTCCATTTGGCCACTTTCAGTTCTGTACTTTTGTACTCTGAAAAAAATGGCTGTCGATGAGGCCAGGGCAGTCTGTGGTGGGATCCTAGGCAGTGGTGGGCTCCAAAAAAATTTACTACCACACTGTGGGCATGGCCTGGGGGAAAGCCCTGCATTGCACCCGAATTAGGACTACTTTATTTCAAAACTTGGATGGGCAGGGCCAGCTGGAATTTCTGCTACCAGTTCTGGCGAACTGGTGCGAACCTGCTGATGCCCACCACTGATCCTAGGGCTATAATCTAGTCCCCAGTCTTCCTGAGATCTCCCACATCTGCCCTAGAGAAATAGAGGCTAATGTGAGATGTAGGGTCTATAATAAGCTTGTGGTTTATTTTGCAGGAAATGCTACACTCCTACACTCAAGCATAGTCATTAGGTAGACGAGCAGCAAATTAGGTGTTGGTCAAAGTTCTTCAAGTTATGCCCTTCAAGTGTCTAGGCTTTTTCCAGCCAGAGGCAGCAATTGAAAAAGGGAATATTAACAGCAAAGGCCATAGAACACAAGTAGGCCAGGAGAAAAAGTAAAACTATGCCTTTTACAATGAAACTTATAAAACTAGTGGTGATAGCTACATATTCCTTCCAGAATTAGCAGATGAGTGGGAAAATGCTACAGCTCTCATATTCTGCCTGTGCCTCTCAAAGACATTTAAAGGACCTCCTGGGGTGGGGGAGATGCTGGATTAGACCAACCATTGGTCCAATTCAGTTGGACTCTTCTTTGCATTCTAATTTACTCAGCCAACACTTCAGCTTGCTTATGTGTCAGACAGTCGACCCATCTGAAGAAAGCTCTTGGCTTTATTACATGTCTGTCTTCAGCCAAGACACAAATGATACTTGCACACTATTCCCAACAGTTCATACCACACCTGCAGCCTCTTTTTTTTCTTAAGGAACAAACAAGAATGGGATACCTGTATCACATCTGGACAACATGACAAGGGCTTCAAGAGAGAGGCATTGACTGGTGCTGATGCAATGAAAAAGAACTTCCTTTCCTTTGAATTTTCCATTACTTGAATAAAAGATATTTCTAATTAGGAAGAGATTCTGGCTTCCTATCTGCTTGTGGGCTTCTCAAAAGCATTTTTTTTGTTGGAGACACAATGTTAAAAATAGGCTAAAACGCATAGTCTGGTGCTAATGGATGCAGTTCTGGAAATCAACACTTCAATAGTCAAGGAACAGGCTTAGTCATAGGCTGGGGTACACAGAAAAAGCTTCCTCGAAGATTGTGGTATTTCTGAACCACAATCAGGTGTATTCTGGTAACGGTAACCTTGTGTTGCCAGCAAATCTTTCTCACACTAACTGCAGAATGAAATCCACAAAAGGTGCCTTTGCTTTGGCAGTTTTACGTCTGTCCTAGACACAGAAAAAGAAATCACAGGCTAAACCAGGGGTGCCCAAACTTTTCAGGCCGCGGGGTGGTCACGTGGTTCAGGGAGCCAGTCACTTTGGCCTGGTTGCCAGCTGCAGCCCCCGATGCCAATTCATCCGGCCCACGAAGCCCTCGTTGCTCCTGGAAGCAGGAGTAAAATGTACCCATACAGACACATTTTACTTCCGCTTCCAGGAGCAATGAGGGCTTTGTGGGCCGGATGAATTGGCATCAGGGGCTGGATCCGGCCCCCGGACCTTAGTTTGGGCACCCTGGGCTAAACTGTTAATTCTTTAGCTGACAAAATTTGAGGTTTGCTATGTATGTAATCTGACAACCAGTATAACTTTGATGGATGAGACAAAGCATAGGTTCAATTAAAAAAACACATAAACACAGACAGTGCTATAAAAGAAGTCCCCACCTCTAAAAATGTTACTGAGTCATGTTGTTCCTAAACAAACAGAACAAAGAAACAACCTGGCAGTCCTTGGAGAATTGTATTCTAACTAATTCAATGAGATACTTTGTCAAAAATAAACAAGGCATATTATGAAGAAAGCAGAATATTTGCATCATATGGCTACTCTATGTGATGAAATCAAGGTATGCAACACTGAACCTATTGCAACTTTAATCATGAACCATGGCAAATCCACATGTGAACTTGTTTAAAATGTTTTGCTCAGAAAAAAAATGCATTTTAACATTTTTGTTAGAGGGCAACTTCAATTCCAGACAGAACAAATAAAGGACTCATTGTGAAGCCCTGGAAATTTTGTTTCATGAAATAAAGATGAGACCCATTCAAAGCAGAGATAGTACAGACTCCAAATAAAAAGAATGAGGATCCTCCAGCAAACAAGAGCTTCTTTCAAATGGAGACATTCTCCAACAGAGCCAAGACAAAAACACCTGTAAAAGATTTCCCCCTTTTACAGATGGTTCATGCACAGGCCAATACAGAAATCTATATCCGTTTACCATCAACAGTCTAATGCCATCACTGCACATAAGATACACAAGTATTCTCAAGTTTTCTTCCTCCAAGACTGTAATGAGTAATTTCAATAATGAAGAGGAACTTAAGAGTGAAACCACTCACTTAATAAGCACATTCTAAGGGGATTTATCTCAATGTGTGTCACTAAGAGAGTTCCTCTCGCAGGAGAATCCTTCACAGAGCTTGGGCAATTGGGAAGACCAAGACTGCACAAATGAAAGCAACATCTGCAAGAGGCTTCCAATTCATACAACATCCTGATGCTCCATCATGTGTTTGATGTTCTTTTTAAATCTCATTTATGAAGATACACAATGCCATTTTTTGTGGAGGCATAAATGTGGTTTTAAAAAGAGAAGCAATGACCAAGTGCAGCTTTGGAGTTTAAAACAAATGCCTGGCTTGCTATTCCCCAATCTGCAAATGTGTTGAACACCAGCTGAGAATAATGGAAGGTGTAGTTCAACACTTCTGGAAGGCACCAGGCTTGGAAATACCAAGATGGAGACTTCTAACCCACCTACTACCATCTATGTTAAGAATTTATGATCAAATATATTATAATATGAAATTAAGGGATCTACTATATTGTGTCTACAAAACTCTTCTATGAATAGGAGTATGCAAGACAGCCATGCCTATTTAGAAAATTGCTCTGTTCAGTAGAAATATTTACATACATTTGGCTAAGCCTCTTGTACTTAATCCACCTTTTGCTATGAGCCTGTTAGATATAGCAGCCTGAAAAAGCTAAACATTTTTAACTTTGAAAGGGAAGACCTCAAGAAGAAGGTTCAACCTAACAGCTATGACAGACATTCTATTTGACATTTATAGTTTTAATGTGAGAAGCGCTTGATATATAGCTCTATTTAGAAAGCAATTTACTTTTACTTTCAAGCCAAGCCTCAATACCTAATGTGAAGCTTTAAAGACAACACAGAAATATCAGTAACAGAAACAAGGGCCACCATGTTTCCCTCTGAATTGGATTTTGTGCTTCTAACAAGTTCAGGTAACTAATGCATATATGGCAGGGGGTAGAGAACACATTACTCTCCAGATGTTGCTGGACTGCAATTCCCATATGACTTAGTCAGCAAAATCAACAGAGTGCTGGGACTCGTAGTTCAACAAAGTCTGGACAGCTGGACTCTGCTATTGAAAAGAGTTTTCCATGTACCTTTCCGCCCCTCCCCCTGTGCCTATACCAACTGCCAGGGGAAGAAGAAGCCAGGGCAGGATGAGGACCTTGCCGCCCCTCCCCCTGTGCCTATACCAACTGCCAGAGGAAGAAGAAGCCAGGGCAGGATGAGGACCTTGCCGCCCCTCCCCCTGTGCCGACCCCAACATATTGTATTGTAATGTAATGTATTGTCTGTAAGCCGCCCTGAGTCGCCATGGCGAGTGGGCGGCAATATAAATTTGAACTAATAAATAAATAAATGTACAGCTTTCCATCAAACAAAAGATTTTGAGAGCCAACTGGCAAAACCTCCCAACACAGCATAATTTCTGTCAACAGTCTTCTCCCATACCATCCATAGGAATCATGTCTTTCATGACTGCAACAGCAGAAGGAATGGGCTTTGGCATCAACACTGCTGTGATTGGAACACACTTTTTGCACAACTAACCCAACTGTACAAGGAGTACACTGCTGGATGGTTTGTGCAGAGCAGCTACCTCCAATCTCGAGTCTTCAAGATAGTAGCATGAAACTAACATACTTGGCATGTAAGCACCAAGCTGAAGAAGGCAGATGGGAGGAGGCAGGGCTTTATTGCAGAGGGAGACAACAACGCAAATCAGCATATTAAGTTTCCCTAGGCAAAAATGTCAAGGATTTTGTGGTTCACTAACTCCTAAGTGCAAAAATAAAAATGGAATGACAAGACATTTGGGACCGGGAAAAGGAAGCAACATCAAACTGTGCAATCCGGCAATTTAAGATTGAGTAGTTTCACCATGAGAATTCAGTGAAGGTACAGCTATTGATGGTTGGCTACCAGCTACAGCACAGAGACATCCTCTTTCCAGTACCCGAGATAGCCTGCCCCTATACAGTAGTTGCTGAAGAACACAAGGATGGTGCTGTCACATTCATATCGTGCTTGCTGGCTTCCTAGAATCACAGTCTGGCTACAGAGGTAACAGAATGGTGGACTAGATAGGCTCTCATCTGAGAGCAAACAAGCCTCTTATGTTCTTAGGACATTCTGGACATCTTGGAATTTCCTATTGGGGGTTAACATATTTCTATTTTCTTGGATTTCTGCTCTTTTCTTTTAGGTGGTCTCGTGTCCATACTATGCCATTCTCTGGTTTCCATTTATGCCTCACAATGAATTTAGGTAAAGCTGACAAATTATCTCTTACGTAGTGAGGTAGTTCGGTAAAGGAATGAGAGAATCAAATTCAGACTTTTCAGACCATTCCTGTTAAAGAAAGCTATCAAAGAGAGAGGAGGAGCTGGTGGAAGATCTGTTTACGCCCCTGCCATAGCGATCTTTTGCGTTGCCAAGGCATAGCTGGGTAGAATACAATAAGCCCCATCCTGTCTCTTGGCTATCACAAGTTCTATATTCATGAATGGGTTGATTTTCATTAGTGCATCATCTCCCACTTCTCTGCTTTCTCTCCTCCACTGCTTTTGCCTTGCCAATCTTCCTTCCCACACCTTCAATCTTCCTTCCTCACCATTCATCTCCAATTCTCTATATCCTTTGCTCAGCTAATCCCTACTGGTCCTTTCTACCTCTCCGTCCTCCTTCCCTTGCAGCTTCAGTAAGGGCTTCATACCTTTGCAGAGCCTCATACCTTCCCTTTCTTGCTCAGTCATAGCAAAGAACCATCTCCTTCTTCAGATTCAGTATTGGGAGAGCCGTCGGCAACCTACAATGACAGCTTAACGCAGCCACACTGTTCATGGCCATGTTGTCTATCATGCCCCCCACCTACAGCAAGGAAAGGAGCTGACTCTGCCTGCAAATCTCCTAAGCATGGGAAAGTTAATTTTTGTGCAACTCTCCAAATCTTTCCATAAAGAAAATATCCTTCATCTAAACAGCACATTAATTAGCCACACAATAACCAACCCTAAAGTTTGCCCCCCACGTTGACATGTTTCACAGCCCAAGATCTATATAAAAAGGGGAAGGTAGGAAGCCTTCCTTCTAGGTGCCCAATATGACCTTCAGACTCCTAAATTCCAGGCTGGCATGAAGGTCTGTCACCCTTTCCTCAGATTTTGGAAAAGTAAATTTCTTTTTAGACCCCAGAATGCTCATCAACCTCCTTTTCTCCCTCTATCACACTTTTCCTGTGTCCTACTCTAGCTCCTTCATTTTTCTAGGAGAGCTTGTTTTCTGCAATAAATTAAGGCCAAGAATTGTTCTCCAGCCCTCCCTCAAGGGAGGTATTTAAATGCAGAAATTCCATGGAAAGAGAACTCCAACAGTTGCTTGCTTTTAAATCAATCCAGAGAAGGGAGAGAGAAAGAGGAAATAAGCACATACTTACTAGCACTATCATTACTGTAGTCCCAGGCCTCAACAAGCAACGTGTAGGATCTCTGCAAGAAAAAAAGGGTAGTGGTTAGTATTTATTTACTTTCCAATAACAACACTCACTTGGATAGAATGAGATGTTAGCTTGCTTCTACAATCAAGTGTTTATGAGAAACCTCTACACGTTTTTCTTATGATTACTGTACAGTATATGTTTTCTTAAGATTATATGTTGTTTTTAAACATAAAAAGGCAATAGATTATAGCTGAGACAAATGGAATCCTCTTGCAGGTGCTTAAGTTCCTTTATCCAGCCTGACTAAGCTAACTTATCCAGTCTGACTTAAGGAATTTAAGGTGAAAGGTCTCTTATCTTGGTCATCACTAATGCATCTTACATACTTAACCCAGGAAGTCCAACATCCACTGTTTGATGCCATACCTAGGAAGGTGTTTAAGGGTTCATTTTGCTTTTTAAGCTAAGCACAGCGCAAAAGGAGGAAGAAGTTCATAAGAAACAAATGTGGATGTTCTTTTCTTTCTTTGGCTTCATTTTTTAAATTTAACATTCCACACTAACCAATTCCCATTCAGAAAGCAGAGCAAGGTCGCTAAGGATTGCTCTGTAAAGGTTCAGAACCATAATCTCCAGAGTCTCAGCTTTTCAGCACCCCTTTGAACGCTCTGGCTGCTCAAAGCCATCAACAGCTCCCACAAGTATCAGGTAACAAAAGAAAAGAACTGATGAATTTCAAAAAGGAAGGAGGGAGGGAGTGGAGAGTAATGCATAAAGGAGCCTTGAAAAGCAAAAAAAGAAAAGAGAAAATGGCACTGCATCTCCCCTCACCACTAATCCCTCAAGCCTACTTGGAGTAAGAAGGAAGAAATAAAAGAACCAGTGGTGACTCTCCATACTTATAAACTCCTTAACTGTCCAATAAGGTACCTTAAACTCCACTAATCACTGCCATACAAAACTCCAGTGGATTCAGGGTGCCGCCTACTCTAGCTCAACTCCTTCCTCGATCCACCCGTGACATGAAAAGATAGTGGTGGTAGGACTGTAGGCCAAATTCGCCTCCATTTGTCCTCCTTTCCCACAATACTCTCTAAAAGTGCTCCAGTACATGAGAAAGGAGCTGTGCATGATAAAGAATGCTTTGTTTCAGTGAGAAGAGTGGGAAGTACCCACACATCCCCTCCCCACAATAATACAGGAAATATAATTCTTTCCGCTATGCCTTTCCACTGAGGAAGTATAATACTTCCCACTTGGTCTTGCCTCCTATTCATATAACTAAATGCTACAGGTCTGAAATGGTTTAGCTAATGAGAAAGAAAGTTACCACACAGTATCCCATGACAGGGTAGAATATAAAGGTGAAGCAATCATCTCTGTGTACAATTTACCTGGCATATTTTCTGAGTCATGATCCTCCCCTTCCTCCATCCATCCAAAACAACAGCCTATCTTTTAAGGCAGTTCTCAACCTTTTTAAGCCGAGGGCTAGGTCACACTCCTTCAGGCAGCTTCGGGGGCCAAACAGCCATTTTGCCCTTCCTCAACCACATGGCACTTCCTGGTGTGGTGGAGGCCACATAAAATGGCACTGTGGGCTGCATTCGACCCACAGGTTGAGAATCCCTGTTTTAAGAGGTCTTTAAGAAAAATTACTAAGATAAACATGAACACGTTCACTTCAACACCCCAGAAGCCATGCAGAGTTTAAGATTTTGTGGCTTGGAGAGCTGAGGATATTTACAATAATCATGAGGGGTAGAAACCTGACCATATAAACACAAGGTTAGGACTAATCCATTCCTCATGCAATTAACACAAGCCTTGACATGAAAGAGAGTGCCAGGTATTACAGTGGCTGGGTATAAACATTTTGGTCACTATAGCTTTGTGCAGGGACATGGGAGGAGTGAAGTTACACTTAAGACTCTTAACTCCCAGCAAAAAGGAAAGTTTGACTCATCAAGGTTTAAGTTTGCCTTATGCCTAATGACATTGTTAGCACTAGCTATCAATTCATTTGGAAGGGTGGCAGAAGGGAATTAAGCATTACCAGAAACAAACAGCTTCTGTGAAAGAAAAGTAAACAACTGCAAGGTGTAGGCATAAGGCTGGTGTTTTTTTTTAATGAGTCAAAAGCAAACCCTTTTCTCACGACATAGCTCAGCATGCAGCCTCTGAATGAGAAAGAGTCTTCATTCTTCTTTCTTTAAACAGACACAGTGTTGGACCAGGGCCTAAATATGTTTCATATTGAAAGCAGACTGGGATTCAATTTCGTTCACTGATAACTGTGGGAAAATGCTTCAAAAAATAAGCAAAGTTGGGCAAGTGGAGACTTGTGCCCTTAATTTCGCAATGAGTGGCCAACCCCTTTTTGTTTTGTTGTTGTTACTATTGTATTACCACCACGTTACGGCCTTTCCCTGTGGAAAAACAGCTAAACTAGCACGACTTAATACAAAAATATGAACTACCCTTCTGTTTCTATCAGGCTCCAGATATATACAGATACTAAAAAGCACAGGATGCCAGCCCTAAAACATAAATATACGTTTTCCATTTCACTCGGAGGCAGTTCTACCTGTCAAGGCAACCCTTCCGCCAAGGATTAATTGCATCAACTCAGTCTCTGTCAGTGCAAGAGAGCCACAACAAGTTAGAGCAAGCTGGAAGCACACTGCACAAAAACAAAGAGCCAATTATGGTCACTCATGCTACCTCCAGTTCAGAGGATGTTTTCAGGCTTGCACAATCCTTGGAGGAGGAGATATTCAGCTTAAATTCATAGTAGCAGTCCCTGCTCGTTCTCCTCGCTGTTTACAGGTATGCTACCACCCAGAGCAAAAAGGAAGCGCACACAGGAGTTACTGTAACTACTACATACCTGGGTGACCCGTGTTTCAACAGTACAGAGATCTGCCTTTACAAGTCTAGTTGATTTGTTTAAACAAACAAACAGTTCAAACAGCTCAAGATAAACCACTTTCTCTCAGAGTTATTTTAACTAATCACTTTTTCATCTCCCGGTATGAGAGCGCCCTTCGTCAGCAATTCCAGAACAGGTTTTGTCAATGTTAATTGCATCCTGAATAAAAAGATTCTATGCGGTGTCAACTGGGCGCATGTTTTCTCTGAGCAAGCCTTTACAATTAAAATGGAGGCCTCAAACCTGTCCACCCTCATTTCACCCAATGTGTTGGCAGGATCCTACTCTGACCCAAGCAGTTGGGAAATGGAGAATCTCTCCTTGCACCCGAGGACAGCTTTTTTGCTATAAAAATCATGTAGTGTCGAGACAATAGAGGGTTAAGAGGTGTGCATCAATCCCCATTCTATAGATCATCCATTAAGATAGCCAAGGAATGTGTGCCCAGAGGCTTAATTTTTCCCATGCCATGCCTGACCTTTGCACATCTCTGAATAAATACACCAGTCAGACACAAGAATTCCACATTCTGAATCCTAGCCCATCAAACCAAGGTACTAGGCAACAAGTCAACAGCAAGCTATGATGGAGGGAGTCACACCCAATTAACTGGTGCGACTCTTAACCTTGACCAGAAGGCTAGCCACAGAGGGCTCAATGCAATTAAAATTAAAACAATCTGACTCTGTCTGTCATTTAAGGGTGGGAATGGACAGAGGAGGATTTTACTGAGCCCGGAAACACATGTGGCACACTCACAACAATGCAGGAGCATGCAAAGAAGACCTTCATTACCCAGAATACAAGCATATAATGCTATCCAGATTGGACATCTCTGTGCAGAGAATGGCCAACTTATCATCTACCTCAACATACGCTCAATCAATATGCACTACAGAAGATTTTATGTTATCCATCCCAAAAGCTCTTGATGTTGTCCATTATCAGGCAAAAAGTATCCAATGTATTTATTAGCTGTACTGTAGAGCTTCTGACAGAAGCAAAGAAAGGTGCTTGTCCTGGATATGGGCAGCCTCACTTCAAATGAAATGAAATGAAATAAAAAGGCTTTATTTCAAATGAAATAAAAAAGCGACTGATTCTTGGGAGGCAAGCGATGAGAAACCTGGGGAACATAGTGAAAAGTAAAGATATCACATTGCAAACAAAAATTCGACTAGTCAAAGCAATGGTATTCCCGGTGGCAATGTATGGTTGTGAGAGCTGGACCATTAGGAAAGCTGAACACAGAAGAATAGATGCCTTTGAGATGTGGTGCTGGAAGAGAGTTTTGAGAGTCCCCTGGACAGCGAAGAGAACAAATAGGTCAATCTTAGAAGAAATCAACCCTGACTGCTCCCTTGAAGGACAAATAGTAAAGATGAAGGTAAAGTACTTTGGACATTAAATGAGAAGAGAGGATTCACTTGAGAAAGCCTTGATGCTGGGAAAGGTGGAGGGTAAAAGAAAAAGGGGACGGTCCAAGATGAGATGGCTAGATGGTATTGTAGAGACAATGGGCACAGAGCTGGGCAGGTTGAGGGGGATGGTGGAGGACAGAAGTGCCTGGCGGACAGTGGTCCATAGGGTCGCAAAGGGTCAGAATCGACTGTGCGACTGAACAACAACAAACAACATTTCAAATGGAAGCTTAAAGTTTAATGTACAGATGCTGTCCACATAGAAAACCACATGGCCAAGAGATATATTTTGCTTGCTTCATGGAGGGAATATGTATATGCAGAAGGGCATTCAATCAAAAGAGCCTGCACCTACATGTTGAGCTGGTACAACCCAGACGCAAGGAGTAATGCGTCTCTCACTAGCAAGAACAACAAGCAAAACTGAATATCCACAAGGGCTACCTATGATTTATCATATGCTTGTTGGAAATAGAGGTTTTGCTCCCATATGAGCAGACTCTCCTTTGCTAACAAACTATGACAAAGGTGGCACAATGTTATTACTGCAGTCCTCACTCCACCCCATAGAGACACACTGTGCAACTGCTCTTCTGACCATGAAAAAGTCCACTTGTAAGGCCATGGGAGCCACAGAGCAATGCTCCCACAGAGGGGTCCTGGTATATACATTCCACACTTTACGCGCAGTAAACCCATTCGTGTGGGTTCACAAAGACTTGGGCATCTGGGAATTGAAGTCCAAGAATAGCTAGAGTGCCAAGGTTCACCATCACTGGTTTATACCATGGCTCGTCACAACAGGGCAAAACCATCACAGCTATAGCAAAGGCAAGGTTGAAGCAGCAGAAGTAAGAAAGTGGATGTAGTCAACTGCTGACAAACTCCCTCTCAGCCCAAACAGCATGTGGCCAGCAAAGGAGGAAATATGCTTTTCCTTTAAAAAAACTAACGAACTAGTGCAATACTTTCATGTCCTCCACAAATGTTCACTGGACATTCGTGGACGTGGACTGATCCATCCATAGATTATACTACTGTAATTTGAGGCTAGGATGGGTACATTTTAACTGGGACTGTTGTTGGGTTGCGACTTCCATCACCTGGCTATGCTGACCATAGGGCTGATGGGGAGCTGGGAGGGCTACAAGTTGCCAGCCCTTTCTGGCGTAAGGTGTGGAAGGTAAAGGTAAAGATCATCCTTGGTCAAAAGCCAGTTGTATCCAACTCTAGGGGTCAGTGCTCATCTGCACTGTCTGCTTCTGCAGATGAAGAGCTTGTCATAAAAGTACTGTAGACCACTTTAAGGTGACCAATGTCAAAGACACATTGTTTACCCATTTGGGGCAGGAAACGTGATTCAGAAACCATTCAGAGACAGTAGAATGAGTACAATCTGAAAGGCTTTACAATATTTGGAGGAAGCAGTCCCAATGTGTGGTTCTCACACACACCAATGTGAAACCAAATCTCCCTTTCATGTCAAGTAATCTTAAGGAAAGACTACTCCCCCCCCCCATCACAACCCTCCCCCCCCCTTTATAATTGGTGCATACCTTTATGGCCCAGACTGCATTCCAAGAGCCTGGGAAAAACAAGGAGTTGAATCCAACTCTCGTTGACTCTGGCTCTCATTCCCACGCACCTCACCCTGGTTTTCCTCCCCCACTCCAAGAACAGCTATAATGTTTTACTGTACTTTGTGACTCAAGATTTTTATCTGGAGGTCCCGGGTTCAAGTCTGGCTCCTGGTGAGTGATATACCATGAACATGTAGCTGAGCTTGATTTTCTAGCTGCCTGCAAGATTAGTTCACCCACAACTGAGGGCCCAAGGTGCTAGCAAACTCAAGATTTAAAATTACTCTTAAGCACAGCAACTCAGATAAACATCGGCATAACTTTTCAACCACTTGAGCTTATTAAAATGCCAGCGAAGTTCCTTCTTCTGGATTTATAGTGGGGTTTTTTTTACACCAAATTTCTGCTTGTACTTTGGTGTGTCTCTTTTTAATTCCGCTTCCATTTTTCAAGACATCTGCAAGCTGTCAGGATTCCAGAGGAGGCTGGGATATTTAGTTGAAGTTTTTTGGTTCAAGTTTTTGGAAATAGTTAATGGCAGCAACTCTTGGTAGTAAGGAGCTCCACAGCTATTTTACATATTACAGTGGTTGAAAATTAAGATTTATTTATTTGACATACTGTACATATGTATCTGTGTATATATAATTCAGTTGCATTAAATCCTGCATGTCCTCAGCAAGGTCCAAAATAGTGTATATTATCCTTAAGCCAATGCCAAAAAGTATGGCAGGTTGAGGAGACAATTAGGGTCCCAAATTCACTTACTAAACTTCACAACTGAGTAGAGATTTGAACACAGATTTCCTTAATATTATTTCAACATTCTAACAGCATACCAGAGGGAAATCACAGCAAAAGGTGCAAAGGAATTTTTCATTTTAGACTATATCTTTCCAGCCCTTTGAAGGGTTATGCTTACAGGGAAGGCATTGGCTATTATAAATGGGCACACCCATGCCCTTAAGTCTGTGTATCAGAATGCAACTCACAGATGTGCCTATGTACTTGACAGCCTTTTAGGGAGAAAATGAGGATTTGCTATCTTGAATATTCCTAATGCCTTTTGCACTACAAAACAATTCGGATGTCTGCTATAATAAGGGAGTTTTCTTTCAAACGTCCCTTGAAGGAATGATGTTTTGTGTGGAGAGGTTGTGTGATATCACAAGGTAAAGGGAAACAGGAGTGCTAGATTGTTGTTGCTTCATGCTGTCAAGACGATTTTGGCTTACAAGGACCAATTCCAGTGGTTTTTTTAAGGCAGAGACTACTCAGAAGTGGTTTACCCTTCCTTCTTCTAGGGATGCCTTGGGACTGTGCAGCTTGTCCAAGGCTACACAGGCAGGCTCTTCTCCCAAGAGGCACAGTAGGGAATCGAACTCCCAACCTCTGGCTCCACATCAAGATACCTAAATCATTACAGAAACAAATTACTTATCAAGTGCAATCCAAGGAGCCAATATTAATTTTGAACATGCCTCTGGCAAGGCACAGGAAGCAAAGATTAACCACAATCAATCCACCCAGCCCTGAGGAGCCATGCAGGAGTGCTGTCTGTCGTCCACCCCCACCCCCAAATCAGCTGGCAGGGCTCTCTTGAAAGAAATTATTCCCTGTTTTATCAAGGGCCAGAACATCTAATCAATCTGGGAAAACTTACTCCATCAAACGCACTGACCCTCCAGAAAAAACCCCCAGTACAAACTACTCTTCCCCTTCCAACATCTACAAGAGTCAGAAACAAAGCCACTACAGCTATCTCAAGACAGCTTGAGATAGTTTGTTGTAAGAATCCAAGATCTTCCTGCAACAAACCAAATACAGTACCTACCTAGTCCTGGACTCTGTTCCACAGCAATCAAGCATTAAACCAGAATGGCCTGTGCTAAATTGATGTTTTCCCTTAATTTGGAGGGGACAACCTGGAAAGCCCTATCCCTCCACAAGGAAAGAGAGAGAGGTGGAAACAACACTGGTTAACAGAACAGTTGGCAACTGTTCAGTTCTTGAGATCATAAGGAGAAACAGAGACATCGCACATGCACACACTGAACATTTTGCTCAAATTCACACTAGACCAAAAAGTAAACAGAACTTCAGAGTTTTGTACATGGGCACCACACTTGAGAGAAGTCTTATGCCTCATCTTCTCCCTACTTGCCTCCCCAGGCGACTGAGAGAGAGGACACCACTTACCCCGATTAAAAGAGACAGGCGTGCCCTCTCAAAACCAAGCATTTTGCTATTCTGGCAAGCCTACTGGAATAATGACTATCCGGTGAATACTCGATGTGCTGAAGTTGCCATTGTGTGAAGCAAGGCTCTGGGTTTGTATGGGAGCCAAACTATGCTGAGTCTACTGCCGCTTCCTGTTGCTTGCCCTGTACAGTATTAGCATTATTTTTGGATAGGCCTCCCTTATGTGGGGTAATCCTCCCTGCCGTCAGGATGGCCACCCCATTGTTACTGGTTAATATTAGCCACCACTGCCTCCGTCTGGGTGGCCTGATAATTACTCTCGTGACCCAACTGCTGTGCTTTAAACAGAAACAAGGAGCTGAGAAGAAACAGGAGGGGTAGTGGTTATTCTCTTTCCTTCCAAGAAGAAAATGTGGCATTCCAGTCTCATCCAACGTCTGTGTCTCTGAAGGGATTTCAGCTGCAGGAGACCTGACAGCCTTAAAACCAAACCAATCTTAGGTTCTTATCTGGTTACAGGATTGGCTTCTCCCATCCCCCCCTCAAGGCAAAGAGGAAACATAGAAAGCAGGCCAGGATGTCAATGGTCAGTTTAAACCTCTCAGTATCAAGAAGATTACCTGCTATTCTAAGCACTCAGCCTCTCTACCTGTTTAAAGCATTGCTCTGATAACAAAATGTACCCGTTACAACAGGGTGACAAGGTTAATAGACAGAATGCCTAGTAGTCAGCCAAGCAAAAAGCCAACAAGGCTGAAAAGGGGGGAAATGGAAAGAGGTTTGCCCCTTACCATTTACCTTGAGAGGGAAAACCTGTCACCTATTTACTGGCGCTCCTTTGAACCATTGTAGGACATGAGGTTCCCCACCTCAGCACATCCTACACCAGCAACTTTATCCTTCCACTTCCAAAAAGTTTCACACATTTCCCAGTCCATCCTTTTAACTGCCAACAAGACCTCATGTGACAATGATAAAGTTAATTTGTAAAGTACTGCAATTAATTCAGTTTTGGGACAAAGCAGCAAATCTCAAAATGCAGTATTTTCCCCCTTATTACTCCAGATGTCACTCCATAATTGTAAAGAGGAACAAAAACATTTTTGTCTCATCCAAACAAAGTATTCAACAGAATAAGTTCTTTAATGAAGCACACACAGATAATAACCACAACTTTCACCTGTTTTCCAAGGACAAATACAGGGGAATCAAGCAAATTGAGTGTTTGCCCACCAAAAATCCAACATGGAGCTAATCCTCCCCTAATAACAACTACAATGATGTAATCTCCATTAAATACAGTGGAATGTGCTTCTCATAGCTTGATGGTAGGACTAGGGCTTTTCTTTTCATTGCACTAGGATTGAAGAAGAGGACAACCTATGAAAATACTTGTATGCAGTAGTATACCCCGTATAACGAAAAAGCTCCATTCTACAGAGCTCTTCATTATATGATTTTTTTTACATTATGCAAATCATATTGGCGATACCCCAAATAACTGGGGGTGGGGATTTCGCTATGTGGGGTATATGATGGGGGAAATGTTCATTATACGGGGTATACCCCGCATAACGAATTTTTTTCCATTATGTGGGGTAAAGCCAATGGTTTTTTTCGGTTATGCACGGCATTGCCAATAGCACACAAATGCTTCATTATACACTTTTTTTGTTATACGAAGCATTCGTTATGCTGGGTACAACTGTATTCCAATTCTAAGTAACAGCAGTTAGTATAAAAACACCACAAGCACCCTACAAAGCATATGCATTTGGATTACTAGCTAGCCTCACGTAATCAAGTGAATCAATCTTATGCTGGGAGGTCTGATTACCTTTCAAATACAGCACTTAATGCAAAACAATTACCTGCTCCATGGTAATTTCTCTCTCAGTAAAAGTACCATTAATATGTTCACATTGCACAACTCTCCTCACAATGTTATTGGCTCTTTTACTAGGGCCACCAATTTCACTTTCAGAAAGTTTATTTTAAATTGAGGGACCAGTCTTGTAGAAGGCTGAATGGGAGAGCATTCAGGGGCTCAAGGATAATCTGATAGTATTCTCCCATTTCTTTGGGTCAAAGACCCTTTGGAAGACTGAACAAAAGGCTCTGAGGAAGGGCTGTCCCTAAATAAAAGCCTAGCATAACTCAGCAAAATGTGGGCTTTCCTCAACAGCAGATTTCAGAACAAAGTGAGTCTCAAGCCACAAATCTCTTTGGAGAATCTTCTGGAAAAGAAATATGACTAGCTAATCAGCTGGCAGCTTCTAGGGCTTTTCCAGTCCAAGGGTGTATACACACATAGGAAATTCTAAACTTGTATTTTTAACTATGTGCAGAGGAACAGCTGAGACATTTTAGCACCTCATTAGGTAACTGACAGGATGACACATTTAACCCCTCTATTAGCAAACTGCAAAGCTCCCTATTGTAAGTTTTAAGGAAAACAAGTTATTTCCACACTGAAAAACAGGCCCTGGAAAAACAGCTACCTCAGACTTAAGCTATAGTTGCTAGGGAAAACCTTTGTACAAGAGGTAGATATTTAACGTAAACCATAATTTAATACAAAATGGAGTTTGACCTCAGTGAAATAAAGGCATAGAGCATTTTAGGGGTGTTACAACACATAGCAGATTCCTAGAGTCCCATATATGTGAGGTGTGGCAAGGGGCTTTAAACAAGAAAGCACATGTATGAACTATGTATGGATAAAACAGGGGACTCCTATATATGGAATAAGCCTCTGTATAGGATTTTACAGTGATGTAGAGAATGTGCAATGGCCGAAGTGTTTCTCACACTTTCTAAATAATATTAATGACATTTTTCTGTATCATTTTAGCCACTGCTGCAGGTGCGGTCTTCTGGGTGACTCCTTTATTTCCTTCACACTGGTTCGCTGCCCTGTTTCCTAGCAACCCATTCAAACCTCAAGTCTCTTAAAAGGAAATTTACAACTCTCCATTCTCCACAACCATTACTCGCAGGAGTTACATCAAAAACCTGGCCAGGCAGTGGGATGTTTTAACAGCATAACTACAATTTCAAATTCCTATCTGAACCCCTCTTCTCCTTCATTCAGAAACATAACAGTTTAATTTAACTTGAGAAAGTGTAGATTTTATCTTGTGTCCCTCGCCAGAGGAAAGGGGTGGGGGGGGGGAGCAAGAAAACTGGCTCATACTGAAACATAGAAAGTTGCCTTCAAAACTACAGATAGCAAAGCAATGGCAATTCAGACCATCAACATTTGCCCAAATGGAAAGGAAGCAAAAAATATGAACAAACTGTTAGGTTCTATAGACATTTAAATAAATGCCCAGCTTCCAGCAACTTACTAAGGAGACGATCATTACTGCACTTCCATGAAAGGAAAAATCAAATTACTGTATTCTAGAGGTGAATGTGGTAGGAGTGGAAACTTGACCAAAACCTCAATAGCAACCACTCATTCAGCTAGTTTAGGATTGTTTATATTGCACATATAAATTGATGTGCATAAATTATGCATTAGGTGAGGGAGATACACCTCAAAGGATTTAGTCAACCATGGCCCAAGCTCCTTAGCAGAATTCCCACTCAAAACAAAGGAGGTAGCAATGGAATCTTCCTTCACAATTCTATAATGAAAGCAGTTGCACTCAGCCAGGTCATCTAAGCGGTGTGAGGTGGGAGCGGTAAGACCCATACTAGAGAACTGTAATATATGGCATGGATCCACACAATGAAACACTGCCCTTGTTTGAATCCATCTAAACCCTGAAAGAGTGTTGGGCCAACTTTTGAAGCCCCCATCACATACTTTTTGGTGTCCACTTAACCTAGTACAATGCTCAAAGTGAATCAACATAACAATGGTGGCTAACGCACACAGGGGGGGCGGGGCGGGGAGATAAGTCAGGAACCCTGCAACACAATTAACACATGTCTAACACAGAGAACACACACCCTGTCTCACATGTCCCACTGTGATCATGGGAGAGGCTACCCTGAAGATGAGTTGGGGCTACCTTATGTTTTCTTTGTGCCTTCTACGTTCACCAAGGTCAGGATGTTTAAGGTCTGCAGCTCCTGCCTTATGGGCCTCCCTGCCTATTAAGAAGCAAAGTCACTAGCAAGGCTTAACTATGTGGATACTTTTTATAGGGTTACTTAAGATTTGTTTGTTTAGACAGGCCTTCTTCAATGTGTGGCTCTTCATTTCTTTTAACCAATCCACGTTTTATCTTGGTCTTGTATATTATTTTATGGATCGTGTTTCACAGCCTACACAGTTCCTTATGGTAAGCGGCATATAAATCCTAAACCTAATACTTAAAAGGCAGATGGGCGCCACAGAAGGTTGGGATGAGGATGGGAGTTACTGAGGAGGTCATGAGACACAGGTGGGATGTTGTAAAACAAAAGAGACAAGTGCAATGCACTCCAGAGTAGGCTTTCTCCTAAGCAGGCTCCATTATCTTCTATGAGGCTTACCACAAAACTAGGCAAAACCCTTTGGCTTGCTTGCTAACCAAAAGAGTAAGGGCCATTGAACTCAACTTCCCAAGTAAACGTGAACAGAACTGGTCTGAGAAATGTGACATGCATAGGGATATAGATATACCCAAGTAATTTCAGAGGGGCAGATTCCATTGTCAGAAACACAAATCACTGTTGGGATTATGCAGGCATAATCAGATTCAAGACACGCAAGGAAGATTGATATGCCAGGCCAGTTGTTCCAGATGAACCTGCACCAAAAAGGAGGGGAAGCATAGCTAGGGGAGTCTGAAGCCTTAATAGAAGCATGACAGCCTTTGGCAGCACTTCAAATACCACAATTTTTTTTAAAAAAAGCAAAACATTTCTATCCCTTTGATGGCATATTTGATAGCCGTTTTATCTGTTTTCCAACAAAACCTGAACCATAAGGCTTATAGAGTAACGAACAGAGAATACTTTTGTGAAATCCTCTATTGAACTTTGTAATGTTATCGCCTGGAATACATGCACTTGCTTTCATTGTTTTTAAAAATGGGGTGGGTAGCTGGAGGAGAAGGCAGATTAAAGAGCACAAGGAACAGATATTTGCTACAGAGGCAGATAGGAGGCAGTACATGGTTAGTCCTGGGAATTTTGCTTTAATTGTTTTTTTTGGGGGGGGGATGGAGGCGGGGACTTGAGTATACCTCCCTCTAAACCAGTGTTTCCCAACCTTTGGGTTTGGGGCTTCAATTCCCAGAAGCCCAACTCAATACTTTGGCTGACCAGTATTTTGGTGAATTGACTTAGGCTTCTGGGAATTGAAGTCCAAAAAATCCAAAGGTTGGGAAACACTGCTCTAAATCTTCTGTAGTCTGAACACCAGTAACATGAGCCAATTAGAAAATGTAATCTTGTACTATGGGACAAGAGAGTTCTATCTGCTCCAGAAGAAAAATAAAGATTAAAAAAATCTCTCTTGCAAATAAAAAGATAAAACAAACAAACAAACAAACATAGCTTCCAACCATGCCTGTTCAGTCCACTGTTCAACACCCCCCTTCCCGGAGCTATTTGATGGATTCCACATGTCTGGCCTGAACTCAGAAGGATGCAGTCCAATTCCGCCTCTGAACAGAGACAGCATATTCTGGATTTGCAGTGTAACCACTCCCTTCTCTGACGCCCCAAGCCCAAAGTTAAAGACAGTAAACACACATGCTTGCAGAGGCATGATCTGTTTGAAAACTGGATTGTGTGCTGCCTACACCAAAAGAAATGTCAGCCATATGGAGGACCCAGACCTGGTTATGGTGTTTTTCAGCAATAGGTTCCTGAATTGCTATCCTAGCCACACACAAAAAGGAACACCATCATCCCTCAGTTTCATCTCTCTGGGTCCCTCCCTTGCTTTTCCAATAAGATCCAACACTCTGCAGAGAAAGGAGCAGGGAAAGATGTGGTAAAGTGAAAATGGACAGTTAAGAAGCTGGAGAGCACAAGCTGTCACCTCCTTCTCCTTCCCTCTGCTTTCTTGACTGCTTTCTCAGAATCTCTCCGTACAAGAGTCTCTGAGAAAATGGCACCAACCTGGGTGGCTCTCATTAGCCTGGAGAGAACATGAAGATCCCATCAGGCAGGGTAGGAAAGCTCCAGAGAGCATTTTCTTTTCTTGCAAGTGACAATTTCCCCAAGAATTCACCATTGGATTGCCCCTCCCTTAAGCATACAAAATCTAATTGGGAAAGGGACAGAAATTAAATATCCAAGAAGGTGAATTTATCCCAATTTCTCAAGGTGGGTATGCATCTGCACACCCAACTCAGGTACGCCGCAACACACTACAGATTTCTGTCTCACTACTTTGCAGCTGTGGCTATACGCAAAGCCTGTTCTATGCGGTAAGTTTGCAGCCTGCAGAAACCCAGTGCAATGACCGCTCTCACTAAATCCCTACTCGCTGGGGCTGGACAGAGGAGGAAAAGAGAAATTACATACTCCACCAATAGTAATCCAAGGCAGCCAACCCTCACAAATAGCAGACCCAGGAAAGACACAAACACACACAAGTACAGCAGGATGCCTTGACTGATTCACTCACCGGCCAGGCAAAGCTGAAAGGGAGTACAATCCGGTTCTTTTCATTATTCCGACTGTATTTCAAGTCGAAGGTATTCCCACCAATGACTGGGGTAGATCCGGATCCAAAGCTGCACGGCCCTCCGGAAGAAACTCGGGATTGATACTCCTTCAGGCAAACTTTAAAATAAGTATCACACTCATCTCGGGTGCATTTTCTATCAGCTGGGTTGCGGGTCCCATCGCAACAATTCCCATTTTGCAGCTCCCCGTTTACGTTTTGCATGGATAGGATCTCAAACTCAAACTGGCCGGACGTTAGAGTAACCTGTTCAAAAATGTGCCCCCACCCGAAAAAAAGAAGAAGACAAAGTATTAGGATGTGGCTTGTAAAGGAAGGGGGGGGTCAGTAACAAATCAGGAGAAAGTAGGGGAGATAAGACTTTATTCAACAGGTAACAAAGAGAAAGTTAAGCGAGCATTTTCACGCACATGCCTCAGGAATGAAATTGTTCCCACTAACGAGGTAGGGAATTAATAGCATTTTGAGGTCTCCACGAGAAATAGTTAGAGGACCCTCATTTTCAGATAACACAGATTGTGAACAGCTGAGACCCACACCCATAATTAACACAGATGCAAACCATCAGTCACTGAAGCCAATTTACAATCAGCTTTTTGGTTAAAGCTGGACGCTTGTAGCAAACAAACCAGCTTTTAAAAAGCTGAACTGCTATAACAGTGAAATGCAGCAATCCCTGAAGTTTGTAATTGAAGAAAAAAATCCGCAAAGAGGGGTGGGTGGGCGTTCCTGCAGATATCAACTCAGCACCAATCCAGCGACAACTTTTTTTAAAAAGGCGAAAAGAGGTTTTTTTTAAAAAAAGCCAATGATTTAGCGACAAAATGCTGGGATTCCTTAAAGATCAAGTAAGCAACATTTTTGTTTGTTTTGGTTTTTTTTCCGGAGAAAGAGGGGGAAAAAACCCAAACCCAAGTTCCGTGATTTGATTGCATTTCTGCAGAATGGGAGTTGGGGGGCAAGTAAGCGCGAGGCAACAGTCTTGGTTTATTGGGGGGGGGGGAGAGAAATAAAATAATAAGAAAATGCAGTAGCAGCGAGCGCTCAAAAGGGACTTGCGACGTACCTTGATTCGCAAACATAGCAGAGCAAGCAGGAGGCTTAAGGAGAACTCCGTGAGCGGCGGGCTCTTGGATAAAAGCATGCCTCTTCTCTTTGCACGGGAACCCTTCTTTGCGCAGAGAGAGGCTTCCCAAAGCTGCTGCTGCTCCGGCCGCCGCCTGGGCTTGCGCCTCTGTTGCTGCTGCTGCTCTCGCAGACCACTTGTCCGGCTCTAATATACTCCCCGGATTCAAGCACGCCCGGTGTGTGTGTGTGTGAGAGAGCGAGAGACAGACACACCACCACAATGTCAATCGCGTCCAGCTCTTCAATGCAAAAGCAGCCCAGCCTCTTTTTATTCGCTCTCTCTCCCCCTCTCTTCTTATTATTATTATGGTGGTGGTTATTATTAACGAGGGTGATTATTCTGGTCCCTTTCTGCCCCCCTCCTCTCTCTCTCCCTCCCCACGGGCGGGCTCTTGTCTCTGCCGATCACTTGCCACCTCGCGATCGAGGCCACACAATGACACGGACGGAACCCCCCTCCTCCTCCTCCCCGCCACCAACACCCCCCCGCGACACGCACATAGACGACACCCGGTCGCCCACACAGCAGGAGAGGGAGGGGGGAATTGCATGCACACACACACACGCTTACAAAGGAAGAAGGAGAAGGGGGAAAAAGAGGAGGAGAAGGGGGGAGATAAAAAAGAAAGGAAGAAAAGCCCCGCGAAGAAGGGAGAGCCGATCGCCCGGTCTGCGAGCCCCACGGAACTGACTGCTGTATAGAGCTAGCTAGTCCATGGCCAGAGGAGGAGGAAGGGCGGGAGGAGGAGGAGGAGGAAGGAGACCGGGGGGGGGGAGAGAGAAAGCGGCAGGCGGCGCATGCGTCACCATTAATATACAACGAGGCGGAGGGTGGAAAGGAAACGGCCGGATCGCCTCGGGTCCCCCGGAGAGGCTTGGCTTTTGCCTTGGAAGGGTGACAAGAGGAGGGGTTTCAGTAGGCAGTAGCCGTGGGATGTGTGTGTGGAGGAGGAAGAGGAGGTGGGGGAGGAATAGTTACTGAAGGTGAGCGGATCAGAGCAGGTGGGTGCTCAGTGGATTCATTATTTTTATAATAAAAATCTATCATTAGAATCGCAGTCAAAGACAGGTATAAAATTAACAGCTCAAGACCTAATCAATACATAGCGTCTATGTATATACCTAGCATTTTGAAAGCAAGACATTGCAAGTAGATAAATGGGGACCACTTCGGTGGGAAAGGTAAACCGCGTTCTGTGTACTCCGGTGTCTAGTCATGCCTGCTACATTCTGCAGAAGCCGACAGTGCTGGCTCTTCGACTATGAAGCAGATGAGCACTGAACCCTAGAGTTGAATACGACTGGCTTTCGAGCAAGGGTGACCTTTACCTTTGTATATGTGTGTGTGTGTGTGTGTATTATACAAATCTACCACTCCATTTACAGTCGAGGACTGGGATAAAATTAACTGCCCAAGCCCTAACCCAGGACCTAAGAACTGTTAAGGTAGCGTCTGAGTGTACAGTTCCTAGTAAAGTGTTTTTGTTAGTTAGGATGTTCAAGTCCAATAGACCCAAAAGTCTCCAAATACAGTATATAGGAAGTCCTTTAGGTGAGCTCCGATCACTATGAGTGCAATAGATTTCTTCCTCCATAAACACTCAACTTCAATTTGCAAATCACAATATCCAGTTATTTGTCCTCAATTCGTGGAACGCCTAGTATAGTTATGCCAATAAACTAGGTTTTATTGTGATTATTCAGGAGCAACCTCTTTAAAACTGTTGATACCCTCGCCACCCCACCCCCGGGGGTTGCCTCCTAGTGTTTAGCAGGGATTGGGTCTGTTCCTGGCGTCGGAAGGAGGCTCGGGCTGTTGGTTGGATCCTCGAAGTAAACGCCCGGGCCAAAGCACGGGGTGGGCGCGGTCGGTCAGGTGCAGGCGTTGCGTCCCTCCAACCCACCCCGGGAAGCTGCGCTCGCTCCACGTTTCTGGCCGGGTAGGAGGAAGCGTGGCGAGACCACGCACTTGTGGCGCTTCGCTCTCGAGTGCCTGGGAAACGGAGCGTTGTTCCCGGGTGATGGGGGAAGTGTGTCCGTCCCCACGGATATGCAGCACGTGTCCCAATCAGTGATGGGATGTAAGAGGTTCTCACCAGCTCTCCAGAACCGGTAGTAACTTTTCCCACTGTCCTGGAGAAACGGTAGTAGCTTTTGGAGGGAACCACCTGCGGGGATTACCTTTTCACTTGTTCCCCTACTGTGCATGCACGCCAAGCACTTGGTGCGCATGCACGCCTACAGTGCTTGGCGTGTATGCTCGACCTCCTTGATGTCCTCCCAAGCGGGGAGGAGGAAGAGAAGCTGCTAGCCTGAAGCTCCCTATAGCCTGCATGGTGGGGTAGTAAAATTTTTGACATCCCACCACTTGGTGGTCGCGCAGGAGGCTTGGATGCCCTTTGCCAGCCCTTCTGGTCCTTTGGGGCGAGTCCCCCCACCCGCATGGCGGGTGGGGGGAAGATGATGCTCTGGGTCAGGGGTGCCCAAACTATGGCCCATGGGCTGGATCTAGTCCCTGAACGCCAATTCATTCTCTCCCCCGCCCCAGCGCCTTCGTCGCTCCCGGAAGCAGAACGGTTTTACGAGGGCTTTGTGGGGTCCGCAAGAATTGGCATCAGGGACCGGATCCGCCCCATCTATAGTGACCAGCCCCCCTGAACCACGTGACCGGCCCGCAGCCCGAAAGGTTTGGGCACCCCCTGCAGTATGTCCCCCACCCACCCACCGCACTACCGGGGGCAACTTTGTCCGGGGTAGGGGGGTGCCTCCCCGTTCCATGCGCGCTGCTGCGTTGCTTCAGAGAAGCAAACCCTGGACGGCCACGGGAAAGCCCGCTCTGGACGGCGCGGAGCCTGGGCGAGGCTGGGACGCCGCCCCTGCAGGCTCGGCTCCAGGGAAGGGCTTTCTCCGGCGGGAAGCGAGGGCAGCCTCTCCCTCCCTGCTCGGCCCACGAGTGGGCGTCTTTCCCGCCTGAGCCCGTGGGAAGCCTTCTTCAAACCCCCAGCCTTCCTGGGGTGGTCAGCCGGTGTCTGGGCTCCAGACACCGGGGGAGGAATTTGGTCGGGGAGGGGACTTGTCTAGCTGGATTTCCCCCCAATACAGATAAAGCATTTGGTGTTTTCCGGACGTGGTAAGCCCTGAGAAGCAGAGGTTTTTGGCGGACCCTCCCTGGCAGCCCCCAGAAGCAGCAGTGCAACAGTTTTGGCCCCTGTTCAAGGCGATGAAATAATAACGCAGAGAGTCATCATCTCCAGAGGGGGCTCCAGTGAGGGCTTGGTCTGCCATGATCAAACAGTGATTCCCACCCAGGGAATGATGATGAAACATCGCTAAACTGCCAGCCTTCCCCCCTTCTTTCTTCCCCTCTTCTCTCTCTGATGGACTAATTTCCTAGAGCAGGGATTCTTAACCTTTTCAAGCCTAGGGCTGGGTCATTTTGCCCTGCCTGCCACACGTGGCACTGCAGGGTGGGGCGGAGACAGTGGGGGGCCACATGAAATGGTGTCATAGGCCACAACCAGCCCCCAGGCTGTAGGTTGAGAGCCCCTGCCCTAGAGGGAAGACCTTGCTTGGGTGGAACAGAAGTATCAATTCCTGTGGATTTCCTTTATGTCTGAACTGAAACCAGCCAGACTAGGAGCAAGCCAAGGGCATCTTAGAAGTTAAAAAATGAGGCCATGGTCCCTTAGAAAAGGAACTGCTCAGCTCCACCTTTCCAAAGCAAAGCAATTACACCTACATACCACCCCATAAAGGGCTGCAGTGGCTCAAGTCACTAAGACGCTGACTGGGAGGCAGAAGGTCAGCAGTTCGATTCCCAAGTTTTGCAGGACGGAATGAGCTCTCGTCTCTGTCCCAGCTCCTGCCAACCTAGCAATTCAAAAGCAAGAAATTGCAAGTAGATAAATAGGGACCACTTCAGTGGGAAGGTAACAGCATTCCATGCGCTCCGGTGTCTAGTCATGCCTGCCACATGACCATGGAAACGTCTGCAAAAGCAGACAGCGCTGGCTTTTCGGCTTAGAAACAGATGAGCACTGACTCCTAGAGTCAGATATGACTGACTTTTGAGCAAGGGAAACCTTTACCTTACCACACCATAGTGCTTAGTGAACTCTGGGTGGTTCACAAGGTAATTAGTATTTTGATCAAAACATGCTGGGTACCCATTTTACTGCCAAAGAGCCAGCACTGTGTCTGCAAACATTTCCATGGTCATGTGACAGGCATGAGTAGACACTGGAGTCCAGGGAACACTTATTGTTCCCGCTGAAGTACCTATTTAAACTACAGTACAGTACTTGCAATTTCATGCTTTCCAACAATTGCATTTAGGAGAGCCTTTGTCAGAAAACATGTCTGGGGAAAGGTGTGTGACTGCAGTAATAATAGGGTGAGGTTGTTGCAAAATAAAATATTTGACACAGCTTGGTTCTGCAATCCATTGCAGAACCGAGTTCCTCTGAGCATGGTAAGGGAGCTTTTCTTTCCTATCCAATTCAATGGAGACATATGTGCATGTAGAAGAGAGAGATTTTAAATCATGTTTTAGTGTGTACTGTCAAGTTGACCCAAACTTGTAACTCTAATTGGGTTTTCAAATTATCTGAGATATTTAAGGGGCGAGTTTACCATTGCTGCTCCATCCTGCAGTCAGTTTTTGTGGTCAAGCAGGGATTTGAACCCGGGTCTCTTGAGTCCTACTCCAGCACTCTCTCCAGTACACTACACTGGGCCTCTCTCTAAACTCATTGCAGCCCCTTTATATCTCTCTTTATAAATAATGGAAAGAATGAGGATGATGATTTTATTTTTTTAATACATGGGAAATGGTGGAGTCTGACCAAGAGAAGCGCAGAACAGGATCTGATTCCTGTGCATCCTGTACTGCCGATCAAAATGTGGCGGGATTCATTTTCAAGTCAAGCACAACATTGGCTTTGTCTAGAAACTGCTGGGGGAAAGGGTGTGTGAGAGGGAATGAGAGGAGATAATGATGCTGGGAAAAGGTGTGTGTGTGCTGGAAATGACTGTCTCAAGACAAATCATCACCCTCAGGAGAAAAGGTGTGTCTGTGTGTTTTAAGGGATACTTTCTCTGCTGCCATGAAGCTCAGTACCAAAGTTCCCTTTCCTGAAATCTTACCAAGTGTGTGCGCGTGATGAGAGATTGTTGATGAGAGGCAGAGAAAAGCTTTCTTGGCAAGTAGAGAGATTTCTCAAGGAAGAAACATACCAGAAGCAGTTAATCAACTGCATCAAATTTGTGAGCTGGGGGAAAACCCTCAAAGCAGACAAACAGTGGCTTCTGAGTGGCTCTTTTCTCTTGCTTGAGATGCTTCATCTTGCCGTGTTTTAAAGTTCAGCCTTCCTCAGATTTACATTTAGAGAGGGGGTCCAGGGGGGTGGGGGTCTGTTGCTTACCTACATAGCATAACTAGCCAACACTCCACTTTTGAGCTTCGATCTGGAACGCACCTCTTAGGAAGTGAGTCAGCTTTGACTCCAGCAGGTCTTCTAAGAAAGCCAATTGTGGGGCTGGGTGATAATTTAGAAACAAGCATCCTGTGCAGCGGAAACACAAATTATTTTTACACTGGGGCCCGGTGCAGGCCTTGACATGCTTTTACTTCCAAAAGTGTAAATTAGGAATGTGAATATTAGTAGCGGTTATTATTCACATGCCTTTTAAGTGTTTTGTTGAGGCATACAGAAAGAGCCTCCTTGAAGATTGTTGTATTTTTAAATCACAATTGGACGTACCTTGGTAACAGCCACCTTGTGTTGCCAGCTAAGCTTTCTCACACTAGGTCAGGTGAAAGGAACTGCGGAATTGAATTCACCAAAGGTGGCTTAATTTTGACAGTTTCTCTTCTGGCCTAGACACAGAAGAAGAAGAAAAGTTTTGTCCACAGTGATTCAGTCATATTTAAAGTGAGCATATAAAACAAGCTAATGTTATGATCCTTTGGGGATGGTGAGGCAGGTTTAATGCCTGGCTTCAGTGGGAAAGCTGCCTCAGGAACCATTTCAGTCTTTAGCTGGAAAGGACTGGGTTCAGAATCCACATAGTAAAACAATATGTGTGGGAGAACATAAAACACCCAGTGTCTATTTCCTGTGCTGTGTCCTAAACAAATATTACGTGCACAACATGTGAACTTTTGGCAGTGAGTCCTGGTGACAGCTGGACAGTGTGGAGAAGATGGGTGAACATGCATTTAAACTACCACACCCATAAAACCAGACTTTCTCCACTGCTTCACCTTAACCTGAAATTTGTCTTCCAGCCTGGAGAAGTATGGCGATCAGTAACGTCACGTGAAATTCAGCTGCCTGAGGCCGAAGCCAAATTTGCTGCCCCCTGGTGGATGCTGGCGCCCACTAGGGCTTCTGGGAATTGCAGTCCAAGAACATACATAGCCCAAAAAGTGCTACCCAGGAACGGAGCCCCCTAACGATGCCACTGATGGTGATTCCCTCAGGCCTGGAAAAGTCTACTCTGCAGTGTATGTATCAGTAGTTCTAAGGGATGTTTAACGAGTGCCATACAATCAGGCCTTATGTGCTGCCCCTGTGACTTCAGTGAGGCATCAATACAAGTTGTATATCAGTTCTTTCTTCCAAGGCCTGCCCAGAACACTTCGCTGCTTGAGGTCAAGGAAAAAGAAAGTTGCTTGGAACATTCCATAACTAGAAATTGAACAACATGGCTGTGTGGTTAACATACAGTTCCTCATCTGATAAAATCTGCTGGCAGAGGCTACACTTGTTCTGTCTAATGGGAGGGCCGGCCCTGCCTTCACCTCAGTTGTGTGAAACATGTTCCAGCCTACTGTAATTTACCAGCCCTTTCCGTACTGCCTACCTTATAATAGACGTGAGATCCTGCTGCTTTTATTATTATTATTTATGTTTTCTTTTTTTAAAGTGTAATGCCAAAGCAAGTATCACTGGTACAAGAGAGAATGCAATGTGCTACTATCAACATTGTGTAGCAGTAATGAGTTGCTTCTTGGGAGAGCTTCATCACAAGTTATCTTTCATAAAAAGTTTTCCAGGCTCTATTTATATGAATTTATATTTTTCTTTGTTTTAGCACAAAGTTAATGTCACAAAGCATAGCAGATTCCACTAGACTGGCCATCACAAAAATCTTGTTGGTTCAGGCCAAACATCTCTAGTTCTGCATCTTCTTCCAACACAGGTGAGGCAAATGTTCCAGAGAAGGCAGAAAACATCATAACATCACAGTAGCATTTTTATAATGGTTGCCAGCTATTAGATCACTGCTAATGGCTTACCTATGCACTCATCTTGTTTGTCCTGAACTTTGGCAATGTCATTAATGCTCCAGGAATGTTTTACATGTTCCTTAGTTTTGCCTGGGGCAGTGAATTGCTTTAGTTCAGTACTGGAGCACCTGATTGCAGTAACTGAGTTGGGCTAGTTGTAACTGTCTCCTTTTACTGGCAGCCTCAGAGACCACGTGCATTTACACAATGTCAGGTTATGTGGCTTGAAATTGAAGGGAGCAGGCATCTGGCCTGCTAGATATCCTGATTCTTTCCTGTTCTTATTAAGTTCTAAATTAGTCTGCTAGGATTATCACTTTGGCTCTTTTAATTGCTTCAGGGTGACAATGGAGCATCTGGCTACAGAGCCAGGGGTTTCGAAGCTAAATCCTCACTGTATTCCCTGGGAGTATGGCCAGCATCTGTAGAATCGGACAAGCAGGGCAATTACCTTTTGGATACTCTATACCCAGAAAGCCTTGGGAAAAGTCATCTTAAGTTGGAAATCAACTTAAAGAAGCCTAGCTATTATGGTAATGATCAAAAAGCCAAAACAAGACTTTAGATTCCTTTGGTGGTTTGTCTCTATTAAAGGTAGAACAAGCACATGGCTTCTGTAGCTCTTTTTGAGCCCGACATCTAAGGCAGTGCCCCATGTCTCTTAAATGTGTGATACTGATGCAACTCACAATGAAATGGTTAGCATCTGAACAGCTGCAGTAGAAGCGAGGAGTCTTTGCATTACAGATATCGTTGGACTGCATCTCCCATCAGTCCTAGTTGTCACGGCTTATGACAGTATACATTGGGAACTGTAGTTCAATAGGACCTGGAATGCCACATATCCCCTAGCCATATGATACATATTTTTGAGAATTGATGTTCTTAACTGGATAATGTTGACAGGGCACAGTCAGGAGGGAGTTGGGAACTTGTGTCATGCCATAGTTTGTTGGACACCTGCGTGTATTATTCCTTTGCCATGTTCAGTGGGGTAGATGGAGTTGAACATTATCTGGGGGGCTCACAATTTCCACAGCCCACACGTCCTCTGCAAATAGCATCTGTGTAAATGATTTACAGTTCTGTCCTATGCAGACTTACATAAGTGTGACTCTTGGCCAAAATTCTGTTGCTTAGCATGAGCCAAATCATAACTTCTGGTTTGTTCTTCCCAAGTAAACAAACCATCCCTGATGCAATTCTTTGGGTATGCATTCTTGAGAATGTGGTGAGATTGCTTTGTTTACAAGGGAGGAACTGCCTGAAAGTTATGATTTGGCTTACAATAAGCAACAGGATTTCAGCCAATGAGTCCAACAATTTATACTCCCAGGTAGGTAGAAACAGGATCACAGCCTCAACAGTTGTAAATGAATAATCATCTCATTTATTTCCCTCTTATTCTATGGGCATGATTTAGGTTATAATTATAAGCATATTTGCAGTTATATAACCTGATTTCTGTGTAAACCTGAATAGACTTGCTGTAATTCACTGGCTGAAATCCAGTAGGACATTACAACTATAGTAAGTCCATTGAATCAACAGGGATTTAGTAAGCCAACTCCTCTGTAAATTCCATTTATTCAAACGGACCTATTCTAGATGGGACTTACTACTGGATTTCTGCTACTCAGGCTGTGTATATTGCTGGAATTACATTCGCCACCACTACCTTGACCCTAGTTCTGGTGCTAATGTAGTTTCAAACAAATTGCAGGTCAATATGTAACATCTATCTCACTCTCTCAAGATTTTATCATATAGTGTGAACAAAACACTAAACACAAACACAACTGTAGAGAAAGCAATCCACTCTAGCATAGCTGGATGACAACAAAAGGACTAGCCCCCCTGGCCCTTTAAACCATTGCCTAGTAGAACAAATGGCAGCAGGTGTAAATTGTTATGTGGCCTACAGCTGTTGAAACTCCTTCCAAACACCAGTTAAGGTCTAGTGAAGTTGGTCCTTGTTTTCCATCAACCTACTGTGAATCAAAACTGGCTTTCCACATGTGTGAGAGTATAACCCCAGTGTAACCTATGCAAAATAAGGTGAGGAATGCTGCAAGTATCAGTCCAACATCTGGAGAGTTTCACTTCACCATCCTCTGCTCTAACATATTCCTGTTGACTTTTTAGTACGAAGTTGAGAACTTGCACCTTACAGTAGAGGGCCAATTCTGTTTCTTCCAATGTATACGTACTCAAATTGCTAATAACATACTTTCCATATAATCATCCCCCCCCCCCAAAAAAAAAAAAAAACCCCAACCAAAGTTTTTATGATGTGAAAAGAAGGAAGAAAATATCTCTGGATTCTAGAGGCTGCATTTGTTTAGGAAAAATGGCCTTTACATTGGAAGTTTTGTTTGAACTACCATAACCATAGCTGCAAATAAATATAGGTCATCCTCCATATCAGTGGGAGATAAATTCTAAGACCTACCTTGCATACCTGAAACTGCAGATAACGGCAAACCTCATATTTACAATGCAGACAGGGGCCTCTGGTAATATGCCATAGAAATACACAAGTATTTTGTATTTCAGGAATTTTATTGAATATTTTTAGACCTGTTGATGATGGAAAGTGTAGTTACTGAGCCCATGGATATGAAGGCAGTGGTGGCCTGTACCTGTCATGAGCCTGTCTAGTCAAATTTGTCCAGTGATGGGTTTGAATCAGAACTCAATCCACTTAACAGAAACCATTCAGTAATATATCAGAAGACAGCTGCTGTTGTTGTTTCTGAGATGACTGAGAAAAGTTTTTGTGTTTCTGTTAATATTATTTAAAAATGCAACAAGGGCCTGAATACTATCTCCTTTTTCTCAGCAAGTGTCAAGTACACCTGGTGATGGTTGATTAGAAGATAGCTCCTCAAGACCTTTCTTGTTCTCTGAGAAGATTTGAATGGCAGCATCCCAGGGGTCCAGGACTTTGAGATATATAATGCTGCTGCAGGCTTCAGTACATGAATATCAAATCCAACACTAGAAGTGACACATCCTAAGGCAACTTGCATGTGAGACAATATTGAGCATGTTGGAGCACAAGAATTCCTGGGACTTTCCAAGGTACCTAATGTCTCAACTTAATTACTCATTTACTCTGGAAAACTGAACATTCCAGGACCGATCTGTGCGTGGTCAGAAGCTCCATTTATAGTTCAAGCCAAATAAAAAGCTGCCACAGAAAGGATGTGTGATTCATAAGGCAGCCACATATTATAGCTGGATAAATTCATATCATACGCCAGAGAAACATCGACTCTGGAGGTGTCACTAAATTCATCCAAAACAGAGAGGGAGCTAGAAGCTCTCCTTCACCACTACCCAACAACTGGGCCACTGTTTAGAGTTGATAGGAGCTGTGGTTCAACAAAATCTGGAAGGACACGAGCTGCATCTCAAGTCAAAATCTAAGGTTGAGAAATATGTCACAGCTTGATGCCCAAATTCAGTTTAGGCATGGGACTTTTGGGCTACAAGTTCCATATTACACTAGGAATCTCCACCCCTCAGTAGAATTCTTGGGGGATACAGTCCAAAAACAATAGCTTAAAGAAGAATTTTTCTCATTTCTTTATTGCTCTCTGACACCATTATACAGTATTGGCTTTTTAATCGAAGTGGTGGAAGAGGTAATGGGAATCTCACAGGATCATGGGACAGGTAGTGCTTTGAGAGGGTCCCTTTATAAAGCCAAATAGGCAGTGAAACTAGTCATCTCATGCTCCCTTGAGATTGATACTTCCAGGCTCTAAACTGGAAACGGTTTTCTTTTTCTTGAAATATCAACAAAATTACAAGGGGAGGAAATCTCTTTGATCTATTGTGTTCAGGCTGCATTTCCCAGGATCCTCTGAAAGGAAATCTGGGCTGAATAGTGGCCCACTATGAACCATCAGAATTTGGCTTATTGCCTCCTTCCCTCTCATGGTTATTTTTTTCTTGGTAAGGTGGTGATTTGAGGGAGATGATATGCACTGTAAGCTTGGTATAGAAGGGCAACTTCACCTGATGAAGCTTAAGAAGCAACATCTGTTGAAATTCCTGCCTCACTAAAAGCAAAGGAACACTGTACTTTTCATCAGGGGTGCAACTTTTTGTTTTGTAGAATCAATCAATTTAAGATAATGAAGATTTCAAGTATGTTTGGGGACCTGTGGAGCATCACACACTTATTTTGATCCCAAGGCTGTGTAGGGAATGTAGACTTTGTGTGTGTGTGCAGGATCATAGATAGTTCTACAGGCTCAGGATCTGAAAAGAATGATGTTCACAGGGTGAGATTTAGTCTTTATCCTTACAATGGACCTACTGACATCCAGAGCACTTGCATTAACGAGGAGCAATTTAAATCCCATTAATTTCACTAAGTCTACTGTAGGAATTACTTCTGGATCCAAACCAGATTTTAAAAAGAGACAGAAGGTCTGTATTGTGAAGACCAGGTGTTATAAAATCTTGTGTGTACTGATGTGTGTTGGGGAAGTATGTAATTTCCCTTTTGCAAGGCAGGTCATGACTCACTGGGTTACAGCCACGACCTGGCTATGAGGATGTCTCTATGTGCAAAAGAGGTACAGTATCTGAATTTTCATATGGTACGTAGGTGACTCAGGGTCCTGAAGGCATTGTTCTTTACCAGACAGTTAAGGCAACTAGCAAATGGATGAGGTCACCACCATCTCCACTCATCTAGCAAATACCTTGTGATTCACTTGTTGGGCTGAAATCCAATAGGTACAGCTTCACATCCAAAAATATTTTTTAAAATTTCTGCCTGTCAGGCAAATAGCGTTTCCATCTGCCCTTCTCTTACTCGGTAGGGAAAAAAAACCACCCATATAGCTAATCCTTTTTACAAGGAGTTAAAGCTTCTGTATGTCAAGGGTGTGCTTTCATGGGGAACATGATGAGCAAGGCTTCCTTTGAGTTAAAAGAGGCCACAGTAAGTGCCCTGGGGCCACTTTTATCTTGCTCTTACACTGAAATGGATCCCCCTTCACTTGGATGAATGTGATGGTGTCAAATATAATGATAGTGCCTATCCAGCTTCATGGTTGACTGACATGTATTTCAGAGCACCGCATTCCACCTGAGGAGCCCATTTGCACAGCTGAGTGATCTAAACTTGAAAGCTAATTTCTATAATTACCAAGTGTGATTGAACTCTGGCAAAACTTTTCATCACCTGCATGGGATGGGAATGCTTGCCCCCATAACTGTGTAGTGCCTGTTGTGGTGTATGTGTGTAAGCTAATTAGCAAATGTTTTACTGATATGCCCCCTCCCCTTAATTACATGATATTTAGCAATTGAGGAAATCAGTCTCCATAATCAGAGAGCTGGCTATAATAATTTTGTGTCAGAGATTGCTCTGGGTTGAAAGGGTTTTTGCTGCAGAAACTCCACTCAGAGGATGCCCAAATGAGGTTTCTTTCATGTCCCCAAGTGCAGCCTTCAGGTATCAAAACATGACCTTCCAGTCTCCAAGCTCAGCATCTTAACTAATAAGCCATCGTGAGAGCTGCTGGAGCTGAATGAATTGCACTGAAGCCAGTGGCGTAGCATGGGTTTCAGCTGCCTGGGGTGTAGGCCAAATTCGCCACCCCATGTTACGCCACTGTGAAGGACCGGGGGGGCGGGCGGGGCGGCGGCGGCGAAGAGGAGGACGCCGAGGTCGATGGGTCATTGTCCGGAGTGCTGAGGCCAAGTGCCAGCCCACTGCAGCTGCTCCTGCCGCTGTATCTTGTCCAGGGCTGCCTCAGAGACTGGCCAAAGCGCAGCCGAAGCCCAAGGACCCGCCTCGCCCTGTCCTGCCCCACCCTGGATGGTGGAGGCAGTGGATTCCCTTCCCCGGGAGAACTTCTGGTGGAGTTTCTGTGGTCACTTAAGGGTGCCACCACCTCAAAGCGCCCCTGCGCGGGCGACACCCTCACTCTGTCTGCCGCCCAATGTGGTCCCTCAAAAAATAAGCGCTGTCATGCTTGTTTCCCAAGTGCTTGGGTCCCAAGTGCTACAAGTGCTTGGGTCCCAAGTGCCTCCCCCTGGAAAGTGCCACCCTGGGCAGGCCACCCCCTGCCCCCATGCTACGCAACTGTGTGAAGCTTTCACAAGCTTACTCTGAAACAAGATTAGCCTGAAATGTATTTTCACCTCTTCTATGAAGATCTCACTCTCTTTAAAACACTGAGAGATTCTTATACTGCAACAACAAAAATATATTAAGAAAACTAGGGCAGGTTTCCAAAACCTGATGTCCTATAGATGTGTAGTACTACACCTCACATTATCCCCAGGTATCACAGCTGTACAACATTGGCTGGACGATAATGGGAGCTGTACATAGATTTACACACACGGAGGGTATAAAGTAGAGGAAGAGTAGACAGAGGTGTTTGTTGTGTGTTTTGTTGCCCCCTTGCCGCCCCCTCCCCCTGTGCCTATACCATCTGCCAGGGGAAGAAGAAGCCGGAACAGGATGAGGACCTTGCTGCCCCTCCCCCTGTGCCTATACCAACTGCCAGGGAAAGAGGAAGCCTGGGCAGGATGAGGACTTTGCTTCCCCTGCCCCTGTGCCCACCCCATCATATTGTATTGTAATGTAATGTATTGTCTGAGTCGCCACAGCGAGTGGGCAGCAATATAAATTTGAACTAATAATAAATAAATAATAAATAATAATATTTTGATACTTATATATACACTTCCCATAGTGGGAACTTTCCCAAATGGGTGGTATAAATATGCAATAAATGAATCAATGAATGAATGTTTTTACTTTTCAAGGTGTCTAGAACATGTTGAGAGAACCAAATGTGGTTCACCCTGTTTCCCATTAATCCCAGTTGCTTGTTCCTGGGTGAAATCTGATGGGAATTGCAGCCCAATAGCATACAGAGAACTATAGCTTTCCCACCCCATCTTCTATAATTAGGATTCTAAAAAAGTGATGCTGAATATACTGCTAATGTATGTTTACTACAAGCATTAGTGGCCATATAATTGCATTGTACTGACATCTGCACATAATCCTATTTCACACATGGTATTCAATGAAGAAAGGATGGGCTAGCAGTGGGGCATGCAATACATTCACACTGCTGGGTGGAACATTGAGGAGCATATGAAATGGTCCACATGCATTTGTGTATAGATTCTGTCCTAGAAATGTTGCACAGATAATCCAAGTCCAATCACTGTTCTTTATAGACAGAGTATCCAGCTGTGAGGTTGTACTGATCATTTTGTTCTTATAACAAAGCAAGCAGCTGGACTGCTTCATGTCTATCAGTGTTGGGAACGGAGGCTCTGAAAAAGAAGGGGAATTGAAAAGAAATCCTAATGTTTCAAAGGAACCAACATACGCTAAAAGTCTGAAATTTCATCAATTACTTCTACAAGTATAGATTATAACTATACCATGCACAGTTCTTGCAGTCAGTTGATCCCCTGATAACCACCCATCTTTTTAATGATAAGATTTTACTTTGCTGAACTAGTCCTCAGAGATGGATTAATAACTGACCTCTATGGCCAATGTTCAAAGCCTGGTACATCTGCCAGAAACCAAAATTCATTGGCACACCCTTTGAGAACGTAGGGTTCTCTGCACACTATAATAGGGCAGTGAAGCAACCATGTTACCTAATAAGAAGTGGTACAGTTGAACCCTTGAACATACACTACTATGGTTGTGGATTTCACAGAATCTTACAAGCATAAAGTTGTAAGTCCAAGCGGGGGGCGGCAGAAAACCCACATCACTGACAGAAGGGCAGCCTGCTTGTGTTTAAAACTTTTAATGAAAAGTCCATCATTATGAGAATTGGCATCCTCAATCCCCGAATATCATCAACTGAGCTTCAAAACTCCTGCTTAAAAAAAATTAACAAGTGAAAATTGGTGTGTCTGGGTGGCTTGCATGCTTGCGCGTGTGCCTACAAACAATGACTAGGAGGACATCTGATCCAGAATAAAGGTTAGATAATTGGAAAAGTTATTTTTTTAACTGCTAAAAAGAGGAAAAAGTTAGGATTGTGAGTGATGGCACCATCAGAAAACACAGGATTTGCTCTTATACCAAAAAAGATAATTTCAATTATTTTTTTGCTGGCTGCATGACACAAAGAATGAATTGAATTCATTCATGGTTATTTTCCCTTTCAAACCAGCTTTTTGTGTGTGCCACCTACTTTTTTCATGTCGATATATTCCAATAGGGCTTCCCCCATGCAGTCTTGCTGGACATGCTATGGATGGAGGAGAGGGACATGTCTGTAGGTGGAGTTTTGATGATGTTAGCTCAGAGGTTTCCATCTTACGGCCTGCGGGCTGGATCTGGCCCCCTGGCCAAATTGCCACTGACACCAGAAGTGCCCTGATGTCATTGGAAGTGCTGAAATTATTGCGTTTTTGCACCGAAACATTGCAAAAACATAGCGAAAATTTCACAAATTGCGCAAAAATGTTCCTCCCTCGCTCCCTCCTCCAAGGGAAGCAGCAGAGGTGGGAAAACACCTGGAAATGTGGTGCAAATGCACACACCGCTGTCAGAAAGAACCATGTGACTGGCTCATCAGCTGCCTGAGGAGGTGTGGTCAGGCCCCTGGCAGGAAAAGATTGGGAACCCACATGTTAGCTCTTGGGCATGATGTTCATGATGGTGGTAACATGTCCCCATAGTGTTTCCTCTGTCCTGATCATCCTCTTTTTAAAGAATTATAAATTTGATGTATGAGAATAGTGCTATAACATCATATCACCTTATCATTAGGTCTTTGTTCTAGTACATTGATAAGTTGTTGCAGCACAATTCTCATCTATTTAATTAAAATATGTGAGAGGAGTGATAGCATGAAGAGAAGATAGGTGGAGTTGGGATCACAAGAAAGAAAGAAAGAAAGAAAGAAAGAAAGAAAGAAAGAAAGAAAGAAAGAAAGAAAGGGGCTGCAGGTTGGATTGGAATGCCACTCACATCACCAGTGTGGACACACTGAACTTCTGATTCAATCCACAAGCACAACGTGGGCACTCATTACAATTTCAAACATAATGGAAGCTCCAAATTAAACTCATTGTGAGTCAAAAGTTTGTAAGGATCTTTCTAAAGATGATTATTTCATTATCTTTTTGTTGTTTTTAGGAGTCAAACGTGTAGCCATAAATGTAGTGACAGCTGATTGGTTTGAATTGTCTGGTTGTAGTGCCAGGGCCTGGGAGTTCAAATCCCAACCATACCTTCTGGGAGGGGCCAAACAGAATTATTCCTGATATACAGTACTGTGCAAAAGTCTTAGGCTACCACCAGCTTGTTTGGGGGAAACTCAGTGCGGGATGGGGGAAGCATAACTCAGCCTCTGAGCAATCTAGATACAGTAATACCTCATATAACATTAGTATCGAATAACACGAAAATCGCATAACATCAAGGAATCTGGGGGGAAGAATTGCATCAGATAACATTAAGATCCTATGGGATGCTTCAGATAACAACCGCGAAAGCCTGTGTGGTTACAATGTATCTCTATGGATCCCATAGAGCAGGGGTGGCCAACTGTAGATCTCCAGGTGTTCTTGGGCTTCAATTCCCAGAAGCCCAAGTCAGCACTCCTGCTGATCAGGGCTTCTGGGAATTGAAGTCCAAGAACATCTGGAGATCTACAGTTGGCCACCCCTGCCATAGAGGATCAGATAACACTAAAAATCATATAACACGAAGACTTGTGGAACCAGGTTTTAGTGTTATATGAGGTTTTACTGTACATCAAAATTGGAGAGAATCTTCTGCTGGTTCTTCTCTCAACCTCCAACTTTGGAGTTAGGGTATCCAACTTATGCTCCCCCCCCCCGTCCCACAATCATTCACTGAATTTTTCTCAAACCAGTTGGTGGTGTCTTAAGACTTTTGTACATGTTCTGCCACCGCCTAGTCCCTGAGTACCACTAGAAGGAAGGACTGGTATACATAGGCAGTCCTAGGAAGTACTGTACACTATAAGGTACAAACAAGAATGCATAATTAGTTGTCAGAGAGATAACTGAAGATAATATCTCTTTGGAGAAGTAACATCACGTTGAATTCAGTCGCCTGGAGCTGAAGCCAAATTTGCTGGGGGGCCTGGTGAATGCTGGCTCCCGCTAGGGCTTCTGGGAATTGTAGTCCAAGAACATACATAGACCAAAAAGCACCACCCGGGCCCACCACCCCCTATTCCCTCCCCACAACGCCACTGCTTTGGAAACAATGGGATCTGAGGAGGTTGAAGCTGTAGCATTAACTGAAATGGAACAAATCACGAGAGTGCTGTGTCTTGTATTACTATGCATCCACATGAAGAGATCAATAGATACAAAGCTTCACAAAAGCCACATGAACAAAAAAAAATATTGTCCTTTTCTTGTCCCAGTATTTTTGAATGTTAGGTTAGTGCATAATATTCATAAGCCTACAATTTCATTCTTCCCCTCTGGCAAAGTTAAACAGCCACATTTTTGTTAAGAGTTTTAAGAAAATGCCAAGTAATGAAAACACAACGTTTTTTTCTGCAAGAAAGTCAGCTTGGGGAAAATAATAATTGTATGTAATGGTATGATAGACTGTACTGATTAAGATTAAGGATCAGAATTTGGAAACATAGCCTATTTTGGGTGAATGGAAAAATTTAGAAGGGATATGTATTTTTTCAATAAAATAAATAATTTTTTTCTTTGTTTTGTTTTATTTATAGTTCAATATGGTACAAATTGTAGGATTGAAGGAATGTAATTGTAGGATTGAAGGAATGTAATGCGGAGGGAGGGAGGGAGAGCATTTTACCTTGAGTTTTTAATTGAGTCATAGACTCAGTTTTGGATGTGTCAATAGGAAGCATTTAGGAGCCCAGCACTCCAGGATCAGTTTTGTCTAGGGAATACAGGATTAATAAACATCTTGAAAGAATCCAGTTCATTAGTTGCTCCTCTTTCCAAAAATGTACTGTATAATTGAATTCTATTTTGTCTTATCACATTTAACATATCAAATGTGGCAGATATGGAGACAACTAATGATGTCAAACCTAATCCTGGGTTGTGCTTTACAATATCCAATGTATAACAAGACAAGGTTAATATATATAGTCTGTTTTCATTTGCTCTGGATCTCCAGGTAGTACTGGGAGATGTTTCCAGTGGTAGATTGGTAATATGATATATCTGCCGATATGCTAGGCCCTAGGTATCCAAAATCATCACATTATAAAAAGCACTTGAAACCATGTTTCTCATTCTATTTTGCTAGCTTAATTGCATGCCTTGTTTATCTGGGCATCGACACAAACCACAGTTAACATTTTTTTAAACTGTAGTATGTGAGATCACCAAATTGAGCCTTTTAATGGTGACATAATCTATATTCACCTTTTATGTAGGCAACATGTGATACAGTCAGTCAGTAGAGGCCCTGGAGAAAGTCTTTCTACAAGTTTAGACTGATATATAGAGTGAGGATAATTTCCAAAGGGATAATAAATGTTTTTGTCTACAATAAGAGATGCAGCAAACATTAACACACACACACACCATAAACCTCATTCAGATGCACAAAATGTTATCCTTAATTGGGTGATGAGGTTGAGGTATGTGAACATTTGGTTACTAAAATGGCAGTAGTACAGCCAGCCTGAAATGACTAAAAGTGAGCAGTCACAAAACAATTGTTGAGTGCTGAAATCCTTGATCGATATTGATCTATGTTATAAGAAGCTTTCAAAGTAAGGGGAGATGAAACAAATTCTTGTTCAGTTGTTTTTAACTTAGAGCTGTTATTGAAGTTATTGGTTCAAACATTCACACCTTGAGGTCAATGACAATCTGAGGTGGCTGAAATGTTTCTCAATTTTTAAAAAATATTTCCACTTTTTTTTTAACTTAATTTTTTATTTTTCAAATAAAAATACAAACATAACAATACAAAAGATTACAACATAAATACATAAATAGAAAAGGACAACAGAGAACATGTAACATTACAATGCAATACAACAAAAAATATAAAGAAATACATTCACCCTCACCCAACCCTTCACCTCCCGAAAGCCCATAACAACACAACATAAACATTCCCCAGTCACCCACCCAAAACCCTTCACCTTCCTATCGTCTTCACTCCCCTATCCTTCCGTTGAAGGACCACCTCCGAGTGTCGAAGAAGGGGAGGGAGACCGGAACTAGAGCAGGTTCATACTGATGTTTATGGACGTCAAGCAAATCTAATTGTTCCAAACAATACAGCTATTTCTTTTTCTCCTTTCCTTCTACTGGTGGATGTCTTACCATTATTATTTTCATTACTTTTCCTTTAAATTATTTCTATTCAAACTTTCAATCTTTATCCACCTTTAATCTTCTTTGGCAAGAGTTGTATACATTTTCATAACATTTTTATAGCTATACTATAAAATGTATTTTTCCTTCAACATTTAGATCAACTGAAGAGCAATGAGTTCTTTTTGGCAGTTTAAACATTGAATTAACTTAATGCACGCCACCAAATAATTAAGTTATCAGATTTTCCTATCAACTGTGCTACCCCAAACTTCGTTTTCAGATATTACCAAGCATATCCTCTAAAAGGCTCCTTTCTTCACTTCCCCATTCTGTAAGTTGATAATATGTCCTCCTGTATAAGAATTCCTCCCCATCTTCAATTCATTCAACCATTTAATGATTTTTTCCCTCAATCATTCTGAACTTCCCTCTGATGTCATTTTTGTCAACACATTCTTCAATTAAGTTATCAATTTTCCCTATTAACTGTATTACCCCAAACTTTGTTTCACAAACATTACCAAACCTGCCTTTTAAAAGGCTCCTTTCTTCACTTAGGTAAGTCTAATTGCTCAATGCAATACAACTGTTTCTTTTTCTCCTTTCCATCTACTTGTGGCTGTCTTACCACTTTTCTTTTTATTACTTTTCCTTTAAATCATTTCTATTCAAACTTTCAATCCTTATCCACCTTAACCTTCCTTATCAACAATTCTTTACATTTTCATATAATTTTTATAGATATTCCCTTTTACCCTTATCCTTTTTCCTAATTTTTTCTGGCTCTTTTATATTCTATACTATAAACTATATTTTTTCTTCAACTTTTAAATCAACGAAAGAACAATGGACTCTTCTTAGCAATTTAAACATTAAATTAACTTGAATTTGAGTAAAATGTCATTTTGGACTCCAGTAGCCAGAAGCTATTAATTCCTCTTTTAATTTTTTCCATTCATGTGTACCTTCCTTGACTATATTCATAGATTCTAATACATCTAGACAATCTATTTGATTAGACAAAATTGAGGCTTTCCCTTCATGAAAAAATCTCAGCTTCAATGGGTACTTCCAGTTATATTTAACCTTTTTATCCCTTAGAAAAGTAGTAATAGGTCTTATCTTACGGCGCCAAAGTCTTTCCTGCCTTGAAATGTCGTGGTAGACCTCTAATTGGTCTCCCTCAAAACACAAAGCCGTATTTCCCAAAACTCTCAAGTGTGACATTATACGTATTTTGGTTTCTAAGTTCATAAACTTCACCAATACTGGTCTTTTAACCTGGGGTCCCTTTTTTTGCCCGATACGATATACTCCTAAAATCTCCTCTGATATTATTTCTTTATCTATCTCATTTACTTGAATCCAATTCACTATTATATTCTTCAATTGGCATGGATCCTTCTCCGTTAAATTCTTTATTACTATATTCTTCTGTCTATTCTGATTTTCCAATTTTGATATCCTCTCTTCATGTCTTTCTAATTTAGAGTTAGTTATAACCTCCTGTTGCTTTATATCTCTTATTCCCTCCTCATTTATTTTCAATTTCTCTTCTATTACTGACATCTTCATATCCATTGCCTTGGTAAAATTAGCTATTAGCTCTCTGATATCTTGCTGGCCCTTTATTATGTCTTCCTTATCTTTTTTCCTATTACATTCTACCTGTTTTAGCGATACCTCCAACTTATCAATTCTTGTTTCTATTTTCTTAAGAGCCTCACCCATTTCCTTAATTGAGAGAGCTTCTGTTTGAGTTTTTCCATTACTCTCTTGTTTATCAAAATCCTGCATTTCTGCCTCTAATCTAGTCAATCTTCTGAAGTTTCTATCGGATGATCTCTCCCGTGGTTCCCTTGCCCACAAGGCTCTTGAATTTTTAGGGGGTCTGCGACTCATTCACAAATCTTCCTTTATATCTTTCTAAATACTTCTAGTAATACACCAATTATACAATTATACACAAATATTTCCACTTTTGCATCCAGATCTGTAGTCTTTTTTGCTTTTTTACATAAAAGACTGTGTATCTCCTTGCCCTGTATAGGACATGTAAATAAATTGTAAGCTCAACTTTTTACTGTCAGAGGAATGGAAGTGTATGTGTATGTGTGCACATATCCACGGGAACTCTACCAGAATGAAATTCTAAGTTTTGTTTTGAGACATCCTAGGCATAAATATTTATTTATGTTAAGAACTGACACTGAATTACTACCAGTAGAATGGGGTGAGAATTTGTACTCATGCAGATCTGGTGAAAACAAATCCATATACAGCACTGAGAATAAACTCAGAAGAACATGCTTGCATAAATCAAATTTTTCCAAATGATCGCCTGGTTTTTTTTTAAAAAAATATTGTGTGTAAACTAATCCACTGATATATACAGTACTGCCTTTGGAGTATGTTTCCTTAAATTTGGAGGGTTAACTTCTGAATAGTCAGGATAACCTAGTTAATTTATGCCTTTTATGTCCGAGATCCCTTAATACTCAGTGGTGGGCAGCAACAGGTTTGCACACACACACACACACACACACACACACACCCGTTTGACTTGAAATATTTATTAAAAATAGGTCTTTTGCAGTTATTCACCTGTGGTGAATTGTTGTGTTTACAGTGGGCAGCTTATGGACACATGTGCATAGTGGGTTGAGTCGGGGAGATTGGAAAATAAAGGTTAAAAGCAACTTTATTGAAAAATAAAATATAAAAATAATAATAATCACAAATGAAATTGGGACGTCTGGTTTTGGGTTAAAACAACATAGCAGTTCAAAAACAAGAAATTGCAAGAAGATAAATAGGGACCACTTTGGCGGGAAGGTAAACAGCGTTCCATGCCTGCCACATGTCCACGAAAATGTCTACAGACAGACAGCACTGACTCTCTGCTATAAACAGAGATGAGCACTGAAATCTAGAGTCAGATATGACTGGCTTTCGATCAAGGATGACCTTTACCTTAGCTCAGAAAACCTTAGATTTTATGAACATTTTATGAAAACCTTAATTTTATGAATATAATGTCTTTATTTTTCCCATTTGAAACATCACCCTTAATTAATGAATGAAATAAAAGAAATAAACTAATGAGCATAATTCAACATATCGAATTCATGCACTAAATCCCTGACGGTGGTGTCCTTAGACTCTACCTGCCACTTTTTAAAGTGGATCCCAGCTTGCCATGAAGTGAGCCACGGACTGTGATATCGGAGCCATCTCCTGCGACACATATGAAATGAGACATGCAGGGTTTAATACCGGGGCTGCAATGGACTGCTCCAGCCTTGAGGAGATTATCAAGATGCGCCTTCACAGCCAGTCCATCTGGCATGGCCTCTTCCACCTCCATGACTGTTGGGAATCAGAATAGTGAAGTGGTTCCTCCTCTGCTCATATGGCACATTACTAAGTGTAAAAAGAAAGTTATAATTCATTGTGGGAACAATATGTAACTGTCTGCATAAAGAAATTCTTCCTCACGTTAACAGCTAAAGCAGTCCTAGCTGAAACAACACAACTGTACTCTCCATCAGACCTGCAAAATGAAAAATTTCATGTTTTGAAATACTTTGTTAATTTATTCAGAGTAGGATGGAGTAATGGTTTCTTCAAATTAGTCATTTCAGATTCCCTAATTAAAAAAATATTATTTCAAAATCTCAGACATGGCATAAGTATATAGAAAGTTACAGGTGTTTGTCACCTTTCATTTAAATTTGGGTCTTAGGATGGTGGCTCATAAGGATTTCTGTTGTGGTTTTTGTTGTATATTGATTTTTGTTTCCCTGCTATTAACAGCATCCTTAACTTAGTGTGGTAGACACAAGGTATTTGAGGGTTTGTGAGTTAAGTTGCTCTATTTCTGTAGTTCTTCCATGTCTCAGTCAAACGTTAAACTGCCCAAATGAAGCCATCTTTTGGTAAATTCATTCTGTAGTTCCTTTTGCCTGATCCAGTGTGAGGAAGAGTTACATGCTCTTTTGTCTTTTCTTTTTCAATCCAATCTTCAACTGATATATGATAAAGGGAAGAAGGAAATAATTGCTGTCAAAGGGCAATAACAGAAGTGGTCTTCTTTTTATTTTGCCTAGGGCTAAAATGTAGTAAAGGAGTGAAAATGTTCAATCAACCTGGTAGAGGTTCCATTTGCAACACAAGCTTGTAATGTACTTACAACCTTGTAATGTATTAGCAGCACGTGCTAAGGAATCTATGGGTTTGAGATGCTAATTTGTCCATGTGTTTGGGTGGAATGGGGCTCAGATGCTAGTGGGGGTGGGGGAATCTCAGCCCTTCACCAGAACTTCTGGGAGACCCATCTGCTGTCTTTTACAGGGCCACAATGAGGCCATTTGCAAGGAATGTCCAAAGACTCTGAATGGGTGGGAGAGTGTGCATGCGATTAATTTTCAACAAGTGCAATCCTACAGAGAGCAGCTTGCGCGATGTGCTTGTCTTTTGTTTTTGTTGCTAGATGATGTGAGCCTGAAAACACAAGCAAAGGAGAGAAAGAGAGTTCAAAAGAAGGAGAGCTGCCCTCCCCTCTTGTCTATTGAACCTTGTGCTGATCAATAGCAGATCCTTCTCTACAAAGCTGGCATTCTTTTATTTTCAAATTAGAGCAGCTGTTGCAGCAACAGCCAGGCCCATTGGAAACCTATTCACTTGGGGGAAAGCCTTAATCCAGTTTGAGAATATCAGTGCCTCTGACTCTTTCTCACATTGATTAAGTAGCAAAAGGACTGTGATTGCACAGGACCTTTTTGATAATGTAGTCTGCACATTTTGCTTAGTGGCCTAGTTCTCCTACAATAGTAGGTGAGGATGGCCAAACTGTGGCTGGATCATATCATTTTGGACCCCTTGTTTAGGGGATTTGAAGTTGTTGAATGATGCTTTATGCAATAGCAACAATTTCCTTCCCCACAGAAAACTAGAATGTAGGTTAGAAGGTTTTCTGATCTAGCCTTCCTCATGATATCCATCGTTTTCTGTGTGTAGAGATCTGTGTTTATGGGGGAGATGTAGGTAAATTCTCACCTACAGTCTGAAAGCATAGTCTATATCTGAGAGTGGACAGACTTTAGAGACCACACCTGTATTCCCAGGATGTGCTCACTCCCTGATCTCCTCTTGAACAATCTCCAAACTCAATTTTAAAAAACCCAGCATGTTGGGGCGGGTGGGGGTGGGGGGAGCAAGGTTGAAATAGCCAATTGTACTCTGTAGGCTGAATGAGCTTTAGCATCTCTTGGGTATATGGGCCCAAATGTGATATACCTCTGAGGAATCTAGAAGCTTTGGCTACTATTAATGATTAACCCTCTATGCTTCATCCAAATTTTACAAATTGACAGAGGTTGTGTTAGAGACACCTTATTTTTTCCTGACAGAGAAGACATTAAAAAGAGAAATTCAGCCAAGTATAGCATTTTCTAGCCTGAAGTTGCAACAGCTGTAGAAAATTTCATCTGTTGAATTTCCCCCAATTATGTAGTGCTTATGAGACCAGCTAAAAAAAGAAGTAAAAACCCTGTAGGATGCTGATACTCCATCATCCTGAGAATCCATCACTGCTTTTGCATGGTATGAGTTGTATTTGTCTTTTGAGGATGTTCATGTCCATTGCTCTCCTCAGATGTAGAGAGGTGAAATCCCACCTTTACATTCTTAGCCTGGAGTTTCACACAGTGATGAAATGGGAATTCATAGCTACTCGGGTCTAATTTAATGAGGCACTCTGAAAAGAGAACAAAGCATGAAGTGGTGTGTTAGGGGATTGAGTCCTTAAATGCAGAGGAATAGATGGTGACTGATCTAAAGAAAGCACAAGGCATCTGAGATGATTAAAGGAAACAAAAGGGTAGCATGTGGAACAGACATGAAAGACATCAAGGGCAAGTAGCAAAATGAACAGGCTCAGAAGACTGAAAGGACAGTAAAATTTGAGCTAACGTCTTACATTTTGAATGAAAACTTTGTAATGAAATGTTAAAGTCTGAATCATTTCTCCCTATACTCTTCCATGAGATGAGCCAGGAAGAGATGGCTTGTTTTTCTCTCTTTGTTTATTATTTTCTTAGGGAATATATGTGTATAATTGTTTTATTATTGCTATAAACTGCCCACAGTAACATGTTTTTTAGATGTGTGGTATATTAAATTTATTTATTTGATTTATATACCACTCTTCTGGCTGAAAGCCACCTAGGGTGTGAACATGAAGCACAGCAATAAAATATACAATTGTAACGTAATTTAATTAAATTAACTATTTGTAGGCTTTGTCCTCCTCCCATGCATAGCTTCAAGATAAATGCCTTTCTTGTGTCTTAGTATTAGTATAATGTCATATGTGCAAATGCATTCTACAGGGTGGCCTGTAAATCCCTACTGGTCCATATGTAATATATATATTTCTTTTTTCAAGAGAAATATGGCCAATTTAAGCCCATGTATACTTGAAGAGCATATTGTGACATCACACATGCTAGCAAGGTCATGCTCAAGATAATACAGGATAGGCTTCAGCAGCATGTGGATAGAGAAGTACCAGAAGTGCAGAATGGGTTCTGAAGAGGTAGGGGAATTAGAGACCAAATTGCCAACGTACGTTGGATCATGGAGAATACAAAGGAATACCAGAAACAAGTCTATTTCTTTTTCATTGACTACACCAAGGCCTTTGACTGTGTGGACTACAATAAAATGTGGGAAATAATTAAAGAGATGGGAATACCAGAACACCTTATAGATCTTATGAGAAATCTGTACATGAGTCAAGAAGCAACAATTAGGACACAATATGGAATGACAGAGTGGTTTGGAATAGGAAAAGGAGTAAGACAAGGCTGCATTTTGCCACCCTGCTTATTTAAATTATATACAGAGCACATAATGTGCAATGCAGGGCTGGATGAATCACAGGTTGGAATTAAAATTGCTGGGAGAAACATCAACAATTTGAGATATGAAGATGATACTACTCAAATGGCAGAAAGTGAAAAAGACTTAAGGAAACTCTTGCTTAAGTTGAAAAAAGAGAGTTCAAAAGCTGGCTTGAGACTCAACATCAACAAAACCAAGATAATGGCAACAAGCCATATCAGACCCTGGAAAATAGATGAGGAAGAAGTAGAATCAGTGACAGATTTTACTTTCTTAGGATCCAAGATCACTTCAGATAGAGATTGCATCCATGAAATAAAAAGGTGATTGATTCTTGTGAGACAAGCTATGAGAAACCTGGGGAAGATAGTTAAAAGTAGAGACATCACCTTGCAAACAGAAGTTAGCATAGTCAAAGCAATAGTATTCCCGGTAGTAATGTATGGTTGTGAGAGCTGGACCATAAAGAAAGCTGAGTGCAGAAGAATAGAAGCCTTTGAAATGTGGTGTTGGAGGAGATTTTTGAGACTACCCTAGATAGCAAGGAGAACAAATAGGCTGATCTTACAAGAAATCAATCCAGACTGCTGCTTGGAAGGTCAAATATTGAAGATGAAGCTAAAGTACTTTGGATATCAAATGAGAAGAGAAGATTCACTTGAGAAAGCCTTGATTCTGGGAAAGATCTAGAGCAAAAAAAGAAGGGGTGGCCAAAAGTGAGATGGTTAGATGATATTGTAGATGCAATGGGCACAAAACTGGGTGGGTTGAAGAGGCTGGTGGAGGATAGGGGTGCCTTCCATGGGGTCACAAAGGTTCGGACTCGACTATGCAACTGAATAACAACAAATTCTGACAAGTATGTGGGTACATAAGTGCAAGAATACTGATGTCATTCTGGATACAATAAGTGGCAAATTTAGAGAAAGATTCAATAGGGACTTACAGGCCACCCTGAATATGTATATTTTTTTAAAGTTGATTTTATCTTCCTTCATTGACTTAATAATGGTTGCTATTGACTAATGCTCTTCAGTGCTTAGAATGATGAGCACTTATATGGAGATGGAGCGTTGCTAATTGTGGACCTTTCTGGTCATAATGTGAGTTGTGGCCTGAAAAAGCTTATGCTATAAGGAAGAGATCTGTGCCACGTAATGGGTAAACAAGGCACTGGGAGGAATATCTAGATCTGGAAAACCTAAATGTAACCAGATTCAATGGTAACTCCCATGTAGAGTAGAACCGTTGTATCAATAGGGTTTACATATTAAGTTAATAAGTGATCTATGCTAGCTCCAGCTAACTTTGAAGCCTTCCTGAGCTGAAAAGTGACATAACAATATTTTAGATGAGATGAACCAAGAATTCAATCAATAGAAAGTTAATGGACTCAATTAAATTTTCTGAGTAGTTATCGTTAGGGTTGTAGTGGGGTGTTTGTGTGTCAAAATGTATGAAAGTTCAATCATAATCTTGTATAATCTTAAACCCTGTAGGAAGAAATACATATAATGATAAAACATGAAGACTTGATAACCCACAAAAACCTCCTTCTCTTTCCTATCTCTAACTTGCATACTACAGCCTGATCCTTCCATAGCTACCCTACAAGGTGTGAAGGACATGTTATACACAAACATGTGCGTATACGCTTACACAGAATTAGGAGCAGCTAAGTCCATTGATTCCTAAGGGCTGAGGAGTGCCTAACTCTGCTGAGAATGACAGCTGTTAATTCCAGCAAAGAAATCTAGGCCTTTATATTACCTGAGGCCAGTGGAACAAGGCCAACTTACTCTGCCTTTCAGCTCAAACTTAATTTCAGGTAATTCCCCAATCTTGATACCAGACTTCCTTCTGTTATTGAATCTCCTGGAAAAGTACAACAGACCCAGCATTAATTAAAGCCAGCTTTAGATAATATGCTTATTGCCTGACCAATAAAGTTCTGTGACGCAATTTTCACAGCAAGACCTTTAAGCAATAAATAGAGAAATCCTCACCTATCACTACATTTGTCTACCTCTTAATTGGGGAAGAATGAATGGAAACTTTTGCCATCTTGTATGTTCAGCAGCTAACAAAGGGGTTCACTAACCATGACTCAGTTTTCACTCTGAGAGCCAACTGATCACGTGGGTTTGTGCTTGATCATGGGATTTCACAGCAGACTAAGGTGCATAAATCATAATTTGGAAGCTTGCCCTGGGGGCTTGGCCATTCCAACTGGCAGCTTTCTTGCTCATTCTCCATAATTCAGTGCTCTCCATCTTGCTGGGAACTGAGATTAGTGGCTAGCTAATGGATCTGGGGAAAATTGCCTGCATTTCAAGTTAGGCTGATATGGTGAGGGTTGCTGTCCTCATAGTAATATTTTTAAGATTGTCATTTATTGTGTCCTATATTTTGTCTCAACTTTTTATCACAGAAGGCTTGGGGTCAACTTCATAAGAGGGAACAAATAGGGCCTGATTTAGGGATGAATTTAAGCCTGTTTCATCCTCTCCCCTCTCCCCACTTCTCTTCTCTTATTTAGGGTTGCCATATGTCTCGGAAAATCAGGAATGTCCCAGATTTTAATTATCCCGGCCGGTTCTGTAAAAATCATTGAAAAGTCCCAGATTTGGAAGGTTTCAAATGAAGGGGCATGCTCTTAGTTTGAAAAAAAAATTCTCGCCTTTTTTTTTGCCACCTTAGAGCAGTGCTTCTATTTAAGCACCAGCCAGCATCTGTAGCAGCAGCCACAGCAGCTTGGTGGCTGAAGAAGAATGAGATTGGGTTGATCAGTGTGGCCTGACCATTGGTAAGCAAGCAGAGGTCCCAAGCGGCAGTGGGGGGAGGCCTTTGCTGAACCCACCTCTCAGCTGACAGGCAGCTTGGCGATGGGAAAAATTGAAGGTCTCTGAAAGGAGAATGAGGAAAAGGAGGGTTGCATGGGGGGGAGAGGAGGAGGAAGGCACTCCAGTAGGAGACAGGAGAACAGAGGCAAATGAAAGAGTACGTGTGCCTGAGCAAGCAAGCTGAAGAGCTCATTTAGTAAGGGAGAGGAGAGGGGAGAGCCCAGAAATCCCACCAAGGGATTTTTGCAGAGTTAATTCACTGCCTCCCTGCCTTTCTTTCAATTCCTGCTTGCAAGTGGTGAAGGCAAAATAGCACTCCGAGAGGCCCTCCAGGGAGGGGGAGACACCTGCAAGTGAGATAACTGAAAGAAAGGCAGGGAGGCAGTGAATTGACTCTTTGCAAAAATCCCTTGGCTCACCTTGAGCAACAGCGCAGGCAAGAGGCATGCTGGAGCACAAGCCTGAAGAGCTTCAGCTCATGGAGTCACTGGAAAAGGGGGGGGGGAGATGGAGGCTGTCCGCCCCGGACAGGGATTCTGTGGGGTCTTAGAGCCACGGACTCCTCGACAGCCCCATCCGACATATGCACAGTTTGAAGAATGCAATGACGTCATGTGGCTGTCCCAGTTTATTGGGAAATAATTATGGCAACCCTACTCTTGTCAGCTCTTCTGTTAAACTGCTGGCAGAAACCATCTTTTCTTATTGATTTTGTATTACACTGCTCTGCAGTCCTGAAGAATAGAGAAATATACCTTAAAATAAAGTCAGAAGACATTCTTCTCTACAGTGTTTATTTCTTTTCTAATTTTGCCTCAGAAATTTTTAAAAGAGTTCTATTCTGGCAGAAATTAAGTTGTTGTTACTGCTGCTACTGCTGCTGTTATTGATGATGATCATCCAGTCCAACAGAATACATTATAGATTCAACACATGGCTATTTCTATTAGGGAATCGAGGAATTTCTGCAGTATTTAATAAGAAGCACTCTCCCCCAAAAAAAGGAACCAATGTAGTGCAAATGGATGGACTATGCTTCACAATAGAAGCAAACAAGATCCATGTTCTAATCCTCCCTGATTCACAGAACCCACCACATGATCTTTGGCCAGTCATTTTCATAGCCTGACCTACTTTACAGGGTTGTGGGAATAAAAGAAAAAGGAGAACCCAGTTGTATTGCCATTACAGAAGCAACCCAGGGAAAAGGATACGGTATTTGGGATGGGGTGGTAGTTGCTGTGGAACTGGATCAGTGGTACGGGTGTCATGCTGTGATGCAGAAGGCCAATGCAAGGCCACTGCATTATATTGTTCCCAGGACAATGTTCATGGCAGATCACCATGAAGAATCGGATACACTTGAAGGAAAAGGTAGTTATTGAGAAACAATTTGGTCTAGGTGGATTTTTAAGACTTCCTTGGCTACTCCTACTATCTACTTTGTGCAAGCAGCCCTTTATCAAGTCTTGGCCTGTTTGACATTTCAATCAGAGCTTTTTTTAAAATTTAAAATCCAAACACAACCCAAATCATTAAAACACCATATGAAAAATAACTGACTCTACTACACTATCAATAAGGACACTGAGCGTTCTTTTCTTATTTCCGAGTCCCCTCTTTCTTGTGACAGAAAAAGCCCATTCTTACTTTGGTTAAAAATAGATGCTTCTGCCCTCTGAACCTCCAAACCCTTTATTTTTCAAGCCCGGCAGTTTTTCTTTTGATTAGCTGGAAAGGAAGCGGCCTATCCAGGGAGGAATTTACATCAAAGGGAACTTTAAGTGATGCAGAAATGCATAAAACAACAAACAAGGCCTAGCAAGGAAAGGAGAGATGCTAAAAGTAGGCTATGTCTTCCTATTACATTGAAGGTTAGCTGTACTCAAGGTTCTTGTTGTGGGCATGCTAAAAAAGTGGTTGAGTCTAATGCTTTTGTAGGAATTTTGATGTTTTTTTTTTTTTAGTCTTTGAAGTGGGCAGGATGTTCCAATGGGAAGGATTGTTTTACATCCTCTTGTAGAGAAGGTGGTGTGTTAGGAAGACTTTCCTGCTTAAGCAGCTTGCAAATTTACAGGCAGGCTTTAGATAGAGCTGCATTAGTGGGAAGGATAACCCCTTATGTGTCGCCAGAGAGAAGGTGGGACATTACCCACAAGAGGACATTGAGGTGTATAAAATTGTGTATGCTAACTTATTTGAATAGAGGGAAATTACCAGTATTATTTTTTAAAAAACAATTTAAACAGAATTATAGTCCACCTAGAGTTGCCATAATTATCTCCCACAAAACTGGGACAGAAGTATACTTGACAAAACATGCCGGGTTATCTACGAAATAGCCTTTTAAAAAAACAAACATAATATAATGAGAGCTATAAAACACTTTCACATTAAATATATCAATACATAAATGAATTTATTTACAACAGTTAATTCTTACTGTAAGATGATCTGTTGCACTTCTGAGAAGTTGCATCACGGTCAACTCTTAATGTTCTTAGTTACAGGAAACACACTGGTCACAGTTATCAGCCGGTGGAGTGAGGCGAGGACGTTAAGATTTGTCTCCAGGTATACTCCAACTCCAATGTGGTAGGAAATTGCTCATTTGATGGCGAGAGTTTGAATTTATTTTAGTGGTGTGTTATAATACACAACCAGTAAGTTTTAAAAATCCAGGACTTTAATACGATTTTTATTGAACTAGCCAGGACAATTTTTTCAACCTTGAATCCGGGACAGCTCTGGCTCTTTAGCTGTAAATGGAGATGAGCACCATGCCCTAGGGTCAGGCACAACTGGCTTTCAAGCAAGGGAAATCTTTACCTTTAAGCAATGCTGCATGACAGTACTCAAGTAGCAGGGGGGAAATTCACTTACTCTGCCCTTCTGCAGAGGAAGAGTTCAGTTTGCTTGTATTGTGAAGGGGAAGAGGAAAGCGGAGCTTTCACATAGCCTTCACACCTACCTGCTTTCAGAGAAGAACCTCTGGCTGTGAGACAGTTTCCTCCTACCTGACTACCTTCAGGGCTTCTCCAACACCACTACCCTTGGGGAGGCTGCCTTCTCTCAAGCAAATACATTTAGATCCCCATCACAGTCATCTAGAAGAGGACACATTGTTATGTTGACTTTCTGGTATCAGACATATTCAACTATGTTTTATTTTTATGTTGGAGGCTTACCTGTGTTTGCAAGCCTTTATGGAGGGGTCCAGCTAACCATCTATTTCATGGATAATATAGAATTGTCTCTTGATTTTAGATACTAATCTCATGTTGTATCTTTTATTATTGTACACTGCTCTAGCAATTTCAGATGTAAATAATTTGAACATATTCATCCATCCATTCTTCTTCTTCAGGTGCCGTATCCCTTCTGGATATTGGCTATCATCATGGCAATAGTCTTCCTATTCTTAATTCCTCTGAACTGTTCTTCCAAGGACATGCCACATCAGTCTCTCAGGTTCTTCAACTTTGAAGTGCGTCTACATCCAGGGCCTCTCTTTCCAGAGATCTTTCCTTGCAGAGTGAGTTGGAGCATTCTATACTTCATGTTCAACTTGATATGACCAAGGTATTGGAGCTTTCTTTGCTTAATGGTCTTAAAGAGTTCTTGTTCTTTATCAATTCAGCACAATAATTCTACATTAGTCACATGGTCAATATATGAGATCCTTAGCAGCCATCTGTAGATCCATATTTCAAAAGCTTCAATTCTCTTTTCAGATGCTTTAATCAATGTGCAAGCTTCGACTCCATATAGCAACACTGGGAATACGTAACATCTCACTATTTGGATCTTTGTAGCAATTGTTAGATCTCTATTGCATAACAAATGTTGCATTTTTATGATGGTGGATTTTGCTTTTTCTGTTCGTATTTTAATCTCTACCTCGGGATCCCAATTTTCATTTAACATATTCTCCAAATAGACAATTTTATCCACTTTTTCTATTTCTTGTGTTCCTGCCATTTGCTTGCCATGAGTTTGGCTTATAACCAGATATTTCACCTTCTTGGTGTTGAGATCCAAACCATATTCTGTGCTTGAAGCTCTAACTTGATCCAGCATCAGCTGAATATCTTCAACAACACTGTGTAATTAGCATATCAGATGCTATTCAGGTATTCTCCATTAATTTTAATGGCCAAGTTTAAATCTAATAGTGCTTCTGAGAAAAAAACTCTCTGGATACATATTAAACAATGTTGGGGACAACAAACAGCCTTGTTGCACACCTTAACTTTCTCCGCCAGCTGCTCTTCAACTCTGACTTGAGCTGTCTGATTCCAATAAAGGTTGGATGATATCTTTATCATCTACACCTATTTTCTTCAGTGCTATGATCATCTTTTCATGCTGGCGTCTGTCAAAGGCTTTTTCATAATCTATAAAACATGCATGCACATCACATCTCATGTCTCTACATCTTTTTATGAGGACCTGCATTGTAAACAGTGCCTCTCCGGTAGTCATAGAATTCCGGAAGGCAAATTGTGTTTCACCTGTGCTTTCTTCACACTTCTTATACATTTTGCAATGGATTATTTTTAAGAAAGCCTTAAGACCATGAAACATGAGGCTAATTGTTCTATACTCCTCACAGGACTTTACGTTTGCTTTTTTGAACTGTGTAACAAGGATTGATAGCAAACAATCACCTGGCAGGATCACTGTTATAAATGGTGTTAAAAAGGTCAGTCAACTCTTTGATGTTAACTTCAGACAGAAGTTTCATAATGTCTACTGGGATATCATCTGGTCCTCTTACTTTCCCATCTTTGGATCTTTGCAAAGCTCTTACAACCTCACTCTCCAGTATTGGTGGTCCAGTATTGCCATTTATGATAGGCTGTTCATCTCATCACTAAACAGCTCTCCTATGTATTATTTCCATACATTGATCTTATCCCATTCATTCATAAAGAAATAAATAATGTATGCAATCTATCTGAATGAAAAGTGATGGTGGTGGTGGTGGTGGGGGCAGTTCATCCATGTCAAATCATATAGTTTGGCATATGCAGCATTAAAATCTCACAAGCTTCTCTTCCCATCTATCAATGTATTTTTAATGTATTTGTATGTTTAATTGTATTTTTAAGGATTTTTAACGTTGATGGTTTTAAATGATTTTATTGTTGTGGAATGTTTTTTGTTTGTTTTAAAATCTTCATCTGTGAGACGCCCAGAGTCACTTCAGTATATATATGCTGGTAGCAAGTGTAATGGTGAAGGCTGCAGATTTTAATTGCTGCTAGTTATGGATTCACTGTTCATATTCCCTATCATGCACCAAGTAATATGACTGGCATACAGTGAGGAATACAAGTGACGACTCTTCAACTGTGGCAATTCACCAGTGCAATTTATGCTTCTGCCCTTATGTCAATGTTTGGAAACAATATTATTCTGCATAATAACAACAACAATAACTAACAGGCTTTTCATGACAACTATGATCTACCATCTAAGGCAGGGGTGCCCAAACTTTTTGGACCATGGGGCGATCATGTGATTCAAGGAGCCGGTCGCGAAAGCCCGGGGGCCGGGTGTGGCCTCCGAAGCCCTCATCGTTCCTGGAAGCGGAAGTAAAACGGGCACATTTTACTTCCGTACGGGCGCATTTTATTTCCGCTTCCAGGAGCGATGAGGGCTTTGTGGGCTGGATGAATTGGCGTCAGGGGCCGCACCCGGGCCCTGGGCCTTAGTTTGGGCACCACTGATCTAAGGCAGGTGCCTCACCTTCTCTAACAGTCTGTCAATCCTACAAATAGGGCCAGTCTGTCGATCCTACAAATATCCATCTACCCTTGCAGTATATTAACTCAATGCATGTTTATTTGGGATAATGCAATTGCCAATATGATGTGTTGTTCCAGCTACAGAACAAAGAAGGTACTCCAAGGAAAGGAAACATGTCAATCCTAAATGGCAAGCCAAACCATCCACTTACTCGACTTGTACCTTAGGCTACCAATAATTTCTAGAACTTGCAGCTAAGAAACAAGAGCTAAATTAGGATCTTAACTTCCTCCATTCAAAATCATAAAAACTTAGAGGTGCCTACTCTTCACTAGATTTTGACAGTAATAGTAAAACAAACAACACGTTATGTACAGATGGCATTTGGTGAAATGTGGATAACCCTTGCCCTAGGCTTATTTTGTAGAAAAGGTCTTTGTATCTGTTTCACGCTTTCAGTGAGAAAAGGAGAATGTGGGGTTCTTTGCCCTTTACATTCTGAAACACATTTCTTTTCAAATATTTTGCTATCTCATTATTAATCTATATCAGCAGCCAGACATCCCCTGACAGTGAGGGAGTTCCTCCCCCCACCCCAACAGTGGAAAGGAAGAGGCATTTCTCTAGCTTGTACAAAACAACCAACTTTTGTTTGCACATTCAAAGCTGTAAAATAGAGCCAACTCAAGAGCAAAAGTTGAAAACAAGAAGAATAGGAAAAGATCAAGCAGGGTGAGTCAAGAGACAGAATGTCTGATTTTTTGCTTTTTATATAGCACTGCCATCTTATCTACAATCTAGCTGAATAAGTTGCAGCTGACTTTACTGTCTTTTGGTTTCTATGAGCTGACGCGATAATCGCTGAAAATTAAACTCCATTTACTCTCCTCCATTGCGATACCAACAGCCATCTATGCTTGTGAGACTTGGAAGGCATCAGCAAATATTAATAAGATACTTGACGTCTTTCAATATTTTGATCATATTACCAATGTAGAGGTGTTTCTAAGGAGTGGTGTGTGCAGATTACATAACATTGTTGCACAAAGAAGACTCCAAATGGCAGGCCATATTTTTTGGAATGGAGAAAAATGGGATTCCTAAGGTGGTAACAAGACGGACCTCTCCTAATGCCAAAGGAAAATGAGGATGCCCTCGAAATACATGGCGAAGAACATTAATGGGAGATTTAAAGAGCCTGAACATGACTTGGAAGGATGCAAAAGTAGCTGCCCAAGCTCGAAACCATAGATCCCTTGCTGCCCAATAGGCTATGTAGCATGAGAGGATCTAAATCTAATGAGCTGAAGGGCTTGTTCAGGGTGGTTTAAAAATTTCTGACTGTGTGCAGTTTTACATGTGATATGAACCATCAAGAAACTGGCGGGAATAAAATCTGGAGGTGGTGAAAAGATGGGTTCTGAAACATATGGCTTAGGACCTCAATACTTGCCAGTGTCTCTTCCAAAGGAATGCTTTCTGAACCACTTAATCCTGGCCTTACAGGTGCTTATGCCAAAGGATGCCCACCAAACATCAATGAGAAATTGGGCCTTCTTGGTAATGACCCCATCATTATGCAATTCCTTCTCAGTGGAGTTGTTCCCACCAAGTGGAGATCTTCTACAAACATCGTAAGGCTGAGCTCTACAAAGAGGCCTTTAACCTAACATAGTCTTTCTGTGTTTTTATTGACCCTTTGCCCCTAATTAATCTATCACCTTCTGTGTTCCATGCTTGATTTTTGTGGTTTTATCAGTGGGGCTGATTTCACTTTGTATTTTCAATCGGTGGGATGGCTTGATTTCAACCTTATTTGTAAACCACCTAGAGTAGTGGTTACATGCTAAATGGGTGGTATAAGTATGCAATAAATAAAGAGATATACTGAAAATATAGAATGAATTACCATCTTTTTCTGAGCCTCATAATCCTGGCAGCAGCTGATGCTGATGTGAAGGCTTTCCCTGTGCAGATCCCCCATTGGCTGAGTGGTTAAGATGCTGAGCTTGGAGACTGGAAGGTCAGGTTTCAATACCCGAGGGCTGCACTTGAGGGCATGAAAGGAGCCTCATTCAGGTTTTTCTAGAGAACACAGAGAAGTGGTGTACTGTTCCCTTCTTCTGGGGGTGCCCTTGGACTGTGCAGTTTAACCAGGGCCATACAGGCTACTACTTCTTCTATGAGGTGCAGTGGAGAATTGAACTCCCAACCTCTGGCTCTATAGCAGGCATCTAACACATGTATACTACCTCCCATATATGTATGCATATTGATATATTTTCCACTGGTTTCCATATGTCCATGATCACGCCCATCATTTCCAATACTTCTACAAGACTGATGAGTCACTTAAACCAGTGCTTTTGAGAGGGGGGTTGAGTTAGGCACTTGGCTGTAGTTGGGAGTTCAATTGCCCACTGTGTGGCCTTGGGCAAAGCTGCACAGCTCCATGATGCCTTCAGGAGAAGGAAAAGGTAAACTACTACAGAGTACTCCCTACTTAGAAAACCTTGGGAAAGTTTGCCACAAGTCTAGATTTACTTGATGGCACACAGCTACTACTCTTAAAATACGGCTGTTGTGTTTCATTTGTTTATGATGTGCTTCGGTACTATTTTTACCAAATAGTTTTTAATACTTTATTCATTGATTCTTTTTAGTAATTTAAATTCTATCAATTTATTGTTCTTAGATTTAAATACTGTTAAGTCATCTTAGGTCTTTTTTTTAAAGGTGGGGTTTACATACATACATACATACATACATACATACATACATACATACATATATACATACATACTTCGCATAATGAAAATAATTCATTCTGTGAGGCTGCTTGCTATGCGAGTTTTTTTCTATGCAAATTTTGTTGCATAGCGAAAATTCCTATGGAAAAACTTGCATAATGAAAATGTATATGGGAAAACTCGCCTAGCAATTTTTTTTCATTATGCAAGTTTTTGTCCCCATAGAAATGCTCGTTATGCGAGTTTTCCCATAGGGAAAGTCCAACTTGCATAGCGAATTTTTTTTGTTATGCGAGTCGGATTGCTTTTTTAAAAAACCCGCTCGTTATGTGAGTTTTTCGCTAAGCAAGTTGCTCGTTAAGCGAAGTTTGACTGTACGTACATACATACGTACATACATGCAGTGGTGGGCTCCAAAGAAATTTACTACCACACTGTGAGCGTGATATGGTGGACGTGGCCGGGGGAAAGCCCTGTGTTACACCTGAATTAGGACTACTTTATTTCAAAACTTGGATGAATGGGTCCAGCCAGAATTTCTGCTGCTGGTTCTGGTGAACTGGTGCGAACCTGCTGATGCCCACCACTGCATGCATACATACATACATACATACATACATACATACATACATGCATACATGCATACATACATACATACATACATATATGTGTGTAGTTGTGTAGTCCAACAACAACATGTGTGCATAAAAATCCAGTGGCATACTGGCCAAGGTATTTTGGTAGTCCAACAACAAACCTCAACACAAAAACAGTAACTTCCAAAGTTTAGGGACCTTTTTGGAAATGGGGGCCACTTAAAGGTGCCCAATTCTTATAAATGGGCCACATATTAAATCAAAATGTAACAAAATTATTCACCTACCAATTTAAATAAAAAGAAAACATTCAGAGCTCAGTGAAGAAATGTTACAGATACCTGCACTCTGTTTGCTTAGCAAAGCCCCAGAATAGCCAAAATGCTAGAATGGAGGATTAGACCAAGAGGAGACCTACAGGGAAAGCCATGAAGACCAGGAGAAACCATGTTATTGTGTTGTAGGAAAGGGACAGGAAAAACAGCAGGCTTGCCCAGAAAGAGGTTGGGGACCACATGAGGTTTGTGGGCCACAGCTTGGGGATTCTGGTCTAGATGATATTGTAGAATGATTGGCAAGTGCCTTTCATTGTGTACATTTTCATTGAAATCAACCCAGCTAATCATGGCTTGAAGTCAATGGGATTGTTTTGAAGGTAGTACTGTATTTTACTTTCCAATATTTCCTTACAGGTGAAATCCCCCCCCCCCTCATTCCAGGGTAGAGCCACTCCCGTTGAGTAAATCAGGGCAATGGGTGAGATCAGACTAAGGGCAGAATGTTATCAGAATCAACCCTATGAAGTATACCTCCATTCACTTCTGAGTAAATCATTAGTCAATGCACTGTTAAACTCAATTCCTATGAAAATCAAATGATGGCCAACTGGTCCCACTGATGTCAATAGGCCCTCACCATCCTTATTCTCATAGTGTGCTGTCAAATTAATCATAATTTATGGCAACCCTTTACAGGATTTCCAGGTAGAGATTATTTAGAAGAGTTAAGCTGAGCTATTATAGCTAGAATCTGTCCCTTTATTTTTTAACTCAAATTGATATGGGATGGAGTTATTTTTCTCCTTAGTTAAGCCTATTTTTACATGTAGTTCATGTACAAAAATTATAGAACTGGAACATTTGAACATTCCAGCAGCTTCCTTATTTATTTATTTATTTATTTTAAAAAATACAGCTTTTGAAAAGGAAGATTCTTGATGTGAGTTAAATCAAGAATAGTTTCATAGCAGCCACCAGAGATCTAAAAGCATAAAATTAGTATCATTGAAGGTAAAACTTGCCTTGGAACATTGCTCCTGTGAAAGCAAAGGTTATATAGATTATTATTGTAACCTAGAAAGTCTCCACCATAAAAGGATCTGACAATTTTATGGGTGTTTCCCTTTCTCCATATAAATCTCTCTTGTTTCTTGGCAGGAAAGACAAAGGCAAAAACTATGACTGCCAGCTGTAAAAGCGAAGTACAGTATTCCTATATATATATTTCTTCTTCTAGGTTTTTCAGAGGAAAAGGGGGGGGGGGATGAAAAAAAAGAGATAATGATTTAGTCAAAATGTCTGACAGATTCTCACATAAATTGTGCAGGGTTTCCCCACCAGGAATGCCATTCTCTTTCTATCTGCAAACCACCCCCAACTAAGGCTACTGTTGTGCATTTGGGGTGACACAAAAAAATTAATGAGATGCACAAGTGTCAGACGAAAGGAAGAAAAGACCCACTGCTGTTGGGAACGACCAAAGAGTAGTAATTTGATTATGGTAATGATCAACAAGTCATAGTCTGCTGCTTTTGTTCACTGTAATTAACTTCTTGGAAGGGCACAGTGGCTTTCTCTGTGCTGATCAGATGTCTCCGTCTAGTCATCCACAATCTCCTTTTCTCTATCCTTCACAGGGGCAGCTTCCCTCCGTCCATCTTCTGAAAATGAATTCATAGTAGGAACAAAGATGTGGTGGCAGAACGGAGGCTGCTATCGCTTGTTGTCAGAAATTCAACACCGCACAGCAATCCAATTACTCAAGCTGTTTTGATATGTCTCTTTGCTGCTCACTACTGAGCTGTGTTGTTCAATCAGGATAAATCCATCTCTGACAGAATGTGGTGGAACAGATTAAGGCTCTAAGGAGAAGGTTTTTGGTAGGTGGATAATTTCATATCGCATAAGCACTCAAGCAAGAGGGGAAAAGACGTTTTAAACCTTGATCAAAATGAATCCTGGAAAGAACTCCTGTTGTATGGATTTTCTGGAGAGCAAAGAAAACTAGAAAACCCATCCATTTATGCTAGAAAACTTTATGGCCTATCTGCTCAGAAAAATCTTGACTTGGTGAGAATAAAAAATTGAGTCTGAGCCTTCTTGATATGAGATGCTATCTCAATTTGTGTTCTAGCTTTTTCTGTTAAAAAGTGGTGCCTTACAGGTTAACTGTTGTCCTATACCCTTGGTCTGCAAATGTGGCTCTCCAGATGTTCTTGGACTTCAATTCCCAGAAGCCCCAATCAGCAGGACTTGGGCTCCTGGTAATTCAAGTCCAAGAACATCTAGAGAGCCACATTTGCAGACCACTGTCCTATACCATAATATCTCCAAAAGTGCCAGATCCTGTAAGACTATTTCAGTATACAGTTGTACCTCGCTTAAAGAGCATAATGCGTTCCACGGGATTGCTCTTTAAGCAAGTTTGCTCTTTAAGCGAAACACCATTGTAAATGACCAATTGTGACTTTTGGCAGTGATGGGTTTTTTTGCAAACTCTGATTTAGTTCTTAAGTGAGTTTATGGTTGGTTTTAGTTGTTAAGTGAGGCGACCATCCAGAGAAAATTCTGCTCTTTAAGCGAGCTAGTCTCTAAGCAAAGTGCTCTTTATGCAAGGTTTTACTGTACTGTTATACTGGTACTCTTCTTTTTTTCTCATGGTTTAATTTGAATTTAAAATTTCAATTTAAATGCATTACAGAGATTGTATTTGAAGAAGGAAAGGTTTACCTTAACATAACAAATTTAAATGATGGAAATATTGTGTATGAAAATACAAGTAATGGTAGAGCAAAAAGAAAAACCAGGAAGATACTATTGCTTTACAATAACTATAGGACAAAAGCTGTTCAAAACAAAGAGATGTCATGTCTGATGCAGCACCAACAATCAAGTCTGGGTCCTATTTAGGTAATAGGCTCGGATATTTAATTTTAATATGAATAACAGCTCATGGATGAGGAAAACTGACTTCTCTCTGCCTTTATTATCATAGCAGGAAAATTATCTTTAGAAAATGAAGATTTTGCTTGATCCAAATCTCTTGCTGCCCCTCTTTCACAGAAACTCGAGCAAAAACTCAGGCTGACCAAAAAAATGATAAATGAGGAAAATATGGAGATGAGAAAAATATATAGTTTTTGGCAACCCCTTCATATTCACCTTACTAGTGTCAAAGAACTACAGTTTGGTGCTTGAGACAGAGTCACTTCCCATCGCACCTGTGAGCCTGGCATGGACGAAATGATTTTGGGAATATGGTCATTCAACTGTCCATGGGTTGGATAATGAAGTCTTGTGGACTGGATTAGACCTCAAGAATGAAGAGTGCCTCTTCCCTGTTCTGTAATATAGAGTGAGGAGAAATTTGGGCGACTCCAATTTCCTCTTAAATAATATGCCATCACACCTACTTCAGGGACTGCAGTGGCTCAAGTGGCTAAGGCACTGACTGGGAGGCGGAAGGTCAGTTCAAAACCCAAGTACTGCACAACGGAGTGAGATCCCGTCTCTGTCCCAGCTCCTGCCAACCTAGCAGTTCGAAAGCAAGAGATTGCAAGTAGATAAATAGGGACCACTTCGGTGGGAAGGTAAACAGTGTTCCATGTGCTTTGATGTCTAGGCATACCTGCCGCATGTCCATGGAAATGTCTTCAGACGCAGACAGCGCTGGCTCTTCGGCTATAAACAGAGATGAGCACTGAATCCTAGAGTCAGATACGACTGGCTTTCAAGCAAGGGTGACGTTTACCTTTACACCTATTTCAGGTCTTGAGGAGTCATGGCCTATTGTGTTTAGTTTTTTTTAAATGACAATAACTTTAAAATCAGATTAACTGAGGAGGAAAACTAAAAACAGCAGCTTCTAGCAGCTTGATGCTTCACAATGTTCCACTTTATATTGTTAGAAGAATTCTCCAAATGGACAATAGAAATTCTAAGATGTAGAAGCCATTTTGTCATGGGGCTCTTTTTAATTCCATGCATTTTAAATAGAGTGGTTTTCTGTATCTGAATAATTTGCACTAACTGTCCTCTAATGAATATATTTATTTTGCCTGTTTATTTAAACTGTGGAAATGCAGTTGCTCAAGCGGTTAAGATGCTGAACTTGATGACTGGAAGGTCGGAATTTGATTCCTGAGTACTGCATGACAGAGTTAGCTTTCATCTCTGTCCCAGCTTCTGCCACCTTAGCAGTTCAAAAGCAAAAAATTGCAAGCAGATAAATATGTATCACTTCAGTGGGAAGGTAAACAGTGTTCCGTGCACTCCGGTGTAGAGACATGCCTACCACATGTCCATGGAAACGTCTGTAAATGCAGACAGCACTGGCTCTTTGGCTATAAACAGAAATGAGCACGGAACCCTAGATTTGGATACGAATGGCTTTCAAGCAAGGGTGACCTTTACCTTTACTATTTAAACCAGGAGTTCTCAACCTTTTTAAGCCGGGGGCCAGGTCACGCTCCCTCACACAGCTTGGGGGGGGGGCAGACGGCCATTTTGCCCTTCCTCCACCACATGGCACTTCCTGGTGTGGTGGAGGTGGTGGTGGGCTACATGAAATGGTGTTGCGGGCTTCATCTGGCCCACGGGCCACAGGTTGAGAATCCCTGATTTAAACTGTGTCTTGTAACTGCAGGAACTGATTTTACTTCTCATTCTTCCCTAAGAAAACTGAAGTAACCAGTAGCTGCTTTCTTCCTGTTGCAATTTGAAAGGCAGTGTGAGACATGAATAAAAATAAATGTTTAACCCAGAAATATATTTGAGTTAATCATCTCTTAGAAGGGCTGGAAAGCAGATTCTTCTCTCACATAACTATACCTTAACTGAAGCATGGACTTTCAACAGGTGTAGGTAGCAAGAGTTGTTCCACCCTTCACCCCCTCTTCCCAGTGGGGCCTGTTTGCTTTGACCTACAACATACTTCTTTAATTTGAAGGGCATGAAAGAGCATTTTAAAAATATCCATGTTAAAACTTGCCCGAACAACAACAAATGAATTCATAAATACAGCTTTCTCCTTGGGACCAGCAGTTCAAGAAGCATATTCAAAGATGTGTGGTTGGTTTTTTTTTTTTAACAGATATTGTTTAAAAGTCCAAAAAGATATGGAGGAAAAAAATCAGACAAAGAGCTTGGCTATTCTAAAGAAAGTCTCATTGTGTCATTGGAGCTTTCTCCTCTGGAGTCATTTTTGTACAAAATCCAGCTTTTCTGCCTTTTTTGTCATGTCTAACAAAGGTTTATAAGATGTACTGTACATAGAGATAGAGTAAATACAATGGCTGAAACTCCATTGTGTAGTTACACAATCATTGTGACTTTTAGAGGAGAATTGACATCATAAATTAAGAAATCTTCTTAGACCTTATTCAGCATGAATCTGGTATTGTCTTTGGAGATTTCTTAACTTAAAGTTTGCTTCCAAATGCTAATGCCATTAGTGTAACTGTGCAACAGGACTTCAAACAGTGTACAGTCAAACCTCGCATAAAGGTAACTCGTTTAAAGAGCAGAAATTTCTCTGAATGTTCGCTTCGCTTAACAAATAAAACCAACCAAAAACTCACTTAACAAATAAATCGGGGTTCGCAATCCCCCCCACAATTGGTCACTTACAATGGTGTTTCACTTAAAGAGCAATCTTGTGGAATGCATTATGCTCTTTAAGCGAGGTACAACTGTATCTTGCTTTCCTTGAATTCTACACAATCTTTTCATTACCAGTTTGAAGAAGCACGTGCTGAAATATAATATGGGCTGACTATCAAACCCAGATGGCAGTAAGGGCTGAGCATCAAACAAGAATACAGTGGAACCCCGTTTAACGAATGCTTCATATAACGAAAAATTCATACAACGAAGAGGATTTGCGAAAACCATTATACCCCATATAACGATTTTTTTCCGTTATACAAAGCAATGCATCTCTATGGGGAAAATTGTACAACGAAAATCTCTATGGGATGCATTGTACAAGGAAATTTTTTTCGTTGTACGATTTTTCACATAGAGATTTTTGTTGTACAATGCATCCCATAGGGATTTTCGTTATGCTTCGTATAACCAAAAAATTCATATAATAAAGGTTTCCCTTGCTCGAAAGCCAGTTGTATCTGACGCTAGGGTTCAGTGCTCATCTCTGTTTCAAAGCCAAAGAGCCAGCGCTGTCTACTTCTGCAGAAGTTTCCGTGGTCATGTGGCAGGCATGACTAGACACCGGAGCACATGGAACGCTGTTACCTTCCCACCGAAGTGGTCCCTATTTATCTACTTGCAATTTTTTGTTTTCGAACTGCTAGGTTGGCAGGAGCATATAATGAAAGACATTGTGAACCCAACTTTTTTGTTTTTACAGTGCTCTACTGTGTACTTGTCAAGTTTTGTTGTATCCTACTCGGGGAAGTGTTGTCTTACTGACAGGGAAGGTGTAGAAAGTATGTTTTCTGATCAGGAAATGATATTAAACTAAAAGGAATGAAAATACTCCAGCGGACATGATTAAAATATAAAATGAATGTAGCAACATCCATATTTTAAGTAACAAAATGCAAGCTCTCCTTGGGAAAATGTAAATCAATGCCTGCAATTGCTATTGATGCATTTATATTAGTGATACAATATAATAATGCTTACAATAGTTGTCTATTCAATTATTTCTAATACTACAATTATTAGATATAAATTGGGAGGGAATTGGAAAAATGCTATCACTTTTCTGAAAAAGCTAGGGCTCATACAAATTTGTGTTTTCCAATATTCTTTTTGGATTGAAAGGTGCCCATGAAGATATGCTAATTACACAATGACTAAAAAATCTTTTAAAAAACAGGCTAGAATCTTATTGGTTATATATACAGTGGACCCTCACTTAACGAACTTAATGCATTCTCCGGGCCTTTTTGTACTTTGAAAAATTTGTAAAGCTTAGGAATGCATTGAAAACCAACATTTGTTAACTGAAACATGGTTTCCCATAGGAATGCATTGAAAACTAATTAATCTGTTCAAAAAAAAGTTAACTATTTTCTATGGATTTTCTTTTGTTATGCAAGTTTTGTGTTAAGCAAGCCACTTGTTAAGCGAGGGTCCACTGCCTCCTCCTCCTCCTCCTCCTCTCCCACCCTTTGCGTGCTGAGGGAGATACAAGGTTCTTGCTCTGGTACTTCTAGCAACATCCACCAATGTTATTTGGTGCTCTTGTACTATTTCTTTGATGTTATCTTTCCACCTTCCTTTGGGTCTGCCTCGTGGTTTTTGTCCTTCTCCTCTTTCCACCATATGCCTTGTAGAGTATGTAATCCCAAATCATTCTCTCCAAATAGGCAAACCACTTTATTTGTTGTCTCTGTATGTTGTTTAAGATTATTTCTGTTCTAATTCATTCCCTTATGTTGCTCCCACCACCGCCACCACCACCACCACCACCCTCATCCTCATCCTCATCCTCATCCTCATCCTCATCCTCATCCTTATCCTTATCCTTATCATTATCATTATCATTATTATTATTATTATTATTATTATTATTATTATTATTATTATTATTATTATTATTATTATTATTATTATTATTATTATTATTATTATTATTATTATTATTATTATTATTATGCGACCCTACTCAGTAAAAACAGATTCAGGACAGCATACAATTATAATCTCATTCTTGATTTCATCCCCTCTAGTCACCCAAGCAGCCTTCCTCAGACATCTCATTTCCATGGTGACCAACTTTTGTTTCTGTTTTGTTGTAAGTGTCCATGTTTGGTGCTGGTATCATAAGGTGGGAATAAATATGCTTTGTATGAGGTGTTTCTTTGTGTTGATTGATATTGCCTTGTGTTGTAAAAGCGGAGCTAACTGTATGTTAATCTTCAGTAAATGTTATTCCTAGGTATTTGAACTCTGCCACTTGTTTTATACTTGGCTTTGGAATTTCTGCATTTAAAAAAATAATAATTGCAGGGATCCTTTTCAGGGTTATCTAGATAGAGAAAACACAGAAGTGGTTTTACCATTCCCTTCTTCTGGGAGCTATTCTGGCACGCCACATCTTGTTAAAGGCCACACAGGCTGGTTCTTCTCCCTGGAGGCACTATGGGGAATTGAATTCCCAACTTCTGGCTCCACAGTCAGATACCTAAACCTTAGGTAAATGGAAATCAGCAGGAAGATTCTGACCATACAGTCCAAGAAGCTAGGCAACTTTGGTTACACAGTAAGAAAAGCTTGGATTATTATATCATAATCAGTAGTCAGGGTAAAATTCATGGGGAAAAGTGCAGTGAGAAGATGAACGTCTTGGCTGAAGAACATGGGAAACTGGTTTGGATGCAACATAACCTGATTATTTAGTGCTGGCACATCCAACGTCACAGTAGCCACAATGGCATCCCATGTCTGAGATGAGGGGAGTAAGAAGAAGAAAAAAGACTTGTTTCAATAAAATCAAATAACTATATAGAGAACTGAACTATATAGATCAGAGAAATGCAATACAACAAGGGCAAAGGGTTTTCCAAGTCAGAATGAGAAACACTTTCTGTCCCAACTTCATTGTGGTTCTCTCAGTTCCATCTGTATTATCTCTCCATCCTTGTTTCATGCTGCAAACCAAAGAATTTTCCTACAGTGAGAAGGGAGAGCTCCATAGCAGGGGATAAACATAATTTACATGTATATGCCATGTCACTAAAACACACAGAGACTGCGGTGTACATTAAATTAAAAATAAATAAATAAATAAATAAATAAATGATGAGATTGGAGAAGAATGCCTGTGGTTGCAAGATTTTATGTGCTCTGTTCCTAAATGACATGGTTGCCCATTTTAAACCTGTTTTCTTAATACCTGCTTCAATGCAATTCCTTACCAATGTATTTTTTTGAAATAGTAGCTGTGTTAGTCTGTGGTTCAGGCATATCAGAAAACAAAAACAAAAAAGTAATAAAACAAAAACACTGTAGCACTTTAAAGACTAACTGCTATATTTTTACTGTTAGCTTTCGTGGATCAAGTCCACTTCTTATGGTTTATATACACCAAATGCAGGGGTCTACATGTTAAGGGGAGAAGTAACCAAGTAACAGTAAACAAGTAAGAGGTTAAATCAGAATCCAGAAAGGGCTTTACAGTACTTCACACCTTTGAGATTGAAAGGGAGACATTTAAAACTAATCTAAATAATCTATTGTTACTAATAGCTGTAGGAAGCTGCATTGTTATGCTTGTTTGTCTGTCATTCTGCTTGAGTAAATCCTTCTCCCTTTAACATATAGACCCCTGCATTTGGTGTATATAAAGTATAAACCATGCCTGGAAGCTTTACTCCTTGTCTGAAGAAGTGGACTTGATCCACGAAAGCTAACAGTAAAAATATAGCAGTGAGTCTTTAAAGTGCTACAGTGCTTTTGTTTTATTACTTTTTTGTTTTTGTTTTCTTATTACCAATGTATGTTTGTGTATTCTCTCTCTCTAAGATTCCCATGTAAAACTATGGTCATGGTTTTGTGTACACTTTGTTTCTCTAAAATGCATCACAAGCCTCACAACTGTGTGGATTTGTGAGGTGAAGTATGCCTCTTTTTGCAGCAACACTTTAAGAGGTGTGGAAAGGAGCCTTTTGCTAAGATGGTGAATCCATCAAAGTCCTTTCCCAGGCCTTGCCCACGTCCCCCCTCCCTTGCACTTTGAACGCTCCAATGACCTATGAGGTCCTAAACTCTGCTAGGAGCTAATGATCCTGTACAGTGTACACAGGCGATGGAGCCGTATTTTCACACAATTGTCTTTAAACTCTGTGCAAACTATTTTAAGACATTTTCTAAACACAACAATGTAGATAAGAAAATAAAGGAAAGCAGTGCCTAGTAAGTACAGTATGAGCTATTTAAAGTCATCTGGTTATGGGAGCGCTTTTATTTGTTCAATAGCCAGTAAGGGGGAAAAATGGATATAAATGCCTCCATTTAATAAGATTCAGAAGAAATGCTGCCTTCACAACCAGCCATTTCTGCAATTCTGGAATTCTTGACACAGTTCAGGCATCAGACTGGTCATTTTTTTCTGGAGAAAGATATCTGTTGTTCTTATATGAAGCAATTATGGTTTAAGTCTGGCACCTTCCTTCTTCTTACCTGTGACAGCAAAGATAGTATTTCTTAGTGCAAGAATAATGTGGCTTTCTTTATGCATGAAAATGTAGTCAGTAGAATCTGATGAGAAGAAGACAGAAAGGTAGCTAATAAGGGCCACAGTGCAACTGACCTTAACTGAACCCCCACTCCACCCCCTTGACAAGATTGTTAGCGCATAGCCCCTGTTCCATGAATTAAATTAACTCCAAGGTGGTTCTCATTAGTTTTAATTGGCAGAAAGATGTGAAAATGAACTGATTCGCCATGCCCCAACTTCACATCAGGTTAGATCTTTATGAATTTTGGTGGCAGAATCTCACTGCCATTTGAATTAAGTCTCAATTATTCCTGCCAATTAGGTTGTTCATGCTTATAATTGGGCAAAGAACCTTACGGTCGTCATCTCATTTATTATCATAACAGTTCTTGAGACTCACTACTTTTACCACAAGGGCTGACATTTGCCCAGAGACACCCAGTGTGAAAAGCATGGAATGTTCTAATATATATATGAATAATTCACCTGGGTGTGCATATCTGTATAGCATTTTTAATATTAGTAATAAGTACTTTCCTCCATCTTATACCAGAAAACAAATAGCAATATATTAAGCTAACATGTATTTTCCCACTCTTCTTGACCACTTTAGGTAGCTCTGGATCTATGATTGTTTGAAAACATGGCAAAATGCAACAATGTTTTAATTTTCCTTCTGCATTTATATGAGCTTTCTCTGGCTTGTTTCAGGGGCTTGGAAAGAGCCAGAATTGGCACCTTGGTGATCTTTTTCTTTGTTTCCTCTTTTACCCCGTCAGGTGTCAAGGGCACTTTGGTGATGAAACAAAATTTATTTTCTTCAGGATAATAATAATAATAATAATAATAATAATAATAATAATAATAATAATAATAATAATAATAATAATAATAATAATAATAATAATAATAATAATAATAATAATAATAATAATAATAATAGTCATTTCTATTTGCTCAAAAAATGTTGTGAAGAACCTCTAAAAACTCCTTAAGAAGCAAAGCCCATACAACCTTGTTGATGTGAGAAGGCGCACAGGAGCACACACACCCCATTTTTTTCCTATTCTTTCTGTAGGTGACAGATGTCACTGATGCTGAGTCGCACCTCATCCTAACAGGATAATCTGAAATCATAAAAACGCACCTGGTGAATTTATAAAGCAGCATCCTCTAGTTCAGTGATGGCGAACCTTTTAGAGACCGAGTTCCCAAACTGCAACCCCAAACCCACTTATCACAAAGTGCCAACACAGCAACAGGGGAGGAAGTAAACGCTCTCATTGGGCCAGTAACGCCACGTGGATTTCAGCCACCCGGGGCTTAAGCCAAATTTGCTGCCCCCTGGTGGATGCTGGTGCCCACTCCTGCTAGGGCTTCTGGGAATTGTAGTCCAAGAAAACCCATAGCCCCAAAAGCGCAATGCGGGGCACCCCCTGCCTCCCCATGTGACACCACTGCACTGGGCTACTGGGCAGAGGGGTGGGGTGAACTCTGTGCTGCAGGATGGAGGAAGCGCTCCCATTGGGCTGCTGGACAGAGGGGCAGGGCAAACTGTGCTGGGGTGCCTGCATGGGTGCCTACAGAGAGGGCTCTGAGTGCCACCTCCGACACACTTGCCATAGGTTCACCATCATTGCTCTAGATAGTATCTCCAGGCCTTTCATGGAAGATTAGTCCAGAGAGCCTCCTAAAGGGCTGAGGCTTGCTGCCCTCAAATAGGAGGCAGACAAGTCGCTCCCTAGGTTTGAATAAGAGAGGCGGCTTTGCCTTCAGAAGGCTTTGAGTTATTGTGTGTGAAGCCCCCTCCCATTTTCACCAGCAATCCATTTGCATGGAAACTGCAGAGAAAGAGGCCCCCAATAGGAAACTCTGATACCCCCACCCCCTTTCTGAGTTATTCCCTGCTTTTTGGTGGAAGCCTACAAAAGTTACTTCCAATGGACAAATTTGTCTGTATGAAAAGACTGGGATTAATCTGACAAGATTGCTCAGGAATCCCTCTTCATTATTGCAGTCTTGTTCTGTCTCAAGTCTTGCTGTTAACTCATAAATGACAAGTATTTTCACAGGTTTCTCCTAATTAATGCCAATGCAGTGGAAATGAGAGGCAGTGCTGCAAACCAGCTGTGACGAATGGGATTTTTATTGCTAGTGGCGAAGTCTGGGGAATAATTACCAAGGGCCACCAAAATCTCTTGATTGCAGGCATCTGCATAGGAAATGGATGGGCTCAAAGATTCCCCAGTGGGGAAGAGACCAGGGTTTGTACCACAGGGCCATCCTTCCAACTGGAGTCAGACAAATGTGGGAAAATATTTTGTGAAACTTAAACACACGAGCCTACTGTTGAATAATCTTGGGCTAGGAAAACTGGTTCAGTTTGCTAAATACACTCTGGCCGCCAAGACTAGCAAGTGAAATATTTTGCTATCACTTTGAGACTCAATTTCACAGAAATGCTTCTGTCCTATGCACATGTCCTAACTGTGCACTAATTGCAAAGGGTTTCACAACTAAAAGAAAACACAAAAGCAAATCACTTGGGTATGCAGAAAATCTTACAACATTCCTCGATGGTCTGGAAAAGTTCCTTGTTTGGGCTATAAGTTCTAAGGACTTCTAGGAATGATAACTCTAAAGAAATGTTTCCAACATCTCCCTTCTCTAAAAAAAATAAATAGATTCTATCGCTGCAGAAAATATAATAAGGTTGCCACTAGTTATATCAAAATTGGTATCCTTAGATACCACTTTTTATGATTTCAGATTGTAAAGATTCATAGTCAGTTCTTATCTCCTCTAAAAACATTAGACATAAATACAGAGAATGGTCTCTTGGCATCTCTCTGGAAGTGAAAATAGATAAGGATCATCTTCTTTATTAATAGTATAGCACCGCAGAATCTGTTTCCTTGTAGAAATAATATAGGTTGGTATCAGTGATAGATTAGGTTGACCCATCCTATGTTTGTGAGGCACAGAAGGGATGTTTCCCCCCACACTCTTCCTGTTCCCTTTAGGAGGTGGGGTGTGGAGGATGTTTAGATCCAGGTCCATATGCTAAATGGCTGTCCGATGAGGCTCTTAAAATAGCAGAGGAAAGAAGGGATGCAAAAGGCAAAGGAGAAAGGGAAAAATACAATCACTTGAATACAGAATTTCAAATAAAAGCAAGGAGAGATAAGGTGATTGCAGCCATGAAATAAAAAGGCGACTGATTCTTGGGAGGCAAGCGATGAGAAACCTGGGGAGCATAATGAAAAGTAGAGACATCATATTGAAAACAAAAATTCGTATTGTCAAAGCAATGGTATTCCCTGTGGCAATGTATGGATGTGAGAGCTGGACCATTAGGAAAGCTGAGCGCAGAAGAATAGATGCCTTTGAGATGTGGTGTTGGAGGAGAGTTTTGAGGGTCCCCTGGACAGCAAGGAGAACAAATAGGTCAATCTTAGAAGAAATCAACCCAGAATGCTCCTTGGAAAGTCAAATTGTAAAGATGAAGCTAAGGTACTTTGGACATCAAATGAGAAGAGAGGATTCGCTTGAGAAGGCCTTGATGCTGGGAAAGGTGGAGGGCAAAAGAAGAAGGGGGCAGCCAAAAATGAGATGGTTAGATGGTATTGTAGAGACAATGGGCACAGAACTGAGTGAGTTGAGGAGGAGGATGGAGGACAGAAGTGCCTGGCGGACAATGGTCCATGGTGTCGCAGAGGGTCGGAATCGACTGTGTGACTGAACAACAAAAAAATACATGTCCAGTGAACATATGATAATCTATCCTCTAACATGTTGGCAGATTTTCTTCATTTCCTGTCAGTCTGCTGGTGGCCTCTGAGACCTTATTACCAGAACCTCCACAGCAGGACTATGCTTTGGAGAGACCAGTTATGCTTATTTCTGTCAGTTTTAACCTGTATTCATTTGAGAAGTGACTGGTTGTACAGGACTGTAATCTCTTTTTAATATGGGGTGGGTACTTCTCTGTCTTGATGACGATGACGATTATAATTATCATTATCATCATTATTATTATTATTAATCAAATTTATATTCCGCCCTACTCGCACAAGTGACTCAGGGCGGAGCAAAACAGGTATGGATTTCACCTCCAACCATCTTTTACTGTTAGCCATACTAGATAATGAGAAACCTGGGGAACATAGTTAAAAGTAGAGACATTACTTTGCAAACAAAAATTCGTATAGTCAAAGCAATGGTATTCTCGGTAGTAATGTATAGTTGTGAGAGCTGGACCATTAGGAAAGCTGAGCGCAGAAGAATAGATGCCCTTGAGATGTGGTGTTAGAGGAGAGTTTTGAGGGTACCCTGGGCAGCAAGGAGAACAAATAGGTCAATCTTAGAAGAAATTGATCCTGACTGCTCCTTATAAGGTCAAATAGTAAAGATTAAGCTAAAGTACTTTGGACATCAAATGAGAAGAGATGATTCACTTGAGAAAGACTTGATGCTGGGAAAGGTGGAGGGCAAAAGAAAAAGTGGGCAGCCAAAGATGAGATGGCTAGATGGTATTGTAGACACAGTGGGCACAGAGATGGATGGGTTGAGGAGGATGGTGGAGGACAGAAGTGCCTGGAGGACAATGGTCCATAGGGGCGCAAAGGGTCGGAATCGACTGTGCGACTGAACAACAAGATAATGTTGCTGGTAATTGTGACCTCACAATATCTGAAAGACAACACACTCCCTACTTCTGATTTAATTGACATTCACATAAATTCATTTAGATGACAATTGAGGAAATGTTCACAGTGTGTTAAAATCCCATGCAAAGCTGAAAGTAAGCACTATTTGGCCAAGTGTAGCTAATTTCAGAGTACAGTAAATGTATTTTCTTACAGTGGCTTACTTGTTTGCAGTAACTAAGGCATGACTAAGTGACATTTTACAATTCTAGCAAAACCAAAAAAGACTTTTGTATTATTTAGAGAATAACAAGTTCTGTTTGGCTCAGGATTTCAAGGACTACAATCTACATTGTCAGTTGAAAAGAAAAAAGAGAATACAAATGGTAGACTCCCAAACTTTCCTGTTATAACCCCATTCTACGCTGGTGAATGGGAATCTCTTCTTCTGAAAAATGATCTTAATTCCAAGTAAATAAGGTACTTAAATGTGTGTTTTCCTAATGAGTTTGGTCATCAGCCTTTCTGGGTTAACTGGATGCAAAGATCTTATCTTCTGCATATTATAAACACTGAAGAAACAGGAGTGGAGAGTGGAAACTGGGTAAGAATCTGAATCTGGTCAGAAAAAGTAAGGAACTGAGCTGAACATGAGACTACTTTGTATTGATTCAGCTCAATGTATGCCTTCTGGCAAGGGGAAATTTAAAAATCATAGATTACAGGGCCATTAAAAATACATTTCCATGTGGTCACATGCAAGATATGAGATGTAGAATAGGCAACATTGGGGAATGCTTAGTGTAATTGCTCAGGCACAAGCTGCATTAATAACACAGCAGGCACAGCCAAAACACACGAAAAACGTGTCAGACTTCATTTATTATTAGTTATTATAGTCCCACACTCCAAAACACAAGGACTGGTGGCCATTAAATTCTTTCCCTTTTCCAGAATATCTTTTAATTGCTTCTTGCACTGTAGCCATGTACAACTTGAAGTGGAACACATTTACATCAAGAGGCTTCCAGTCCTTAATGGCTTGTTTGGATGTTTGCACCCATTTGGTCCTAAAACAAACATTAAACTACTCGATCTGTCTCCATGAGCAACAGTTCAAGCAACGCGCGTGATGCTTTGGCCACGGTGGAGTCCTGCCACACGTGTGCCATGAATATTCATGCAAATGTCTTCAGCAATGTTGACGATGTTTCAGCACTATGTGGATGCCTCAGGCAATGCTGGCCCCTTCCCACCACAACTGTAAATAACCACGTGACAGTGTTTGGTTTGGGCGGCTGATCTGTCATTGTTTGTACTGTTAATCCAGGGGAAAACAGGTGATTTATTTGCTTAATTATATATTTCAATTTGATTGTTATGCGAATAGGATCTGATCGCCAACATTCTACCCTTCTGTAAGGAGAATCATCTCCTCCTCCTTAATCCTCAACACAGCAGGGTGAAAAAAAAGCCATTGCAACACAAATACACTAGAAAGATATAAAATACATTTTCAAAATCTGTGAATATTGTCACTAGCCAATATAGAGGCTGAGGGCAGAAAGTAGAGGAGGCTCTAAGAGGTCATCAAGGCAGTGGTGGGCAGCTACAGGTTCGCACCCCCCAGGAGGGGGGGAGCAAAATTGGGGTGGCCTCTGGGCAGGGGGTTGGCAAAATTGGGTGGCCTTCGGGCAGGGGTGTGGCAAAATTGGGTGGCCTTCAGGCAGGGGTGTGGCAAAATTGGGTGGCCACACCCATCCACCTCCCTGCCCTGCCCCTTCAGCTTTTGTCCCTGCAAGTGGTTCAAGGTCCCCCTTGCTCAAAAGCCAGTCATATCCAACTCTAGGGTACAGTGCTCATCTCCATTTACAGCCAAAGAGCCAGTGCTGCCTGTGTTTGCAGATGTATACATGGCCATATGGGAGGCATGACTAGATCGCCCATGATGTAGGCTCCACCCACAATACAGGCTCCGCCTATGACATAGGCTCCGCCCATGGTGTGGTAGCAAAAAAATTTTTGTTGCCCTCCACTGCAGCAAGGTAAAAGTCTCCCTTGCTCAAAAACCAGTCATGTCTGACTCTAGGGCAGTGGTGGCAAACCTATTGCACATGTGCAAGAGCAGACAGTCAGAGCCCTCTCTGTGGGCATGCACGCTGTCGCCCCAGCACAGAGTTCGCTCTGGCCCTCTGTCCAGTGGTCCAATAGAGTGCTTCCTCCCTTCCCCCAGCACAGAGTTCGCCCTTCCCCTCTGCCCAGCATCCCAATGGGAGCGCTTTCTCTCTCCCACTAGCACAGTGTTCTCTGAAAGATTCTCCATCACTGCTCTAGGGGGTGGTGCTCATCTCCTTTTACAGCCAAAGAGCCAGCACTGTCTGTGCCTGCTGATGCTTCCGTGGTCATGTGGCAGGCATGATTAGACATGGTTACCTTTCCCACTGAAGCAGAACCTATTCATCTACTTGCAATTTCTTATTTTCGAACTTCTAGGTTGGGAGGAGCTGGGACAGACAACAGGAGCTCACTCCATCACGCAGCAATGGGATCTCCAACTGCTGACCTGCAAACTTCCAATAATCAAGCTCAGTGTCTTGTACTTATACTAATTAGACTTTTGGACTGTGGCAGCTAGTTCTAAATGCCACCTGACCATGAAGCTCACTGGGTAACCTTGGGCCATTCTCAAGGACTCTGGGTGAATCACAAGGTAATTAGTATTTTGCCCCCAACAAGAAAGGTACTCACTCATTTTCCCAAACTCAGAAGGATGGAAAGTTGAGTCAACTTTGATCCTGTTGGAACCAAACTCAGATTTTGAGTAATTTTGGCTGCAGTTCTTCAGCTTAACCACTGCACCATGACAACAGCAGAATATAGATACATTGGCTGAAATCCTGTTGCTACACACAGTATGTCACATTGATTCAGTCATGCTGAATCAGTGGGGATTTGGGAATCAACTCCCCATAAATTCCACTGATTCAAAAGGTACTACTCTAGTTACAACTTACTAGGCTTTGCAACAGGATTTCAGCCATTGTGTTTTAGTGGTTTATGCTATGTGTGTGAATTCAGCTCACATACCACTATGAAACTCTCACCCACCCCTGGAAATGTCCTGCAGACACTTATCTTGTCTATATATTCAGTGCATGCACAGGTCTACTGGAATGGTGGGTAAAAAAGTAGCATGAGATTTTGGGCACTCATATTTTCTCATGTGCACTCATATTTTGACTCATAAACCCAAGAACAGAAACATTCCTCTTGAGTTAATGCCCAGCTGCAGAATTAAAATAGAAACAGAAAAAAGATTTATTTTTGTTGTATTCAGCTGAATATAGCTCAGTCTTTGAAGGATTCTTTTGACATCACATAGCCAGTGGGAGAATTGGCATTCACATGGGAACCCAGTCCATAGACCAGTTTCCTGAGAGCTGGAATATAAGAAGAAGCTACATGGTGGCTACTGAGTCATGGGCACAAAATATGTTTAGGACTGGACAGGTCCTTCTCATTGCATTCAATGTTCACTTGGGATTGTGGAACAGTGATCAGAGTGGTTTGATGAATAAAATGATAATAATAATATCTGACACTGGTCAACAACAACAACAACTGCCGCCGCTGAAAAAGCAAAGCTGCACAACAACACACAGTTTTGATTTGGGAGGATTCAGGGTCCTAGGGAGGATTTGGTCCCCTTGTTTGTTTTATGCTGAAACTCATTGCTCTTAATTTTATTTGGCACTGGAGACCTCTGAGGATGTAATAATGAACTTGGGGGGGCCTCATGTAACTTTTGCCTACCTCTGTTTTAGAAAGGATAGAAGCATTTTAGAGGAAATGTTTATCTAGAAGACAAGGACTGTGATGCAATGTGCTACTGTAGTTTTGATGCATTCAATAGCTTGGCCATCTCCATTGGTAGTTTTAGGTTCCTTGTTCTGAACCATAAAAGTCCCGTTCTAATTGTCCCTGCAATTGTTTTTAAAACCCTTCCCAGTTGCCCAAGGAACTGGCAACTCATGGTGTGTTGTTGTTGAAGATCCTCAAGACCCAGGTTCCTGCAGGTATGTCAGCCCCTTTGCATGGTGCTTTGGCCATTGGCCCTAGGCAAGCAGGCATTTGATTTTGAAAACCCAGCCCTATAAATAGCTTCCTGCTTATACAATTCCCCATCAAATCAACTTCTTTAGAAAACTGCTTGGATCAATACAGGCTTGCATCACAGGTCCTACATTTTGTTTTTAAATGTAATTGATGATCAGAATAATCAACACCTTTTCTTGTGCATAACAACCTGGCTATATTTCACTATGCTCATAAATTCCCTTGTGTGATGAGGAAAAGCGATAGAGGTGGTAATGGAGAAGCAAGCAAGCAGCAAGCCAAAATCATGCTCTGACTTTCTTTCCAATCAGTACAAAAGATACTTGATGAGCATTTAAACATTAGGCATCAGAAGTGCCAACAATAACTTGAATACATAAAATAACTCTAAACCACTTAAACTTCTTATACGTATTGGCTGTTCTCCATCAACTTATATTGCTCCCTTCAATATACACTTCTTTCCTCACCTCACTACAGTATTTCCCTCTTTGCAGGTCCAGACGGACAATTAGAAATACTAAAGGGATTAACTCAGCTTAAGTTAGAACTGCAAAGCTCCTTCTGATGTTCTTGCAGGCAGTATCTGTCTCTACCTTGTAGTGAGAAACACAAGATAGAACCTATCTCTGTGAGTGGGAGAGTGCAACTGACATTCTAAACTTCAGGGATACCTCAGGGATACCATGGTCAGTGGCAATTTCTTCATTAGGGCAAGGGGTGATTGGGCTGCCTCACATCTGGCTTAGACTACTTCCTTTGCCTGCCTGCCTCCTTACTAGAGATAGAGTCTTCCTCTCTGTGTGTCCCCATGATTGCTTGCCCATCTGTAAGTGTGTGCAAGAGAGAGACTCTGCCTCTCTGTATATGTGTTTCTGTGTACTGTATTCCTCCCAGGAATAGTTGGTGTGTTTACCACCCCACCAATCACAATATGGCAGTGGCTGCCAATGCAGTACACAATGCATTGTTGTTCCAATTCTGGCTCCTTGCTTTATCTAAGATGGTTAAGATCAGCAGTCTTGGGGCGTGGAAACAAGTACAAAGAAACTGGGGGAGAGTTATCACTTCCTTGTAGTCTGTTAGTTTGCTTATGCACTGCATGCCCTCTGAGGCTTCTAATACTGCCTTCTTTAAACAATCTAAGGTTAATGGAGTATATACATCATTGTGATGATTCATACCTAGAACACAAATCTTCATTACTTTGAAGGGTGCCAAGGAACTGCAATCCAAATGCACACAATCAGCTAAAGGAGGTCTCTACAGTGCAGCAGAAGTAGACTTCAGAGATAGACTGATGGTTAGGAGTCTGGTTGGTAGGTAGGTGGGCAAGAGACACTTTTGTTGCACTACAGTGTATAGTTTGGGTGGGGAAAATGTGTTCAACAGAAATGTCACATTCTATGCTAGGGATGTTTCCAATGGCAGCACACCACAAGTCACCTGCAAAATGTAGGGTAATGTGAGTAAGACTAATGCTGTGCTAAAATGGTCTTGTTTGAAAATGTCAACCATTCACCCATCAATGTACTAAACCAGCTGAGCGGGCCAGCCATGTGGTTCCTCCTGCCAATAAACACTACCATGAAACACCTCTGTGGCTGTCGTAAATGCATTTACAACAGCCGTGGGTGCATTTACGGCAACCTTTATGGCAGGCGAGGGTGCATTATATGGCTATTGTAAATGCGTCCTCTTCCTCATCCGGTAGCGGTGAGGGCAGCAACAGGCCATAGGTTGGCGACCCCTGACCTACAAGGTGGTGTGTGTGTGTGTGTTTCCCCCACTATTTTTCTTTCTTGTTTTGAAGTTGCCTCCCCACCACAGCCACCAGAAGGCTTCATAATGACACAAGTCATTGTAGAAGAAGCAAAATGGTAGCCAGGGGGTGAATGTTGAAACACTTTTTGTGTATGTGTTGTAAGAGGGTTTTTCTCATTCTCTCTTTCACACACATCATACTAAACTCTATTAAAGAGTTGTGATACATACAACCCTTTAACCCTCATGACTTCTTTGCTTTCTTCCATGTGGTGTTATTATGCTTAGAAAAAGCATTTCTTGCTTTTAGTAGGATCCCCTCCCCCACCCACCCCAAAAAGCCTAACTGCATTGTAAAAGGTGGGGTGGTGGTAGTTGCACTTAAGTAGGGGACAAGAAGATTAACTATGAGAACTGTCTTCTTCTTTACCCAATAACACTGAGGATTGTGGAAAACTTCAACCATTGCCTGGCCTATCTGCAACACAAGGACATGTCTTATTCCAATGCAGAGCGGAAGACTGGGCAAAAGCTAACATCCAGCCCATTTAATCATCTTATGTTATGATCCAGCCCTCCTCCTACTCTGAAGAGGACTTGGATCAGGGGGCATTCCCTTTGCCCAGCCTAGTACTGCCTGCATCCAAGCCAGAAGATGCCCTGAGTCAGAGATCTCAGTCTGCGCCTGGAAGAGATCCAGAAAACAGCTACACCTGAGACACAGGCAGGCTAGAGTGAAGCGCCAAAGAAGGCTCCCAGCTGATACTGATTAGCTGGGAGACTTATAAGCAAGCCTTGTGTGAAGACTGATATCCTTCTTGACTCCAGACTTCCTGCCTAGATCCTGACCTGCCTGCCATGACCCTGACTTCTCTGCCAACCCTGACGACACCTCTGGACACCCTTTGGATTAAACTACTGACTCGGACTACCGGTAAACAGAACCCAGCTTGCCTTTTGGACTTTGATATCTGGACTATCCTCGAACAAGACTCTCTGTGTAGTACATCATGTGGCAACTGTGCCTCCCCGGGTGGATCAGCACATCATAAGGTATACATACCCAATGGGCTTAGCCCAGGGGTCCCCAAACTTTTAAAGCCAGGGGCTGGTTCACAGACCCTCAGATTGTTGAGGGGCCAGACTAGTGGTCCTGGCAACAACGGAAGCAGAACCACCCTGAGCTTCCACCACTCCCCAACCACCACCACCACCACTGGCAGGAAATCCCCAAGCCACCCCCAATCCCCACCACCATTGCCACCACTCTGAGCCATTCACCACTCCCACCACCGCCACTGCTAGTGACCAACCTGAGCCACCCCCACTTTCCTCCTCCCCACCAGGAGGAGCTGTATGGCATGGATGAAGAAGGGTTCCAGGCTGTCCTTCTCACCTGCGTTCACCAGGAAAGCCACAGTTGGCCAGGAACTCAGCATCTCACTTACCTATTACTTTACACTGAAACAAACATTCCTTTTCTTTGGCCTTGTGATTTTTTAAAAAGTGGTCTAGTAGAGGTAATCACCAGCTCCTTGCCTTAACCTTATATTATACTCTGCTCACCTGGACCCAACTCCTATATCATGTCTTTTTCTTCTTGCTCAGGTGCTAAAAACCCACCTTACCACTTCAGACTGCAGCAGAAAGTTCATTTTATTAAAGGTTTCCCTCAGTGGTGGGATTCATCCGCAACACCTGAACCGGTAGTAGAAATTCTAGCTGGCCTTACCCATCTGGTTGCCAGAGCCTTGAGTCATAGCCCTGCGCTTGCTTCCTGTACCGGTGGCACAGCCTCCTGAGCTTCACTCATCCGGTTGCTGGAGCCTCAGGTTGTATGCCTGTGTCGGGCCATGCCCACCCAGTCACTTGGTCATGCTCACCATGCCATGCCCACAGAGTAGGTAGTAAAAAAAATTGAACACCCACCACCACTGGTTTCCCAATTTTTTTTTTAAAAGCTCTTCCATATGAATACACAGCATAAGTAGACTAAAAGGCCAAGCCGAAATATTAGGAGACAGGTTCTAAAAAAATGTGAGTGAGATGACATGAGCTGTTAAAAACTACTGATTCTTGGATTTAATGAAGCACATTAGCAGCTATTAGTGATTGTTTTAAATTGTAAACCAAAGATTATGGAACAACTCCAGTTACTGATATTAGTATGGAGATCTTGCTTCAATATACTTTGATTTCTTACCTTAATCTTTGTTACTTTGCAATTTTAGCACTTTCTGCAGTTTTGAGGTTGCTTGTTGTTTCTGTTGTTATTTTCTATGGAAGAGCCTTCAGTCCTCTGAAATCTTGCCCTTGTAGTTTCACAACCCAAAAGCTGCTTGGCTACTTTACTGATGTCCCATATTCTTCTAACTCTAACATGTTGAGGTTACAAATGATAAGGATCAAAGAGTCTTGGGTGAACTTATTCTTGGGTGGAATTATTACACTGGTATCCCAAACAGTATTTGTTCAGTAGGGGAATGGTTTGTTTCTTCTGAGAGATAAGCAAATATGCAGTCAGATTTTTTATTTATTTTAAAAAAAAACCTCATCAGAATCACGTTGCAAAATCACCATAAATGGGTGTATAAGTATTGCAAAAATTGTTTATAATCAAAGATATAAAAGCACTGGCTTCAGTCTGCCATTTTTTCCCCCAGGGAAGTTAAGATAGTGGCTGCAAATGTATATTGGGGTTGCTAATCTTTCTTTTTAATGCTGTCTGTTGCCATATTGATGTTGGGCATGATGACATGCCTGTTCATACAGCTTTGAAAAGCTAGTTCCCGGAGTATAACTTCTCCACCCCCCACCTCCACCCCCACTGCCAGCACTATCAGATTTTGTCTGCAAACTCAAATATTGCTAGCAAAGAACCAATTATTTCTCTTTCCCATAATGGAAAATCCCAAAGACCAACTTTTGGGGTTTTATTATTATTTTTAGTTAGATGAATTTTATTGTAAAAATAAAGAAAGGTTTTCATTTTTAAAAAATCCTAGAACAATTTACAAGGGGGGGAAATCCCAAGCAATGGCTAAATATATATGACCAGGATGGCGAACCTTGGCACTCCAGATGTTCTTGGATTTCAATTCCCAGAAGCCCAAGCACCCTGTGAATCCACACGAATGGATTTACTGCTACTCATCTGGCCCACGCTGCCCTCGTCGTTCCCGGAAGTTGAAGTAAAACACGCCCATATGGGCACATTTTACTTCCACTTCCAGGGGCGACGAGGGCAGTGCGAGCTGGATGATTCTTAGTAAATCCATTCATGTGGATTCACAGGATGCTTGGGCTTCTGGGAATTGAAGTCCAAGAACATCTAGAGTGCCAAGGTTCACCATAATGGATAAAGGAGCTAGCTTACTTTCTGAGAATCAGCAGTTCCCCTTCCATTAAATGACATTTTCTTTTGGACATGCATCTAAGATGGCATAGGATGCTAACATCCATAGGAGCAGTGATGGGCAGCAGCCGGTTTGCACCAGTTCGCCAGAACCGATAGTAGCTTTTCCCGATGTCCCAGTGAACCGGTAGTGGCTTTTGGGGGGAACCACCTCAGGGGCTTACCTTTTTGCCGGTTCCCCTACTATGCATGTGCACTTACAGCGCTCGGCACACATGCACGCCTACAGCGCTTGGTGTGCATTTGCACCTACACTGCTCTGTCTGCCGAGCCAAGCAGCCATTTGCTGCTTGGAGTGTGGCAGCGCAGAGCGTCGGGCAGCCACGTGCAGCCACGGAGGAACCGGTGGCTGCTGCTGAGGCCCTCGGCAGCCTCCATGCTATCCTCCCAAGCAGGGAGGAGGAAGAGCAACTGCTAACCTGAAGCTCCCTGCAGCCTGCTCCCCAGGGTAAGTGGCTCTTCTTTGGGTTTGGGGTGGGTGGGTATATTTTAATGTGTATTTAATGTGTATTTATTTTTAATGTATATTTTTATGTCTATTTAATTTGTATTTTTATGTGTACTTATTTTTATGGGTTTTTTTTTTACTTTGGCTCTGCCCACAACATTGGCTCTGCCCATGATGTCATTGGCCCCACCCATGACATCATGATGTCGGCTCCGCCCAGAACATTGGCTCTGCCCACAGTGTGGTAGTAAATTTTTTTGGCTGCCCACCACTGATTAAGAGCATCAACATATCTTTGAGGACAACTGGTTGGGTTACTGGTAGAAGTGGGGGAAGTGTTACTTAAATTTCTTGTAGAATTAGTTTGGCTGCAAATAAGTGTGTAGCAGTGGATTCTGGCTCTCAGACCTCTTAAACCAAACTATGGCCCAGGGGCCATAGTGACTGGCCCGCCACTCAAAATGTTTGGGCACCCCTGTCTTAAACGGATGTAGGCCTTCTGTCCTAATGATAGATATGGTAGCAAGACTGGCGGTTATGTGAGTGGGAAATGACAGAGGGTAGGTGAGGGATGCTGTTTCAGAGATAGTTATTCTAGGCGTATACAGAGGATAATAAATTCAACACTAGGGACAGTTTGTTCTGTTCCTCCCCTTCACTTTTAAAGATAAGCTCTACTCCAGGTTGCTATTCTGTCTTGAAGATCTATATGAGAAACCTCTTTGACATTTAATAGTAGTACTGAATTATTTTGAGGTGGTTGTTGATGAGGCCCGTTTCCCTTTTTCATTAGATATTTAAGCCAGATCATTATGGCTTAAATCTGACTACCAGTCTTAGCTAGAGTAAAGGTAAAGGTCACCCTTGCGCGAAAGCCAGTCATATCCGACTCTAGGATTCAGTGCTCATCTCTGTTTCATAGCCGAAAATCCCGCACTGTCTGCTTCTGCAGATGTTTCCGTGGTCATGTGGCAGGCATGACTAGACACTGGAGCGCATGGAATGCTGTTTACCTTCCCAATTTCTTTCTTTCGAACTGCTAGGTTGGTAGGAGCTGGGACAAAGACAGGAGCTCATTCCGTCCTGCGGTATTCGGTTATTGAACTGTTGGCCTGCCACCTTCCAGTCAGCATCTTAGCCACTTGATCGGCTAGAGTAGATCCACTAAATAGATTCCTGAATGATGGGTAAACGCTTATGTAAATCACAATGCTTTAGCATCTCAGATTGGCACTCTTAATTGGCCTTAGACTTTTGCTGAAGTTCTTGAAGCAATCTTTTCCTTTTTCCTCCCCTTTCCTGCTTTTTGGGCAACATTTGTGTCAACATTTTATACTGGGGTGTAAATATTTTTGATGCCGTTATGTGCCATCAAGTCACTTCTAACCTGTTGTAGTCTTATGAATTAGTGACTTCCAAAAAGGTCTGTTGTCAACAGCCCTACTCAGTTGTTGCATTCTGAGCCTATTCTTTCCTTTATTGAGCCAATCCATCTCTGATTTGATCTTTTGTCTTTTTTTTGTTGCCTTCAACTTTTTCCAGAATTCTTGTCTTTTGCAGTGAGCTTTGTTTTCTCATTATGTGGCCAAAATACATCTGCTTCAGTTTAGTTCAATCTCCAGATTTGATCTGAAACTTACTTAGTTGTCTTTTTGGCATTCAATAGTATCTGCAAAGTTTCCCTACAATACCAGTGGAATCTTTTCCTACAATACCAGTGGAATCTTCTTTGTTTTGTTTCCTTCACCTTTCTTCCCTGTCAAGTTTTCACATTTGTACATGGTAACTGACTATTCCACGGTGTAGATTATCTTCATCTTGGTCTTCAGAGCATTTGAGGGTTTTTTCCTAGTTTCCACATAGCTGCCCTTCTAAATCTCAGTCCTCTGATTTCTTAGCTGTAGTCTCCATTTGGATTGGTGATTGAACTGAGGTACAGAAAATCTTTATTCAATTGCTTCGCTGTTACTATTAAAGTTACACAAATCTTCTGTAGACATAACTTTTGATCTCTTAATAGTCACCTATTGTTTTCACACAGCTTTTGCACTTTCTTCTTTTTTCTCCTTCTTAGATGCATACCTCAGCGCAGCAAGGGTGATTCAATATGTCAGGGGGAAGCTAAGAGCAGCACTGTCAGGAAGCGAGACTCATAATAGAGTCTGAGCGCCAACTAGGTCACCCAAGGTGGAATGGTAAAAGCAAAGGCATCAGACTAAGATGCATCCACCCTTGTTAGGATTAATTGTCATATCAGCAGAACAAAATAGTTCAAATGGTTATGGGATCAGAAAAACCCATGGAGGTCATCAATTGGGCAGCAGCAGTAGTGGAGGGTCAGACTGGTAGAGAATTTTTTTTTACAGACAGTGGCAGTGGCAATCAAGCTAACTCTTGTTAGTATTGTGCAGAAGACAATGGTAAACCATTTCTAAATGTTTCTCACTTTGAAAGCCCTATGATGAGGGGGGTAAATGGCTGTGACATACAGTAATACCTCATATAACATTAGTATCGAATAACACTAAAATCGCATAACATTAAGGAATCTGGGGGGAAGAATTGCATCAGATAACATTAAGATCCTATGGGATGCTTCAGATAACAACCGCTAAAGCCTGTGTGGTTACAATGTATCTCTATGGATCCCATAGGATTTTAACATGCATCAGATAACACTAAAAATCATATAACACCAAGACTTGTGGAACCAGGTTTTAGTGTTATATGAGGTTTTACTGTATTAGAGTTAGTGCTATTCTTGGTGCAGAGTAGTTCAACTTTAGACAAAATAATTTGGTGAACTGGAGGTAATTTATAGCCAAACCTGCTTGGTGGAATAAAGCCTGAGACCTCATTTTATGACACTTTGGGCTGAGTCAAATTCTGGTCCAAGTGTAAATGGTCTTGGCTCTGCCCCTAGGTTCTATATACAGCGATGTGTGTCTATGCAGTGCAATGAATTCTCAGTGTCACTAGAAAAGACTGTTGATGCCTAGCAGAGTCTCTTTGTGTTAATAACAAATCAAACGTGAGCTCCACACTTCATGTCAGTACTCTTGGCTTGCCTGCACATGACATATTAGGTGCTTTCATCTGAAAACATTTCGAAGAATGTTGCCGACCAGTTCCAGAACTCTTAATTTGGCCTGTTTATTAATGCATTAATCTATGGGATCTAGTGAGTTGCCAAGAAGTGAATGATTCTTTGGACTCAGACCACTGTCTTTCCTTCTACTTTGTGTTGGCAACTAATATTGAACTAATTGGGAGATTATCCAAAATACACTGACCTTCTTAGGGCTGACTGATCTCTGGAATTGCCAAACATGTTTGCTACTGGCTTCTTTAAAGGCCTGCAACAGCCTGTGAAAATGTGCTCTCTGTATTTTGTCAGCTGTGGTATTCCGTCACCACCGGAGCCCTGTCTCATAATTCACCAAACTGATAAATAAATTCCACTCCTGAGCCCATGGATAATGTAGCATTTGGCACCATCACCTTTAGACACTCTCATCTCCTCTGAAAATATTTTCCAACCTTTTTAGTACTTTTTCTTCTTCTGGGGATGGGGGTGTTTCATATCAACACCCTCCACCCACCTAGCCGCAGTCTTTTATTACACTAATTCAAACGTCACTTTAGAGGTTAACGTGTTTGAACTTTTGGACCAATGCTTTTAACTTCTATCCTCTGGTCAATCAGAGACATACTCTATCTATAAACAGTGTCATATACTGTCTCACACGTTGCACTTAAGAAACTTAACTCCTTGACCTTGGTGGCCTTTTAGATTGGGGCAACTTAAGTGACACAGAACAGGGGCTCTGTGAAGGAATGAAGTGCTTGATCACACGGGGATGATGAGATCTGACCGACAAGGAAGAAAGGAGAGAAAAAGGAATAGATATGCTGAATGTCCTTCGTGGCCTGGACAATGAAAAATAATAATCTCATGCTGGATTGATGGGTCTTGATACAAGACCCTGGAGTGTGAGCTTCCCACCCTTTGTACATAAATGTGACATATGTGCTTGGCTAATTTGGTGCCACCTCTTCTGACTTCTCCAGGACACTGGTACAGGTCATCCTCTTCTATTTACATGTGGAACACTGTGTTCTGATTTATTTCACTAATTAGATAGAGAGAACAGAGACTGCACAGCATTAGGAAGATATTATCTTAAAGCTGGACTGCTAACAAAAGAAAGGGTGAAATATTATGGTCTTCACTTTATTCAGGCTGTAGAATCTTAATGCTCTTATTTTTCTGTAAACTACCCAATTGTCTTGAGAGAAGTCCTCAAAAGCATGATGAAATATCATGTGGTGTACACAGATGAAACAAGACCTCATTGATCACCAAATAGACAATTGACAGACCTTTTGTGTTACCTGAAATCACCAGATTCAGTACTAGTCAACAGAGATAATTTACATGTACTCTTGTCAGAGAAAGAGCAATTAACTTTTAGGGGCATGTTGTTCACATTTTCACTCTCTACTTTTATATTTCCATGAAAATGGGTATAGTATGATCTGAAATGGATAACCCCATGTTTTGGTATGAAAAGGGAAAGGAGAATGCACCCCCTTAGCCTCTCTAAAAATACACTGCTTTATATATCTCTGCTATTAGTATCAGATCATTACCCAAGGTTTCTCTTCTGCTAACACATAAACAAAAGAAAGGAGTTTATTTTTTTTGGTATGGTTCAGCAAGCTCTATAAACATTATATTACCAATCATAATGGATATTTTTTACCATACACAGTTTGTCTTGGTGTCAGGGCCATAGCCAGAGGGGGGCAGCCCCCCGAAAAGCCTCCTCAGCTAACAGCCCACCCCCACCTCGTGGTGCCAATGTTATATATGGGAGTGTGAGATTGTTGCCCCTCCTATTAAATTGTTGCCCCTCCTGAATATTTTTTGCCCCCCTCCAGAATCCTGGCTAAGGCCCTGCTTGGTGTAAAACATAGTGGGACATTTCGAAGGGCAAGATAAGGGATGCTACCCAAAAAGCATAATGACATCAGATCTCATTGCTTGCTTGCTTGACCCTGAAGACAACCTAAGAGAAAAGAATTCTGGACAGAGTAATTATGATGCAGAAGAAATATGCCCCATTGAGGTCACTGGCACTTGCTTCCCATAGGTACGGATGGAATTTTCCAAAATACAGTTTTCTTTAAGGAGTTCAGCCAAAATAAGCATACACCTATGTCCACATTGTTAGTCAATGTAAATGCACTGCATATAAAATATTTCAATTAAGTAATCTATGTAATGCTAAAGTTAAGTATGTGTGAATGTATGCATAGGATTCTGTCCTTCGGCAGAATAGTTCAATACATGCAGTAGCAGATATGGCTGGCATGGTACTTCTAGTCGTATATACATTTGTGATTTTTTCCCACTGCACTATTTTGCCATTTAACTATTTGAATCTTCATGACACAGACAAGCTGGGTTTTTTTTTTTTTTTGGCTTTGTGGTCCTGATTTAATTGCAGTCACCTGAGAGATTACTTCATTAGCTGCTGTTGTCACAGGCAGGTAAACTATTTATTCAGCTGATTCCTGTTTAGTGATGATAGTATTACTTTTATCTCATTTCCAGAGTAACACTGGTGGTTTTAGTTAGCACAGGGTTTATTTTCTTAGAGGTCAGGCTCAGACTTCAAAGTAAATAAATATATTAGGAACTGTGCATTTTGCTGCTGCAAAGATCACAGAACATTTAGAGTAGCATTTTCATTGTGGTAAGATAATGTAGCAGTTTATTGGTCCCTTACTTTAATTGAAAAGAAATATGATGAGAGAGTTTAAGCTATTTGTGACCATACACCCCAATTTGATAGTGAGTGACAGTTTGGTTTAAGGATTCTCCTTCCCTGCCAGGAGTGTTTATTCCCTTGCTTTTAAATGGGAAATATAGACCAAACAATCTGATACAGACTCTCGGTTGTATATAGTCCCATGTCTCCTTACAAGTGCACAGTTCAGGAATCACCAGTTACAATGCCTTTGTGAAATTCACAATATAAATATATGGGCTCTTTATTACATGCAGAAAAATTTGGAACCACAGCTGACTGTGGTGAAAAAAGAATAAAATTCTACAGAGGGATAAAAATAATAATTATTGACACAACAATTTGGTGAATATTTACATGGAAGCAACTCCCACAAATTTCAGCCTGCCTGTGCTCCAGCAGTGTGAACTGGAGGAGGCAGCTTTGGGTCTGTCACATTCAAGCCCATGCTTTCCCCTAACATGTCCCTGGAATGGAGGGGAAATAAGCCAATTTGCAGAATCACTACTACATGCCTGAACTCAACCGCTATTGAGCCAATTAGCTAAATAGCAGACATCGCACCAGAGGACATACAGGCAGCAGCTAACAGTGAAAGACTCAAAGCATTTGCATCAAATATCAACACTCTCTTCAGCTACCTCCTGTTCATCCCAGATTAAAATCAAGAAGAAAATTTCTTCCTCTGCAATATCTTTAAATCTTGAAGAAACAGCAGAGAATGCCAGGACTGTAATGGAGAAAGAAATAAGACCCACCCACCTCTTAAAATGGGTAGAAACTGAGGAAAGTCCAGCCCCCAGTCACACATTGAACTGAGTTACCTGAAAGTCCCTTAATAGGCTAGCTGCTAGCAGAACCAAAGGGGAACCTAAGCAAATGGCATTTTCTCACTGACGCTGTCCTCTGTGCAGGCCACACCATATCTATGTCAGTGTACTCTATATCATTCAATATGTTATATGGAAGATTGGATGCTAGCTGCCCAAAATGCTATTGGCATTTACTTTTGTTGGATGAAATTTATCTGATATATTTCTATAACCTTTACAACCTTATTTTGTGATTCACATGTGTATTTCATACAGGGTATTGCCTAATTTTATATGTACAGTATTCTACTTTATTGTGGTGCTTCTGGCATGAAGAAAGAATGTTCATCTGATCTGGCATGCTCACTTTCACCCCAGTCACTTGCCCTACCTTGGCATACATGGGAAAAGTGGGGGCAGATCCAGGGTTTGAGCCCACTCACCTGCTCATCCCGATTCTGCTCATGGTGCTTTCTGTTCTGCCCCTGGGAGAAGTCTAGTTCAACACACTAACTTTTTAAATCAACCTTTTTTTGACTTCACAATTCTGGCGTCCATGTGCTCCAGTGTCTAGTCATGCCTTCCACATGACCATGGAAAACGTCTGCAGAAGTGGACAGTGATGGCTCTTCAGCAATTCAACAGAGATGAGCACTGAACAGTCAGATATGACTGGCTTTCGAGTAAGGACGACCTTTACCTTATTTATTTATTTATTTAATTTTTATACCACCCATCTGGGATGTTTCCCACTCTGGGCAAATAATTAAATGAACAAACACCACCACCATGCAACAAACAGCAATAATAAATCAAAATATCTGAGGTTGTCTGAGGCAAGTGAGTTCATATCTTAACATCTAACTTATTGTCAGAGGTGTAATATTCTTAAAGGCCTCCTAGAAAAGAAATGTTTTGAGTGGTTTCTTAAAAATGTCTAAGGAGGGGTTCGAACGCAGCGCAACCTGTAATGCATTCCAAAGTTATGGTGCTGCCACCATCAAGGCTCTATTTTTTTCGACTTTCTAGCCATCCTCGGGGTTGGCACTTGGAGCTTCCCAGATTGTGATGAGTGGGTGATGTGGGGAGTTGTTTTGAGGGAGATATGCTATGACAAATAATAAAGTACCAAACTGCAAAAGGCCTTATATGATAGTACTAACACCTTGTATCTAATAAGGCAGAGAAGATTAATAGTATTAGTTTGGTATCAAATGGTATTGCTTGATAGCTAGGGAGCCTCGTCTCTCTAGCACCAGAAGGAGGGCCTTCTCACCACTGCTTCAGGAGCTGCACTGGTTGCCAGTGTGCCTCCAGGTGCAATTCAAGGTGCTGGTAACTACCTTTAAAGCCTTACATGGTAGTGGGCCAGGATACTTAAGAGACTGCGTCACCCCGAGAACACCTGTCCATCCCACCAGAGCAGACCGGAAAGGCTCTCTCATTCTGCCATCTGCTAGAGAGGTCTGTCTCTCTAGCATCAGAAGGAGGGCCTTTTCTGTTTCTGCTCCAGGCCTATGGAACCTCCTGCCAATTGAGCTACGACTTCAGAGGGAGTTGCTGTCTTTCAGGAAAGGACTAAAAACCTGGCTGGCAAAGCAGGTGTCAGGCACCAGCAATGGGGTGACCCCTGCCTGCTGGTTGATTTAGTAATAATGCTCTCGCCCTCTTTCAATCTCTTTTAATCTGTAGGGGTCAGAGTAATTTTTGGTGGCAGTTTTAATGGGTTTTTTAATTGGTTTTTAAAATGTGATTGGTTTTATTTTCTGTGAGCCGCCTAGAGTTTTCGGAGTTGGGTGGCAATATAAATCAGAAAAATATAAATAAATAAATAAATAAATAAATAAATAAATGAAAACTGAACTGAGCAGATTCAGTTTTAATAAACATCTGCTTTTGCAGCTCCACCTCTACATTTTCAACTAAGCCTCAATTAGTTCAAAAGGACTGGCTTCATCTTAAGTGTGCTTCAAGTTTCAACTTTAGTCATCTTCCATTATCTCCAAAGGGGAAAGCCTGAAGCCTATTTGAGCACCTACAGTCTGATCTTTGTGCACTCACCTGTGATGTGAAAAATCAGAGCTGGCCTCCTGCCCAGCAACTGCCAGCTGAGTCATGGGTCTTTCAAGGACTGGAGATATTTTGAATGTGTACACCTCATGCATGGCAAAAGTCAATAACACAACCAAAGTTGTTAAGCCAGCAGCAGGATAAACACATACATATATATTCAGAAGTCCCACTGAGTTCAATGGGATGTACTCACAGGTGAACAGGGTATAGAATGGCCGGTTTAAGGTTTTACCACATGTATACATTTCACATATAGGTACCTGATAGCATACCTCAAGGAGAATTTGAAGCATGGTAGTGTTTAACTTGATTGTGGTTTAATCCAGTGAAGATCAGTAGGTCTGTGCTGATCATGCTAGCAGGATTCTTGGAAGTAAAAATGCAAGAAATAATGTTGTGTTGCCTGGTCAGTTAATATACGTTTTGGAAGTAACTGTTTCATAGTAAAGGAGGAATGGAGTATGAGGAGCCATCCTGAAATTGCTGGATTCCAGTTCTGATAATAGGTTGCATGGGGCAGGGCTGATGAGAATTCCCATTGAACATCTGGAGAACAATTTGTTCTTCATGGATTTTTTTTTTTAAAGAAATACCAGTTCCAAGTTAATCATCCTGTTTTTTTGTAAAAGAACAAAATAATGGTGGGAGGTATGCTGAGAAGGAAAACCTGCTTCAGATACATCAGTTTTTATGATTTAAAAATATTCCTAGATGTTGGAAAGATGGTTGAATTAGTATGTGCTTTGAGAAAAGATAACTGTCAAGAGCAACTGACATAGACTGCCTCAAGAATATTTCAGAGCTTACAATTCCTAGACAGAAATAATACTTTTTCTGTAAAGTTGTTTACACAGGCACTTCTCTCGAGGAGATGACTGCTACAGTTGGCTTCCTTCTTGAGATTGCTCCTATTTATCAAAGTGAAAGATTGTTAACGGTAATAATAATTTTGTGTCAGAAATTATTCTGGGTTGAAAGGATTTTTGCTGGAGGAACTTGGCTTGGGCGATGCCCGAATGAGGCTCCTTTCATGTCCCCAAGATCTTTTTCCCACTGAAGTGGTCCCTGTTTATTGACTTGGAATTTCTTGCTTTCAAAGTGCTAGGTTGGCAGGAGCTGGGACAGAGATGGGCATTAATACACCATTAAAAGGGTACTTGCTAAACAGCAGCCAATGCCTTAGAAATGTAACGATAGTTTTAACTTTTCAGCAGCCACCCTTTTTGAAGATGTAATGCAATTTTCTTTTCTTTTTTTCTGAATTGATGAATTTCTGTGCAATGGTCATGATGACAAGAGGAGCAGCAAATAGTAAAGGTAAAGGTTTCCCTTGCTCGAAAGCCAGTCGTATCTGACTCTAGGGTTCAGTGCTCATCTCTGTTTCAAAGCCAAAGAGCCAGCGCTGTCTGCTTGTGCAGACGTTTCCGTGGTCATGTAGCAAGCATGACTAGACACCGGAGGGCACGGAATGCTGTTTACCTTCCCACTGAAGTGGTCCCTGTTTATCAATTTGCAATTTCTTGCTTTCAAACTGCTAGGTTGGCAGAAGCTGGGACAGTGACGGGAGCTCATTACATCCTGCAGTACTCGGGAATCAAACTGCTGACCTCCTGCCTTCCAGTCAGTGTCTTAGTCACTTGAGCTATAGACACCAATTAAAGGTTTCCGTTAGAGATTTCAGAGCACACACTACTTCATTGTTTTGTGAACAAGTCATGTAAACCCTGAAATTGCATTGAATCAGCAGCAATTTGCTGCTGCTGCTGGCATTATCATGGTTGCATACGTGAAGCTGCGCAACAGAATTTCAGCTGTCATCAAAGAAAACATTATTTAGATTCATTCTCCTTCTTCTGAAATTATGGCTGCAAATTTGTCCATCTTTTTCCATTCTTATACAAGGGCCCACGTATGGGTCAAAGGAATTAAAATCTTTCACACAGAATCCTCCATTTTGTGCAAGATGATTTATCTTACTACTGTATTTGATTAAAGGAGTGTAGAAAGTTGACCAAGGGTTTTTAATAGGTATGGTTTAAATATGTATGTTTGAACGTTCTCTTTAGGAGCCCACTCTATTATAAGGATAACAAAGCCCATCATCTTGCTACTTCAGTTCCTGGAATCCCTTTATGCCGTCTGGGGCTTCTGGAAGTTGTGAGTTCGAAGAGGGCCTAAAGTTGGAATTAACACTGAGATGATCATGTACAGCTCTACTTTGAACTTTCCAGAAGCAAAATGAGGTAAGAAATGACTGTAGTGGGGAAGATACTTAATGTATTTTATAGTCTCCCTTCTATTGTTTCAGAGCAATTACTATATGTAAGCAAATGAGTTGGGGTTGTTGATTTTGGCTAACTGATCGAAATCATTATGCTTGGCAGTTAATTACAGAATGAGGATGCAGCTGTAGTGCCTGTTGAGTTACTGTATAATCAGCCCTCCAAACAAATTCCCAATCTTTTTGAGATAATATTTGTCTTCCTTTTAAAAAAATGACTGAACAGCAATATTCATGCAATCCTTTGACTGAGAAGTTTGATGGGATTTGACAGAATTATGGGGGGCATTTTACCTGTTAGAGGCTTCTGCTTTGATACATAACAGCCCTGCCTTTAAAATAAGTGACAAGGGAAGGGAAGTAATGTAATAATTTCAAGTCACTACTGGCAGGAGCTACATATGGACATTTGACCTATTTCTTATTCTTCAGACCCACAAATGACTCAGTTGAGAAATCACAGCATTCAAAGCTCAGAATACTTTTAAAAAGCGATTAACTACCTTGACAGGCAACAGATACTTAGGCTTTATACATTTGAGCTTAATACTCATATGCTGCAGTCTGTAAAACAAAGTGAAGGAAGTGTACAATATCTAAGCAAAGAATAGAATACCAGGGTAAATGTCTTCTAAAAACAGTCAATTCATATTCATATACTGTACATGAAGTCATTTGTGGTAAAATAAAGACTGCATTTTATTTATTTATTTATTTATTTATTTATTTATTTATTACTCACATTTCTATCAATGCCCACTCGCTGAAACGACTCACAACAAAACTCACAAAAACATCAAAACAGCATTAAAATTGAACCATTACAATTAAGAATTTTTTTAAAAAAAGTTTTTTTAAATGCCCTCCCAATACTGCATACCAAACTGACAGCCTGAGCAATAGTGAAACAAGCCAAACCAGGGTGGTTGTTTCCCCAGCCGCCCCACACACCCACTGTACCAGTCAGGTCTTAAGATTCTTGTGAAAGGATAAAAGCTCTGCCTTGAAGCAAAGTTTAGCTGGGAGGAAGTTCCAAAGGGCTGGAGCAGACACAGAGAAGGCCCTCCTTCTCGTGCTAGAGAGGCGAGCCTCCCTAGCAGATTGAACTATCAGGGAGCCCCTTCGGTCTGCTCTAGTGAGACGGGCAGATGTCCTTTGGGGGCCCACTACCATGTAGGGCTTTAAAGGTAATCACCAGCACCTTGAATTGCACCCGGAGGCACACTGGCTACCAGTGCAGCTGCCGAAGCAGTGGTGAGGCATGGGCATACTGCCTGCACCCCATCACTACCTGAGCAGCCACATTCTGGACCAGTTGTAGCCTCTGAATGGTCATCAAGGGTAGCCCCATGTAGAGTGCATTGCAATAGTCAAGTCTGGAAGTGACCAGAGCGTGCGTGATGTATCACAAATCTGAAAAGCTCATTTGAATGGATGTATGTTTAGACCAAGGATCCTCAACCTATGGCCTATGGGCCAGATCTGGCCTACAGCACCAAATTATCTGGCCTGCACTCTAACTCCAGCCGCTGCTGCTGCTGCCTCCTCCTCAATCCATGTCCACTCCGCTTGGCTTGGTGTGTCCCTGCCGGTGCTCCATACCAGGCTGGATGTTGTAAGCCTTGCAACATCTGTCCTGTTATGGAGCACTATTAGGGACATGCTAAGCCAAGCAGAGGGGACAAAGATTGCGGTGGTGCCAGCAGTCATGGTGGCAGTGGCGGAGGAAGAAGGGTGGCTGGAGTGAGGGCGTGGGCCAGATGATTTGATGCCATGCAGTTCCTCCAGGTAGGGGAACTGTGTGTGGGAAGTGGTGGATGACTTGATGTGGTCACTGGCAGTGGCGGTAGAGTAATGGGTGGCTTCGTGTGGTCCCACCAGTGGTGGTGGTGGTGGGGGAGTGTTGGGGGCTCAGCATGGCAGGACCACCAGTCTGGCCCCTCAACAATCTGAGAAGGTGTGCAGCCTCATCTAGTGAAGGAGCTGACAGATGGGCCTCTAGAGGGTAGCCAGCCAGAACCATGACTATTGTACCTGTCCTCTTATCTTTATCGCCATCATGCCCACCACCACTTTCATCAGCTCCTCCTCTTTCTCATTTCCCTCTTTCATCTTCACCAGTGTGGGACCTGCTGAGTTTGCCATTGCTGCTTCTTTATTTTATTTTTACTTACTTATAACATTTATATCCTGCACAACTATGGGCGGTGTACAGATATTTAGACTAAAGTTAGGGCTGACCCGTCCCATCAATTCACTTATCAACCTCTGTTGAGGACCAAGAAGAATAAACCTTGCTCCTAAATTGGGAACATTGGTCCCCAGTGCTGCTTCTTTCTGAGCTTGACTTCAAAAAGGGACACTAGGCTTATTCGCTCCTATGCATTCTGTCATCTCCATCTGACCTCCAAGCCACATAAGGGGCGATGGGGAAGAGCTCTCATTCCCACATGCTGCCTGTGATGCCCTTTGCTAACAGATTTACCCAGTTTCTTCATGAATTTGTGGGTCAAAGAACATCTTATAGCCAGTGATCCAGAAAAGGACATGTGTTCCCTTGGGCACCATGTGTTTAAGGGCCAGGACTCTCCGTTTCATGGGCATCTGAATCACAATGGGATTCCCTTAGTTTCTCAAGCCAGCCTTCTGCCTATGATACATATGGCAGGGGATGGTGTGAAGTCCCTGGAAGGCAAACCCCCCATATGGCTCCATGTGATTGCCAGTTTTATACACATGTCCCGGCAACTCTTTTAAAAACTTATTGGGGAGCTTGTCTCCTTTGTGAACATCCTCATTATCATTTCATGGCAGCTGATGGTTCTTGGCTCAGTGCAATGAATATTGACTTCATGCTTGCTTTTGTAATTGAATTACAGGCCTTTCCCTGCCAGTGCTTCAGCAGCTCTTTGAATAGAAGCTGAAAGAAAAGCTGTTTGCTAGAGCTGTGTGGAGAACAGGGAAGTGTCAGAGTGTTGCTACAATGATTTATTAAAAAGAGCAAGAGATTCATGGGGAGGGGAGTGCCATGGGGTGGGGGGTAAGAACGGTCTCTTGCTCACTTCCAGCACCAGCTGTTTGTTCTTTTCTTTTTTTGGGTCTCTTTATTAAGGGAAAAATGGACAAAAAAGAGATTAGTTCCCTCAATGGATTCAAGCACAGAGGGTCCTTCCCAAGCAACAAAACACTGCGGCCTGCTAAACATACTCATGTTTTAATGTTCGAAACAGATCTAGAATACATAAGAAAAAGCAGCAGCTTGTTGATGTAACAGCCTCAACAATAATCGTTATGATGGGGATGCCATTGAAGTGCAACAAGAGCAACAACAGCAACTACAACAGGTTGGGAAACACCATTAAAAATAAAGACACTTTCTGTTGCTCATATACTGTACCTTGAAATGAAGCAAGAGGAGCTTCTAATGGCATTAAGTTATGCTATAGGTAGACATCAAAATTGTCACTTTATATGGAAACTAAGGGATTTTCTATTAAGCAGCTTTCCCTGTTTGACTGACTTGTAATAATAACAGCATGCTCTCAAGGTAATTTTGATTTATGGGCAATCCTTTCCAGTTTTTTTTTAGATAGACAATATACAGAAGTGGTTGACAATTTCCTTCTTCTGATAGCACCCTGGGATTGTGAAGACTGCCCTTGAATACACAAGCTGGAGTCACAGTGGGGAATCGAACTCCCAGCCTTTGGCTCTGAAGTCAGATACCTAAGCCACTGAGGTGTCCAGCCAGCACAGTCACATACTGCTGTACCCTAACTGGTATATTGTGTGACTTACTCTTCTGGATGTGGTTTCTTTGTAAAACAGATATCAAATCTGGAAAGATTATTGCCATTAGAATTTTGACACATTAATGATATGCACTGGCAAAATACATATTGTATCATATTGTATCAGAAATAAATATAAATAACAAACAACAGCAATATCATACAACAAACAGCAAAATAAAATAACTGACAAAATAAAAATACATGAGCTACTTTTAAAAATGAAAGAATTTATATGCATTTTAGCATCTATTGAGAAATGTAATACCATCCAGAATGGTTGGAGGAGCTCTGGAGAAAAATCCAAGAACACCTGGAGTGCCAAGTTTGTTGACCCCTGTTCTAGATGGAAAGATTCACATAGGTCAGTGCATCCTCTTTTCAAGAAATGCAGGAAAAATCAGAAATGTATAGTTTAAATTGGCTTTGGTCAAAGACTCCCATTCAGTTTTTGAAAAGCCTATGACTAGACTCTTCAGCAGCTTTCTATTCACCCAGATTTAATGTGACAACCTGGGTTCTTGTGCTATCAGAATAACCATGCATACATGCAAGATTAAGACAGGTAATGTAAATATACTCACTACTTCCTGAACAAATATTGTATGTACAACATACATACAAATGGCCAAGCATTAAAGCCACCACACACATCATAAAAACAGACTTTCACCTCCTCTAGTCATCATGAGATTTGTCTCTTTGACTGAAGACCCAGATAAGAAAAACAATTCTTATTGGATTAAGATTGTGAAAGAGTATTATTTGCATTTTCTGTGGGCTTGATCAGATGGGCATTTGTGTCACTGTTTGGTGCACTGTGGGGAGGGCTGTTTCACTACTTTTTTTCTCTCAGACAACCCGATTGCTACAGCACATCACTCTGTCCACATAGTGCAACTACATGGAATCTTGAGTCCCTGTGTCAGGATTTGCAGTTGCTCCTCTGAGCCCTGCTACAGCTCTTATGCCTCAGCTGGGAGCCCTCAAGAAGCTTCTGGAGTATCATTAAGCTCCACTTGGAAACCCTGGGTGGATTAACTATACTGTGTAACTATATCTCTCCATTATGAGAAAGAGGGCCTTTTTGGTATCTGCTCTGGCCGTCTAGAACCTTTGTCTTCAGCCAGAATTGTCAGTTTTTAGGAAAGGGCTGAAGACATGGCTGGCCAGCAGGTGTGGGGAGTTGAGAGAGGAACAGCTGCACCCCACTGGCTGATATGAACATGCTAATCACCATCTGGGATTTTAGTCTATTTGTTATGAAGATTTTAACAATGTGTTCCATGCAAGGTTTTTAATGATATGTTGGGTCTAGTGGTGGGCTCCAAAAAATTTTACTACCACACTGTGGGCGTGGTTTGGTGGGTGCAGCCAGGGGAAAAGCTCTGCATTGCACCAGAATTAGGACTATTTTATTTCAAAACTTGGATGGGCAGAGGGGCCAGTCAGAATTTCTGCTATTGGTTCTGGTGAACTGCTGTGAACCTGTTGATGCCCACATCTGGTTGGGTCTTTTATACAGGGTCATGTGCAATTGGATTGTGAGCCACCCGCAGTCGCTTTGGTGATTGGGTGGCTAAACAAAAATAAATAAATAAATAAATAAATATTTAAAGAAACCAGTCATTTCTCCCAATGGCTGCCTCAGCCATTAAGGTCAGTAGTCATGGTTGTTAGGATGTAGAGTGAACCCTTGAGTTCCAAGGGAGTGTCAGCGAAAGTCCAAGAGTATAATGAATAACACAGCAACCAAACAGATACTCTGTACAGTATTGTGAAAAGAGTTGTTTACTTATGGCAAAATCAAAGTCCAAAATCCTTTCCTAAACAAAAAAAGTCTTTTCTTCTTACCAGTCCTCAACGATCACGGAGAAATTTTTTTTGATTGTAAATAGTCCACTAGCAAAACAAAATGCAAAGGTAGCAAGAGCAATAAGCAGTATAGCTGTTCAGCATCCAGCTGTAGTTGAGCATAAAGCTAAAATAACTGTGGCTGCAATGTTCCTTCTATTCACAGAACTGGCAAACTAATGAGGTAATGCATTTAACCTGCTCTGTCATATACTCAATGCTGTTAAAACACCATAGCATATATATTATCCTTCCCAATCAGTTAGGCAAGGACTTGGATCCTAACAATGGTGTCTGGATCACTTGCCTTGTTCCTCATTTCTGCCATTGAAGATCTCTGCCTTGCTCCTGATTCCTACTCTTGAAGAATCCTTGCTCTGTTTCTGTGAACTGCTGTTTTGCTTTGCCTGGATCCTTCCTTCTGGTATTTCATCTTCGCCTTTCTCCAGTCCATGAAAAATCTCTGCTGCATCTCTTCTCCTAGTTGCCTGACTTCTTGGACTTTGGACTTTATTTTTGTTGTTTGGACTAATCCTGTATCTCTGATTTCACTTAGATTTGGACTTTGGACTGAGATTTAGTTACTGGTGGCACAGTGGCTAAACGGTTGTATTGAAGCCAGAATGTTGTGAGTTTGATCCTGACTAAGACTCATGGTTGATTCAGCCTTCCATCCTTCCAAAGCTGATATTGCCTTTGCTACTGTTCAGCCTACTACCTATTTGTCCTGGTGATTGTGTTGCCTGCCAGCTGCCCATATCCTATGCAGTGTTTCCCATCCTTTGGTTTTGGGACTTCAATTCCGCCTAAGCCTAAATTAGTACACTGGCTGATCAGTGCTTTGGGGAATTGACTTAGGCGGTTGGGGAATTGAAGTCCAAAAACCAAAGGTTGGGAAACAATGTCCTAGACCCTGATACCATTGTTAGGGGCTTCTACTTTTTGTGTATGCAGCTAGTTGCACTCTAGATTAGTCATGCAATTGCTGGAACAGACCAAAATTGAGCCTTGCAACTGCTAAAGCTGCCAAGCTTCTTCTTGGTGTCAATTTTAGTACCACAAAGTGGCTTAATAAGCAAGTTGACAATATTGACAAAACTGAACACTTCCCTTGCATGCTGGTGCAGTCTAAATAAGGTTGCTTGGAATGGGTGGAATAACACTTATCTACCTGCAGTCCTTGCATCCAAATGACATTCCAGCCTCAAGCAACTTTGCTTAGTCCAGCTCTTCCTGCTGTCAATTGAGCACTTTCCCTGATCCTCTATGGAGGGGCAAGGGAAGTGAAATTATTTTTTGTTCATGTAAACTATCACTGATGCACTGAATCACTTAGAATAAATTGATGTTTTCCCCTTGACTTGTGTAGTGCTGATAGAGAAATCACCCTTAACCGCAGTTTCACTCAGCACTTCATACAAAGGCAATTTAAAAAATATATATGGAAGGTGTGTACACGTACAGTAATTCTGTGCATCAGCCATGGTCTAGCATTTCTCCTTGTTGCCTGTCTTCTTTTCTTTTGATTTGTTTGTTTGCTGAATAGTTGATCAATCACTGCAGAAAAAAGAATATTAAGACTCGTTGGACTTGTATTTTGATCCAACATGGCCTTATGAGGTTGTGATCAAGAGGACTTCAGAAATTTCTAGAAAAGATGACTACTTCTATAAGAGTGATGGAAGGGTGATTAATGGGATAACAAAGCTCATTACCATTTGCACCCATTCATTACTCTTGGCATTAATTTCATCAGTAATAAAAATCTAAATACATGGATTCCATTTGGTTCAGTTTAACATTTATTATGTAACAAATGCAGCCTTTTAACACCTGAAAACTAGGCAGAAATCAGCCATTTCATTCTATATTTTTGAAAGCTTGCTTAGCTTCAGCAGCTGCTAATTCATCCTCAGTAAACCTTGAAATGAAAGAAACATGCACACACAAAGTCCAGTTGAAAACTCCATTAGAAAGCCAAAGGGAATCAGGCAAAGTTTCATGTTTACTCTTTTAAGTTGAGCACACCTGAGACTAAATCCACCTGTCACACTACCTCTACCTGGGTCACTGAAATCCTTCAATGTTTTGTTTGCAAACAGCTTAACAGCTACTGGAGAGAGTAGTCATCAATAAGCTGATTTCAAACAAAGATTAATGCCTGGTTCAGTTTAATCATAAAGTAAGATCAGTGACAAGGGCTGACCCAGCAGGTCTGGGCCAGCTACAAAGATTGTGCTGTGATTTATGATGCTGTGGCTAATTGCAGCTCAACAAAAGATGCTTAGAGAAAGCAAACAGAAGTTATGGAAAAAAGAGTAAAATGAGAGCCATAAAAAGATGGGACAATGAAGGAGAAAGTGAAGCACAAAATAAACAGGGCATATCCTAAGTGCGTCGCCAAGCAAAACCACACTTTTGAAGAATGGTTGTGCATACTTCCTAACTGTGATAGCCACAGGAAGTCTCTTGGAACCAGGAGTCATAATATGCCAATTCTTTCCAAACTCCCCTCCCAAGCTAAATAAATTCAGTGTATTGGGAGTGGCATAATTTCAGCTCATAGCAAATTGCAGCATGTCAATTTTCTGACAGCTGGAAACTTCATATGCTACAATTCCCAGAAACCCTGACGGTGGAGAGGTGAATCTTGAGATTGTAATTCCCCAAAATGTAACTTTTCCAAAATCTGCTACCCAGACCTTGTGAATGCACCAGGATAAAAGATGCAAAATGGGTATAGTCCCCTGTGGTGTTGACATTTGGTGACAATATAGATATTTGCTATGGTGGAGCTGTTATAAGAGACTGGCATAGTAAAGTACGGTACCTGTTGGGGACCTCACACCTGCAGAGGACTCAGTGCTCATCCTGAAGTCCACCAGCTGTTTCTCTACCACCATCACCCTCCTCCAATCTCTAACAATGCCTCTTCTTCTTTTAATGGCACCTCCCTGCAATTGGTGATGTTGACAAGGACAGCAAAATAGAAAGAGAACTGCCGCTGATGATGACAGCAAGAAGGTAGGTCTGCTAAATCAGAGATATTGTGCAGGTCTCCTTCCTAGATCTAGAGCCCAGCTTGGCTCTGCCATTAAGTACAGCTGGACAGTTGCATCAGGTGATGTAAACGTAGTGTCATAAAATGGAAACAAATGACAAATTATTTGTTATTATAATTTGCATGCTAAGGAGAGAGAGAGGTGGTTTGGGGATTTTTCTGCCTCATGCCCCAAAATAATATGCTTTGGCTTTGCATGCTGTATACATTGATTTAGGTGGATGGGTGGTACTGTTGAGTTGTTCTGCCATAGGAAGGAAAAAGTCTTCAGCTAGCCCTGCTGGAGCCAACCCTGCTTAAGATTTCATCCAAATATTTCATTTACATGGAGGGACAGAAGAGCAGTGTGGGACAACCACTTTTGGTGGGAATCCCTGGCACATGATTGTTGGAATGTTAATTAGGGAGGCACTGGAACAGCCCTGTGTTAAGGCTGGGTCAGATGAAGTTGGTTAGAAACTATGTGTTTCCATCAGGTACACAAAGCATAGCACTAGTGTGGAGAGCCACTTGAATGGAAACCATGTGCCTTTTCTAATCTGGGGCTCAGGTTCACTGCTCTGCCACTAATGGCCATGCAAGTCTATGGTAACAGTGGCACTGGAGCTAACTCCACAGTAGAAGACTGATGTCCTCCTTGGAAAGATGACTCATTTCCTGGGATTAATCATCTAATTATGAATTCTGTTAGCAATGCTGTGACTTGAACTAATAATGGGATTATACAGAGACTGCCAAAAATGTATACACGTTTTAAGTGATGTTATCTGTGTCTTACTTTTTGAAGTTGAATTATTGTTTCAAAGTTTAGTATTACAGTACTTTCATTCAAAAGAATTGTTGCCAGTGACAGGCAAGACAGTAAAAGAAAATGGCGGAAGCAATTTGCTAGGACAATAGATAGGATGAAGAGATGCAGTTGAGTTTTCCCCATGTTCTTCTAACTTAACACCCCTTGACTTCTACCTATGAAGGATGTTAAAGAATGTGATGTACCCTAGAAAACTAGATACATTGGTGGTATTTTCAGAAGGAATTGAAATGGTATGCACAGCCATTCAAGTGGACACTTTGGTCAACATTGCTCAAACAGCAGTTCACCATGATCAGAAGTGTCTGGATGCTGATGAACACCTCTTGTAATCGCAGAAGTCAAAGGTGACTTGTATCAATCTTTTGTTATTGTTATATATTGAGTATTGAAATTTTAATTCAGATTTCTTTCTTAAAATATGTATACATTTTTGAACCCTTTGTATAATTGCATGGGGAAAGTGTTGGCAGGCACCATTTATGACCCTAAAATCATGTCAACATCCCCTTTGCAGACTGAAGACATCAAGAATTAAATCCAGTTGTGAGTGTCAACTACAGTAGATCCATTGAAACAGTGAGGGTCTGTAATTATGTTCCTTTGATCCACTTGGACTCAGCCCCTTATCTGAAATATTGATCACCACTATCCTTCACCTTGAATAGTGCTTGCTTGACATTAACCCTATTCAGATGTCCAGTAAAAGGGTTAAGCTTAACCCTTGAGCAAAGAGAGATAGCGAACTCCATCATGGGCAGAGAGTTAAATCTAAAGAGCAATCTTTACCATGGTAGCTTTACATGGGATCAGAAGTCCTGAGATATAAAGTTCCCATTCATGTGAAGATCTTCCAGGCAGAGAGTCCACTCTTCTCTTCAAATCTAACTCTCTACATAGGAGAGCTACGGGGAAAATCAGGGGAAGAGGAGTTTCCTTGTTTCTTTTGCTCAGTGGTTATTAACCTTTTTACTCAATTTTAGAAGAAGGCTTTTATCTTCTGTTCAGTTTCACCTGCTGCATCTGCAACAGCATTACTCTGTCCGAGTGCCATTTCCCAAGGACCAAGTGGCTCCAGCTATGTGAAAATGGGAAGTATTTTGTCTATCAAAGACTGGCAGTGCTGCCCTGGGCTGGGCACAGCCAACAGTCACCATTAAGATAACACAGTTTAAATACTTTTGAGCTACTAGACAACTGTAATCACTACCAGCACTCTTTCTTATACCAATCCTACTCCCACACAGTAAGATCTTTGTAGCCAAAATATGGCTTTCCCCCACCAAATGCAAAGTGCTCCCCCCCCCCCTGCAAGCATACATCGGATTCTGACCATTGACAGTGGGATGGGAAGCATGAGGGAAATTTCTCCAGAATCCTATCAGGCTTCCCTGCTGCAGACCCAATGGAGAAGCTAAATGCATTTTGCTCCTGCCAGCCAATTTCAAGTGGCTTTTTAAAACCCACACAATACTGGTCCAGGAGGGTCAATGTAGTGAGAGGGCCCAGGAAGGTCAATGCAGACAAGCCCTTAGTTCCAACAGTGAGGGGAAAAAAACTATGATTTCCCATGTTTTTTGTCCCCTCCTGAGGTGCAGTTTATTTTTTGTCTTGTTCATTCTAGGGGGCAGAGGTTTTTTTTAACTAAGACGTTTCCCAATAGAAGTTCATTTCCTGTTCACAGCTTCCTGTAGGAAGTTTACATTTAGTTTTTGATTCAATTTACTAAAGACGAAACACAACAAAGGACCCACCGAGAAAAAAAACTCCATCATAGAAGTGAAGTCCTTTCACAGTTTTAAAGGACTTCAAAGATTCCCTTTTCAAAAGCAATCTGTGTGGTGACATGGTGAAAGAAAACAAGGAACACTGAAAGCCACCATGTGCATGATGAGAGAATAGAACCGCAGAGAAAGAAAACAAGATAGGAAAGGAAGACATGATAAATCATGTAGAGAAGAAGCAGCAAGAAAGCAATCCAGGCTTTACAGAGGTGATGGAAACTGGTGGGGATGCTAAAGTGGTAAAAAGAGTAGCAGGGAGCAAGTGAGGTTTCAGTGTGAATCCTACCAACATGAATCCCAGCAAGACCTTGAGATCCTTTTGTGATGAATGAGTCCTAACTAGGGCAAAAGGGGATGGAGTTTTCCCTCATCTGGAAAAGTCCATAGAAATAGTTCCTTTAACTTCAACAGAAATACAACATGTCTCATTGAGTGAGGAAGTCAGTACTCGTGTGCCCATCTTGGGTGTTCAGTCAACTATCCAGGAATTTACATTTGATGGGCAACTCCAGGATCCCTCTTGTTCTCCTTTCCTAAGGTTCTTTCCTAAGGACCCGAAATAGAGAAAACTTTCAAGTAGAGTCCTGTCCTCTGAAATTTGGGACACATCACCCTACAGGTTACTGAACATTAGGGTTGAGGTATTCATGCTTTGATGGTTACAAAAGGTGTAAAATCCATCAAACTGCTTCCCCAGCAAAACAGTCCCTGTCTCAGACCTCTTAGCAACCTATACAGCGTAGTGTGGGAAAGTTTCAGGAGGAGGGAAAATTGAAAGGCTATTCTCTGGAAGCCCTCAATAGAGTGGTAAAATCCCTATTTTAAGCTACATTGAACCCAATCCTATTTATGTTAAGGTCAAATGGAAACATTCCCTTATATATGTATTTAGGATTACAGCCTAAAGGGGCACTTTATAAGCTTCTTGAGAACCTCCTTCTCAGAAAGTGCAGCAAGTTCTGCCTATATTAGGATTTTGCAGCCTTACAACTTGGCAGTGTGAAGAATACTGAATGCTTTTGCTTTTGAATGTAAAGCTAAAATACCTGTTTCAGTTTTTCTAGTGGATAAAGTGATGGGAAATTCAAGACCAGAAAGCACAACAGAAATATTTTCTTTCTTGTATTTTCAAAAGCTGGCAGATAATTAGGACTTCCTTTTGCACAGTTTCAACATCTGCAGTTTACACACCAAGGTCTTCTAAGCTGCCATTAAAACAGATCTCTAGGGAAGAGATCTGGATGAAGCCTTTGGTCTGAGGTCCTACCTTTTGTTGTTAATCCACTAGGTTTATATATAGTTAAAAGAATTAACCTTATTTTTGCCATGATTATCAGTTGGTATTATTAGTCACTTTTCTTTGGGATCCTATGCTGCTGCTGCTTCCGTGTCTAGAAGCCACTTTATAGGAGTCAGACACAAAAACGCACTCACACTCAACATTTGATATATGAAATCACATTTTTTGCAAAATGTACACAAGAACAAATTTTCAAATATGACTCAGGATCATTGCTTGAGAAAGCTTTCTTTAAATGCAGTTTGTGGAAAATAAGAAAGGTGGCTTTTGTTCAAGCTTGTTGTTCAGGGAATTTCACAGAGTGTAGTACATCACAGTTGGATGCTTTGCTTCATACTTCTGTCATATAGTGAAAGGAGAATTGATCTCTGAGCTGTGACCAAAAAACTGGTGCTCTCTAGATAGGGACTATTGTTCCAATCATCCTCATCTTGGCTGGTGATTGCTCTATTTTGTTTACATCCTATCCTTCCTTCTAGGAGCTCAGGTTAGTGAACCTTTCACCCTCCCCACAACCATGCAAGAAACAAGTCTTTTTACTCATTTAAATATGTTATTCTTGACTTTCTGCCCAGAACAGAATGCCCAAGGCAGCTTGATGATACACAGTACATATAAATAAAACAATGAAACCCAAATCAAGCCACACAAAGAGCACAACTAGTTAAAGAAATAATACACTACCTAATAATGTATCAGCATCATCAGAGAAGGATAAATAGTAGGGTCATTTCATTCGTACCCAGTTATAACACATGCTGAGGGGATTTTTAAAAAATCAGGTTTCTGAAAATGCAAAGAAGGGGCCAAGCAATAAAAGGAGTTCTAAAGCTTAGCTGCCATTGTCTAGGCTAGGGTCATGTTCTAAAAGAATTACACAGCAGAACCTTCTGTTAGGGTATTAATTGTACCCTGAGCTTAGCCTCGTTCCAAAATGGAGATTTCCAAGCACGGTGGGAGCTAGGGCACATTCCATAGAAGGATTTTTAGTCTAAACATGCTAGCCTATAGGTTTGGAAGAATCGAAACTTAAAGTCTGGTAGACATGTGATACTGTATGATCATTGGCTGGATTCCTTTAGGGCAGGGATTCTCAACCTGTGTCCCACGGGCTGAATGCAGCCTGTGGCGCCATTTCATGTATCCCACCACCACCTCCACCACACTAGGAAGTGCCATGTGTTGGAGAAAGGGCAAAATGGCCATCCAGCCCCTGAAGCTGTCTGAGGGAGTGTGATCCGGCCTCCAGCTTTAAAAGGTTGAGAATTCCTGCTTTAGAAGAATGGCAAAAGGGTGGAGCATGTGTGAGGAGATAAAACCCAGAGGGAGGAGCAGAATTCTCTCTTGATCCTGTGGTTCATGCTGAGGGTGAGCTGTGAACTTAGACAACATGTAGGGGCTTATGCTAGAAAGGAGCCCCTCTGGGCTTCCACAATTAGAGAAACTTTCTTTGTTTTGATGTGCTTTCTGAACTTTTGAAAAACTTTCTTCTGTAACTTACTTTGATTACAATATACAGTACTTTTAAAATACCAGACGATGACTGGAATGTTTACTTGGCTATGCGCTACCTTATTTTCAGCAAGCTAAAATCCTTGCTTAGCTGGGAGGGCAGCAACTCAGAAGGAGGAATCCCTCCTACGTGTAGGCAAAAGTCCTACTTGTGAGTAACAAGATTCCTGACACCTTCTAGGGTTCAGGTGAGGTTGGACAGGTCTATATAGGAAGAGCCAGTTGATAAAATATAATGGATTAGAACCAGGAGATATTAAGAGTCAAAAATAGCACTTTGAACTTTGATCAGAAATGAACAGTAAAATGGCAAAGATTACAAAATAGTGGAGAAGACTGAAAGACAATGACACAGGTAAAGTCTTTCCCAGGTGAGATCACCTGTGATCTTTGACAGTGTGTGACATTCTATCCCTTACATTCCAACAGAATAAAGAGACAGCTAGTAATGAAATGATAGGGGGGTTGTTTTCATAGTTATGCAACATTTAGCTATTTAGAAGTTTGAGAGATTATCAGTTCCTTAAACAGTTCCCAGGTGAGCACTTGGACTATAACAATGGACACAAAGCTGGTGTGCTTTCTCTAGTCTTCCCTACTTGCAAGGTGGCCACAAAAATGTGAAGTGATCAATAACTTCTGAGGTCTTTAAGTGTAGCATCAAACAAAGTAAGATAAAGATAAAGGTCACCCTTACTTGAAAGCCAGTCATATCTGACTTTAGGGTTTGGTGCTCATCTCCATTTATAGTCAAAGAGCCAGCACTGTCTGCATCTGTAGACATTTCCGTGGTCATGTGTCAGGCATGAATAGACACCAGATTGCATGGAATGTTGTTTACATTCCCACTGAATTTATCCAATTGCAATTCCTTGTTTTTGAACTGCTAGGTTGGCAGGAGCTGGGATAGAGTCAAGAGCTCACTCTGTCGTGCAGCACTCAGGTCTTGACCTGCTGACCTTCCAGTTGTCAAGTTCAGTATCTTAACCTCTAAGCCACCACAGTCCTGCATCAAACAAAGTACATGACAACAATTTTAGGAACTTTTCTCATCTGGAAGTTATTGGCACCTAGATGAACCAGAACACATGCTGCTTTGAGTGGAAGGGGTGGCACCTGAGCATGAGTTGAAGATTGTAAAATGGAACTCTTGGCCCTTATGCAAGAAGGGAGGGGCTGGAGACCACTGCCACAGGAAGACTCACTGCAGCCTTTTATTGTCACGTTATTTTCACCCTGAATAATGGTGCTGTGAGATATCTGTAGGCTAGCCACTTCTGATTAGGCTCCAGTGTTCTACAGATACTTCAGCTTCTTGTTTAGGTGGAGAGACTAGTATGTGAAGCCTGACAACACCTAAAAATAATCTGAATGTTTCTGCTCAAGGGACACTTTCTAACGACTGAGACTATATGAACAGAGGTCTCAACTGGTGAAGTAACATAGGTTTTAAATACTATAACATTAAATATATAATTATACAGTGCTGACTCTCTGGCTATAAATAGAGATGAGCACTGAATCCTAGAGTTGGATATGACTGGCTTTTGAGCAAAGGTGACCTTTACCTGTACCTGTACCTTTGTGAGGGACTGTGGTGGCTTAGTGGTTAAGATGGTGAACTTGATGACTGGAAGGTCGGCAGGCCAGCAGTTCAAGACCTGAGCACTGTATTATGGAGTAAGCTTCCGTCTCTGCCCCAGCTCTTGCCAGTCTAAAAGGTTTGACTGCAAGAAATTTCAAGTAGATAAATAGGTAATGCTTCAGTGGGAAAGGTAACAGCATTCTGTGTACTTTGGTGTCTAGTCATGACTGCCACATGACCACGGAAATGTCTGCAGATGCAGACAACACTGGCTGTTTGGTTGTAAACGAAGAGGAGCACTGAATTGTAGACTGGCTTTGTGGGTTTATAAAGTTCTCTCCCTCCCTCCCCCTCCTTTCTTCTTTTCTCTGCAGAATACAGAGAAATCAGTACAGATTTTCTTTCATCCCAAGCAGGATCAAACTTTTTCTATCCCTCTCCAAATGAAATGACTTTCTGGAAAAGCTTTAATGTAAGGTGAGCACGCCAGGAGCAGACCAAGGAGAATTATTCGAATCAATTCTTGTTATAAATCTTCCCACTTTAGGGCAACTGATAAGAGTGTGTTGGTGAATAACAGGCAAGTCTTGAATAACACACTTTCTGCTTTCTTGAAAGGCTTTATGACAGAGAAAGATTTTGTAGTATGCACTTTAGACACTTAGAAAGAGGTTTGGTCTTTTCCACCTACACACCAAAGATACTTTGATCCTTACATAGAATTGCTTAGTGCTTAACCACTTATTAAAGTCTAGACACAACATTAAAGCATGCAAATTGGTTCCAGACCTCTCCAGTCAAATCTTCAGCAATAGTTGGAGAAGGATTGGTGAATCTCTTGTGTAATTAAAATTGACTGTTAAAGTTTCTTTTGCTTAATTGGTAACACTTTCTTTGTGAGCCAGTAAGTTAAGAATTTTGCTAGATCATTGAAATGAGTTCCTGGGTATAAAATCAGATCTTAGATGCAGATTTATTACGGATAGCTTTGCAATTATGGTCTGCCCTGGTGGTCTTTTCTTATCCCATATCTTTTCTTATTCAGATTTATGCTTTCACCACAGCCTAAATATTTTCTGGGTTTAAAAACCTCCTGCTGTTTTCAGACTTAAAGCTAGCAAAATTTACACATTTGTGCTAAAAATGAAACATTTTATGATTCTAAACATTTTTTAAAGAGAGGTATATTGGTATGGCGTTATCCTACACTTTTGGTGGGCTGATGGTTACTTAATATCAGTGATGGGATGTTACTGGTTCAGACTGGTTCACCCGAACCAGTAGCACCCAATCAGGAGGGGGCGCCAGGCGTGGTAGTAAAACCCCGGGCGACCGGTTTGGGCGCCTCTCCAGCCCCCTCCAAAAATGTATTTCCGGGCAGCCAAAATGGCTGCCTGGAACTGCACATGTGTCAAACCTCCATTTGATGCATGCGTAGTTCTATATTTTTAGTGTGCATGCGTCAAATAGATGTTTGATGCATGCACACTAAAAAAAGAACTGCACATGCATCAAACGTAGGTTTGATGCATGCACAGACATTTTTAAATTTTTAATTTTTTTCCTCTGCCCACAACGTCATGATGTCAGCTACGCCCACAACGACCATGATGTCACGGTGGGGTAGCGGCAATTTTGACAACCCACCACTGCTTAATATGATTTAGAAGCATGGAAGCTATCCTATATGGTTTTGTGATAAGTGGTGAGGGTTTTTCTTACTTTTTGTGTTGTTTATTGTGTTTTTGTTATGTATATTACTTTTATGATATTCGATACCTGAATACTGCATGATGGAATGAGCACCTGTCTCTGTCCCGGCTCCTGCCAACCTAGCAGTTCGAAAGCAAGAAAATGCAAGTAGATAAGTAGGGACCACTTTGGTGGGAAGGTAAACAGTGTTCCGTGTGCTCCAGTGTCTAGTCATGCCTGCCACATGACCACGGAAACGTCTGCAGAAGCAGACAGCGCTGGCTCTTCAGCTTTGAAGCAGAGATGAGCAATGAACCCTAGAGTCAGATACAACTGGCTTTCAAGCAAGGATGACCTTTATCTTTACTATTGTTGTAATCTATCTATTTGTATTTGATGTTTTGTATGATTCTAAGCCGCTCTGAGTGGTGCTTCAACCAGAAGGGTGAGGTATAAATGCAAATAAATAGATAAATATATATTTTTTTGGCTGTATCAGAATTGTAGTAGCAGGTCATGGTAAAGAAGGCCAACGGGGAAAAACCCAGTAATGGCCACCCTCCTATTCAATGGTTAGAAGCTACTTCAGCAAGCTACTGGGGTGTCTCTTGTGTGCAATAAAGACTATGAGCAGCGTCTTCTCAGGTCACTATAGGACCGTGATGGTGAACTTTGGCACTCCAGATGTTCTTGGACTTCAATTCCCAGAAGCACCCTGTGAATCCACATGAATGGGTTTACTGCAATTCATCCGGCCCGCACTGCCCTCGTCGCTCCTGGAAGCAGAAGTAAAATGAGCCCGTACGGGAATTGAAGTCCAAGAACATCTGGAGTGCCAAGGTCTGTCTGCAGGGGAAGTTTCCAGCTGTTGGCTGGATTCAGGTTAGTATTGCTTTTATGAAGACACCATGGGAAACTGTGCAATCTTTCTTTTCCAGATAAAGATGCCTCCTTTAGTAAGACAAAACAAATTAAGGATTTCACTTATTCAGGATCCTTACCTGACCAAATTAATACAATTATGATCTTTGCATGTTATCTTGTGTCTTAATTCTGGGAGCAAAGAGATGTTCTGTTGCAAAGTGTGCATTGTTATGCTATGCATTTTAAGCAGTGGTGGTCTCCCAAAAGTTTTACTACCTGTGGGTGTGGTATGGTGGATGTGGCCCGGGGGGGGGGGGAGCTCTGTGTTGCACCTGAATTAGGACAACTTTATTTCAAAACTTGAGTGGGCATGGCCAGCCAGAATTTCTGCTACCGGTTCTGGCAAACTTGTGCGAACCTGCTGATGCCCACCACTGATTTTAAGGCCCTTCTGTCCAAATCAGCTGTATATATGTATGTATTTTCCCTTTTTTGTGGTGACTAGCAGCAGTTTGAAGGGCAGCAGTTTAGACCAGAAAAATAAGATGTCTTCCTACAAGGAGAAGAAGGTTAAAATATCCCCTGGTACTACTGCTCCAGTTGGATCCTAGGAATTTTATCACTTATGTACTTTATCTGTTACATTTTCATCATGCCTTTCACTAAAAGAGGCCTAAAGGGTTTTCTTGTTCCCTGCCTTACCATCACAACAACCTTACAAAGTAGGTTAGGCTGAAAGGGTGTAACTGGTCCAAGATTACCCCGTGAGTGCCATGTCTCAGTGGAGGCCAAGATCTTTCAAATACCAGCCCAACACTCTCAGTCACCCCTCACTCCACCCCATTGACCCTTGCTCTGTTGAAAGATCTCTGACATGGGGCATATAATTTGGTTCCTTTGCGCTGAGAAGATGTGATTTCATTGAGCTGAGAAGACGTGGATGGTAGTCCTGGCTCAGTCCTTGAATGAGCTTCTGCCAGCCAAAAGCCCTCTGCTAACTAACGTCACAGAGTGGATCTAAGGATAAATAAAATGGGGCTGTCCTATGAATACTCCTTTCACTTCATGGAGAAAAACAGGAATTAGAACAAGATTGAAAGTTGAGATGCTTGAGTAGCTGCTCTGCAGACTTAGGGAAGAATCAGTATGTATTCCCCATGTTATTTGGGATTCATTATGCTCAAGGCTGAAAATCTGCCTCATTTAAATGTGCTAGTATCTTCTAATTGGGTTGGATATACTGGGTTGCATTCTCACTGACTTTTGCTTTCTTTGTGACTACCTATGGATGCTTCTGTAAAATAGAATGCCCTCTCAGGGGAGGAGCATTTGCTAGCATGTGTACATGCATAGACACCTGGGTCGATACTTCTGTCTACAACTCAGCAGCTTGTTTTGGAAAGCGTACAGCATACAAGCCTCAAGGATCACAGTGGCTCTACGAGTCACGCAGAAACAACACCAAGGAGTGTCTCAAAACCCGAGACTTGCTGTCTTTGACATCCTCCCTTTGGTTCTGCCATGGGATTGGAAAATCCTCTCTTCTCTCCACTGTTGTCACTTTTTCAAATCAGCTTGCAGTGTGCAAAAAGATCAGGGCTTCTTGATTTGTCTCTGAAATGACAGCTGTGGTGGACAATGAGTCTACCCCAGGAGATGTCTCAGGGAGGCATGTTTAGCTTGCCATTGAAATGTGCCGCATGATCCAATTATCGCAGAGCAATGAAGTCCTTCCTGAGCTGTGGTGCCACAGGTTTGCCAAAGAGGCTCCCATTCATGGCTTTAAACTGTATTGTCAGCCATGCTCACCCTTGACTAGCAGAACAGCTGCTTGTGTCGTTATAATCTTATTTAAAAGCTTCCCATTATGGTGATAATATATTCATAAAAGGACTCGGCACCTGGGATTAAAACCTGACATCTCTCACTGGAAACACTGCCATTCTGAGCTAGAATAATTCCTCAGTCCCCTCAGCAGTTAGCTACGGCCTGTTGCTTTTGTCCTAGTGCCAAACCGGCTGAAATAGATTAGCAATTAATGCCGAACATGCTTTTTTGCACTCACAGAATCCTTGTAATCACCAGTCCTGCTCATATTCTCAGTGGCTTTTCTCCAGTATGCTGAACAGGCAGATATGCTGGGTTTTGGGAAGCTTATACTTTTCTATGGAAATATGACAAGAAGGAGATGTCTATGCCCTGACTGAGTCGGTAGGCAGTCCAGTGAGCAAAGCTTTCTGCCGAAGAGTTAGGCTTCAGTGTGGATCGCTGTGACATCCTTTCCCAAGACTAATTAACTTTGCTAAGTAACTGATTAAAATCATTTTCCAGAAAAGTCTAAACTCTGCATGAAGGAGAAAATGATCCCCTTATCTATGAAGCACAGTCTAACCATCACTGGCTTTAAATAAAAGATAAGTTGATTTTAGGGCATAATTATGAACAGTTTAACAAAGGAAAAACCTGCCAATTCTTTTTTGAAAGGTGTTCCTTGGATGCGTTCAAGAAAATGCTCGTGCTCTTGATCAATCTATTTTAGATGCAGGACAGCCTCCCTCGGTGCATGTGTGTGCTACGGGCTGTATGCAATATGGAAAGTTTGTCTTTTATTCTGCTGTGAGTGTTTGGACTTCTCAACTTTCTCCCTCTCTCTGCATGTGCACATGCATGACTTTATATTAAGAACCTTATATGATACCAGCGACTACATGGTTTAACAAAGGCCTGCGAGATGGACAGGGTTTAACTGCAAACTTTACAGCCTGAAGTAGGAAAAATGCACCCTCTTCATGGCAGGGCCAACACATGAAGAAGTTGCAGCACTGCTGTACCATAAAAATACCAGCATCCTCCATCTATCTCCCTCCTCATCATAGTGCCATCTAAAGTAGGTCATGTCACCTTACTGTGTGGTGAGGGCAGCCCTGATAGAACCTGATAGAGTGTCATCTCTAAATAACTCAGAGTCTAATATGGGACTGCAGATCCTTTGGTCCTTCAGTGACCAGTGGTAATTAATTAGGGAGCGTGTAGACAAAAATATCACCTACATTAGGAGTTTGCAACATATGGCCCATAGTACCATTTTATGTGGTCCGCCACCACCGCCAGAAGTGGCAAAAACAACCAAAAATGCACTGTAAATGCATCGACGGCTCACGGCTGTCATAAATGCATTTACAGCAGCCACGGATGCAGTTTACAGCAATGTTTACGGTGGGGAACCACATGTCCAGCCAGCTCAGCTGTCTGAGGGGCCGTGGTCCAGCTCCCAGCAGGAAAACATTGAGAACCCCGACCTACATAGACAGCATAAGCAAAAAAAGCTAGTGCTAAGTCCATGAATGGAAACAATATCAGTGAATTACTTTTTGCAGATGATACGGCTAAGGAATTACACCAACACCTTATTTCCATGAACCAAGAATGCAAGATAAATAATATGAGAATCAGTAAAGAGAAGACTGAGGTAATGGGAATTGGAATCAAACGACATACTGTACCTTAAATATTATAATAGAGGGAACAAGCATAAAACAAGTGGTAGAGTTCAAATCCCCAGGAACAACTTTTACTGAAGATTGCAAAATGGATGAAGATATTAACATACAATGTCAAACCAAATTTTGGGACAGTTTGCTCTGCTCTTACAACATAAGGCAATGCACAAAGAAACACCTCATACAACACATATTCATTCCCACCTTATTTTATCAGTGTCAAACATGAACACTTACAACAAAACATAAATGAAAGTTGATCTCCATGGAAATGAGATATTCGAAGAAGGCTGTTGGAATTACTAGAAGCGAAAAAATCAGGAATGAGAGTATAAGGGATAGAATTAGGATAGAACCAAGTTTAAATTATAGACGGAGACAATAAATAAAGTGGTTTGCCCATTTGGAGAAAATGGTGTGGAATTCCATACTATACAAGGGATATGTGAAAAGAAGAGAAGGACAAAGACTCAGTGGTGGGCTCCCAAAAATTTTTACTACCACACTGTGGCCAGGGGGAAAGCCCTGTGTTGCAACAGAAATAGGACTACTTTATTTCAAAACTTGGATGGGTGGGGCCAGCCAGAATGTCTGTTACTGGTTCTGGCAAACTGGTGCCCACCACTGCAAAGAACATGAGGCAGACCGAGAGGAAGGTGGAGAGATAACATTAAAGAAATATTACAAGAACACCAAAATAAGGCTGGTGGATGCCGCTAGAAGTGCCAGAGCAATATCTTTTTTATCTCCCTCCACATCCAAATTTCTTGTATCTCCCTCCATACCCAAATGGGTAAAAGAAGAAGTAGTTCAAAATGGTGGGAAGGCCAACAGTTTCCTAGTTCTGATCTAAGCCATTGTCTTTGTGTGTGTGAGTAAGTGAAAGAGAGGGTTTTTTTTGTGTGTGTGAAATGGAGGTGGTGTTGGTACTACCTGGTAGGGATATTGCTTGCTAGATTTCTCTACATTACACATCTTTTAATGTACTGAAATTTCTTTGACAGAGTGAAATACATCCTTTTGCATTTTTATGCTGATTTTGCAATTTTATGGGGAAATTGATCTACAAAACTATTTGAAGAGTGTTTTGTTTTGTACAAGGTATACACCTCTGGGATCTCTCTCTGATGAAGCATAGCTGAGGGGGAAAACATCTCCCCTTGTCTCCCCTTCCTCCCAGTCCTTGAAATTTGCCAGCCAATGTATTTTGGCTACTCCAGAAAAGAATAAGCCCAAAGTTCTGCCTGAATGTTTCTGTTTGATGTGGCTCTTTAGAGAGGCATTTCTTGGGTCTGGTGACTTTTGTGAGCGTCTGATGCCAATGAAGCATTCTTCCTTTAAACTCTGAAAATGAAGAAATATGTCTGTGGAGCTGGAAAATTGGGAGAGATGTTATTGCGGTTATTTACTAGTCCAAGAATAAAAATTCCTACTTCTTTGTCCAGAGCTCTTTCTGCAACGTAGGGGAGTTATCTTTTTGTTTTAAAAAAATTACATAAGAAGGTTGATGAGCAGAGTCTGGAAAGTTGCAATATCATCAATTATACATTGCAAATGATTTAAATTAGGATTATTTTGTACATGTAGCTATTTGTCAGTTATGTCCTTAATTCATTATTTCCTTACCAACTTTCATAGAACTGTAGTGTAACTGAGTTGGAAGGGGCCTATGAGCCAACCCCTTGCTCAATACAGGAATTCAATCAATCCTCACTTTAGTGATTCAATAAAGGTATGACCTCACCTTCTTTCACAATTTTGCCTCAGATTCACACAGATCTTCCTTTTTTCTTCCTTCCAGAACCTCCTTGCCAGCATGGGGAGTTATGGGTATAGTTCAATCTTGCAAACTCTGAGCTGCTACAGCATTGATTATGAGATCTTATGCTTTTGGATGCTATGCTTCTCCCCTCTGCCTTCAGAGAACCAAATTCAAAACCTGAAAACAAGAGTATAAGATGTGCATGTAGATTGCATCAGCTCGCCTGATCCCTGGCCCTTGGCTGGGAGGGATGATGGTAGGACTCATGTTTGTTGTAGTAGAGCAACCTCTAAAAGTTCCTCTACCGACATGTTAGGCTACACAGGCTTCCTTCTGGCATTATCCTTCTGGCCATTATATTCTCTACAAGCCAGTTTGGAGGGGAAAGGAGACAACTCCGCCCTCCCAATCCCAGCAGAAGAGCAGTAGAAGAGAAAGGTGAGAACATTGGACCATTTCTCCTTGTAGAAACCATTCTGAGAAGGATTAGGTCTGAGAGACTGTTTTAATGCTGTGCTGGAAAACATGCACTCAGCCAGTTTGGTTCCTCTTATTTCTGTTCCTAAAAGTCCCATGTACCTCGCAAGCAGTGTGTTTGTTTCTGAGAACTGTTTCAGCATGTAATTGGTTGGATATTTTAGAAGGAACATTATTTTGCTTTTGAATTCTCTTCAAGCCTATTGCTATTCAATAGAAAGTACATTTTCAGATTTTAATGTGAAGTTAGCTCAAGTGGCTAAGATGCTGACTGGGAGGCAGAAGATCAGCAGTTCGATTCCCGAGTACTGCAGGATGGAATGAGCTCCCGTCTTTGTCCCAGCTCCTGCCAACCTAGCAGTTCGAAAGCAAGAAATTGCAAGTAGACAAATAGGGACTGTTAGGACATTTTTCATTTGGGAGTATTGTACAAAGATTGCTGCCCAGTGGAATAGTACAACTTTAAGGCCCTCCATGTGTTCTGAACACAGGTGTACATAATAGAGTCTGAAACTGATTGCCAGGATGTGCATGCCTTGTCCACTTGCTCATGTAACAGCCCAGCTGTGGCTGATTAGAGAATCTGCCCAGCAACACCAGGGTATAACTGTGGCCCTCTGGGAAGGGTCTATGTTAGAGGTTATCTTACGGAGGAGGTTACCATTCTGGGGAGGCTATCATTCTGAAGGAGGCTGTCATACTGAGGAGTCTGTCATACTGAAGACTGGGACTGAGCTACTGAGAGAGAGTCTATAGACAGAGACTGCTGAATGAGGGTCTGCTGTTGTTGAGAGCTTCTTCAACTGAGAAGAACTGCTCAAGAATACCAGGACTCTTTGCATGCTCCTGGGATTGGAGCCAACAGAGGAATCCAAGCTGTCTACCTACTGTGGGGCTTGGACTGAGAGAGATTGCTGTATATAGTCCTGTGTATGTCTGTCTTCCCCTCACTGTAAGTAAAGCGCACCTTTCCACTGAATGCATATGTGTGTGTGTTATTGCACTAAGGCTTTCGCTGCGTAAGAGCTTAAAAGTGCTACTCTGCTATCGAGCCACACATATCGCTAGGGGAATCCCTGACAGGGACCACTTCGGTGGGAAGGTAACAGCGTTCCGTGCACTCTGGTTTCTAGTCATGCCTGCCACATGACTACGGAAACGTCTGCAGAAGCAGACAGCAATGGCTCTTTGGATTTGAAACTGAGATGAGCACTGAACCCTAGAGTTGGATACGACTAGCTTTTGAGCAAGGGCAACCTTTACCTTTACCTTACAATAGGCATAAGATATGTTAGACTTGCTTCTTGCTGCAGACAACTTCTGCACCACCACCATGACAGCAGGACACACTATAAGTAAGTTTCATGCTGTAATCACAGAGATATTTATTTTATTATTTTCTTTATATTATTTATATGCTGCTTTTCTCTCCACAGGGGACTAAAAGACATCTCACAATAATTAAAGTGATATGATAATCAACAGTTTTAAAATATCATAGGAACTATATTTTAAAATTTAAACATATCAATATTTAAAAACACTTTCAAAAACATTTGAAAAAGCATTTTAAAATCTCTACATTTAGTAAATATAGCATTGCTTAAAAGCCTGCCTGAAAAAAGGAACATCTTTTTAAAACATTCTTCCAAGGTAGCCCAGCATAATGCTCGCTGCAGTAACCCAAATGAGATGAAACTAAGCAGAGGTCACCACAGCCAGATTGTACATCTCTGGGAAGAAGTGCACTTCTTTAGGCTTGTGCCTTTTCCAATTGGGTTCCTTCAACTTTCAGAAGAAGACTTTGAGAGTGAACAAGAACCTGTGGAGGGAGAAAGAAAGAATTAATCATCTGTTTTTCTGATGGAAATAGTCTGTTGGTGAGCAAACTAAGATGGTAAAGACAGTCAGCATTAGAAGTGAAATCTGTTTCTGTTTCTCATGTTTGCACGCCAAAGATCACGGTGAACTACAGGAGACATGACAAGTTCATACTGTACAAATCACTCTGACTAATGAGCTATCTGTAATGAATAGTTTGGCCCTTAATCAGTTCCCACCTTTGGAATTATTGCCATTTAGAACTGTGCCAAACAGTGGTGAGCATCAGCAGGTTCGCACCAGTTCACCAGAACCAGTAGCAGAAATTCTGGCTGGCCCTTCCCATCCAAGTTTTGAAATAAAGTAGTCCTAATTCAGGTGCAATGCAGGGCTTTCCCCCTGGCCACACCCACCATACAGTGTGGTAGCAAAAAATTTTTTTGGAGCCCACCACTAGTGCCAAACCTCTGAGAAATTAAACATTCATTGCAAACATTTGTTTTTACCTATTGTTTTTTACATATTGTCTTTGCTCCAATGAGCTCATGTCATGTAATTCAAGCAAATGTCTACGTGCTCAGCTTGGTATAAATGACATTCTTTATCATCAAAACACCTTCTGAGATTCCTTGGATGTAGAGAATAAGAATGGCCCAAGGTGAGTTTTGTAGCAAACAAGAGAACAATAGTTAATGCTGTATGAAAAAGTTTGCACTTCCATAGCAGACTTCATTCTGATCATACATTTATTGTTTGTGACTTGCCTGGGTTTAGTAATAGAGTTTAATCAGAAGGGGGGAAAAAAGATTAGCTAAATGCATGCAAGCAGACAAATTTACACATCTGTGCTTTTCTGAGACCCACTTAAAAGCAAGAGAACTAATGGCAGTTCCAGATTTCCTGCCTGTCTTTAATTATGCCAAACAATTAAAAGCCTTGAAGCAAAAGTCCTTTAGGGCCCCGTTGCTCTTCCAGCTCAGAGCAAGACAGTTCAAAGCTATTGCAGTGCATTGTTAATAGCACTGATGTAATTCCTGTTGCCAAATGAACCACCAAACACAGAAAATCAAAGGTGATCATGACTTCTACTCTCCCAAAAGTTTTTAAAAAATGGGTAGGGGGAGGGAAGAACAAAAATTCAACAGAATTTTTGGCAATAAATAAACTACATAATCTTGGCCAAAATGGATGAATTCATTATCTCTAAATAGTGGAAAATATTATAAATGGAAGTAAATGAAATACATGGGTGTTTCCACTGTAATGTGCTTTTCTCTGAACCACCCAGAAAGAACACAATTTGGCTTGCTGGGTGGGTTGGACTCAGGCAAAGTGCAAAGTTGTGTTCTTGGGCTTAAATGCATGTTTGAAAAGGGGGTGCACATGCTTTTATTGTAAAGGGGTATACGTGACAGTCAAAAACTCTTGGGCTTTTTTTCTAATATGGGACTGAATGCTAGCTCATCCATTATGGAATGTAAAATATGTATTTCTGCATACCTATGCCAACCACAACTTTTCATCTCTTGTGTGCACCTTAAGGTTCATGGAATGAAAATTATTTACTCCAATGAAAAATAGAAGGTGAATGAAAGAGGCATTTTGGATTTATTTACTGCTTATTTTCAGTGTAGTGGTCACCAAGAAGAGAGTGTTCTTCCACTTTTAGAAGAAAGGAAATGAAAATTGACAAGGTGGTTTGAGATGACTGTAGCACATCAGCATTTGTGGCTCCATAATTCTATAGAAAACTGCCTTGGACAAACAGGCAACACTGAATGTAATAGGTTTTGTTAAATGTGCCCAGGATTATTGCTGTAACTGACAGCTAATTAAGGTTGACAAATGTAAAAAAAAAATGATTGCTTCTGAAAGTTTTCAAATACATATTTTTAGCTGAAAAGTCATCCTCTAGTCTAGTACTCCTCATCTAAATTGTGCTTTTTCCTTGCAGTTGAAAAGAGTAATTGTGTCCAGAAACAATTTATTCATTCTTATTTTGATTTAGATATAATTGGAGTCTGAAACTTGCATTGAGGTGAGTTTATTTTAGGACTGTCTACTTGGATTTGGAAATCTTTGGAATTCACTGAAAAATATCATATTTTGTTCATAATATATCCAAATCCAAATATGATCATTTCAAATATCTATAAAAACAATTCCCAATATTCAAGGTCCCATTGACTCCTATAGATTAGAAAGCAAAAGGCTAGGTTCCTGCTTGCTGGAGGAAGAAGTGAAAGTTAAACCTATTTCTCAGGTATATGCAGTAATTTCTTGAGAAATTAAACTCAAATTTGTCAGACATTCTTGCACCAATGGTAGTGGGGGCAGAGAACTCAGTATCTCTTGACTGGTGTTGCCATAGATTTCCGAAAGGTGAGGAGCTGGGTGAGAGCAATAGCTGTCAATAATGCCTGTCTCCAATTAAATCTAGAAGCTATCACACACACCAGGAAATATTTTTTCATATTGGTCCTTTCCAATTGAAAGGTGGGAATAACTACTTATAAAATCTATGAACTTTTGCTGTTAGGATACACTCTGGTGCGAGCCTGCATTGCAGTAGTTTCCTCTCTGCACTTCTCTGTACCCTAAACTTACATTTACATTCTTTACATCTCATTTTCCATTGCTTGCTTAATATAGTTAGGAGTAAGACTTAAGTTAAGTGGATTCTTTGATCAATATGTTCTAATTCAACAGGGTGTAGCAACCCTCTTAGACTCCCCAAATTAAATAGATATTAAGTAGCAATGGGGTGGGACCAATAACAGCCAACTTTCCATCACAGCAGATAGTGAAGGTCTGTCTAGCTCTGAGGGGTCACACAGAGCAGGAAGAAAGTAACAAGGTTCATAGCAGCCCAAACAGCAGTACCAGCAGTTGTATTCTAGAATCAAAGTTCCACACACATGTAACAACAGTGCAAGCTTTCCTGTCTTGGACAATCATGGGAGGGGCCTGTCCTCCAGAGATACCAAATCAGAAGAAGAAATTGCAGAGGAAGAGGTAGAGACATACATGCTTGAGCCCTACAACCGAAAAGAAACTGATCCCTTCTCTTACTGGGCTGAGAAGGAATCTGTTTGAGGAGGTCTAGCCAAAGCGACAGTGGGGCCGCTGTGTAGCCTACCAACGAATGTGCCCAGTGAGAGAGTGTTCTGTCAGGCAGAGGACACTGTCAGAAAAGCTTACTTTCCTTAAGGTCAACCTGCCATCATTGGGCTTTCATGAAGTCCCCTTTCAGTAAGAGAGAATGACACACTTTACTCACAGTGCTAGGCATGCCATGCTTCAGTTGGAGGCCCCTTCCTTTTGCTTCTTTTGTTCTTCCAACTGCTACTCCAAGATTGTACTCACTCACTGAACTGTGTTGTGGCCCATGCTGTTGGCACAGTTCCCACACACCGCAGGCTATCTGCTCCTCCAATCTGTCTGCCAGTGCTGCCTAGGATATTTGCCTCCTCTCCAATGCAACTTGTCCTCTGCTTTCCTAAGGCTGCTGGTATTTCCTGCTGGCATCTCCACTGTTCAGAGTTCAATCAGTGTGCCCATTACAGCCTGTTCCTAATTCCTAGTCACTGCAGGATATTGGTGTGCTCTCTTTTTGTTTGGCATGATCACTGAGAAGGTGGCAGAAGAGAAGGAAGGCTTTTTGAATGCTTTGCCTCTTTGTGATTTTTTAAAAGGAGAAATAATACACAGTATTCATGTTGGATGTAACAGAGTTTCAGATACAGTATTTGAAAATTCAATATTTTTTGAACTCCAAATTTGAAGGACTGTCATTCCCAATTCTGAATCTAAATATTGGTGCTAGTACAAATTCCTACTTTTTTCCTTTTAAATCCTTCCATACTAAATGTGGTAAACCCACATTTTAAGAGATCCCTGTTTTGTTTTGAACTAGCATCATTTCTCTTTCAGAATATGAAAATGATTTCACTTACATCCAAGAATTACTGAGTAATCCTGAGTAAAGACAAAAAAAGAGGCAGTGATCGGCCACGAAGGTTGTCCTGGGAACAATATAATGCAGTGACCATCCATTTGCCTTCTACACTGTAGTGTGACACCTGTACCACTGGTCCAGTTCCACAAGTCATTTTATGTTTCTGAGCCATTTGGCACACAAGGTTCGCATCAGCCCCAAGCCAATATTGATGAAGTTGCTGCCCTCCATCAAGATGGATTCAAATGGGATTTAATACACTTGGGCACCCTCACCCTTCCTGGTGGACTTTCCTACCCAAGGCCATGAGTCCTGAGGATTGTCAAGTTAGTTAACCACCACCTGTTGGTTGGTGTTGAGATGCTGGCAGTAGGGTCTAATCTATTACCATAGCAGTATAGCCTGGCCAAACATTCTGCCTGGCAACAGCAAAAACAATTTTTTAAAATGGGGAGATCCAACAAAAAAGATCAAGAGAAGTGGAAAAATAAAAAAAGGACCCAACATTGAATCAAGGCATAAATCCAAGATGGAGTGCACCAGGAACTCAGCACACAATAATCCTACCCGTAAGGAATGACCGAAGCAAAAAAAGAACACTCCTCACTCTATTCTGAGGCCTTCGACATATTCAAATTCCCACTCTTCCCCAAAAATTCTGATTTGGTGCTGATAGACCACATTGGTCACATATCATATCTTTGTAGTAGTTCTTTAGAAGCTATTGGATGAAAAAAAATCAGGCAATTTGACATAAAAGGGTGAAAGAAAGGTTACAGGAAATATGAAAAAATCAAGAAATGTTCATATATTCCTCTTTCATTAATATGAATCATTAATATTTTTAGAGTCACTCTTTCAGGAATAAGCCAAATAACACAAAATTGGGGGGCGGGGGGGGGGGGGAGGAGACAGTTGCTTCATGTTTTCTGCTTTTTTTAAAAAAGCACACAATCCATAATACACATATCACATTTCTTTGAGCTAGAAGGAATTTTTTAAAAAGTAAATAATAAGATGACATTCCATCCTATTGCATGTATAAAGTTTGAGTTGGCTAATCTTTAGAATGATGCCTTGGTGGTGCCCTTAGCTCTACCAGCCTAGGACATTTCTTCATAGAAGTATGTACAGTATTTCCTGTTGATCACATGGGATTATACTCCTTTCTCATCTACAGAGCATGCGATATTCTGAATAAGAAGGCACTTTTGCTGCTGCTGCTGCTGCTGTTGGAAGCAAACAAACAAATAAACAATCTTCCCCAAGAATGAGTGAATTTATAATGCAGGATATCTGACTTGATACATGGTGCCTCATGGATGGCAGATCTCCTGGACATGTTGAATTTAGGACAAAAGCTTTTGACCTTTCCTTTGGAATGCACCTTGCCATTTCCTATAATAAAATTCAGAAAACTGCCACCAGTGCTGGATCAACCATATAGGAAGAGTAGCAAATGCTATGGCCCTCACGTCTCTGGGGCCTCTGGCTCCCGTGCTCAGTTAGAACAAATATCCAAATTTAAATATTCCTTGCATTCGAGTGGATATTTTAAAAATGTTCACTTGGAGAGACTCGCTGACGTTTCATTGGAGCATTCAATGTGCGCCAAAGATTAAAGATGCACACGCAGGCAGGGCCATCTTTGTCTGCGCATGCATCTAACGCACTACTCCATAGTAGCATGAATTGGTGTTGAGTGGCAGAGTCAACCGATGTGTGAGCTGTGTTTTGTTTTATAGGTTTAGCCATCTTTCCCAAATGTAGAAATCGTCTTACGTATTTACTTGTCTTTAATGATTGCTAACTGCAACAGAGAACATTCTTTTTCAAAATTAAAGTGAATAAAAATGAGTTAAGGAACACGATGGGGGCAAGATCATCTAAATAACCTCGTCTTAATGAGCATTGAATGTGATTTACTTAGAGAAATTGACTAGTGGTATGTCTAAAACTGCCCACATTAAATGAAGAAAAGTTTGTTTTTACTAGTGGTGTTTTATTTTATAGGTATCCTAAATCTAAGCAATGGCCTCTTGACATTATTTGATACAGGCCTTGTGTTGGCTTAATCCAGCATTGCTTATAACAATAGAAACAATATGATATCATGGATTAGGATTAAGGTGAACAGTGAGCAAGAGTAAAACAGCACTTGCCTGTGAGAAAGAAAAATATACTGTACGTTGATTTTATTTTGATCAATTCAGTTCAGTCAGTCATTTATACAAATAGCACATCATGTTTCCATGTGTCCTGCATATACATGTTCTTTATATATTTTAAATCAGTGGGGGAGGAGAAATAGATATCATACATTTAATTGAACCATCTCCTGGTACCCCTCCCAAGTACATTACTGAGCCCATGATTTTCCTTTAAGAAGAGAACACTGTGAAGTTTGGATTTTTTCCCCAGTTTAACACCATGAGAAGTGTGTTGAGTTGGATTCTTGAAAAATCCAAGGGGTGATATCCCTGGAAACTGATCTAGTGCAAGATTAAATGAGGTTGTGTGGTGAAGTTCAATCCCCAGCAACCAGCTTTCTATGCAAATAAACTCTTTTCAGAGGCAGATGTCAGCCTGGTTGTCTTAAAAAACTAAAAATTAGATGCACATGTAGGGGGATGTATATATGGTTCTCTTGCATCTCTTATAGCAAATGGTAAACTTTGAGTATTTTGAGGCAATTTTAAGCCATGTAAGAAAGGTTTCTCAGTAGGCTGTGTGGGGTACGCTGGATTTTTTCAATTCTTATAAAGACCTCAGATACTGTGTTTCTGTTGAAAAATGTCAGCATTTTAAGTTGCAGGGGAGCACAGTTATTTGTAGTCTACAAAAGTGTATGCTAAATAAAACCCTAGTACAAGGGTGGCCAAACTGTGACCTGTGGGCTGGACCTGGCCTGTGCCACCAAATCATCTGGCCCATGCTGCCCTTGCTGCTACTGGAAGCAGAAGCAGATGCACCCTGTGCATGCACAAACGTGCCCATGCATGCACAAAATGCTGCAGTAAATGCACCCATAGCTGTCATAAACACATTTATAACAGACACGGGAGGAACCATGTGACTGGCCCGCTCAACCATGTGACTAGCCAGCAGTGTAAAAAGTTTGGGAATCTCTTCTCTAGCACTTCCAACTATCTCATATCAACTGGTATTTATCTACATTTTATTGTTTGTTATTGTGTCACCTATGGCAGACCTGGGAAAGGAAGGTGGGGGACGGGCCAGATTTTTTGTATGCTGCTGAAATTCAGTGGCCTGTCAGCAACTTGAAGTAAAACAGCAACCACTTTGCCTATCAGAAACAAGCTTCATTTCAGTAAAGCAAAGCATCTGGAGCCTGTATTGTCCATTTTAGAGCAGTATTACTCACTTTTGGGGCATAGTCCTACTCCATAACAGCTGCAGAAGATCTCAATGAATGGCATCACGTTGCTTAGTGTATCAGGGGTGCCCGTTGAACCACATGACCAGCCCGCTGAACCACGTGACTGGCCCATGGCTCAAAGAGTTTAGGCACCTCCAGTATATAGGAACATTACTTTATAATTATAAATCCCTGCTCCCCCCCCCTCCCCCTTGTGTTTCTCTTCTAGCTCTGTGTTGCTTTACTCTTACTGCCTAATAGTTTATCTTGAATAAGTTATAAAAGTAGACTATCAGTCCATGGATTATAAGAGTTTCTTCTGCACAGAAATATTGAAGAGATCATTTATTTAAAGAGGGATATGCTTGTACTAAACAGAATTTAAGCAACCTAGTGCCAGGTCCTGCATTTTCATACAGAGTTGTGACAGTCCATTGATCCATGCAGCCAAGCTAGGACTATCCATTTTGACTGACAATGACTCTTGAGGTTCCCTTTCCCAGACCAGCCACCCAGAAGTCCATTAAAGCGGAGGCTAAACTTGAAGCCTTCTGAAGCTAGAAGCCTTTTGATCTATCAGTATCATGGACTAAGATCTGTTCTCTTTCTGTTGGTCATGCATCCTTTCCCATGTGTTGTCACCATGTGTAATGGAAGGTGTGGCAATGTTCCTTGTCAGTTATAACAGAAATGTAAACTTTGCCAGCTGCCTATCAGTACTCTGGGCTGAGAAGAAACAAAAAGGTTCATTGTAGTGCTTATGCAATTTTATTAGATTAGGCATGTGTCACCAGCAGGACAACATAAAAATTGAGCATGTCATATGTCTAACCCTTAATCAAGACATCTTTGGTATACTGAAATACTGGACTTTGATGTTTTATATTTAATGGGCTTTGACAATTTCAGACATTTGATGTTTATAATTTAGGGGGTGGGATCCATTATTTCAAATCTTCTAAATCTGAGTTAGGGAACCCATGGTTCTCCAGATAGAGCAAGACTTCAATTCCAGTAGTTCCTTGCCATTGGCTATGGCTACTCAAGTGACTAGATGTTACAATCCAGTGACATCGGGCAGGCACAACTTCCCTCTTCCAATCTAAACTTTACAGTGCACAAGAAAGTGGGACATGGCCAATGGAGAACTAGCATGGACCTCTGAAGGATTTGCACAGGCTGTGAATCCAAGATTGACCTTCTGTTGTGTTGTAAGAGCTAAGAGTTTGAGCTTCAGACCAGAAAGTCTCCAGTCTAAATCTTGGGTTTGCCAAGAAATCAGTAAAGTTCTCTTAGGTAAGGCAATTTAGCTCTATTCAGGCATCAAGACAAAGACAATCTGAAAGCATGAAGAGAGATATTCTAGTCCTGCCCCATCTGTCACTGTCTCAAAGAAGGACCATGGATAAGCTTGGTTCAGTTAGGGGCTCTGATTTTTCAGCTTCCTGAGAAATATAGATAAGGTCCAGGTATGGTAGAGTCTTCCTTTCCACCTGGCCTATTTCCGTGTAAAGCAAAAGGCAGGGGGTGGGGCTAGAATGTTTCTTGACTCGCACATTAAGATTAAACCTTTCCTGAATGTCTGAATAAGACTGATCTCTCCCTGCCTTAGTCTCAATCTGCAATATAGAGGAATGCAATACTCACTTTACTTTAGAGAGATGTTATAAAAACCATCTGATCAGCGGATGCAGCAAAATTTCACAGACTGTTTATTTGTACCACCATAACAGGGTTGCAAAAATTATTCATGGAAACTTTGCCAGATGTTTGGATTTGAGTGCAGTAAAAATAATTGGGAACATCAAGTAGTGAAAGTTTTAGAAAATGAGAGAGTCAAGATCCTGTGGGACTTTAAAATTCAAATAGATAGACTTTTGCCTCACAAATGTTCCCAGCTAAAGCATGCCGTAGGGGGGCCTTGGATGAAGAGCAGAACCGAGCCATCTTCAACCTACGCACGTACCCAGCTAAAGCACGCCATGGAGAAACCTTGGACAAAGAGCAGAACCAAGTGGATATGCAGTAGAAGCAGCGGGGCACTTTCCCAGTGCTGGTAAAAGCAGTGGGGATTTTGGAAAACATGGCAAAACTGCCACAATCATCGGAGCTGCCTCCACTGCTTCCACCACTGCCATGGTAAGTGATGTCATGTGACTTTCAACAGTGGGGACAGGTGGCACGGGGTGGAATTTTAAAGTCTAAAATGGTGCAGGGTCACAATTTTAGAGTTTAAAATGGTGGGCTCCCCATTTTAGACTTAATAAACACAAGGAAATTCTGGGGAAACCCCTTAATTAAAACAATTTATTTGCATAAAACAGAAAATGTTTTCCACAAAACATTGTTATGTAAAATGGTTTTTACACAATACAAAGTGTACATAAATCAGGGTTTTACTGTATTGTGATACCAGGAGACACACAAATTGAAGACAAGCAACTGGAGAAAATTACAAAATATTGTGATTTGCGAATTGAACTCGAGTGTCTATGGAAGAAGAAATCTGCTGTTGTACCCATAATGATTGGGACCCTTGGAGTAATACCCAAAGGACTCCTTAGATATTTGGAAATTTTGGACTTATCAGACTTGAACATCCTAACTCTCCAAAAAACAACTCTACTAGGAACTACATATATACTCAGACGTTACCTTAACAGTTCTTCTTGGTTAGCGCTTGAACTGTTAATCTTATTCCAGTCCTTGACTGTGAATCAAATAGTTGATTTGTATACAACAGCAGCAGTAACAATAACAACGAAGGTGAAATGTACCCTTATATGCCATTAGCAGACTTCCTTACCTTTGTTACACTCCTATGTGGTTCTATGCAGCAGAACAACCAGGGCTGTGCAGGAAGAGTGGTGTGGTTTCTCAACGGCTTCTATTTCTGAAAATAGTAACAACAGTTGCATGCCATCACAAAGCTGTCAACTCACTTCTGACATTTTGTGAACTTTGCTAAGCTTTTCTATGTATACTGCATTCAGGAGTGATTTACTATTCCCTTCTTCTAGGGGCGCCCTGGGACTATATATCTTGCTCAAGGCTATGCAGGCTGGTTCTTCTTCTGCAATGCCCAGTGCTGAATCAAGGTCCCAACCTCTACCTAACTAAATGAGTTATCCAGCCAACCACTATCACTTCTTCTTTTTCTTCCATGTCTAGGCCAGACATGGAACTGCTAAAATGAGCTCACTTTTCAGTGAATTCATTCCGTAGTTCCTTTCACCTGACCTAGTGTGACAAAGATTAGTTGGTACAAAGTTGCTGTTACCCAGGTAATGCCTGATTGTCATTCAAAAATACCGTAATCTTCAAGGTGGCTCTTCCTGTGTACCCTGCCTCTATCGCTGATAGAGCCACATAAAATGGGCTGCAAATGTAAACAGATTAATTTAATTTCCCCCCACCAGGTGCATTGCCAGAACATTTAATCAACTATGTCTGAGGACTTTCCTTACTTCATGGTGCTAGATCAGGGATCTATTTAGGGCTAAAGAAAGTGAAGAAAATGTGTCTTTCATTCTGTGTAGATTGCTGAAGGGAAAGAAAAACAATCCAGTTCCCTATCTCATCTCTTCACCTCTACCTCTGTTATTTGTTGTCTGATGTAACTATTTGCACAAGTTTATCTCAGTTCATTCTAGGGCTACACTGTTCTGCCTCTAAGTCTGGCTTGAAGCCAACACTGCAAAGGTGTCATAGAATAACACCTCGAGATAATTTCATCAACGAAAGTATATTGCAGCTGGGAAGCTGGGAAGATGTGGCTCATATCCTAGAAGAAGTGGTTTTTTAAAGCAGTGGTAGCCAACCTTTTTGTGCCATAGGCCGGGCCATGCCCCAGCAGACAGCTGAGTCGGGCCGGAGGTGTGGTTCCTCTAGCCACTTCTGCCATTTCTTATGGCGGTGGCAGCAGGTGCATTCACAGCTGTCTTTGCTGCTTCCACCATTTCTGCTGCTTCCTGTGACAAATTCGGCCCATGGGCTGGAGGTTGGCCACCCCTGCTTTAAAGTAATTAGCTTGGATCATGCAAAAACACAAAAAATTGATTATTTCCCAAAATATAAATAAACTGTATATTTATTTACAATTTCTCCACAGGGCCTCTAAGTCTGATGAAGTGCACTTGATCCACAAAAGCTAACATTAAAATACTGCGCAGCAGTTAGTCTTTAAGGTGCCATAATGTTTTAATCTTTTTGTTTTGTTTACTCTCTGATAAATTGTATATACTGCAGAATATTCAAGGCAAGTAAATTAAAGTACTGTTTCACATGATGTATAACAAACATACTGGGGGTTGTGAAGGCACACCTTGATAATATCCTCAAGGCTGTGGTAGTCCACTGCAGTCCCAGTGTCGAATCCTGCACATCTCATTTTGTGTGTGCTGCAGGGGATTGCTCTGAGATCACAGTGTGTGGGTCACTTCACAGCAAGCTGGGATCCACAGTCCAAGGTGGTGACAGGTAGTTGGGTTGGACAACACATCCTTGCGAGAGGGGGTGTTTCCTGAACCATTAAAACGTGCTTTGGAGCACCCCCTCATGAAAAAGTCAGCGCTCAACCCAACAATAATGGCCAACATTTAGGGAAGGTTTTGGAAAAGGCAGTGGTGTGGCAGTTACAGGGGGTTCTGGATGAAGCTGATTATCTGGACCCCTTTCAGTCAGGATTCAGGCCTGAATATTGTACTGAGACTGCATTGGTTGCACTGTCGGCTCATCCCTCCATCCTTGCTCTTCTTGACATCTCAGCGTCCTTCGATACTGTCATTCATGGTATCATTCTGGAACGGCTCCGAGGAGTGAGAATCCAGGGCACTGTGTGGTCCTAGTTTGCCTAATTTCTGAGAGGCCGGATCCAGTCAATGTGGTTGGAGGATCTGATGTCCAGCCCTAGGCCTCTCCAATATGGGGTGCCCCAAGGATCGGTGCTCTCACCTCTCCTATTTAACATCTAAATGAAGCTGTTGGGGGAGATCATCCACTTCCACAGGGTGAGGTATCATCCGTATGCTGATGATACTCAGCTGTACATCTCTGCCTGTGGTGATCTAAGCTATGCAGTCGGAGTCCTATCCAGGTGTCTGAAGGCTGTTGGGGTTTGAATGGGGGACAAGGGGCTACAACTGAATCCTGGCAAGACTGAGTGGCTATGGGTTGGGGCCCCCATGTTATCTTGGGAGCTACCATCTTTGGTTCTGGATGGGACTATTTTGCTCCAAATAGACCAGGTGCATAATCTGGGGGTCCTCCTGGACTCATGACTCCTGATTGATGAGCAGGTAGCAGTCATGGCTAGGAGGGCTCTTGCACAACATCATGCTATATGCCAGTTACGGCTGCTCTTAGATCGGGACTCCATGCTCATGGTCACAGACACTATGGTCACCTCCAGACTTGACTATTGCAATATGCTCTACATGGGGTTGCCCTTGATGACCATTCGGAGGCTGCAACTGGTCCAGAATGCGGCTGCTCGGGTGGTGATAGGGTGCGGCCGGTATGCCCGTGCCTCAACACTGCTTTGTGAGCTGCACTGGTTGCCAGTGTACCTCCGGGTGCAATTGACCAGGAGTGGACCAGGATACTTAAGAGACTGCGTCACCCCGAGAACACTTGTCCATCCCACCAGAGCAGACCAGAAAGGCTCTCTCATTCTGCCATCCGCTAGAGAGGTCCATCTCTCTAGCACCAGAAGGAGGGCCTTCTCTGTGTCTGCTCCAGCCCTTTGGAACCTCCTGCCAATTGAGCTACTACTTCAGAGGGAGTTGCTGCCCTTCAGAAAAGAACTAAAAACCGGCTGGCAAAGCAGGTGTGGGTCACCAGCAATGTGGTGACTCCTGCCTGCTGGCTGATTTAGTAAGAAAATTATCTCCCTCTTTTAATCTCTTTTAATCTGTAGGGGTTGGAGTAATTCTTGGTAGCAGATTTAATGGAGTTTTTATTGGTTTTAAAATGTGATATTAGTTTTATTTTCTGTGAGCCGCCCAGAGTCTTTGAAGTTGAACGGCAATATAAATCAGAAAAATAATAAATAAATAAATAAACAAATTCACACCAATGACATTTTCCTGCTTCAGGGGGAAAAAAGCATTCTCGGATACAAGTTGCAGTCGACGATGACTGGGGGCCACGTCAGAGAAAAGTATTATGTGCAGCTGCCTAGAGGCATTACTGAGAATTAAGTTTTATAGCCTACCTACCTCCAGTTTTCTTTCCTCTGGCTAGGGAAAGTCTGGCAGCTATTGGCTGAAAATTATGAGGTGTACTACAGCCCAATTCTAGTGAGGTATATTGATTAATCATTTTTTTTAAAAAAAAATAAGGGGTACACTGCCAGTTTTCATGCCAAATTTAGTTTGCAAGTCAAATTTTGATGGCAAATTTCAGGTTTGACTTTTCACAGTCTTCAGGAATTGAGGACACAGACAGGTCTATTATGGCCAGAGTCTCTTTTATCATTATAGATAAAAGTGAATTTTGTCTCCACAAAAAATCTGAATGAGATAATTGATTCGCTAGGGCCAGCCCAAGGCATTGTGACCTGAATTGAAGGATAGAATTCCTACCCTACATTCAACATAGAGAGATTGACTATACCCAGTGCTGAATCTCTCTCTCCACCCTCCACCTGTAGCCTGTAGTGCTACTGATCAGACACCATTTTTCTCACTCAAAAGCAGCAGGCTGTCTTTAAGAGCACAGGGTAGGGTGTGGTGCGCATACAACAAAATAATCCAACACTGCACCATTGTTGCACTTTTTCAAAATCTGTTGTCTCTTCACTCTGTTGTTGTAAAAAGGCATGAATCCTTTTACCACCACAGGCAAGAAGAGACCAATTTATTTTCCCCTCAATTTAATCACTTTCCAGAATGAAGAATGATTTCCTCTTTATATTTAGCTGTTTATTTCTTGCCTTATGTCAACTTCAACTAATCCAGTGGTTCAGCTTTTGAGTTGTTTAAAAAGTGTGCATGTTTATTTAGTCAGATGTATGATCAAACCAATGCCCTGAACTCTACTGAGATACTATCCAAAATTAATTATCCAGGTTGTAGCTGTATAGTCTTGCTAAAAATGTGAGTAATAATTTTGTTTAATATTAAATGACTTATCTTTGAAATATGCTTCCCTGCCTCTGGTGTAACTCAGGCAAATGGGAACATGTTTGGGATGCATAAGTGAAAATGCAGTAATGGAAAGGAAGGAAAATTGTCCAGACCTATCAGGGTGTAGTATATATAAGTCAAGGGGGGGGGGAGCAAAAAGGCAGCACTGCATGATGGAATAGTTGTAATAAAAACATGGACACTTTCGAGCCTCATTTATAGATGACTTGACACTGTTTAGAAAATATATAGTTTAATGTGTTAAAAATGGGTGTAGAAGTCTTTTTAAAAATAAAAATATATAGCTTTAGGGTCTTCTCAGTTCTAACAGCTCACTTCACTGCATAAAATAGACACTGTACCTCAAAGTATGGGAAGCCCATAAACCTGAAGGCTGAATCCTATTAAGATGGGGAGGGTGTGTCATGAGCCATAAGATATAGCAAATATCCCTTTCCAGTGAAAAATGGAAATCATGCTCAGCACACCTTCTTCTAACAGGAGCAGGAAGTGTGAGAGAGCAAAAGAAGGGGGAATTCTTCTGAAGCATGTCAGGGCCAGAGAAAGAACGTATAGTGCCTCCTGCCCTGGAAGTGGAAGTGGAAATCAGCCCAGAGCTCCCATTCAAACTTCTGGAACATTTTAAAAAGGACAAGATTGGCAAGAGGCAGCAAAAACATGACTCTGATGGCATGTACCTGGCAGAGTGTTTAGATCTGGAGGCCTTTTTAGTAGGGATTTTGTCACTCTGTCTACTCTTCATGGGGACCCAGCTGGAAGTCTCATCAAACATAAAATGAATTATATCTGGACAGGCATATAGTAATGTAAAAATATCTTTTTCTTCTTGGGGAAAATATGTTTTTCCTCCAATATCCTTGGAAATCTTTTTCAGGTGGCATTGTGGGTTTTACTTCTGTTATTAGTTGTTCACAATTATATTTATACACATATTTTTCCTCTTTACTTGAATCTAATTACTTTAATGTGTCTTTTAGTGCAACTTTAATGTTTGTAATCAGAATCACACTTTATAGTTTATGGGAACATTGAGGTTTAAATGTTTGAAATTAGTGAAATTACTTTTGTTTTATGGAGACTATAATCCCATCGTTCCCTGAGATTTCAGGCCCAGACTCTGAGACCTAGGGGGTTTGCCCCTGTGATGTCATGGCAGGTGGACTTTTAATCAGAAAAAGTGGGGGTGGTCACAGGTGTTACCACAGGGAGGGAGGGGCTTAGAAAAGCTACTTTTAATTTGGACTTACACTCCCAGAATCCCCGAGTTGTCATGCCCAGGTCCTATATTGGATTGGAGATTCTGGGAACCATAGATCCCCTGTTCCAAAGTTACTTTTCTAAGCACTGAGTCGTCCAAAAAGGTTGGTTGGTCCATTCAGGGGGTAAGCCCATGGCCCATGCAGTCATCTTCCTGATTATCTTGTGTGGGGCTCCACACTGTGCCCTCCCACCTTCTCTACTGTGGGACCCTTCCTTGGATTTCACCAGAAATGTTCAGAATGGTCGAATATAAACTGTTCTGTCTCCCATCCTAGTTCTACACACACCTCACACTGCCCAGATTCTTCCATCAGGTGAGCTAGGTTTGTTCAGGCCAGTGTGGTGGACTAAACTGGAAATAGAATGTTTTTTTTCCAAACGACTGATGAGGATGTATTCTCCCCCTCACCAAAGAACAGCCGGTAAATTCTAGGTTTCCAGAACAGGTTCTCCAGAACATATGATTATGTCTTCCAATGGAGGGAAATAGCCAGGGTCTGGTGCTCCTGCTTCCTCCTTTCACATCACCCAGCATTGGCTACCTCAGATGCCTGCCCCTCTTAGGTCTAATGGTAGGTTTCTTCATGCTTCCTGTTATTAATCTGCACATGTAACATCACCTGTAATTCCTGCTGCTGCTACAACTATCACTGAACATAAATGTGATTTATTAGTCTCCCACAGATTCATTATAGGCTGGGAACTGAAAAACCTCCTCCATAAAATAAAACTGCGACAATTCCTTAATAGCTTCTGAGAACAATATGTAGCGTCAAAGTCTCTATGGCCTCCTTTATTGCTGCTGCTTTGCTTCGCATATTTTCTTCCTAGTGAGTAACAGCTCTCTCACCAAGTTAAGCCATTACTCACTTTTATACCTCTTGTCCATCATACATCTGTGCCAATTTAGGAATACTGCATCAGCTCTCACTTTCCCTAGAAGATAGTATCAGTGCTGTGCACACCTTACTCAGATATCTGAAGGTTTCTTGTTGCCTTGGCTATAAATGCTCTGACACAAGAATGAATTGAACATACTTAAACAATGTATTCTGCATATATATTTTAGAAGAACACCAGAAACCATGCTGTGGGATTGACTGGATCAGTGACCTTGCAGTGTTGTGATCCTGAAGGAGTCATCTCAGCCTCAGGAACAGTTGGTGTCTCAAATGTGCTGCTCTTGCTCAACACTGTGCTGGATTGGGCCAAATTTGCTCTACTTACAGCACCTGGTGGACCTTATGATCCTCTCAGCTATGTTCCTAGGATCAGTAGATCTAAAGATATGCAGACAACACCAATTTGTGTCATCAATGAACTTTAAAAAAAAAAACCTTCTTTGCAACATCAGGAATGTATGTGTATGTTTGTCACAGTTCTTGCTTACCCTTTCCTAGCAACAGTTCTTAGATGGCTGGTCCAACCAGTTGTCAGGTGGTATGTGCAACATCCATGGCTGCCTCTGGTCATGTGACTGCTGGCCACGTGGAAGAGCTGGATGATGTATATATGTGCAACATGCAGACAAGGGAAAGGGGAGGATTCTCATGGTCTATAATGACTAACCTTGGTACTCAAGCTGTTCTGGAACTTCAATTCCCACAAGCCCTGATCAGTAGGAATGCTGACTTGGGCTTCTGGTAATTGAAGTCTAGATATGACATATCTGCAACATGCAGACACAAATACTGAATATCCCTGGATTCTTTGTAATGTGGCCAACATGTATATCATTTGAGGGACAGGTTTAGTTGACGTGACCATGCAAGATTGAACACATCATACCTATTGTCACAGAGGGTTCACATGAGTATGTTTGTACACCTGTCATGGTATTATTTTATTTCTTCATTAATGGTAGTGGGAGACATGGATGCCACCTCCTGGCTTGAGGAAGAAGATCTAATTAGATGGGCATCAGGGCCTTTATCACTACTTGGGAGTAAGGTCACCTTCTGTTGCATCTACTAGCCTATTGAGCTTCAGTAAGAGAAAGGGGAGGATTCTCATGGTCTATAATGGTGAACCTTGGCACACTAGCTGTTCTAGAACTTCAATTCCCATACGTCCTGATCAGTAGGAGTGCTGACTTGAGCTTCTGGTAATTGAAGTCCAAGAACATCTGGAGTGCCAAGGTTAGCCACCAGGGGTCTATATAGTAACCCTGATTCCTGCTGGCAGGCTGGCGCTCTTATCCCAAGGAGGAACCAGTGTGTTCTCTTTCCCTACCTATTCTCAAGTGTGCCAATGCACACAACTAGTACCCTCTTTTCTTGCAAATGTCTGAATACTGGGAGATTGTGCCAATAGACGTGATCCTTCTACCTCCCTCTGTGTTCTACCTTCATTGAATTAGGTTACCTTGTGTAACACCATCTTATAAATGCACAGCTACAATGAGGTGGACCTAATAAGATCTCCCAGCTTAACGCTGCTCTTCTTAGCAACCATACTTCATGTAACAAATCCCATTTATTCATTGTGCTAATCACAGATTTGATGCGAGTTGAATAATATAGAACAGGAATACTGAATTTGTGGTCCTTCAAGATTATGTTGGACTCTAATATCCATTATACCTAGCTAGAATAGATGATGATGAGGAATTATGGGAGTTGCTGTCCAATAACATTTGGATAACCACTCATCCCCTGCCTCTAGAGGGGTTGGTTATGTTGTAGAATCAATAGAAATTTAAATATCCCATTCCAATTCAACCATGTATTACAGTAGTTAGTCTTTAAGGTGCCACAACATTTTTTTTATCTTTTTTTGTTTTGTTTTATTTACTATCTGATATACTTGTGCAGACTAACACGGCTACCACTCCAAAATTTTAATGTAGCCAAAGAGATACATAACATTTTAGACACAAACATTAAAACTCCATTGACTGTTGTAATATATGAGCAGGAAATGAATTAATGTGCCTCATTTATAGGTACTTAGCTCATATTCTTCCTCAGAGGAATATAAAATCTCCTCACCTTGATTCTGTTTCTGTTGCTGCCTCAAATATTTTGTCTGCCTACCATCCCCACCCTCCCCTCCACCACTTCCAAACAAGAACCTTAAGGGATGAAAATGGGCAGTAGGGTCACTTTTTGTTTAGTATACTGTCTGAAGTAAAAATTGAAGGAAACAGGGTTGACACTGCAGGGTTAACTTGCTGTGAGCCCTTATACATTATGCATGGGCTAAGAAAGAGAAAAGTAAATTAGTTTAGCAGACAAGATGGCTTCTGCAGTCTAAAACCCAACTAGCGCCATGGAAATTGTGACTTGAGAGCTGAGTTCACATTAAATTTGGTTGGACACCCTCCCAAGTATAGAAGCATGGAAGATTAAAGAGGTTGTTTTAAAACGAGACATGCTTACAAATGAAAATCTTGCTTGGGACATTGCAGGGAGCAAAATTGTACCAGCAACATAGGGGTATTTGATTCATATGTTGTGTGTGGGTTTTGTAATTTCAGGTTCCCTGCTTCTTTGAAGATCTGATTTACAAGATACCTCCAGTTTAGAGAACAATGAAAACATTTTCTATTCAGCTCCAGCAATTCCTGTGGTTCTTAAACAACTACGCCCACAGACAGTCTTAGCTCATTGTGGCAAGAATCTTTAACATTCTAACCCATATCCTCATTGTGGTAATAATGTTGAAAATTTATAACCCATAAAACATTGTTGGACTGTTAAATGTGTTGAAGTTGTAAAGCTCACATCTTGATTTTGTAGAGGTGTATGACTCATGAATTATCCTGATACAGATATAATTCACAGTGTAGTGGCAAATATGGAAGAATAGCTGCTCATCATTATAATCTCCACATTCAGCACTCCTGTCAAAATGGAATCCAACACTTCAGTTGGCAGATATCAACAAATGAGGAACTAGTCTGTTGTTAAGCTAACACATCTTGATTGCCCATTAAAGACTAAATTTTGCATTGTAGGAGAGATTTGTTGTTGTTCAGTCTGACCCTTTGCAACCCCATGGATAACCACACACCAGACTCCCCTGTCCTCTGTCATTATCTGCAGCCTGCTCAGATCTACATCCATCGTGTCAATGATGCCATCCAGCTACCTCATCCTCTGCCATCCCTTCTCCTTTGGCCTTTCCCAGCATCAAGGCCTTCTCAAGTGAGTCCTCTCTTCTCATTTGATGGCCAAAATATTTGAGCTTCATCTTCAGTATTTGTCCCTCCAATGAGTAGTCAGGGTCGATTTCCTTGAGGATAGACTTATTTGATCTCTTTGTTGTCCAGGGTACTCTCAAAATTCTTCTCCAGCACCACATTTCAAAGGTGTCTATTCTTCTTTGTTCAGCCTTCCTTATGGTCCAGATCTCACAACCATACATTACTACTGGGAATGCTATTGCTTTGACTATGCTGCCTAGATTTCTCATTGCTTAGCCTGCAATAAATATACCATTGTTGAGCCAATCAATTTCTGTCCTAGCTACTGTCAGGATAGGAGAGAAGCTCAGAGAAAGCAGGAGGCCTGTGGAGAGACAGCTAGCATAGGTTGTGCTAATAAAAAATATCAGGGCTTCAACCTTGTAAGACTTCTTTGTACTAGGTAAAGGTTGCCCTTGCTCAAAAGCCAGTCGTATCCTACTCTAGGGTTTAGTGCTCATTTCTGTTTATAGCCAATGAGCCAGTGCTGTCTGCATCTGCAGACATTTCTGTGGGCAGTTGGCAGGCATGCCTCAACACCGGAGTGCATGGAATGCTGTTTACCTTCCCACTGAAGTGGTCCCTATTTATCTACCTGCAATTCCTTGCTTTTGAACTGCTAGGTTGGCAGGAGCTGGGACAGAGATGGGAGCTCACTTCATCATGCAGTACCCAGTCAGCGAGTTCAACATCTTAACCATTTGAGCCACTGTAGTCCCTTCTTTGTACTACAACACCGGATATAATTGGTAACAGTGTAAAAACAGCATCACATTGTTCTAAAAATCTTTCCCTGATAATGTGTGTGTGTGTGTGTGTGTGTGTGTGTGTGTGTGCATGTGTGTGTGTGTGTTGTGAATTATGCATCACTCTACAATCAATTGTTACTTTTCAGATGATAATTTTAATTCTGTTTTTAAAAATGTAGCAGATTATATTTTTGCTTTTAAAACAAAGACAAGGAAACAACAAGGCATGTACTCTTCAAAACAAAACAAAAGTAAAAACATCCCAGGGACTGCAACAGATCTTTGAATTCAGATTTCCTAAATGTTTTTTATTGTGGAAATAAAAACTGTACACATTTGTATGTGATGTATGAAATAATAAGTGTGTGTGGAAAAAGGAGGGCTCCAGCTAACAGGAAATTCATGGATAACTGATTTTAGGAGTTTGTCTTTTCAACTCCATTAGACCCTCCCAGCAGAACTGTGTCTTTTGAACATATCTTCTGTCATGACTATCAAATTAGAGTAGTGGAGGGCAGGAGATGACATTTCTTGCTTATCCACAGTTTTATTTCATAAAACCCCCAAAGTATTACCACATTAACTTTGGCATGTTGACACACCCAAAGAGCAGCAGAAGTTCAAGTAGCAACACAAACCCCAAAAGTGTTGATCACAGATGGATGTTAGATTTACCTAATAACAGGGAGTTTTGCTGTTGTTCTAAAACAAATGAAACATCATCTTGTGTCTGCCATCTTGTTTGTTTCTTTTGTCCCTGTCAATCATATCCCTTCTGTCTTCTACTGCTTGCTTCTTTTCTTTCCCACAGTTATCTTTGTAACAGATGCTGAATTTTAGATGCTACGTGGTGGCATTGAGTAATGTTGGAGTATTTATAAAAATCCAGGGGTCATAAAGCAGGTCATTAGAAGTCAAGATGTAATATTGCTCTCATTTTTTTTTTAAAAAGTGAAGTCATTTGAAGTTGGGCAAATTCCCTTTCCCCTATTTGACCTGTATCTGTTTCCCCCTTCTTTTCCTGTCACTTGCTCTTCCTTTTCTTGTACAACTGTGGTTCAGATACCTGTTTTAAATTATCCTGGCTGAATCTCTGCAAAAATTAAGGATGCTGGTAGTGATGTTACACAGGTTTATCCCTTAGCTAGCTTCTGAAGTAATTTCATAGATAGATCATTCATACATCTCTCTATCTACATCTCTCTATCTTTATCTCCATCTCTAATGTTACACATACACCAAATATCATATATATATATATATGTATATATATATATATATATACACACACACCTTACCTTGAAATTGTTATTCAGCGAGGAGTCCGTGCATTGGCAGACATATCCACAATGACATTTTATTATTTATTTATTTATATATTTATTATTCATATTTATCCATCACCCTACTCACTGAGGTGACCCAGGGTGGCTCACGAATCACAAAAGCACCACAACAAAATACAAACATTCCGCACATGCAAAATGACCCTTAAGAAATCAAGTCTATTTGCACGTGGTTTTTTAGCCATTTGGATATCACGTCACCCGCTGGCTAGGTGGGCCATGAAGTAAGCATACATATACAGTATCTATTTGTCATAGGTAATACAATATATGTATATTTTTTCAAATGTTTGTTTGTGTGTGTGTGTAACATGCAAACACATTCTTACATCTTTTGTTTTTATTCAGTTACTACAGAAAAGTCCACATTAGGATGCTCTGTGTACACAGGGGTGGTCAACTTGCCCTATTGAGGAGAAGCATTTGAGAGGCTTCACTACTACCCAGTTTGTTCTCGACAGTGCAAAAATTAGGCAGCAATTATGACAAATCTGAGGTGGCTAAGTGGTTAAGTTGCTGAACTTGATGACTGGAAGGCTAGCAGGTGAGCAGTTCAAGACCCACGTGCTAGACAACGGAGTGAGCTCCTGTCATCTGTCCCAGCTCCTGCCCACCTAGCTGTTTAACTTTGGTGGAAAAGGTAAACAGCAAAGGTAAACTTTACCTATGACAGTGATGGCCAACTTTGGCACTCCAGGTGTTCTTAGACATCAATTCCCAGAGGCCTGATCAGCAGGAGTGCTGACTTGGACTTCTGGTAATTGAAGTCCAGGAACACCCAGACTGCCAAGGTTGTCCATCATTGACCTATGATAACTCACTGATATTCTCTATAACCCTGGTGGCTAACCTTGGCACTCCAGCTGCTCTTGGATTTCAATTACCAGAAGCCCAAGACAGCACTCCTGTTAATGTGAGAGTGTCAGGTAAGAAAAGTAGGGAGGAGGATATGAAAGCCCTGTCACATATACAGGCCCTTCAGAATAGTGGCTATGTATGAGCATCTGATTACATTTACAGCAAGTATCATCCATTTGACAGCCAGCAACATGGCAATCCAGCCAGGCTCACAAAAAATGGCCTTGAGTATTGCATGTGCCCACGTGTAAAAACTGAAAAATGGAAATGCTGTGTGTTGCAAGAATCCCTCAGGAGTGCAGCAGTTAAATTTGTGCTGCTCTAAGACAAGGCTGCATTTTGCCACCCTGCTTATTTAACTTATATACAGAGCACATAATGCTCAATGCAGGGCTGGATAAATCACAAGTTGGAATTAAAATTGCTGGGAGAAACGTCAACAATGTGAGATATGCAGAAGATACTACCCTAATGGCAGAAAGTGAGAAAAACCTAAAGAAGCTCCTGCTTAGGTTGAAAGAAGAGAGTGCAAAAGCTGGCTCGAGACTCAACACCAAGAAAACCAAGATAATGGCAACAGGCCCTATCAGTCCCTGGAAAATAGATGGGGAAGAAGTAGAAGCAGTGACAAATTTTACTTCCTTAGGGTCAAAGATCAGTGCAGATGGAGATTACAGCCATGAAATAAAAAGGCAACTCAATCTTGGAAGACAAGCTATGAGAACCTGGGGAACATAGTTAAAAGTAGAGACATCACCTTGTAAACAAAAAATTTGCATAGTCAAAGCAATGGTATTCCCGGTGGTAATGTCTGGTTGTGAGAGCTGGACCATAAGGAAAGCTGAGCACAGAAGAATAGAGGCCTTTGAAATGTCACCCCAAAAACATCTGCCTGTCCCACTAGAGCAGACCAGAGGGGCTCTTTAAGAAGAAGAGCTTTTTCGGTATCTGCTCTGGCCCTATGGAACCTCTTGCCAGCTGAACTGCATCTCTAGACAGAGTTGCTGCCCTTCAGGAAAGAGCTGAAAACGTGGCTGGCAGGGCAGGTGTGGGGATGTAGAGAGGGAGCACCCCCCCCAATGGCTCAAGAGTCTTAAGAGTTCCCTGGACAGTGAGGAGAACGAATAGGTCGATCTTAGATGAAATCAACCCTGACTGCTCCTTAGAAGGTCAAGTAGTAAAGATGAAGCTAAAGTACTTTGGACATCAAATGAGAAGAAAGGATTCACTTGAGAAAGCTTTGATGCTGGGAAAGGTGGAGAGCAAAAGAAGAAGGGGGCAAAAATGAGATGGCTAGATGGTATTGTAGACACAATGGGAACAGAGCTGGGTGGGTTGAGGAAGATGGTAGAGGACAGGGTTGCCTGGAGGGAAATGGTCCATAGGGTCACAAAGAGTCAGACTCGTCTGTGCGACTGAACAACAACACTCCCTCCGAGAAGTGTTCTGGTTCTGTGTAGAAAAAGTGGCTTTCCCTTCCAAAGCCGTAGTTTGAGAAAGTGTATAACTGTGTTTTTAATTAATTAATTTAAACTAGAACTATGTATTAATTGAAGGGATTTGCAGTCACACTAAAGAATCTGGGTGTGTATTGTGTGGTGTATGGCACCATGAAGCAAAGAGGCACAGAAACACCAATAGATACAGTGTCAAGTCATTGTTCCATTTACCATGTGTTGACAATTCTGGCTGGCAGCAGCTCTTCCATTTTCTCATCAAAGCTTCTTTTCTAGCCCATAGTTAGAAATTAACCCTGAGATCTTCTTTTTACAGCATATGGTCTTTGCGTCTATGCATTGACTCAAGAAAATTATTTGTGACAAACTCTGAAGAGAACATTGTTTTATTATGACTTAAAATGTTTTTATAGCAGCCAATGTTAAAATGTGGAATCTAGAGTGGGACTGATGTAAGAAAAAATGCAACAAAAGAACTGCCACATTGTTTCTTTCTCATTTCTGAAATAAAAATATCCAGTATTAAATACAATTTGCTTTTCGGAATTTGAAGATTTGTTTGGCTCTTGAGGTAGAAAGAAATAAACATGAAAAACAAGGAAATTTCCTGCCTTTATTTCTTTGGCTGCTGACTTAGCCTTGGGGCCAAATTGCCTGGCAATGCTTTATTCTGTTCGTACTCTCTCTGGTTTTCTCTCTTTAGGGCAGGGGTTCCCAACCAGATGCAGCCCATGGCACTATTTCATGTGCCCCCTACCCAGTGGTGGGCTCCAAAAAAATGTTACTACTACACTGTGGGCATGGTGGGTGTGGCCATGGGGAAAACCCTGCATTGCACCTAAATTAGGACTACTTTATTTCAAAATAAAATACCATTGGCTATGAAAACAGAGAGGAAAGGAGGATGGACAGACTCAAATGTCTCTCTGAAAGTCCCGCAGCAAAAAAATATTAAAACAAAGGAGAAAACAGAACACTTTATGACTCTAAACTTAAGTGTTGTAAGTACTGGACCTTTTCTACCTTTCCTGTCTCACTCCTCTGCAACAGTAGATGTTACTGATTTTCTTTTAGTTTACACCTATCTGAGTAAAATACAGAATAAATTACTACAATGTTCTTAGCTGGGTATATTTTGAGTATGTGACTGTTGTGGGTTAACATGATATCCCATAGACCATTAGTACTAAAGGCTATGTGAAATGTTACATTTGTTTCAAGTGTTTATTTTGGCTTCTCAGAATATGCTGATGGCCAAATTTTGTAATCAAGCTCCACCTTGGTTATATTTGTACTTTTGCACAGAGCAAATCTTTGAAGCCATTTTAAACCATGGAGTACTTGACAGTTGCATTCATGGTTTTGCCTTCTTGTCAACATAAACAGTAGTATAGGTGATCTCTGAGCAGATTGTTATAAGTTCAGTAGTTGCTAGGGCAGCCACTTGCACATTACCAAAAGAGAGAGAAGACATCGTCAAAAGACAGGAGATGAAAGGACACTGGTTTGCATCAAATGTGCATGTGCTGATTTTCACTGACAAGTGATGTCAAGAGTGTATCCTCAGGGGCAGCGAGGAGGGTCCAACTCTGGCTTCCTGGCTGTGTGGCTAATGTCACCCCAACTTGCTCTTGGGCTGCCTGCACTTCTCTGCCATAGGATCACTTCTCTGCCCCTCCCACACACCTGTCTCTCTCACACCTGTCCCTCCATTCTGGAAGCCGACCTGAGCAGTATCCTGACCCCTTACATTCCAGCAAAGCCTCACATCAAAGGTCTGGATTGAGCACCTCAGAGTGTGCAGTGAACCTGACAAACCACTGTTTGGCTTTAAAAATATTTTATTGAAAAACAAATACATTTAAAAGGGCATAACTACATTGGAAAAATGGGTTACAAAACAAAAAGCAAAAAACAAACAGCTTTCACAGATGCAAGGACTCTAGGTAAGAAAGTAAAATATTCCAAATTAAGTCAAACTTGCAAGGATAAAAAGCAAACTTTTCAGGTCCATGAACCTTGCCAAAACAAGAAGGGAGCAAAAGGGTGAAACCTCCCAGCCTTTCCAGCTGATTGCTTTGCTGATAAAAATGTCAGCTTTCCTTACTACCGGATACCTGACATACCCTAAGTGGCCATTTGCATACAGCTCCTTGGAAGAATAGACCAGATAGCCGGACCTGGCCTCAGTATGCTCTATTCAGGATATCAAGACCTAAATGCCGTACTAACTCCACATAAGCTCACCTCACTCAATCTTGGTACCCAAGCTGAGGTAACAATCCCCAATCCCTTGCCCAACCGTCCCATGTCCAGCCCAGGGATAAGCCATAAATTACAGCCCAGTATAGCTGCCCTGGAACTGGATGAAATAAGACCATACCCATACTCTGCTACTTTTCACATCTTGGAAGATGGCTGGTTTTCCTTTTTGCTCCATCCTTGTAGATGTTAACCCTTTGGGGGCTATCTTTTAACAGGTAAAATTTGAGAAGAAATGAATATGATTTAACCTTACATCCATAGATCATGGTAGGAAGACTGCAACCAGTGTACCTGATCAGTCTGCTTTCCAGGTGCTAAGTGCTGATCAACAACTTGACTGTAAACAAGGATTGTGACTGTCCTACACCACCACCACCTTTTGCTGCTGCTACTCCTGGTGATTTGCTATTGACTGTTGTTCAAGACCAGAATATAAGATATATGCATGCTGACAAGGCTAACCTATGGCCGCCCTTTCCAGGGTGTGCACTCTATATCGTTATCTCTCTCTGCAATTCTCCAGCATGCATTTTATAAAAGCTTTCTGACTAAGGACCTGATACTGTGTGTATTGCACTGATGGTAGCATAACACAACAAAGATTGATAATGTCTCCAGTAGCATAAGGTTAAATCCTGCAACTATGTTGTTGTCTGGAAATGGCCTCAAATGGCCTTGTTTTTCCTGGAAGGACAACTTGACAAATGGATACTATCACTCTGCAGCAGAGATATATTGTTCAAAGATAGACTATTTCTCCATAAATGTTAAAAGCTAAGTCTTAGGGGAAAAGATGTTTTCTTACACAGCTTTCTTGCTATAACATGGTAGCTAGCTTTCTGTATCTTCTTTGGGGGAAGGATTCAGTCAGGCTATCTCCACTCACCCTGCTGCCTGAAATGGTACAGTTCTGCCACAGCATTTATGCTGGTTTGTGACATAAAAACAGGTGGTTTTGTTATGAAATAACATTTATTGGCCAAGGCCTTCTCAAAGCATGCAGAGGGGCTTCCCAAATGGGAAGGACTCTATAAGCTCACTGACATAGTGACCATTTTGCATACAGAAAGTCCCAGGAAAGACTTCTGCCAGTTAGATAGGTCTACTGATTCTGGTGATCTCAAAAGAAATTTACTATAAGGCAGCTCCCCTTATAATCTAAGGATTTAAGTGTACAGTAAAACCCCGGTTTATATAAAAAGTTCATTCTGTAGCCTTTTATGTAAACCGGTTTTTTACATAAATCAAAGCAAACCCATAGGAAATCGTGTTAAGTAAATCGGGACATTTATGTAAATCAGGGCACAATTTTAGTGAAAAATCCTTTTTTAAAATAAATGTTATTAATTTTTCAAATTAAACAGTGCAAAAACAACAGAAAAAAGGTGTAAACATATAGCATCAATAAACAATTACATCGGTTCTTTTTTCTAATAACAAGTTTACATAAGTATAAACAATCTCTTAATTCATTCTAATATTCATTAAATCTTTTTGCTTAATAATAACCTAATGTAATACATTTTTTCTTATCTAATTTGAAAATAAAATTTAAAAATAAATAAAAATTAAAATACCTCCTGTGCTATATAGAATGTTCAAAGAATTCACCATGTGTATATTGCCTTATTCTCTTTATTTCTTCAATAAACTCATTAATTCTGGTGCTGGTTTATAACCTTTGTTACCCTTCAGTGTATATTCCAAAAAAGGCTTCTAAATATCCCAAAATTTATTCTTTTTCAATATACCTTTTCAACTTACTGTTCAACACCATTTCCTATAATTCTTTATAGCAAAAAAAAAATCTGACATAAGTTGAATTTTACATAAATTGAGGCATACCTAAGCCAGGGGTTTACTGTAAATAACCCTCAGTATGGAGGCAGGAAAAAAGTCTGTGTCTGTCTTGGTACCTAAGAAAGAGATCAGAATAAAATAATCCAGTAATAACTAATAATAACCCAAAGAGAGGGAGAGGGAGAGGGAGAGGGAGAGGGAAGCCATGGTTCAAAATGATGGAGACCAGAGTGCAAAAAAGAATGTCGAAATCCAATTGCATGAATCCATTCACTTTGGGAGTGCCTCATTATTACCTAGCAGCCTCCAGTGACAGTGAATAGATATAAGGGGGAATAAATCACAATTGCATGTCATCAGGTCAATTCTAACTTATGATGACCCTTTCCAGGTTTTTTTTGGTAGAGAATGCATAGAAATGGTTTACCGTTCTCTCTTCTGGGAGCATCCTGGGACTGTGCAGCTTGCCCAAGGCCACAAAAAACATGTAAAAAGGACAATTCATTTTTAGAAGCAGCTAGGCATTCTCAGGCTTTATTGAGACAACGGTAAAAATCCCAAATGTGCTCATGAATTCCAACCTAGTACGTTTATACTGGAGCCATCTTTTGATAACACACCCCTGGTTTTAAGAGGTACTTTATAGTCTGCTACAAATGTCCTGAGTGATTAAAATATACTGCTTGGTTTCTGGTGGAGTGCTGTCATTTTTAATCTCTCTCTTGTGTCCTTTTATCTTCTTGTGTAGCCTTGGTAAGAAACTTTCAACATACTTTCGACTTTCAGATTTAGCCTTCCTGAAAAAGAATCTCCATGACTTCTGCCAAACCTGGTAAAGTTTATCCATTCCATCCCTTTAATGTTGCTGTTGAGAGAATTTGCAAGTATGTAGGGGGAAGTGGGGGGACCCAGTAGACATAAATTTGGACAAAGATTTTGAAGCAAGTTTGACTGACATAATTTTGGGAAACAGAGGATAAGAATTCAGTTTGTTTCAATTGTGGAAGTAAGTAAGCACCACTATGTTTCTCAAAATTCTGTACTAGAGCAAGCATTATTTAACAATCATTAATAATTATATGCTGTCAAGATGATTCCAACTTGTGGTGACCCTTCCCAGGGTTCTCTAGACATATAGTGCTCAGAAGCAATTTATCATTCCCTTCTTCTTGCAGCACTCCAGGAATTACTCATAAATGCCTTAGAGTAGACAATGAGAAGTGGATACAAGGATTGTTCAGGAAAGACAAATATGAAATAGATTCTGGTGATGTTGAAAGATATAGGAACAGCAATTACATATATATGCTGCCCTGTAATGCTTTGAAACTCCTGCCAATCTAGCAGTTAGAAAGCAAGAAATTGCAAGTAGATAAATAGGGACCAGTTCGGTGGGAAGGTAAACAGCATTCCATTCACTCCGGTGTCTAGGCATCCCTGCCACATGCCACAAAAATGTTTGCAGATGCAG